>JASAOG010000003.1:7652500-8337500 GCA_030265305.1 Biomphalaria pfeifferi
TGTATGTATGTATATAGGTATGTATGTATGTATGTATGTATGTATGTGTGTATGTATGTATGCATGTATGTATGCATGTATGTATGTGTGGGTGGGTGTGTATGTATGTATGTATGTATGTATGTATATATGTGTAAGTGTAGGTGTATGTATGTATGCATGTATCTATGTATGTATGTGTGTATGTATGTAAATATGTATGTATGTATGTATGTATGTGTGTATGTATGTATGTATGTTTGTGTGTGGGTGTGTGTATGTATGTAGGTATGTATGTATGTGTGTATGTATGTATGTATGTTTGTATGTATGTATGTATGTATGTATGTATGTATGTGTATGTATGTATGTGTTTTATTTATGTATTATGTATGTATTTATGTGTGTCCCAAATAACAATGTGTGTGTTGGTGTGTGTGTGTATTTATGTATGTATGTATGTATGTATGTATGTATGTATATAGGTATGTATGTATGTATGTGTGTGTGTATGTATGTATGTATGTATGTGTGGGTGTGGGTGTGTTTGTATGTAGGTATGTATGTATGTATGCATGTGTTTGTGTATGTAAGTATGTATTTATGTATATATTATGTATGTATGTATGTATGTATGTATGTATGTATGTGTATGTATGTATGTATGCATGAATGTATGTATGTATGTTTGTATGTATGTATGTATGGTAGGGCGACGTAGAGACGTGTTCTTCTCCTTCCCCCCCCCCCTTTTTTTTGTCTGAGCTGCGCTCTCTGTCACTGCGAAAGTATTGTGGGGTAACTCTAGTCCGACTTGTAGAAATAAAAGTTATCTTTCCATAACTTTTTCATAGCGGGTTGGATAGTAGGCGTGCTTGGTGTCCCGCAACGTAGAGAATACAGATAGCAGGAAATATTGGTGGGATTGGATATGCCTATATGCCAACAGGGTTGGCCTTGGGCATATCGCTAACTAGGCATCCGCAAATGGTCTTCCATTGGTGGAGGCCTCGTAAGGTCTGAAAACAATTATTTTTAGAGAAGAATTAACGAAACGTGCCATTGATCTTTAACTATTTAACTGGATATGTAATGGGTTCCTTAAATTTTGTTTATAAATTTACAGTGGTTAGAGGAAATAATATTGATTTCCTATTCTATTTACCATAACATACATACTTCCCGTCCCGGGCAACAGCAAGTCACATTTATGTGCTATCTATATAGCTTTATTTAAATTGTAAATAACGTTTGAAAAGATTTCATATTAATTAGTTCAATTTCAATTTTAATCCCTAGCGTACCTTTTTGAATTTGTTTTTTTAATTATAGAATCCAAACTAAAAAGCTTACTGATTATAGCTCCTGGGCAGTGGTTTCCAAGATTGATTACGTCCCTCCTTCTCAAAAGCTTACTGGTTATAGCTCCTGGGCAGTGGTTTCCAAGATTGATTACTTTTATGTATTACAAAACCTATTCGCCTATTCCTTAGTCTGTTGGACCTTGGAGCATCAGCAAGATAATTATAAAACTATAGGATATAGGCAGAGAATTTGGAAGCCTACCATGTGTCCTGTTTTACTTACCATTTCTGAATTATAGGCGGACTCCAGGGGGTACCTTACGCCTTATATTCCACTCACACGATTTTAGTCTTTTGATACATTTTATTTGTTTTTAAATCCTTAAAACTTTTTGACTTTCAATTGTCTGCCCTTGTGTATATTCTTTAGGGTAATTTAAGTTGTATAGTTTTTTTTTCTTTTTATATTATCTAATCTAGTTTTAACATAAGTTGTCGAGCTTTTTACAGCCCAGGAATCATAAGAATTTTGCCTCTTTTCTTTCCCTTTTTTTTATGTGATTAAGCGAGGAAATAAACATAGTAACACAAAGTTGCCATGGCATTTTATCGTTATAACTTTTCACCATACACGATATCATGTACCATTGAATTCTGCGCTCTAAATATTCGTTCAATAATTGTACATAATAATTAACTATCTAAGCCATCACGCCCAAAATACGGCCCGCGGCGTGTTTTTATCAGGCCCGCCGAAACGTCGGCAAAGTGTAGAAAAACTACCATGTTACAAAAAGAAGTAAAAATGTTTCTTTACCTACGTTAGGGCCCACACTTCGTCTCTGATGGATTGGTACCATGACCTTTAACATTTGTGCGAGCTCTAAATGTAGAATCTACCAGGAAAAGTGGATCTTTAAGTTTTTGTGGATCATGATAGAAAGCCAATATGTTTGTTTTATAAAGAAATTTTAGCTGCTTAATAAAAACAACATATAAATTCAAATCTTATCTAATTTTCAACCGTCTGGCTTCTGAACTGGGGGTCCAATGTTCGAATCCTAGTGAAGACTGAGATTTTTAATTTCAGGATCGTTGGCCGACTCTGAGACTACCCAGCTCTATTCGGTACCTGACAACAGTCGTGGAAAAGTAAAGGTGGTTGGCCGTTGTGCTGTCTACATAACACCCTCGTTAACCGTGGGCCACAGAAACAGATGAACTTTGCATCCTCTGCCCTATAGATCGCTAGGTCTGAAAGGGGAACAGTACTTTTTTACTCCCCCCCCCCAGTTTTTTTAATATCAGAGCGTTCAATTTATTACAGGCGCGTTTACTCTTTGGTGATATCTTCCTGTGGCGTTCTCTGTCTGACTCTTCTTCTTCCCCTGGTAGTTGGCAATGACGGAACGTGTTTGAGTCCTGAGAACCTTATGAAGTTTTAGTTTTCCGAATTTGGACAGTGATCACCAAGTCATCGTGGGGTCTTATTGCCCAGAAGCGTAGCTAGGGTGGGAGATAGAGAGGGAGAACATAAAAAATCCCCCCGGGCCCCAACTTACATTTAACATTAAATATTACGAAAATGCAGGGAACCCCAAAGATGTCAAGCCCCCCCAACCCTGGTTCTCCAAATGATTGCTAATTTCTAGCTACGCCACAGTTATTGCCATTGAGATACTGTTTCGAATTTTCTCATTTGTAATGCGGTTGTGTATGTGATACCTAGTATCCTTCTAATGCATCTTATTTCCATTGATGAAATGTTTTGAGTGTTGGATAATTCGTTACTTTTTGAAAATGTGCGAGGAAAAACAAGACAATAAAAAGAGTTTGTTTTAACCCCCAGGAGCCTATAATTTAGAAATGGTAAGCAATGCAGGGCACATGCCAGGTTTCCATCTTCTCTGCATATATCCTATAGTTATGTCTACTCAACTATGATGGCAAATCTTATGTGGTGCCCCTACGGCCAAACAGACTAATGGATAAGTATGGTTAAACATAAAAGTGAATAATTCTCCAGCCTTTTTCAACTCAATACGTCTCTGTCTATCTGGTCAAAACATTGGATACGTTATTTCTCCCAGCTCCCATTCTTGTATCAGGTTCAAACTTCGCACAATTATTCCATTTCGATGACAATGCATGAAACAATCAAATAATGAATCAATAAATCAATAAATTAGACGCAATCGATTCATTTTGTTTTATATCGATGATGTGTTATGCTAAAGGGAGATTAGCCTTGCAATAAGGAGAGGTGTGGTAGCTATTGAACGCTCCTGCCCCCCCCCACCCCATCTCCTTTTCTGAAGCGCGAATGTGTCTATTTGGCAATACGCAAGACCATAGGAGCAACTTACGAAACTTACGCAATTGTGAACAGTAATGATTGAATGAGAATAATGAATGCTGTTTCATTCAATATAAGCATTGTGGGAAGTGTGGTAATGATACATTTTTAAACCCTTTATTTTTGGAAGGGATTATTTTCTCCACTTTGTGCTGACGATTTAGCGGGCCGGATGGAAACACATCGCGGGCCGTATCTAGCCCGCTGGTCGTATTTTGGGCATCACTGATCTATATTATCATGACAAAGATTTTATCATCCACATCATTATTGAAAATGCTTGAGTTGAAGAGGCTTGCGTCCATGTATAACTTTCGATCATGATAGTGACCTAAAGCTTAAAAGAATTCTCTCTCTCACACACACAAGCACACAGTGGCGTAGCTAGGAATTTTCCATCATTAGGGGGGGGGCGGGAGCATGACTTCTTTGAGGCCCCCTGTATTTTGCGCAATATTCAATATTTAATGTAAAAAAAACAATCATTTGTGGGCCACCTCATGTGGTGGGGCCCGAGGGGATTTTGGCTACCAATGAAAATGGCTCGAGGTTCAACACCAAATTCAAACAGAGTTGTTTTTACTGAGCGCCTACAGGCAGCACGGTAAAAGATTCTCCCAGATACCCCCTCCCACTGGTCTGAGCATGTAACTGTTACTACCGGTTTGATAAAAAAAACAACATTACTCTCCTATTTTGTTCTAAGTGCAAAGATCTTTATCGCGGTTTATGTCAGTACTCATTTGAACTGGGCGGGATCAGGGGGTACCCTGAAAATCCTAAAATTCAAAATCCCAGTCATCCTCAGTTCGAAAGTCGTGTGCTTTATCCCTCAGCCAAAACAGTTATAATATTACATTGTCCAAAATCTAATTAGCATAAGCTGGAACGCCAGGGACCATTCTCGACGGTATGATGGGATCTTCAGGCAAATGCCCAATTTGTGGCAGTGGATGTGTATCCTAGGATTAAAGCTTTTTAGTCAAATTAGAAGTTGCAAAGGAAAATATTGATCCCCAGACGTAGAATTGCACAGCTCTTTGAATGGTGTCAATAGAATATATACCGTATCAGTGCTCCAATAACATGTGAAATTATATTCTAAAGTTTCTAAAACCTTTTATTGTGTGGTATGTTTATTGGTGTGTTTTTTCTATCTTCTTTGTACGCGGTGCTCTTGTATGTTTTTGCATGGAGTGTTCTTGTATGACCATTGCACATTACAAAACAGTATCAATCCTAGTCTCAACGTTTATCTTAGACCTCATTTAAAAATGATTAATCATAGATTAAATCTTAGACATTATCATATTTTAAAGAGTTCGAACACGAACTATCGAGGTGACAGTCGGGAGTGCATCACATGGCAGCTATAGTTGTATCACTATACGTAGTCTTAGTTTTAATCATATACATATCAAAGTTTTAATCATAAGATTTAATCTTACTATTAGCCTTAATCACAGCCTTATTCTTTATTGCTGCTAAGAACTATAATAATTGAGCTCTGTTATGCTGGGCAGATCCTGTATGGAATAATAGAGGGGAACATTATTAGGGGAGGAATAAGGGTGACATAAAATAATCAATTTATCATATTAATCATCATCAAACTCCATATGATTCAGGACTTGAGGGGCTCAAATCCTCTCTTGCATAAGCCCAGGACAGAAACCCTGCTGCTTTGCGTAGTGCATACATGTCATCATAGAGGTCGAGAATTTTTGTTTTCCCAGACCTGTCTAGACGGGGACTATAACTTTGGTGCCTGGGACATCGCCCTATGTGAGAGTGAAAGATTGTTTAATGATATTAAATTCTGTAATTATTGAAATTAGATATGGTAATGCATCTGTGCATACTAATCTACAAGTGAGGATGTTATGTGTTGGGTCATTTTCTCATGTTAGTGTGTGATTTTTTTTTTGTTAGTAAAAAAAAACAACAAACTTTTTTAACTTAAAAAATGTTTAACATAATCATTACAAATTTGAGTGTTTATTAAATTATAATGTATCCTATATAAAACAATTCATTAACGACAATGGCGTAGCTAGCAATGTTCAGGTGGTGCGGGCCGCACGGGGCATCAAGTTATGAGGGGCATCAAGCTGAGGACAAACTTTGTCAATAAAAACTACACATTTGTATAACACAGGAAGAAACTGAAACAAAATGTTTTTTATGTCTATGCTTTGTTTTTCTCCTCTATTCTTTCTTCCATTAAATGTCAAGGTGTAAAACATGTTGAATCCAATTGATGACATTTGTTTAAAGCTCTGAAGGCAACGCACTTGTACACTTTCTTCTGTGCTACATTGTAAAATGATACTAACTTGTTCAATGCTCTGTATAGATATGAGGGACAAAGCTATGTTGGTACATTTTATACTAAATTGTTCAGTACACTAGTTTCATCTAAATCTAGATTGCATTAATATGTCTATTGTCTAAAGTTGACTGTTGTAGCTTATTTTCATTTCACTGTGATTCCGTTTAGTTTCAGTCATTTTGGGAAGAATTCACAGCTTTTTATTTCATTGGACCATATTGTTGAAATCAACATATTATTAAAATCAACATATTCGTAAAGAAATTATCATCAAATTTAAGCAATATCATGATGTGATATGAGTTTTTGTCGCTTTCCAAATACTCGAATGAAAAAAATCTTGATAGTTCATTGGCCTCCTTCAGTAGTAGAACGACTATGGTTCATCTCGCACACTTCCTCTTTAAAGCCCTATTTTGGAGAGACTCTCCCGTCCACAAATATCGCAGGTTAAGGTGGATTTTGCTTCGATGGTAGAGGAGCTGGCCATTTTTCGCATTGTCCGTTTTTCTTCCAGAGCTGAGTCGCATGTTCTTTCGCTATTCATAGCTTTCTTGGTCACTGTCTCTCTCCATCTGGTGCAGTCTTCCAAATCTTGATAGTACTTTTGACAAAAACAATTTCATGTGGATAGAAAGAGACTTCAACGGTTGTCGCAGTTTCTTCAGAAATCTTCAACTCAAGAAACAAGGTTATGTTCAGCTCTAGAGTTAAAAAGAAAAACATTCACTAGATGAACCTGTCTCGAATATCTCAATCTTGATTCGCATATTTCTGACAATTTAGGTACATGCTACATGCAAGAGAAATAGTTCTAAATTTTAGTTATGCAAGAATTACTTTCAATCGACTGATAACACATTTGGCAATTTTGTCAATTGAACAAAGTTGGTAAGAAAAAAATTATTTTGATAATTTTCTCGATAAATTGCTAGTAAGAAACCACTAAGATGTATCTTTTTGTAAAATTGATTTTATTCTGAATCAGCAATACTTGAACATTGACTATTTATATATTTCTTTTGGAGAAAAAAGTACCATTCACTGTTTCATTACCCCTTTTTTTTTTTTGGAGGACCATATGAGGACCTGCCGAATTGGGCATCAAGTACCCTAGCTACGCCACTGATTAACGATTACTAATTGAAAAACTCGTATGTCATTTTGTTTTGATTCATGCTTCATGTATTGTTATCTACTATGAATAACTGTGCAAAAGTTAAATTTAATCCGAGAACAGGAAGTTGGAGAAATGTGTACTAGACAGACTAACGGAGGGAGTTAATATAAGCTTTGTAAAGAAAAAAAACCCCACAGTACTAACTCTTACATTACACTGGAAATCTCTCATGGAGTTACGACAGCGTATTGTATAATAAGGCAGTGCCGCCTCCACGTTCCAAAGATGTACATTTTGACAACGAAATGAGATTATATTTACAAGTACTCAATCTCTTTGTTTACAAACATAACATACTTTTAGAGTTGTCTGTGACGAACACGCATGCCGGGGATTATATTATCAAACTTGACAATTCAATGAAATGAAGAAAGAAACATCTCTCTGTATTTTCTTAAAACTTCTTTAATAATACTTCTTCAGCTTTCACATAAAATGACTTCTCAGTTCAATAACAACTTAACTTGATACTTCAAAATAAAACTTAAAGATACATGAAACTTCATTTAGTATAACATTCAACTTTAACTAATGGACCCGCTAATATCACAAAACTTATAACCATTACTAATTGAGGACTAAGCGAGGACCCCGTCTAACTGACTTTCCCTTAATTTATACCTTTCTTAATCGTACATTCCAGAATCATGGAAACTTCTCCCCTAATTATTTTAGTCACTTTGACCTTCTAGAAGCTGACGTGTGATATTTTTCCCTTAACCTCTTTCTTTGATTGGATACCTAAAATTAACTTGTTTACGCTGGACACTTGCACTGGTTTAACCTCGAGCTTTTAGAAACTGGTCGAAATAGGTCACAGACTCGACTCGTGACAATGTCAATACTACTAAGTTTATTTATATTGGAGCTTCAAGAGGGCAGGGGCCTCCATAATAAAGGCATATTCCTTGTTCCATATGCCAGGACAAATCTGTAACAACGCTCCTTCTTCCCTAGTGCTACTAGAGCATGCCAGCCATGAACACACACACACACACTGGGCCGATCCTAACTATTGCAGAGCCCTATGCGAAACGGATTATGCGGGTCCCAGTCTGTGTAGGGATACGAATAATAAGTGACAATTAAGAGTTTGTATTAGAAAATGAATGTGTCATTGCATTTTATTCTCTCTTTACTACGTACAATATCACGATCAAAGTTTTAAAAATATCACTTTTATTCTTTTTTTTTAAGAGATCGAGATATTTTACATCTATATGTATATGCCAGTGACTCTTATAGTAAAAAATAAAAGTAAAGAAACTACCGCTTTAGGTTAAAAAAAAGTAGTATTTTTATTAAACGAAAGCTTACAATGTCTTTTTATATCGCGCGTAGAATTGGCGTTTTCCATAATAATAACACACCAAAACAACAATTTTGTCTTTTTCCTGAAGATTTTCATGAGTTTTCAGGAGATTTAGAGTTAGCGCGGTCTTATGAAAGTGTGGGGCCCACTGCGACCACATAGGTTCCAGTGTCCTGAGGCCGGCCCTGTATACACACACAGGAAACAATCCTAATGTGATTGTAACTAAGGGTTACGGCATCGGCGTAGCTAGGCTTCTTTTGATGGGCTGTATCTGTGAACAATATGGGCGCGGCGGCTGAATGGTTAAACAGCTTGGATTCCAAACCTGGGTCCTGGGTTCAAATCCCGGTAATGACTGGTATTTGAGTTCGGGACTATCAGGGCGCCCCTGAGTACACCCTTTAATGAATACCTGACTTCAGTTGGGGACAGTAAAGGAGCTTGGTCTTTGTGCTGGCCACATGACACTCTGCTCGTTATCATCTGAGTCAGATAAGACTAAAAGAATGTAGACGTCCTCCTACTCTTGGCTGTTAGTACTTGAAATGAAATGGGCTTCAAATACTAAAACATTTCGACCACTTTTGTATGCCAATGAAATTCGTTATGTTACTGAGAAACAATGACATCAATAGTGCCGTAAAATGCGTTGAATTTGAAAGTCTTCTTTTGAGTATTCTCTTCTTGGTCATTAGTAGTAGGTTCATCAAATAGCTTCATAACTTTCCGCAATCGTGTAGAACAGCGGTTCTCAACCTTTTAAGCTCGGCGACCCCTTTTTGAAAGTGCATTGCCACACAGTAAGGATTTTATGAAACCAAACACATAAACAAAAAGTCGGCATTCTTTGCTTGAGATGTGATTGTTTGATTACACTTAGATTGGATGATTTATGAGAATATTTACCAAAATGAGACAAGAAAATTACTCGACTGTCAGGCTGGCTTCCTTTGTTTTGAAAATGTTTTAGATGTTTCGGATACTTCTTCAGAGTTGAAGATAGTTTACATCCTAGTCCAAACCTATCAGATGGTGGAGGGGGGAAAGCAGGGTGAGAACCCGGGACATCAAGAACTCCGAATGATAGTCCAGTGCGCATACCGCTAGACCAGACAGCCACCTAAAGATTACTTCACATTGTAAGTAGAAACATGAAACTATTCTATGACGTCGAATGCATAAAAAAGTGCTAGCTGAAGAAATATATCCTAAAAAAAAGAATGCTATTGAACTTGCCAACTTTCTGCCTCACCCTTTACGAACTCACCTTTTTGAATAGCAATTGATCCGCTTTGTATTGTTTGATTATAAATGCGGATACTCCAAAGTACGTCTTTGTCGTCGCTTTTCAATTACAATTGTGTAGGAGTGTGTTATTTGACTTCCTTTAACTCATTGTTTATTAATACACTCAATGTGAAAGGATTAGATGGTCGAGATATCGCATGAAAATAAGTGCCTTTTTTGTCTGTGACTGGAATAGTGAGTTTCAATGATGTGACAGAAATATAATTGAATGTCAGGTCGTACTCAACGCCCATACCTATACAAAAAGAGATATCTTCAAATAAGACTGACATAGTCCAATCTATATTTATATATACTAGAAGTGCACCGGATCGTACTTGTTAATATTTGGCCGAGGCCGGTGCACCCCTAATAAATACTAGCATTACAAACTGGCTATGACTCTTGATTTACATCAGCGCTTTACATTGTTTATTACGGATGGTAAATACCCATCTTTTATTAACTTCCAAGAATCAGGCCACAGTCTAACCATCTCCCTAACCTAATTTAATTTTGAAGGAATATCCGAAACGTGTAAAACATTTTACAACAAATTTATATAGTATGGGATCGCATTATGTAATATGTTTTACATAGTTATTGTGACATTGTTATGAGAAAGGGGGGAGATATAAAGTTACAATGGAAACACAAACTCAAACTCGGTCCTTGAAGTGGTTTCAATATTTTTAGCAAGAATATTAGAAACTATAACTATATCAGAAGCTAGAAACTATTCACAAAAATAAACTTATCTTGATACTGTTGTGTTGTTAATCTGATGAACGAGATAATATTGGATGATATGATGATTTATGAATTTTTAAGTTATTACTCACATGTATTCAATAATGGATAGCTTTGAAGATAAAGCTCAATTTGAGCCTAGCCTTATTGATAGTACTAATGTATAAATATAGTGATTAGTCGTGTCTCTTTAGACATTGTCGAACAATCTAATAATGTAAGTAGTTGATACATGTACATAGTATCTATACTAGTTTTAAATGACATTCAATATATATGCATACTTAAATAGATTCTTTTCTCTTTTAAACATTTTGTTTTAATTAGAAATGAAAATTGCTCATTTAGTAAACATGTTTTTAAAATGCCCCCCACACAAACAAATAACGTATTTGTCTCCCATATTTTTTTTTTGTTTACCATTGATAATGGATATTTTGAAAAAAAAAATTTGCAACAAAATGCTTGTAAAGTTTATTTTACAATAAATTTTTCGCTTTAAGAAAAAAATAAAATATCTGAACTTTAGAAGATCTAAAATACCATATATTGCGCTTTCAATATATTTTATCATTTGAGATCACACAAAAGTATTATGGGTTGTTATTCTCTTTATGAGGGCGTGTCACTTGTGTCAGCTTTAATAGAATATCTATAGATTGTTGGAAAGTAGAACGTTATAACGAAGGTCGTTGTAAACAAAAAAAAGGTTAGAAAGTAAATATTTATATATATATATATATATATATATATATATACATATATAAATTGTTATAACCCTATTCGCGACGCAAAAGGGTTAACTGTGTGTGATTAGCTGACAAATGTGACACAGGCCAGTAATACAGTTTGGCGTGCTATATTAAAAGGCAAGGGGCAGTACTTGCATGAACTTTGCACGTGAATAGGACCCTGTTATGGTCATCTGATCATAAGCCTGCGCAGACCAGAGACACAGTGTGTAGGAAAGCGGCAGTTCAAAAACGGAGAGCATTGGGACCGGGACTGTTTGTCGGCCATGAAGTCGGTCCTGGTGCAGTCCTCCAGTGGAACGTACGAGTCCAGGAGAAGACAGTAGAGTTTTTGAGTTGAGTACAGTGATATACAATCTAACTTTGTAGTAGTTGATTGTGCTGCCAATTGTGTCATATTGGCTTTTTGATTTGACCCTTATTAAAGTACCAGATTATTTGGAGCCTTGTTGTCAAGTTCTTAATGTGTTGTGTTGTGTTTAGCAGTGTTTACAGAAGGCCTAAGTAGGAGAGATCGTAACATACATATATTTTTCCAACTTGGATGTCACACGAGTGTCACCCTTTGCGGACAGCATCTCACCTCCCTGATTGACGCCACTGTCTTGGGATCAAATTGCTGTATTAATCATATCTTAAAATTGTAGTGTTTGAAAAGGAAATAGAGGATATTAGTATTCTGTGGTCTGTCTTTCGGTCTGTCCGTTCTTCCCGTTTAGATATCAGAAACTGCAAGAGAAAATGAAAATAGAACATCATGGCATTTTTGATATTTCAAAGTTCTAATGTAGCGGCTACTTTTTTTTTTCTTTTCCAAAAAGTGAACCATTTTTTTAAACTATTTATGCCAGCAGATTTTTTAACTCAAGAAAAAATTTAGAAACTGGAACAGACGCAAAAAATAGAGCAGTAAGTTTCATAACAAACGAATATTCACATTTGACTAGAGTAACATCATTGTAATTAAATACATTTAGAAAGACTTCTGGATAGAATTCTAAAAAGTGAAGTAGCAGTTATACATACAAAAGTGATTCATAGTATTTAAATACAAAAACAAAATCTAAAAAATACTCGAAAACACACAAGGATAAACGCACATTCCTCGTTCCATATGCTAAGACTTATTTGTACAAATGTTCCTTTAATATAGTGTCAAACTCCAGCAATACATGTCCAGAAATAAACTTAAAAAATACTCTCTTGTGAGAGACAACTAGATCCCTAACCTCGACAGCAAGTGTGAACAACTCTCTAGGACATACCAAGGCTTGTGATGATAGTCGGAAAGAAAAGGGCTGGGCAAAGGTCAGATTAAAACTGTAACAACAAACGTTCACAGCTAATATTTAGAAATAAACAAGAAAAAAAAAGTGACACATGAGTTACAACAAGGCCTACAAAGTACTAATATTTTTGTACGTAATTTCTTGAAGTGGAAGATTAAAAAGTCTATTTTGGTAACAAATTTAAAAAAAAAGGATTCAGTTACCTGCCCTTTGTATGTTTTGTGAAAACAATTCTTTGAACCAATTCTTATTTTTTTTTTAGAACTCGTCAAAGATGTTCCGCAAGAGAAAAAATTAAACTGATAGAAAAGTATCGAAAAGACTCAAAACAGAAAAAGTAAGTCTGTATTTGTTTCAATTAACTACACAATGTTCTCTTATTTAGGCACATCTCCAACAATGCCCATATCTCAACAAACTACCTTAATCAGTGAACTTTAATTTGTTAGCGTACCGCCCCCCTTTTCGTATTTTTTCTTTAAAAAAATCCGCCAGCGCCCTCCTCTAAAAAAAAACATTTATAAAGAAGTGATGGCGAATTTAAACAAAATGTCATCAATTTACTAATTGTTATGCTTTCACTATCATATATCCCGCATGAGAGACGACTGCGTGTCAAAGGCGATCCTCTTTGGCGAGTTTTGAGTAGGACGGATTTACACAGGTGACTCAGCGTGAGCGCTATAATGATCCACTTAGGTGCTATTTTGTCATCACTGGCATAGAATAAAGTAGCTGGCAGTATTCACGGGCAGCAGATGGCCTCTGAGAGAGAGGTTGGAGAAACATGGCCTAAATTGTAATTATGTGCCAAAAACTCAAAACTCAAACTCAGACCTAAATGATGATTATGCATAATAATAAATATCATTTTAGAAGGCCAAAATTAGGTAAAATTATACAACATAGATCTAGTTAACAGGCAAGCACACCTCACATGCAAGCAGTCCAGTCCGGCCTCGCGATGCCTGCAACCCAATGCAAAGTATAATAGCCAAGTAGTGTCCATGCAACTATAAATTAGGCTTGACTTCATTCTCAAGTGTCCCCAATACAGGGTAAAACAACAAAAAAAGAGAGCTCCAGACAAAACAAAAAGAAACAATGACGACAACGTAGCGCGTCCTTATAAACATCGCGCCATTATGTTTTAAAAAAATCAAAACACACACACACCTAGCAAAGAAGCAATCCATAAACGCATGACACCCGCTCGCCTCTCCTGTCGTCCTGCATGAGATCTAATCATTTTATATATCTAGATGATCTTATGATAGATATATGTTTAGATAAAATTCTACTAGATTCATAACCAGTATAGGCCTATGGATAGATCTAGTGTTAAGAGACTTGTATTTCATGTAAAATGTATTCCTTTCAGGCATTGCATTCAAGATATGTAACTAAAAAATCCCAGTCTTCACTAGTAGTGGAACCAGGAAACCTGGTTTAAAAGCCAAGTGCTTTATTGTATAGTCACTGCGCCACATTGCATTACTTGTAACTTAGAACAAATTTCTACATGTGCTCCTTCCCTAATGCCAGTAAAGAATGGAATGGGTTGCCTGAAATAGCCAGAAAACCAAAGACTTAGCATTGTTTAAGTCAATGATTAACAGGCATGACTAGTTTGGCACATGAAATGCATGGAACATAATTATCTTCTATTTAAAGTAACATCTGTACTATTTAAATAACTTGAGCTAAACTGGTAAGATTTTAATCTGGTCTGGTTTAGATTTAAACTACTGTAGCTTATTAGATCTTAATAGGTAAGCTAGAACACCTAGATCTACATCTAAATTTACATTAGCTTCAAGTCTAAATCTATATTAATAAGTTAATTCATACTAGATCTAGTCTATTGATCTATCCATCTTTAGAGTTCAGATATAGGCCGACTTAGATTTTTATAAAAGTTAATGCATCTATATAAAAATCTAAAATTCTAGATCTAATAGATAAACAAAAAGTAGACCTACTAGATCTAGACTAGTTCTAAAATTGTAAATAACTTTGTTTAAAACAAATAATTAAAATCTACTAGATAATACTTAGAATGTTTACTTTAAAATGTAGATGTAGTTACAGATTTTTTTCTAATTTCAAAACTTAAGGCAGGATGACTAGTGATGGAATGGGCAGGACTCAAACCTAAGACTACGGAGAGACAACTATTATTGCATATATATATTATTACAAGACTGCCAGATCTAGATAAATATATCCCATTTGTGTAATAAGGATACTAATGGGCTTATAAAAAATATTATACATAAGAAATCCTAGCCTAATCGTTTTGTTATTAGTGTTTCTTTATATTTTTGGTATTTGAATATTAATTATTTAATATGTTCTTTTATTACTAGTTTTCATTTTTATTATTTTCTTTTTTATCTTAAGGAATTTGTCATTTAGATTTAGAATCTAGATCTAGTACTCCAAAAGTAGTTTTAAAGTCAATAGAGCTCTAATTTGAAATCTAGATTACCAAAGTTTAATGAATTATTATTTTTTTACATTTCATTATAAAGCATTGCACATGTGTTACATTCAGTCTAAGTGCTAGAAGAAATGCAATTAATTTTAGTTTAAATAATTTAACCAAACAAAAAAAATATACATATAAAATAGATTCTTCTGAGAAAATTTTAATGATGTATATTGGTTTATATATATAGAAAAAGGAAAGCAACTTAATGTACATATTTTGTTCTAATTTTCAGAACAGTACAGTCCTTTGTTTTCGTCAAGACACCTGTGGACTTAATGGTATGAAATCAGAGTGAAACAATACCTAAAATTAAAACTAGTCTTATGGCTTTATTTTATTATTAAATTTTTCCCTAGAATTTAGCATAATAATAGTTAGCATGTCAAATTCAAGTTGTTGCAAAGCTAGGTCTATGTTTAGCTTCTAGAACTTTATTTTAAATATTTAGTTTCTTTTCTGTGAAAAAATGCAGTATTTTGACATTTATTTTTTTTTTGTTACAGAAAATTTTTTTTTTTCTAAAAACAAATAGACTGACTGACACATGTGTTTAAACTTTTCAGTTCGTCTAAAGGATCAGACTGACCTAGCAGACTTATCCAGTCTTGGAAATGAGAATCAAGACACAGGTAAATCTTTGATTTGTAAATATTTAGATAGAGAAAGGTTTTTGTATAAGTCTATTTTCTAATAATAATGATAAAATAAAAGAATATATACAATAGTTATTTGACTTTCATCCATTCAGATCCTCATCATTTCACCAGTGACCAGTCCAAAGTCCAGTCAGATGAGGTTAAAGGTCCTCTAATTGGTAACTTTTTAGTTTCATTTTTAGAGTATAAACTGTAGAGATCAACACATGGGTTAGACTTGATCTTTTTATAGATATCTCTTGATTAAATTAAAACTGTACATTGTGTTGTAAACATTGGTTCAAGTTTATTTTCTTGTTCTCCAGGTGATCATGAAACTCAGGAGTCAGAAGGTGGAGAAGCTGATCTACACAAATATCTTGTGGGCTGTAAGAAGAATCTAGGTCATAGCCAGTTTATACCTGTTGAGACATTCACCTTGAAACATTTACCTGAAGGTTTTCAAGACAATGATTTGTATGAAAGTGAGAGAAGAAACTTGTGGACAGGAAGTGGAATAGTGTGGAATGTAAACAAGTATCAAGATGGAGTCTGGCAAGATGGAGGTTATGGAGGAACTGACTACACAACCTGTTGGTGTAGAAAATGTGAAGATTTAAATTCACCCAGCAATGTGTGGTGGGAGTTTTATGTGACCACAGCCACACATGTGGTTTTTGATGACATTGAAGCCAACCACACAACCTTGAGATTGTTTTATGATAGAGATGGCAGTCCAGTGGTCAGTGTGGATGAGGTCAGTGTTGATTATGTAAACATTAAGAATGACTTGTGTGGGTTGAAATGTGTGACATCTGATATAATTTTAGGAAATAAACTGATGGAAATGTGGGAACATCTTGTAAAGGTCTGGTGGAAAGTCTAAGACAAAATCTCTAAACACAAGTTGACCTTTATAGTGTCACATCCTCATGGATGTTTTAAACAGGTCAGTGTTGGTCAATGAAAGTACAGACTAGAGGTGTATGGTAGATCTCAGTTTACTTATACAACTTGTACATGTCCAGGAAGTAGTGGAGCTAATGTCCACTTTCTGTGGTATAGTGATTTGACCTGGCCTGATCATGTTTAAATACAAACAAAATCTACCAAGTGTAGATCTAGAACTAGCTATCGACGATCAGGATTGTGGAAAAAATTATTAGATGTAGTTCTTATGTTGTTGTTTTTTATTATTTAAAATGCAATTTAAAAGTTTGCAAACATTTCTTCAAGACTTTGACAAGAACCTTTGATGCTTAACAGTACTGCAAGAACTTGGTCTATACATTAGAAGTATATAAAAGTAAAGTTCCCTTTCAGACCTTATGATCTATGGGGCGGATCATGTAAAGGTCATCTGTTTCTGAGGTTAGGTTTAACGAGGTTGTCAAGTGCCTAGCACAACGACCAACCACCTTTACTTTACTCAACAAACATTAAGTAGGACTATTCAATAGAGTTGCGTGGACTTAGAGGTGGCTGTAAGATTCTGAAATTCAAAATTCCAGGATTCGAATCTGGGAAACAAATATGTTTATCACATAGCCACCGCAGCTCTAAACACCATAAGATCGACAAACAAACGTTTTCTAACTAAATACATTTCACAATCATCTCAATCCCACTAAATGACATAACTTACCGGGTGACACCAACCCTACTGACGCCACTGCTTAACACAACACACAGACATCTCTTTTAATTTCACTGATACAGTGTAAGAAAATAAGCAGTACCGGCCTTACACCGATTTAATCAAGTTCTCAAATTGGGACCACCAGCTGACATGGGCCTATCATAATCAGCCATGGCTCTCATCACATGCATTGCATGATGTAGAAGTTAAAGGGTTAACATATTTAGTGTATAGTACGATTGGCATAACTTAAATTACCCACTCGCACCTATTACATTTAAGTTGCTTCCTCTACATCAATATTGATAAAATGATGTAATTAATAATTTGTCACGTATTACGAATTGAATTCTAATTTTAAATGGCTTGCCTAGGGGAACGTGACAATAGAAAAAGGTAGTTGTGTCACTTATCTTAAGTCTGAATTTAATCAGAGACTTACAATGAATAACAAAAAAAAATGACACAAGAAATCGGAAGGTAAAATATCAACTTAAGGTTTAATAAAATATAACTCGAATAGTACTTTTCACTGAATCATATAAAGCAAGAAAAAAAAAACATTTACTCAATACAGAATTGATGGGTTGACCAAAACCCTTTTACAAAAATGGCATGTAAAAATATTACAATACCAGAGTTTGAAAATATAATTACAAATACAAGCAAGGCCTTGAAAAAAAGAAAAATCTTAACTTACACGATCAATTGGTATACCACGCACGGGTCACGCAATGTCTCCGCTATTCTGTCTCACGGCTGTCTCCGTATGTCTGTCCGTCAACGTTACACGGGCGGTCTTTATATAATATACCGCGCGTCGATATCAAGACAAATCTAGTAATTTCTAGAACAGAATAAGTCATCAACACCCAGATCTAGAACGCTCTTCAAAGAGACAGAAGAAAAAAAAAAAACACCCTCCTTTCAACCAGAGGTACACACATAGGTCAAGGACCGGTCACTGTCTGTGTGGCTTGACTCACCGTGAAAAATAAAATAAAAAAAAACTTATTACACAAAGGGGCAGACAACCTACAGGTCAAGAAAAAAAAATTATTGTTACCTAGATACGTAACAAATTGTAAATAAATAAATGAATGAATGCTGTATTACTGTTACAAACTCGACTGGTATCGTGCTTCTTGGTGTCATACTTGATTGGAGACGAGCATACAGATTAACATGAAGCCACTCTGGCAGACAAATATTAAGTTTATTGATAATAATAATACTGCAACTTAATGGAAGTTGCAGAATTAAGAATGAAATACAATCACATCAACATAACAGCGGTATAAAAATCCAATACAGTGAATCTTGTTCAATCACATCCGCATCACATCGGGAAATAATGAATTTTCAAAACACATAATCATCAGAATAATAACTACTATTAGAACATGTCTCAATTGAATACTGGCTTCTTCTGCCCAAAATACACTACATAGTTCAAAGTCACAACTCGACTGTCTAAGTCAAAAGATAAAGTCCGTATCGGACCAAAATACTACTTAAATGCCTTGTCTAAAGAATACCCCTTGACTGCCTTGACTTGACTGAAGTCCAAGTCAATTTTAGTCATTCTACCTCCTGTTTCAACATCAGAAATTTCACGTGTCTTTTTCACCGTCTTAGCCAGAGGTGAACATTCAACAGGCACAATGTCAAACGAGACTGTGACATTAGTAAAATGTGTTATTGTATAAAATAGAAGGTGGGTCTCGTAAGCATCTTTTAAATTGGAACCCGCAGTTTGTAAGGCCGGCCCTGCGAGTAAGAAACGAGATTTTGTACCGTTTAGATCTAGTCTTGATTAACAGAAGTCGCCCACTTGAAGTAGTTATTGTGACGAGCACATTTGCCTGGGATTATGTTATCAATACTTAACAATTCAGTGAAATGAAGAAAAAAACATCTCTGTATTTCTTCAAACTTCTTTAATAACCTCTTCAACTTTCACATCAAATTAACTTCTTAATTCAATAACAACTTGACTTGATACTTCATAAATAAAACTTAAAATGATACATGAAACTTCACTTAGTATAACTTTAACTTCAACTACTAACACTTTACTTAATGCACCCGCTAATATCATAAAACTTATTATTGAGCGAGGATCAACGCTCTAGAAGAAATACTACTGTGCGAGGACCCCGTCTAACTCACTTTCCCTTAATTTATACTTTCTTTGATCGTACATTCCAGATTCATGGAACCTTCTCAGATCATTTTTTTAGTAACTTTGACCTTGTAGAAGCTAACGTGTGCTATTTTTTCCCTTAAACTCTTTCTTTGATTGGATATCTAAAATTAACTTGTATACGCTGGACACTTGCCCTGGTTATGAGGTTATGACCTCGAACTTCTAGAAACTGGTCAAAATAGGTCACAGACTCGACTCGTGACATTACCCCCTTGCCTTTTTAGCATTTTGTTTGCAATATAAAATGCGTAAAATAACATTATTTCTATTTCTATTCTATATGCACACAAAATCTAAAAAAAAAATGTTCCTATAAAGTACAGAACCGATAATTCACATAATTGTTGCATTACATTTACATTATTCAAAAGTCAAAATATTGAACATATCCAGCATATATAATTAATATACATCTTAGGTCTATACATTTATTGTTTAATAATCGATATAATAATATGAACATTTCCCAACTTGTGTAACTAAAATATGACAAAAACAACTGAATAATACATCATATCTTCTTTGCTACTTTTTGGAGTATCTGAATATTGAAATGCCTTTAAACACATGGAATAAAAAATGAATAAATTGTGTGCTTTTGACTTAAAACAAAATATACTTAAACAATAAACAATATATTGTATAGTATCTATATACATCTAGACAAAGTATCAGCAAAAACGTTCAATTTTCCTGGAACAGTCTTTACATCAAACTGATAGTCCATTAACTGCAAACTCCATCGTGTCAGACGACTATTTGACATTTTTTTAGAGTTGAGAAATGCCAGTGGTGCATGATCTGTCTGTAAAGTAAAGGGTGCTCCTAACAGATACTTGCTAAATTTTGAAATAGCCCAGACAATCGCCAGGCACTCTCGCTCAATGGTCGAGTATATTGTCTCTGCTGAAGATAGTTTTCTGTTTATAAAAAATACAGGATGTAGAATGCCTTCATATTCTTGCATTAGACATGCTCCTATTGCTGACGAGGAAGCATCTGCAGCAAGATAAAACCGCTTCTTCTTGTCTGGTAATTTCAAAATGGATTCTTGTGCAAAAGCATACTTAATTTTCTTTATGGTCTCTTCTTATTCTGATGTCCATGGAATTGTGTTAGATTGTCCTTTCTTCGTAAGGTTAGTAAGAAGTGTTGTAAGTGATGCGTAATTTGGAATAAAGCATCTGTAAAAATTACAAAGTCCTAATATACTTCTAACCTGCTTTTTTGTTGTGGTATTTTAATGTCCAAAATTCGTTTTATAATATTGTCCTGTGTTTTCAGTGAATTGTGTCCAACTTTATAACCTAAAAATGTAACTTCTGATTTTGCTAATTCAACTTTGCTTGGTTTTACAGTAAATCCATTGTCTTTTAACTGTTGAAAGATTTCTTTGAGTCCTTTAATATGATCGTCCCATGTATTATGAAACACACATATGTCATCAATATAGGACACTGTGTCTTTTCTTTGTCCGAACATCCTATGAATCGCTCGGTTAAAAGTACTGCTAGCATTTACTAAACCAAATGGCATGTAATTATATTGAAAAAGGCCAAAGGCTGTAGTAAAGCAGTGTATTGTTTTGAATCCTGTGTCATAGGTATTTGATAATATCCTCTTGTCAAATCGAGTTTCGTAAAATACTTAGCTCCAGAAAACTGTGACATTAAATCCTCTGGATTAGGCATTGGATAAGAAACAATGCATGTCATTTTATTCAACTGTCGAAAGTCTACACACATTCTTGGCGATGATGACTGTGGACGTTTTACTATCACTATTGGAGCAGCATAAGGTGAATTCGAGTGTTCAATTATGTCTTGTTCTAAAAGATCATTGATTTCTTTCTGAAGGAAATCTCTATAGTGAATAGGTAGTGGATATGGACGTGACTTGGTAGGTTTGTCACTTGTCAATTTGATTTCATGATTTATAATAGTTGTTTTGCCTGGAACATCTGTAAATATATCAGCATATTCTTGGAGTAGATTCGTTATGTCCTTTTTTCTTTGTGATGATAAATTGTCCAGTTTGACATCTTGCCAGGTTTCAGTCTGTGTAGAAGTTGTAGTTGGTACTACTAATTCATCGATATCCTCCTCGCTAAGCATGAAATGTTTTTCAAGTTCTTCGTCTTCTTCTTCTGTATCAGTAGCTTCATTGTATTTTTGTAGCATGTTGATATGAAACACTTTGTTTCTGTTATTGATATAGATTTCATAATCTACATCTGTGACTTTTCTTAAAATAGTAAATGGACCCTGCCATTAAATAAAGAACTTATTTTTCTTATCAGGTAATAATAATTTAACTTTGTCACCTGGTTCAAAGTACCTAAGTTTTCTATTTACATTTATTCTTCTATGACTTTCAGCGTTAGCTTTGGCTGTTGCTTCCTTAGCTTTTTCACATGCATTTATTACTGTATTTCTTGTATTGAAAACATGCTGAAATGCAGTTTTCTTAACTGATGCATCATGGTTTGACTTAGACAGTGATTCTTTGAAAGTAGTTATAGGACCTCTTGGATTAGCTCCATATAACATTTCAAAAGGAGAAAATCCTGTGGTGTCTTGGATACTTTCTCTATAAGCAAATAATGCAGCTGGTAAAAGGAGATCCCAATTCTGCAAATTATCATTTGCTATTTTCGATATAATTTGTTTTAATGTTTTGTTAAATCGTTCACAAAGCCCGTTGCTTTGAGATTGGTATGGTGTAGTAAACTTCATCTTGATGTTGTACATCTCCATGAATGTCTTAGCTATATCTGCTGTAAACTGACTTCTTCGGTCAGAATATATAACTTCAGGCAACCCTGTCCTTGAAAAAATTTCAGATAAAGCTCTGGTAATATCAATTGCAGAAATATTGACTAACGGAATAGCTTCTGGCCATCTAGTACATATGTCTACTAAAGTTAAAATATATTTGTGATTTCTGCTGGATTCAATTGGCATGGGACCAATTAAGTCAACTGCTACTTTTTGAAATGGTTTCTCAGTCAATTCCATTGTCTGCAATGGCGCTTGTATTTTGTTACCTTTTGGACTTTTCATTTGACAAATATGACAGGTACTAATGTGCTTCTTTACATCTTTAGTAATACCTGGCCAGTAAAAATCTTGAAGTATTCTTTTCTTGGTCTTGGTAACTCCCATATGTGCAGCAAATGGTACATCGTGGCTTGTATTAATAATGGTCTTTCTGTATACTTTTGGAACTACAATTTGCTCAACAGTTTTATTTTTGTATTGACTTTTCTTCATTAGTATTCCTTCTTTAAAATAAGGATCATTATTTTCTTGCTGATTGATGTTCGATTGAGCCTTTTTGAACATTTTAAATAATGTTTCATCATTTTTCAGTTCAACTTTAAATTCTTCACTATGAAATTTTTCAAGTTCATTTGTCTTTAGATGCAAATGGTTTGCCTGCTTATCATTTTTATTTTCTTGAACAACTTTATCAGAATTCTTGTGTTCAATATGTTCAGTTTCAAGTCTTTCCTTTTCTTTTTGCATTGACCTTGTGGCTACTACATTGCATTCTTGACTCATTTTTATTGCATTGTTCCATTCAATAAGATCTTGTGTAGTATAGTCACGCACTCCCTGTATAGCACCGTTGAAAGCAGTGGCTTCGATTTCATTGCCTGTATATTGATTTGATCTCACAAAATTTGCACGTATAACAACTGAAGTGCTACCTGTGTCTCGTAACACCTGTACTCTTTGAGAACCGACTAATCCAAGATAAAACTGAAGTCCTTGTGATTTAGTGATAACAGTCATTGTTGAGTGATGTGCCTTCTTTTTTTTGTAAAAACCTGTTTCTTATTTCCATATGTTGAATTCTTAACATTTAATGATCTGTTTTGCGAATATGCTTGGTCACTAGATCTGTCACTGATACTAGTATGTTTCTTTCTGCAATCCTTTGCTAAATGTCCTTTTATGTGACAAAAACTGCACTCTATGACATTCACTCTACACTGTGAGGCGAAATGACCTCTAGTATTGCATTTATAACATATTAAAGTTTTGTCGGTCTGAAAAGATGGCGATGCTCTGTTGTCTCTTGAAAAGCAAAAAAAGTTTTCATCAGTTGCTGATCTGATAAGCTTACTTGGATAAGCAGTTTTATATTGACGTATTACTGTTGTCAGGGTCTGTAGATCTTTAGGATTTCTCTCGATTATGAAGGATCGAATATCTTCTGCATATGCGTGAGTAATGGTATCAATTAATATGTGGTCTCTTAATGCTTCATACGTTCTATCAATATTAGCTAAAGATATCCACCTATCAAAACACATTACCATATCAGAGACGAACAACTGTGGATCATCTTCCTGCCTTGGTCTTTCGAAAAAAAAATTCTTGCGATAAGCATTTTGCGTAAAGCTTAGTAAAGCTTCTTTTATTTCTTTATAAGTACGCTGTTCATGAGATGGTATTTGTGCACATACATCTAATGCTTTACCATGTAATAAAATCAAGAGATGGTGTGCATGTTGTTCTTCTGGTAAGCCTGATGCTTTCGCTAACTCCTCAAACCGCATCAAATACGAATCTATATTATCTTTATTTTCTTGAAAAGGTAATATTTTAGATAAAGGTTTATACTTGTCAAACGCATTGCTAGTAGGTAAGGTTGGTTGAAACTCTGTTTTTTCTTTTTTAAATTTTAATTCCTCTTCTGCCTCTCTGTCCTCTTTACGTTTTCTTTCTTCAGCCTCTCTGTCCTCTTTACGTTTTCTTTCTTCTTTCTCTCTTTCTTCTTTTATTTGTTTTTGACACCATTCCCACTGATGTTCTTGGCTAGTTTTAAATACAATTTAAATAAGTCTGCGTGAGACGCCATTGTATGAAATTAACGATAGCAGAAATGTAGGTGTTTAAATGTTCTGCCGACACTCTCGTTAAGCCGTTGGACAGGTAAAAAGTGAGAGAGAGCTGACCTAGTTAATTATCGATCGTTGTCTCCTCTTGAGGAATAAAGTGACCAGTGTTTATAAACAAACCAGTGTACAACTAGGTTTAGTAACATTGCCTTCACAGCTTAGTATATGTAGCTTTCACAGCTTTAGTAAATATAGCTTTCACAGCTTAGTAAATGTAGCTTTCACAGCTTAGTAAATGTAAAATGTAAGGTACTGACCTCAAAACAGATGATCTTTCACGTTTTCAAAGATTGCACGTCTTGTTGAAGTATTCTGCAAGAGGCTTTTCTTCTAAGGCTTTATTTGAGGCTTTGTCGTTTAGAGAGACTATAAATCACTCGTTAGAGGCTTTATAAAAATTCGTAGAACTTGCTAGAATGTGTCGACTTTATTCTTTGGAAATGTAGTATGTGATGCTTGACTTCGTCGTTGTCTTTATTTATAGATGCCTTTTTTCGTCAGGAGGTGCCAATATGTGTGATGACTACACTCTTCGATGACTTTCTTTGACGTAGATGCCAATATATGTGATGCCTTTACTCTATGACGCTCTTGGTCGGAGGTGCCAATGTATGTGACGCCTTTACTCTTTGACGCTCTTGGTCGGAGGTGCCACTATATGTGACGAGCACATTTGCCGGGGATTATGTTCTCAATACTTGACAATTCAGTGAAATGAAGAAAGAAACATCTCTCTGTATTTCTTCAAACTTCTTTAATAATCTCTTCAACTTTTACAACAAATTAACTTCTTAATTCAATAAAAACTTGACTTGATACTTCATAAATAAAACTTAAAATGATACATGAAACTTCACTTAGTATAACTCGACTCGTGACAGTTATAATGGAGCGGGTGGTTGCTGTCTTCAATGATTTTCCCAACTTTCCTATTATATTATTATCTTATGACGAGATGATCTTAAAGTGAGACAGCGCTGCCACTTGGGTAACATTCTTCAAAAGGGGCCTTAGATCAAAAGTTTTACCTTTTTAAAAAAGTGTATTGTAGTGCGGTGTATGGTATTAATGTGTATGGTATTGTTGTGTGGTAGTGTTGTGTGTGGTAGCGAGGTGTGTGGTAGTGTAATGTGCAGTTATGTATGTGATAATGTTGTGGGGTAGTGTTATGTGTGGTAGTATTGTGTGTGGTAGTGTTTTGTGTGGTAGTGTTTTGTGTGGTAGTGTTGTGTGTGGTAGTTTATGTGTGGTTGTGTTTTTTTTTGTAGTTTTGTGTATGGTTGTATGTATGAAGTTGTCTAAGCGGCACAACATTTTAGATAAAACTTTGCCTTGCCAACAAATTATTCCATATGTTATCAGATTTGACATTGCCTCACTGTAGAAATTATTCAGAATCTTTATATCTAGTTAAAAGCTGTTAAGTTTGTATACTTTAAATAGCCGCTGTATGACTTTCTTTACCAGAGTTTAAAGATGATCTTCCTATCAAAGTTTGTTGTACTCACAGGAAGAAAACATACCAAGGACATACAACATAATTTGAACAAGTAGACAACATAGAAGTACAAAAAAATGGTATCCAAAAATTTTTAGCCAACATCAAACAGAATAAAGCATATGGACCTGATGGTATTTCAGCTAGATTACTCAAAGTACTAAGTAATGAGTTAGCACCAGTGTTCAAATATCTTTTCAGGCATCTCTTAACCAGGGCAGAGTACCAAGGGACTCGAAAGAAGCTAATGTCGCCCCTTTATTTAAAAAAGGAGAAAAATCTGACCCAGGAAACTACAGACAAGTATCTCTAACCAGCATCATCACATGTAAAATTTTAGAACGCATAATATGTAGCAACATCATAAACCACTTAGACAAACATAATGTCCTTACTCTATACCAACATGGCTTTAAGAAATATAGATCATGGGAAACATCAAACAAAGCAATAGGATTTATTCAAAGAAATTTCTATAAATCAAATTAGAACATAAAACTGAACCGTTATTTATCCATTGTTAGGCCAAAAAAAGACAATACATTCTCTATTTTGGACCCTTCAACTCTAGAAAATATTAAGAAACTGGAACAGACACAAAATAGAGCAGTGAGATTCATAAGAAAGGAAAATTCATTTGACTAGAGTAACACCATTAGTAAAATCACTAAATTTAGAAAGCCTTCAGGACAGAAGACTCAAAAGTAAAGTAGCAATCATACATAAAACACTGAACCATAATTTTCAAATATAAAAACAAAATTTAATAAAATACTCAGAAAGACACAAAAATAAAGACACATTCCTCATCCCATATGCTAGGACAAATTTGTACAAATACTCCTTCTTCCATAGCTCTAAGAGAGCATAGAATGGGTTGCCTGAGCTAGCCAGGAAAACTAGTAAATTTGCAAAATTTTGGTAATTGGTTAATATGCCTGACTAAATGCATGACGCGTAGGACATAATCATTTTCTTTTTTTTAAAGTAACGTCTGTATCATATAAGATAATAAAATCAGCTTAGTAATGTAGAAGCAGTAATTCAAGCAGTAATTTTGCCAATTGACAAATAATCTTTCTAGCCGAAAAGAACGGCGGGTTGGGGGAACCGCAATCGTCCAATTCAGGCTGGTGAAAGGAAGCTTATGTTCGCGTTTGTTGTGCTTGGGGCTTCCAAGTACGATGTACAACACCAGATGGCTCTTGAAGATTCTGATCACATGACTACAACTCTCGTGACGCTCCTCAGCTCTATTTACCACATCCATCCTTGGCTGACCGTCGTAGCTCGTCACGGTTGTACGCGCGTCTGGCGCTGGCTGTCTACATACATATAACTTACCCCCATCTGTGCCACCATCAGATTGACTACACTATGTCAATAAATAGATAGATTCTAATGTGTGTTTTTACTTTGTCGAATTGTGTCTATATGACAGAGAAGATGTCAATATTATCATGAGCAAATTGCATGAGGTAATGATTAAAGGCTATGGTGGAAATAGTGGAAATCTTTTCTAGTTAGAACCCTTCCATCTGGCATCTCTTGCCTCAGTGGCGTAGCTAGGGTGGGGGAGTCTGGAGGATAATTTGAATATTCCCCCGGGCCTCCACTTGAAGGGGGCCCTCAAATAAGTGATTTTTTTTACATTAAATGTTAAATATTTTGCAAAATGCTGGGGTCCCAAAATGGTCAAGTTCCGAGGGCCTCCCAAACAATGGAAAATTTCTAGCTACGCCCCTGCTTGCCATCCTACTGGCGGTCTGAGATATGATGTAATTATCTTCAATACTGAAGGAAGATCCAAAACATGTCAAACACACCAGCAAACAAAATGCTTGACTTATAAGAAGTTATAACTGACCTATTTAAACATTAATTCTTAATATTCTTATACATTGGGGTGTGCAGCCGAAATGCTAAGCACGCTTGGGCTTGGATACCTAGCGATATCCGACTCGAGAAGAGTTGTGTTTACGGAGCGCTGAGAGGTACATAAGACATTCTTTTCAGGCCCCACTAATCCACAAATAACATTGAACCATAACGCTCTGAGCATGCCATAAACATGAAAATAGCGCTACTTAAAGGCTATTAAAAAAAACTTGTATTAGGCTCCAACCAGAGTATTTAATTTTATGAAAACTATGGCTATAAGAAAAAATGGCTATAAGAATGAAAGTAAAATTATGTACCAACATAAATGAACCGCTGAGATAAACATAATATCCTAACTCCATATCAAAAACATGGCTACGTAAAATATAGATCACCTAAAACACAATTAATAATGCACATCGGGGACTTTTCAAAAGGCTTATTTAATATAGACAAAGTTTATATAGATCATAGCTATCGGGCCCCGCTGTATTTAAATTTACATACAGCTTGTCAAAGACATGTTTTGTTTTTTTGTAAAATATTTGAAATGTTTTGGATGCTCCTTCAGAGTTGAAGATAGTTTTTTTTTTTTTTTTTTTTTTTTTGGGGGGGGGGGGGGTGGCAGCGTGCAGAGTATGAACCCGGGACCATCGATAAATCTGAACGACAGTCCAGCGCGCATACCTCATGACCGTGCTGCGTGTGTTCCACATAGGACAAAAAAAAACTATTTACTCTACACATAAGCTATTACATATCTATGTATGGTATCGTATATTAACATATATCTACTTTGGAAATAGCTATGCAAACATGTGATACATTAAAAAGGTACATCTATATTAACATAGATAGATGTATAGATTCATCTAATATTCATATAATTAAGACAAAGTTTGGCATTAAATAATCCAATTAGATTAAGATTGAGAATGTCACAATTTGAATGAAACTGTTAACTGAGTTGTCGTAAGGAAGAAAAGAGTAGTCTTCTCCTGGTTACTCACGACAGAAACTGTAGTTTGATTACAAATCTTCAAAGTGTAGAGTAGTTTCCCATTTATAATAGTAGCAAGTCACTTATTTATTCATTTAGTTGTATGCCGATAAGGATCTAATAAACGGAAATAATTATATAATATTTTATTGTCGTTGAGCAATCATACCAGCTGAACTACCGTGCTATTCATGTGCCTTCCAAAAGCGTTGTGCTAACTTTTTTTTAATGAGAAGACTTTATAATGTTTAACATGTTTCGAATGTTACTCCAGATATGAAAAAAATTACATCTTTCAGTGACGTACCTAGATATTTGGGTGCCCGGAGGGCTTGACCTCTTTAGAAGGCTTCTGGATTTTAGAACTCAACATCATCAAATTATATAATAATGTATTATTACACTTATTTGGGACCCCCTTTAACTGGGGACCTCGAGGAGATTTTCAAATTTGATCCATCTCCACCCACCCTAGCTACGCCACTGACATCTTTACTTATATTCCTATGTTTAAGTATTGTAGGCTGCCTGGTCGTGCTGTTCGCGCTGGACTGTCGTTCGGATTTATCGACGGTCGAGGGTTCAATTCCTGCCCGCTCACATCCCCCGTCGTCCTGCGGGAGGTTTGGACTAGGAAGTAAACTATCTTCAACTCTGAAGGAACATCCGAAATATGTATAACATTTTACAAAACAAACATCTTTTGAACCCAGAACCACCAAGACAATCAAATGACAGTGCAGAGCGCATAACACACGACCAGGCAGCCTACAATACTTAAACATAGGAATATAAGTAAAGTTTAGACCTAGAGATCTATGGGGCAGATGAATTAAAGGTCATTAGTTTATGTGGCCTACGGTTAACAATGGTGTCAATTGGCCAGAATAACAACTGACAATCTGTACTTTTCCTCAACTAATGTTAGGTACCCATTATAGCCGGACGGAGTCAGAGGCGCTCTAAAGATCCAGAAAATAAAAATGACAGTTTTCCCCAGGATTCAAACCGGTCACTGACAAAGGCCAAGGGGTACACATTTGAGAGCAAAAGATAATACGCTGCCGAAGACAGACGTAGACGGCGAAAAGAAAATCTAAACCGGCAACCTGCGGACATTAACTACGCTTGCCCTTGATATGGCAAAATATGTAGGTCAAAGCTGGGGCTGCGCAGCCACGGGAAATATTGCGTTCCTCAATAATCTTAAGACTCGAAGATATGCCTTTTAATTATCATTTACAAAAGGACTAAAAAAGTTGATGCTTAGTTGTAAAGAGAAATTTGAACCAGTTCTCTGGGCGTCGTCTTCCGTTTCATCAAAAGTAAAAGAACAAAACTTAGGAAGGCTTGGAGGAAGTGGAACAAGCAACAACAACAAAACTTAGGATTGCTTGGATAAAGTGGAATAAACAACAACAACAAAACTTAGGAAGGCTTGGATGAAGTGGAACAAGCAACAACAACAAAACTTAGGAAGGCTTGGAGGAAGTGGAACAAGCAACAACAACAAAACTTAGGAATGCTTGGATGAAGTGGAACAAGTAACAACAACAACAAGAAAAATCTTTAGAATCCTTTTTAAAATCACAAAGCTTATACTAAGTTTAATTGTATTAACAGAAGCAGAAAGAAGGGTGATTACATATGCCCAACCTGCGATCGCAGCTGTGTATCAAGGATTGGCCTCTTAGTCACACAAGAAGTTGCAAAGGGAGAACATCGTCTCTCTAAAGCCACTGATGTTGAATTTTGGATCAGCCATGTCATTATTCAAATACTATTTCTATCCCTTGCTCGTTAGAAAGTATTCAGTCAGCGTTTTTTTTTGGACGATTTATTCTTCGTGCTCCCTTCACTGTATAGAAAATACGAAAAACATACATATATGTAACCCTGCCGGACCAAGTAAAACAAAGGACGTTTGGGCCACGAGTCCTTCATCAGCAACAAAACAAACAAAAAATAAAAAACAATTAACACAAAATAGTCTAAAGTTAACTTATCTGTCCGATGTTGTTCTCTATCGAGGCAGAAAAGAAATGAGCTGCGCTGGTGTAAAAGCGCGGGAAAACGGAAGGGGGCGGAGATGTCAGGCAAACATGAATGGGAAAAGGGGTACCGTAGTGTTAGTGCCCATCGCGTATTAAATAAAAGTGTGCTGGTTGTTGATCCCGTGAGGTTGGAGGGTGCCTGACATGTAAATAAGTTTGTTTTCGATCTGCAGACGGGTGTTTTTGTCGTTGCATTGTTGTAGGGCAGTGACGTTGAGGTCTATGATGTAAGTTATTAAAATGGATAGAGACGGGCTTAGTAGCAAAGTTACGAATGTCTCTAAGGTGTTCTTGGAGTCGTGTTTTTAAGGTCCTGCCTGTGTTTCCAATATAAAACCATCTGACACCTTGAGCATATTACAGCATATATGACTCCTCTACTATTACAGTTAAATTTGCCCAATGATCTTGATGGTCATTTTAGGACAGGTGATGATTACAGGTTGTTGGTTATGTTGGGCTGTAGTAGAAGTAGGGTCTGCCTCAGGTGGATTAGAGGATATTGTTTGCGATTTCATAAGTGTGGGCTCAGTGTGTGGGATTTATTTTGTTCAGATGGAAATTTAACAGAGGTGTGTGTCCTGTTCTTAGTTGAATAACCCAATTAAAATAATAGACCTTGTGGCAATGCAATGTTAGAAAAAATACTAAATGAGATCCTATCTGCGCTATATTTCTCTATAATGGTTGAGAGAAATACTAATTTATTAAATTTGCATTTTTTTTTCCGAAATATTTTGTGTGAACTACTCAAAGAAATTGGTCATTAGTAGGTTTTCATATTTGTGAGAAACAGAAGTCTGCAGGATTGACTGAATAAATAAATAAAATATCACCATATTTCTTTAAATTACTTGCCAAAGTAATGATGGTTTTATCAATATGAGCGGCCAGTACAATAGCCTTCAGGTATGGTTTCAACGAAAGCAAGCGCTTGCGCATTATGTTTACTGTGCTAAACCAGTGATGCCCAACCTAATTCAACTTGGGGATATAGTACTTACATTAATCAATGAAATATTTGAGATTTATCCCTTTTTTAAGCTTCATTTTGTTATTTAAAATGTGAGTCTAACTACCAATTTATCAGAGAAAACACTTTGTACCGACGTTTCGGCGGGCCGGATGGAACGATGTCTCGGGCCGGATCTGGTCCGCGGGCCGTTATTTTAACAGTAGTTAAACATTACCTTTAATGATACTGCCAGCTGTGCTCATGAACTTGCAGTGGAATGTCTTTAAGTAAATGTACAGATACATACAAACTACTGAATTTCTTTGTAACACAAAATATATGGGGGGGGCGGGAAGGGGCCCATCAACACATTCTTGAACCGGGCCTTCGTGTACCTTGCTAGGCCAATGAATCAAGAAAATAATCATCTTCTCAAAGACATTAGGCCTACTTTGACAATTTGTTTGTCAAAGAAGTTTTAAATTTCAACATGACATCTATTGACGAAATAGTTTTATTTATGCTTTCTATTGATGCCAAAAGTAAAAGTAAAGTTCCATTTATTTCAGACCTTGGAATGATGGAGACCTAATTTAACTCTTTTTCTCTGTAATTATTTTTCCACTTTTGGAAGAAATTCTTTATTTTGCTCATTACTATTTCACTTCCCTGTTATGATTGGGCTTCAAAAGCTTCCTTGTTTGTTATCAGAAACTGTTGTATTTGGTATAGAATTAAAAGGAAATGCATATGCTCTTTTTATATAATTCAAAGTCAAGTTACAAAAAAGTAAACATTAATTCAATGTAATGAGGTAAAAATCAACGATGGTATCGTCGTTTATAAGAGAAAGAGTTAAAAAAATATGAAACTAGATTTCATTATCCATCTTGGTAGTTCTCATATCTGCATAACAACTGCAAGTTAAATTATTTTGAATAGAATAATTAATTACATGCTTTTGAAACTATTTGATATTACTATAAGAGTAGGCATAAAATGCCCTAAACCATAGCACTTAAAACGTGAGCAATAAGAAAAGTTCATGCAACTGTAGCATTCAATGGATAAGAAGAGTCCTCGTCAACAACGTCCTTACTAAAACATTATTAGTGATTGTGACCGAGTCAATTTCTTGTAGAACGTCTAGCAAAGGAAAGTAAAATGTTATTGCTCCTTATCTCTCAGTTGTTCAGCTTCTCCTTTGCGCTTCTTTTCTTCAATTCATCTTTGGTAGTATATTTAAATGGTTAAGTTAATAATTGTAATTTGTGAATGGCTTCGTAGAGGGAAACTCATGATATCTTGTGACAGACATGACCAACTGGATACACTTTGTATCAGTTTCGATAACAATGGATTCATAGACTACTGTACATTGGTAAATTCATTACAAACTATATAATTCAGGGTTTCGTTACAGATTTCTCCAAATATGATCACATCGCGATTTCTATAAGGCTACACAAAAAGTGTTTTTTTTTCTGTTTGCTAATCTCTAAGTCACTTAGTGTGTATAAAAGATTGGGGCTCAAAAGAATGACGCTATAAAGGCATAGACGAATTCATTGTTACATTGAAATGTGACAAGTATTACACAGTGAAGTCTATTAAAGGTAAGGCAAGGGCCAAATATGTTAACGTTCATTCAATGTGGCCCAAAGGTTGTCACAACGGTACCAGTCCACCCCTGGTCCCTAAAGAAGTAGGGCCATATAGCATATTTTAAAAACGATGTAATTCTACAAATTAGACACTATAAGAATATTTATACTCAAAGCAAGCTGTAGTGTGTAACAAAAGAGTAGGCCTCTTAGTGAGACATCTAGTCGCGTTCTTCACTCGGTACCCTTAATGTTAATTTACCTATTTAATGATTAAGTATGGAACGTGTCATTACAATGTAATCTAAGATTCATATGTCATTAACAGAGAATGTAACGATTAGATTAGAGACAGTCTTATGAACAGCGATTGTTCCCCACAATGTCATGCTATCTACTGTCAAAACACACAAACTCTATGACAACATTACAGGGCTTGCAAAAACCTTCCTTCAGGGAACAGTACCAGGAGAAAACAAGAAAAGGTACACAGAGAAAGCGATGGAAAGACAACACAAAAGAATGGACGTTGAGGCAATTGAAAGAGATTATATTCAAGGCAAAAGACAAAGAGGCATGGAAAAAGATGGTCAACAGTTCTTGTGTGGTGCCCCAACTGACTAAAGAATGGGTGAAGGTAAAGACATTTCTTAACAATCAATTAAATCCAATTTCCCGTGTATCACGCTGAAGGAGTAGACATAATTTACAGAGTGACCACCCTTTAAAGTTAACAACGGCTCTGCACGAGATGAGAAAATAAGTGCAGGCCGCACCAGGGATTGCGTAATCATGTGAAACACCTCACTCATTCTTGTTCCTCGGAAATTGAAGACATTGCCATTATCATTACAACTTAAGTCAAACATTTTAGAAACTACCGATTTTTGGACCACACATTTGTTTTTCCTGTAGCCCCTGATCTTTGTATTGTTTTAAGTCCATCGCTACTTTTTCATTGGAATCTATAGACATAGTTCGAGGTAGTGTATCTGCAATTACTTTCCTCTGATCACATGTTTTATTTATATGCAAGAGTTTCCCTTTCAGACCTTGTGATCTATAGGGCAGATGATGTAAAGCTCATATGTTTTTGTGACCCACAACGAGTGTGTCATGTGGGCAGCACAACCAAATGCTTTTACTTTTCCCCAAATAATATCAGGTACCCAGAAGAGCTTGGTGGACTAATAAGCACCCATCAAAATCCCGAAATGAAAAAAAATCCCTGTCCTCACAAAGATTCGGACCCGGACACCTTGGTTAGGAAGTCAATGCTTTACCACTCAGCCTTCTTCCATTTGGAAAGACCCTTCAAAATTATGGCACTAAACATTTCCACCTTTATAAGTAGGCCCTAAGCGTTAATTCTGTTTTTTCTTAGAGGATGTGCAAACAGCCTAGGTCGTTTCGCAAGAGTATCATTTCGTTCCTTTTGGGATTATATCAATGATATTCATAATAACTGCCTCATTGTTTATCATTGCCGCTGGTCAATCGGTACACAGTAGTAACCAAATATTATCAGATTTAAAACAATGTTGTTGTTTTTGTTGTTGTTGTTGTTTTTTTTGTATTGTTCATGTATTTAAGAACAGTTTTATATCCGATTTAACTTCCAGTAAGCTACACGCTAACACAGTTGTTTTTTTCAAAAGGTTCTATGAACATTCCACATCCAAAATACCCTATTTTGAAAATTATAAGTATGTACACCTCAGGCTTACTGATAAAAATAATGGCTGCTTATACATTCTTATCATTCAAAATCCTTACACATTTAACTCCATAAAAAAATAAGAAGATAGTGTAGTAGGCCTACATAGGCTACCAGTCAAAGACACATTGTAAACATTTTTAGATTTATTGTTTTTTTTTTAGTTCAAATTTAAAGTTAATTTTTTTAGTTAAAATTATTTAATGTGGCATCTAGATTTGTTCTTTAAAAGAGATTTTTAAAAAATCTACTCTGTTGTTTTGATTTTAAGAATTAAAGAAACAGTATTGTTTAGGTCTATATTTGTATGTTGTCACTAATTATTTCCTTTGGCAAGAGAGATAATGTAAAGTTGTCTGTTGTACGTGTGTTAATAAAAGTCAAATCATGAACCTGTATTAAAGCGTTAGCATTGATTACTCATGATTATGTAATCTAGTTTATTATGCAGGTCGCAACTGGGTTTAAGTCTTGTGAAACACAGCCCTCATCCTTAATCTTATAACTAGTAGGAGGAAGGGCTCTAACTCAGGGCTGCTGCCTTGCATGCAAAGTTACAGACACCTCATAATTAGCAGGAGATCAAAGCGCTTTATGAAAAAATAATAACATTTATTATAGACTTATTGATATGTAATTTAATTTTCTGACAATCGCTCTTTTTTTTTATTAGGCGGTAAATACGATTGTATATGCATCCAACTCAAAATACTGGCCAACTAATTCATCAGATGACTTATTTTACTACAAGGCTACTTGTGAGTTTTATTGGGATATTACTTTAAAAAAACAGTTGGCAGTAATATAGTACAGGTGTCAATGTATCCCAACATTAACAATGAAATCACCAGTGATAAAATATATGGAGTCAATAAAACTTTAAAGATCAAATTTGGTAAGTCTATTATGCTGTCCAATTAGAAAATAATTGATTTACCACGTTACATTCTTTCATAGTATAGAACTGCTTCAATAAATTGAATTATGTGATTGAAATGAATAATAACGGTTACTAATTATATAGAAAAGGTCAAATATCAAAGTAATAAAATAGTGATGTTATTACTGAATGGAGTGATATTTAAGGTAAGTTTTATCGATTTCATTGATTCCGCATTCGTTTTTAGTTATGATCTTGTATCACTATTTCATATTAATATTATTCAGATAATTATAGCGTTGCTGACTTTTAAACAAAGGTTGCACTTTATTTTTCCCAGCTTTTTTTTTGTAAAGCCAGAAGTGAGACGTTCCATTTTCACTATTAGCGAGGTCTATAACGTAACTCTCAGTACGACAAACAGTAAGTTGAACGTTTGTTGTGTTTCTTCTTTATTTCAATTTTTTAGTGTCACTTTGCATCGAATTCTTAATATTGTCAGACGCTAATGTTTTTTTTTATTTATCTTTGTACCTATAGGCTTAACTCTACAGAAAGATCAACGTCGTTTATTCAGAAGTTATCCGGAACGTCAAAAATCCGCACAGCAATTTTTTTTTGGTGTAAACCCTCCCCCCTTGCCTTAGCAACGCTTAAAGAATTTTAGTGTATAATTTACTTTATTATTATATTGAAGACGTATTTTATGGCTTCAAACCCCGCTAAAGGGGTGGAGGGGGGTTAAACTCAAAACCCTTTGGCTGCTCTCATAGAATTTTGAGTGTGTACTTTACTTTTTTATACTGAAGAGCGCTGGGTATCAGAGGGGTTTTAAAATCTAAATTTTCCTTAGCTATGCTATTGGAATTTGGAGATTGTTGTTGGCATTTTTTTTATAGAAGAGGGGGGTTTAACTGCAAAACCCTACGGTAGGGGGTTTTAAACTTAAAACATCCTTGGCTGCGCTGGGGCAAGTGATGGTTTAGTATTAAAATCTCAGCAAAAATAAACAAAATCAAAGCGAAAATTGACACCATCCTCAAAGGGGGGATTTCATTTCGGAGGGAGGTTAGAACCTCAACCCCCCCCCCCCCTTGTCCCGACTATGTCTCATATAAAATTTCTAAAAAGATATTCGGAAAGTAAAACATTTCTGGTCCTTAAAAATAATTTTTTAACTCTTACAGAGAGAGATCTCCTCATAATAATATATAATTAGTAAATATCTAATTTCTTTTAATCAACTGCAGCCACAACAAGCTCAACAACAGCATCATCAGGTAACATTAGATCTCTTTCCACTTTTATTTATTTTTTCATCATAGTAGTTTTAAAATGACTTTAAATGTATTGTCATTAGTTTCTATTGTAAACATACAGATTGCTACTAAAAACCATGTCACAGCTTTCCTATTATATTTATAATTATAACTCAAAAGAATCTACCTTAGGTCTCGATACGTCTAGGTGTCCCTGGTTCAATTGTAGTTATAAAACAATGAAACCACTAGATCAAACACATACACTTTAATCAGCTTTACTGCATATCACACACGCTGGTCTCTCTGTCTGAAAACAAAACACACTTCCGGTCATTCGCGGCATATTTTAAAAATGGATTATACATACATGCACACATTCATCCGTGACAAACCAATAGGGAAAAAAAACAGTAAGAAAAAAAAATTACATTATCTTCGAGTTAGACTATAGAAGGAAATAATTATTTCACACGTATACACTGACCCATCTTTGACCTACATATTGTGCTATAAACAGGCAAATCCGTTTTAAAAAAACATATTTATCAAACATGTTTTTTAAGGTAATCTTTTTTTTCCTAATAGGAACATTCGTGTCAATAGTGATAACAATTGTTGCCATTATCTCTATATTTTCAATCACTGTTTCAGTGTTTCGCTCCGGAAGTAAGTTTTGGTTCATTTACTTATTCTTTAAAATTAAATTAAAGAATACTAATTTATAATTTTAAATTTGATTTCCTATTACAATCAATTATTAGCTGTTTTAATTATTATTAAGAATCTCCTGGTTTTAAATCCATGAAGTCTCATGTAGATAACTTTTTGATTATTATTTTTTTTAACCATCTGGAAATGTAAATGAATAGTAAAATCAACTTTTAGTTTTTAGTAACTTGTTAGATCTACTGTACCGACACATTATACTATTTTTAGAGTACAGATAATTTCGTTATTTTATAAACAATTTTTATTCAGACTTAGACTTTGATCCTCCCAACGCAGTTCGGCGCGTTAAGCCAGTGGCGTAGCTATGGTGGGGGTTTGGGGGGAGAAATTTGAAAATTGATTTTTTTAAATTAAATATTTAATATTACTTCTTAATTTCATGTTATGATGTCAAATGTCAAGCCTTCCGGGGCCCCAAATGATGGCAAATTTCTAGCTACACTATTGCTGTGTCCATAAAGATCTGTCAATGGCATTATCTAAAGCCTCTTCCCACCTGGTGCCTCTGAAGTCCTCCATGAAAGTATTGCGACAAGCTATACGAGGTCGTCCATCTTTGCACCTTCCTAGTATTGGCCTATAGGAAGTCATTGCAGCTCTTGGCATGCGTAATTCATATTGTCGGAAGGCATTGTCAGGAAAACCAGTGACTTAGCAGAATTTAAGTCATTGGTTAATATGCATGACTAAATGCATGACGCGTAGGACGTAATCTACAATTAGATATTAAGTGACCAAGGAAGTCTTGTCTATAGTTTCACGACAATTACAACATACCTACGTGTGATAGCTGCCGATATTAGTGAGGACAGCTGTCCTCGCCGAATTACGTGACCAGGACCGGAAGTGTGGTCGATCTACAACGTCGTTGAATTGAGTTCTCAGCCGGCAATGACATTACAATATTTACATATAATGATTCCCGATTGTGGTTGCAACAATAAAAACAATTAGTTTTTAGTTTAACTTATACTAATAATAGACACTCTATGAATAATTGGTTTATGTTTTATTATCCTCATTAATCAATTCGTTTAACATTTACTATATTTTAAAATATTTTATTAAATATTTTATAAGTATTATTAAGGAAATGTGTTCGCACGCGTCCGGTTAAGCAGGTTAAGCTATTTAAAGAATAATACTTTACATTACGCATGTCACACACAGTGTTTGCGGGTCGCGTGCGGACCGCGACCACTTTGCATGCGGCCCGCTTGACAACCTCAAGAATTATCAAAATAATGTTAAATTATTAAGCGTTTAACAGTCAACACTAATTTTCAGGTAAAAAAGAAACAAACAACTAAAAGTGTGTACGTTTTCTAATTAACAACGGTATCATTCTAATAGATTTTGTTTCTTTAGTTTTCATGGTCATTAAATTATAGAAGCTATTCAGATTCATAAGTCCACTTATCGGAAGCTTCAAGATTCAAAAAAATATTTAGACCTTCAATACAATCCTATGTAACATGTCATGATTATTTAAAGACAATATATTGTAAAACGTGTACAACATGCTTCAGATCGGGTACAACTTATGAGGTCTACTAAAAAGCATTGTTATATACAATATTTGTATTCAAGACATGAAACTGCATATCTGTACTTACAGTAACGTAATCATAGAGCTAAGATAAATTTATTTCCGTATTTTGACAATGTCCAATTTAGGTGTCACACAGATATGCACACTAGCAGACAATACAGCACTATATAAAAATATGACTTCATATTGGTTTATATCTTAATTTAATACACTAAATTGTGTAAGGGGATGCAATCCACGAATTAACCGAAAATCCCCTGAATTTTTATCAGTTTCCTCCCTTTAACAAGATACACTATTAAAACCAGCAGCATTGTTATTAACTAAATTACTGTAATGCTAAAAAATATAACACGTTATGTAATTCAAAGTTTATCATTATGTCATGTATATTTAATTTTTTTTAAATAAATATTTCCATCAGAATGTAGGTCAAGGCACAGAATAGCAAACATAAAGATTAATGAGGAGTAAGTATAAATTTTTCATTGATGATTAAGTTTATAATTAACAAATCTACAATTTAGGATATTAGCCAAACCAAATGTATTCATTAACAAATTTTATTTCATCAGGAATTGTCTTTTCGTTTATGAACATTTTCAGAGCTATTTTTAGCTACAGGTAATTGTTTTTTTGAGACGTTAATACAGATTTACATACTAGTTTTTTCTAATGCTTTGTATAATAACGTTATAGATTGTTTTCAATGTAAAATGTAATCACCATAAGCATTTGCAGTTTCCTCACCAATTTTATTTAAACTTTATTTATTTGGTGCCTACCAAGAAACATTTCACCTTATCAAATTTTAATCAGAATAGCAGTTTAGAAAAACTCTTATAGTGAAATATATATATATAATCTGCAATGATAAAAAATATGTTAACAAATTTTGTAACTTTGAAATATAAATAGTTATATAGGTAAGTGTTAAATTAGTTTTAATAATACTAATATAATCTTTAAGTTACATGTTTTCTGTTTTTGCTAATTTCTATGACATGTCTAAAATTAGAAAAAAATGTACTTGTTATGAGCTTACATCTTCTGATCTAAACATTGTAGAGAGCGATTTGACATATAGGCCAAATTCTCTTCCATGAGAAAATAAAGATGTAAAGGTCATCTGTTTCTGTGGCTAATGGCTAATGAAAGAGTTATGTGGACAGCTGTGGTGAAATAGTTAGTATTTGTTTATGTTTGTGTAACGTCGTGAGAATGTGTTCACAACATTGATTTAGTGTGCTACTATCCAAGTCTCTTTCGTCAGTTCATGTGTCGTTCTAGTTTAATAAAGCCTTGTTTTAGGTTACTCTTCAGTGTTCCTTTATTTCTTATTACAATTTATTAAACTAGAAATTTTCAATTCTATGGATCTATGTGTCTCGTGTATCTTATTTGGATTTTCGTTCAACACTATTCTCAGTCTGTAAGTAATAATTGTAATACAAATGGAGCGTCTATTTAGGCCAAAAGAGCTAGACATAGAGCCTAGCACGCCATCGGCTGCCGAGAAGTGGCTGCACTGGCTCAGAACATTTGAGAATTTCATCTCCTCAGTCTCTCATTGCGAGATTGACAAAAAGAAATTACTTGAAAACTACGTTTCTTCGAGCGTATTTCAGTACATAAGTGAGTGTACAACGTTCGAAGAATCAATCAAAGTTCTACAAAATGTCTACGTGAAACCTAAAAGCGAAATTTTTGCACGGCACATGATAACTCTATGTCGACAAGAGAACGGACAAACCGTTGACTCCTTCCTACTTAAGCTTAAAAGTATGGCCAAAGACTGTGACTTCAAAGCTGTCATCGCTGAAGAACACAGAGATATCTTCGTAAGAGACGCCTTCATTACTGGACTGGCTTCAAACAGTATAAGGCTGCGACTCTTAGAGAAATCTACTCTAACTCTACAGTGTGCCTATGAAGAGGCAAGACAACTTGAATATGCCCATAACCATGCCATGGCGTATAACATCTACTCTGAAACTCCATGTGGAGCCAGCGCCGACGTGGAGAGCCTTTCTCCAACAACAAAACTAGAACACGAGGTGAGTGCGGCGACTAGTAAAAGATGCTTCTTTTGTGGAAACAGCCCACATCAACGCTTTAGATGTCCAGCCCGTGACGCTACATGCAACTTGTGCGTCAAGAGGGGTCATTTCCAGAAAGTCTGTAAATCGACCAAACAGACACTCAAATCTTTAACCTCAGCCATAGTAAAAGCAGATGATGAGACGTCACGGACTACAACCGTTGGATCTTCCTGGGCATCGACACCAGCGTCCGGCCTTACTAAATCTACAATTTCAATACTGGTCAATGGAGTACCATTGAAGGCTCTCGTAGATACGGGGAGCAGTGAAAGCTATATATCTTCTTCAATTGCTAAAAGGTACAAATGGAAATTAGAAATGTCCAGAAACAGAATCTACATGGCCTCTACACATCTTTCTCGCACTACTCACGGACATATTTTCGCCAAAATAAAGTACAAAGACGAACAATACGAAAGTGTGAAGCTCTCACTACTAGACGGACTAGTATCTGATGTAATCTTAGGACTAGATTTCATCAGCCAGCACGAAAAACTGATGATCCCATTTGAGGGAAAACGAAGCACTCTTCAGGTCTGTACGCTGGAAGCTGCACGAGTTGAAGCCCCTCACCTCTTCGCTAATCTTGCTCCTAACTGCCACCCCATAGCCACTAAATCTAGAAAATATTCTTTGCCTGACTCCCAATTCATTCAAACTGAAATCAAGAGACTTCTATCTCATAAAATTATTGAGCCTTCCACGTCCCCGTGGAGAGCTCAAATAATTGTAACAACAAATGAAAGGCACAAAAAGAGAATGGTTATCGACTATAGTCAAACCATCAATCGATTCACTTACCTCGACGCGTACCCCGTGCCAAAAGTTGATGAACTGATGCAGGAAATATCTAAATACTCAATATACAGTACATTTGACCTCAAAAGCGCTTACCACCAGATACCTATCAGGGATGATGAAAAGCAGTACACGGCGTTCGAGGCTGGCGGAAAGCTTTATCAGTTTTGCCGCATTCCTTTTGGAGTGACAAACGGAGTTGCTGCATTTCAAAGGACAATCAACGCAATAATTGAGAAGGAAGGGCTACAGGATACGTTCGCTTACGTGGATAACGTTACCATCTGCGGACGTGACTCCAGTAGCCACGACCAGAATCTACAGAGATTTCTCAACGCCGCTAAGAAGTACGGTATCACCTTCAACGACGATAAAAGTGCTATTGCGACTAATAAAGTATGCCTCCTAGGTTACGAAATCTCACAAGGGCAATTAAGACCAGACCCCGAAAGATTTCAAGCATTGAGAAATCTACCTCCACCACAAGACATGAAATCACAAAAGCGGGTGATTGGACTACTGTCCTATTATTCTCAATGGATCCCAAATTTCTCTAACAAGATCCATTTATTGGTGAACAACAAAACCTTTCCTCTCCCTGAACAAGTACAGGAAGCTTTAAAACAGCTAAAACATGAACTTGAAAACGCTGTTGTGTCGACGATAGATTATAATCGACCACTAACAGTCGAAACAGATGCCTCTGACATCGCGATCGCCGCCACTCTTAATCAAGACGGCCGTCCTGTCGCCTTCTTTTCAAGAACACTTACTAATAGTGAACGCAGACACTCTGCAGTTGAAAAGGAAGCATACGCTATCGTAGAAGCCCTGAGAAAATGGCAACATTACCTTATCAGTAGACCCTTCACATTGTTTACAGATCAACGCTCAGTGTCTTTTATGTTTGACCAGCAAAACAAGGGCAACATCAAAAACGAAAAGATACAAAGATGGCGACTGGAGCTTAGTTGTTTCCAATATGACGTCGTATATCGACCCGGGAAACAAAACGCTGCGGCGGATACCTTTTCAAGAAACCACTTTGCGTCAGCAATGACTGGAGAAGACCTCAAACTGTTACACAACAACCTCTGCCACCCAGGGGTCACGAGACTCCTCCATTTCGTTCGGACTAAGAACTTACCTTTTTCCTGCGAAGACGTCCGCAAAGTGGTAAACCAATGTAAAACTTGCGCTGAACTGAAGCCTAGATTCTTCAAACAGTTTTCAGGCACCCTCATCAAGGCTACCCAACCATTTCAGAGAGTAAGCATCGATTTTAAGGGGCCACTCCCATCTGCTACTCACAATAAATATTTATTAACAATGGTGGATGAGTACTCACGCTTCCCATTTGCCTACCCATGTCCCGATATGTCCTCATCTACTGTCATAAAGTGTTTAGATCAGCTGTTTTCCTTAGTTGGGATGCCAGAGTACGTCCATTCCGACAGAGGTACGTCCTTTATGTCGAAGGAGGTGCAATCTTTTCTGCACGAGAGGGGAATAGCTACAAGTAGAACAACCGCTTTTAATCCTTCAGGCAACGGGCAAATTGAACGACTAAACAAAACTCTATGGAACGCTGTTACTTTAGCACTGAAAGACCTCGATCTCCCGATCTCAAGATGGGAACTTGTCTTGAACCAGGCCCTATACTCGATTAGATCATTACTATCTACGGCAACAAACGAAACTCCACATGAGAGAGTTTTCCGATTCAACAGGAAATCCTCCTTCGGGATATCTATCCCCACTTGGCTATCCAGCCCAGGTCGAGTGTTGCTGAGAAGAGAGAACAGATCTTCAAAGTATGATCCTCTCACGGAAGAAGTCGAATTACTGATGTGTAACCCCCAATATGCCGTGGTACGGTTGCCCAGCGGTAAAGAGGAGACAGTCTCTCTAAGACGCTTGGCTCCCAACCCCTCCCCATCCACAACAACAAGTGAACCTTCGTTCTTCGCTCAGGGTGAGGATAATGAACATCCTCCAGAAGCTCAAAACATGGAAGTACCAGTCAACACCCCTACGGTGATACAAGAAAGGAAAGAACCCCTGGAAGGCTCTGAGGATCTCCGAGCGCTTCCTGTTGAAAATACACAGAACCATCATACCCCACTTGACGCTCAGGAACTCATTAGTGACTCCCAAACTGTAGAGCATGATAGTCAACCCCGTTACAACTTAAGAGAGAGAAGAACCAGACCGAACTATAGAGTCTAGAGTTGTTTCTCTATTACTCTACTTATACTGACTACATAAACTGGCATTGTTATCCCTTGCTACTGATACTAGAATTTATTTGTTCACTTACTTACATACATGTTTACTTACTACACTATTTGCTATTGCTTAAAACAGAAACTAGTAATTGTTTATACGTCCTACTACAGATACTGGTTTTTAGGTTTCTTTGTATCACTCCTCATTATTGTTTACAAGAGAAACTAATATTTCGACACTATTTATTGATCTATTGTATTACAGGCACTGGCATTCTCTTTTTATTTATGCTATGGCCTACTATATTACTATACTTGCTATTTTAATTCTAGGCGGGGTGAATGTGGTGAAATAGTTAGTATTTGTTTATGTTTGTGTAACGTCGTGAGAATGTGTTCACAACATTGATTTAGTGTGCTACTATCCAAGTCTCTTTCGTCAGTTCATGTGTCGTTCTAGTTTAATAAAGCCTTGTTTTAGGTTACTCTTCAGTGTTCCTTTATTTCTTATTACAACAGCACAACTTTTCCAAAACTAATGTCAGGTACCCATTAGGCACATGAAAGATCCCGAAATTAAAAAGGCCAGTTTTAACAGGGCTTGAGCCTGGACCCCCTTGTTCAGAGGCCAAGCTTTCAGCCACATCTCTCCTATGCGAAAAAAAACGTTTTTTTTACATTACTACAACATTATGTAGAAATATGTCCTTTTTGTTTTAATTCACAAGTCAACTATTCTGTTGTTCATCATTTTACTATTTTGATTGTTTTTTTCAGAAAAATTTAATAATGAAGATATTTATACAGTGGAAACAAACGTGAATAGAAAACCTCCAAGTAATTACTTTTGATAATTAAAATGATTGGTAAAATTATTTTACACTTGATGAAGATTTTATATTTACGATTTTTTTCTTTCATCATAAAAGGATCTAAATTAACGTACGTGTCCTTGTCGAGGACTGAGAATGCTGCATCAGTTCCACTAAAAATACAAAGTGACGAACAAACGTATTCAAGGATATTATACACAGATACAAGTTCTTTTAAGTTTAGATTAAATCTAAATCTCTTTTAATTTAGCAAGACCTTTACATAACATTTACTGATGTTGTTACTTGCTTTCATAAACACCAGATAATAGTGATTAGTTGTCATCCGTTTAAACTTTCCGTTTTAGACCTTGCGATCTATGAGGCAGATGTTAACTTCATCTGTTACTATGGCCAACGGTTAACGAGCAGGGTGTCATGTGGCCAGCACAACAATTTTCCGCCTGTCCCCAACCCAGGACCCCAGGTTCCGAAAGCCAAATGCTTAACCACTCAGCCACCATGCCCTCTTGTGTTATCCGTTTTAACCATTCAATTGTTGGTGGCATAGCAGTACAAATATATATTTATCAGTATCTATGCAATAAGTGTTAATTTTATTCTTCTTTTTTTTATTAGACTTATATAACTGGGAGTAGATGTTCGTGCTGGTATGGTTGTTTTTTATTTTCTCTACAATTTTTATTGAAATTGTCGTTCAGTCTGTGCAGTCTCAATGTGTAAGCAATTTACGGCAGTAGCAGGATTCGAACACAAGACGGAAAAGTTACTGTTGTGTGAAATGAACACCATATATTCTTTAGCCATCTTTCCATTACGACGATTTCTTAAAAACGAGAAAGAAAAAGAGATCTGCCCTGTCGACTAGCCCGAGGACAGATGCAAATACATGCACGAACTGTGGCGATTCTGCCGCTCCAGGGTTGATATGATCAGTCACTCCAGATTCTGCCTCATCTCAAGACGAAACCAAAGCCAGTGACTCAACTGGACGCATCCATTGTCTTTCGAGACAGAAGGAGCCATATATTTATTTTGGGAAGTGTGGTGGAGAGGCTAAGAAGGCTTGAACTTGGCTTGGTTTGGCTACCTATAAAGGGAGTTGAGCATGCTATAAGCATGTTACTATTATGGTAAGCATATGTGTGTATGTGTCTGTACTGCACTCAGCCTAAGTCTTCGAATAAACAATAAACGGAAACACAAGCTACTTAAAGTTTTGTCTAGAAAATACACAAATCTGGGTTAAAATACATGACATATAATATACTGCAAATGTGTTGTTTCCACGTGCTGTGTTTCAGGTCTTCTGATTTGATTCTAATTTGACATCAGTTTTCATCGTCAATTACACGGTAATGACTTGCTTTCAATTTAAAAATAGATCTGCAATCTGCATAGAATATATATGTATATATATTGGTTCATCTGGAACACTTTTGCATATGGCTGTAGAGCCCCATTTTAAAGAGACACACCCATCCACATATATCGCAGGTCAAGATGGCCTTCGTTTGATGGTAGTGGATCCGGCCATTTTCCGTATGGAACGCTTTTCATCAAGGCCTGAGGGCTGAGGCTTATGTTTTCACCGTCTCTCTCCATCTATTGCGGTCAAAGACTACGTCTTCGCAATGGTCTGTATTAATGTTCACTGATTTTAAATCCCGTTTTATCACATCCACTTCACGAAGGTGGGGGCGACCAATTTTTCTTGAGCCAGCCGCGAGGTGCCCATACAGAATTTTTTTGGGATGCGATTGTTCCAAATCCGGTGAACATGTCCGAGTCAGCGCAGGCTGCGTTGCCTAAAGACTGTAAAGATGCTGGGAAGGCACGATCAGTATTGGACACTCTTTCTTTCAATGCTATTTTGACGATCCTTCGAAGGCAGCGCAAGTGGAGATAGTTTAGTTTTCTCTCTTGCTTTGTGTAGGCAGTACACGATTCAATGCCGTACAGTAGCGTGTCAAGATTGCATGCCTTGTAGACCTCCATTCGGTCGCTGTAATGAGCTTCTGGTTTTCCCAAACTCTTAGTTGGAGTCTAGCAAAGGTCGATGCGGCCTTCTCTTTGCGTTATTTATCTCATCTAGAGACAGGTCATCTTGAATTGTAGATCCAAGATAGCGGAATTCATTACGGCATCCAGCTTGTTATCGTCAATAAGGATGGAGGGTGGTACGGTAGCAGGTGGTCCCATAACATTAGTTTTCTTGTGCTAATTGTTAAGCCATACTCTTTATAGGTCTGAGAGAAGCGGGATATTAGTGACTGAAGCTCCTCTTGTGAGTGTCCCACTACCGCTGCATTGTCCAAGAATATCATATCTCTTATGAAGGTGATTCTGATTTCAGTTGTGGCACTCAGTCTGGCAATATTTAGGAGTTTGACATCAAATCTGGAATAAAGATAGATGCCCGTGGTGGATTAGCATTGAAACGAGTATTCCAAAGAGAGTTGGAGCCAGGTCACATCCTAGTTTGACTCAGCTGCTTATGCTAAAACTTTCAGAGCAGGCGCCGTTGAACTGCACAGTACTCATCATATTTTGGTGGAAAGAAAATAAGGAAAATTTAACTTATGATTTCAAATATTTATATTTTTTGAGTAGATAGGATAATTAAACTGTTCATTATAAAATACATTAATTTCATTGCATTATAGCAATTTTTAGATCAGTGATGTGCTACTTTTAAAGTCATCAGTTACAAGTGACCGTGAAACTAATTAAAATTTTACACCTATACCTTAAACCTTCGATGACTTTGAAAAGTAGTTGATTTCACTCCATTATATATTTATTAAGTGCTCAAACAAACTATTGGGCGAGGTCAAATAAAAACCTGGGCTTCTTAAAAGCCTAATGTATGTAACTAAGCTTAGTTTAAATGAATGCGTTTACTACGGTACTATGCCTATGGCCCATTCACTCGCGAAGCGACTATGGATTATGGATTATCTCATTGAAATGAGTTGAATACGTGGGATTAGCTATGGCTAGAGCGATGTCACCCACACAGCAGTTCCTCATGCAGCTGATGCATCCAAAGGAACGGCAAGTAGCCTTTAGTTGAGGGTCAGCGGAGTTGCAGGTTCTGTCAGGGTGTAGCACTGAATGCTGCAAACTGCCTAAGGGTCACCGGCTCTTGATTTTTCCTCTGGGTTGACTCCCGAAACCTTTACCATGCAAGGCTGCTCACCTTTAAATTTAACGTTTTTCACCTCCCATATGGGTAGCCAGCCATCAAAGGCTAAAAAAAACCCATTTGCCAGAAGCTACTGGTTTAGGCGCCAGTTATTCGCATTTGCACCTTCTCTTGTTAATGAAAACAATTCAACCGGACTCAAATATCTAAGCCTCATGTAAAGGCCAGGAGTTCGATTAGACCCATTGAAAGCATTTTTTTTGTGGTGTGCTTATATCCATTACCTTTTTTCCTGCAAAGAAAACATAGATATTATGTTGCATATCAAGTTGGTGGTGAAGATACTATCATTTTATTATTGACAATGCCAAAGCAGGCAATCAACATGAGCCATGATAAATATTTCAAGACAGTAATTTTTCTATGCCTGACGGAGATAAATAAGGCGTTTATTGCCTATATAAAAAATTATGTATTGAAAGAAATGCAGTTTTACCAATATTGATGGATTGAACCTATACTTTGTTTTATATGAATGTATTTTTTATTTGAATGTGCTTCTGAAGTAGTATAGTGTAATATTAATGTCGATCGATTGTTGTGTGGTTTAAATCTAAATGTATGTGAGTTCAAACTAATTTAATAATTTATTTTTCTATATAATTTTACTAAATTATTGTTGTGTTTTTAATGTCAAATGAATTGCACAAATATTTAAAACTTAACATTACGTCTAGTAGTGAACAATACAAACTGTAAACCAACCAAAAACACGCTAAAAACGAATGTAAGTGTGCTTGTGGGTGTATGTGTTAAAGTTAAAGTTCCCCTTTTCAGACCTTATGGTCAATTGGGCAGATGATGTAAAGGTCATCTGTTTCTGTCGCCTACGGTGTTATGCGGCCAGCATGTGTTAAAGTTTACTTACACTAGATTTGACTACAAACGTACACGACATAAACATTAGTTTAAATAGAGTCTCTAGATGATCTGATGATGTAAACCTAAACTTAAAGATGTAAAGTTATACAGGAAGTAATATTTTAAAGGCTAATTATAACAAGCTACACAGGAAGTAATATTTTAATGGCTAAATATAACAAGAAAAGCATCACACAAAAGGTAACTAAGGTTACACTATTTTTAAACACATATAATGGGTTATCTCCCTTCCTACATCTCTAATTTCCAAACATCTTATTAAAACTTTATTAATGGGATATTCTTTATTTTTCGAAATTTTGGCTCAAAATGAAATGTGTCACACAATCTTTGTCAGCCGCGAGTGTGAACGAGAAATTCCGCTAAAAGAATCAGGAACTAACTAGTGAGAATATGGCACACCTGGCTAAGACAGTGGTTATATTGTATTCTCATTAAAAGTTTTATAGAGATTAAACACATTATTTTTCTTGTTAACCATAACAAAATATAAAAAATTGAACTGATAATGTAATAGCTTAAGTACACCAGCTTAGTTACGTACAAAAATAACAAGTTGAACTAAAGGATATTTTTAATGTCTATGTTAAAAGTTTTTATTAGCCTATCTGTATTTTTAGCAAAAAATACCACCGACTGATTTATGTACCAAGAGTTTTTGAATCTGCATACTATTTCACGCACAGGTTTATTTTTCCTCATAAGGGTTCGGTTTTGACAGTTTCTTAACTTAAATTCATGAAAAAACCAAGCAATCAATTACAATTTTGTATTATGTTGTCAATATTTCCCTGAAAAGCCGTTTTGTTTTTTTTATATAAAGCACAAAAAAATAATAATACAAAATTGCGTTTTTTTTTTACCCGAGATCATTTTGATTTTCCTAAGTTAGGATTTTATGTCTGCTTTCTTTTGTAAAAAATCAAAACTTTGCGGAGAAGTATTTGTGCGTGAGTGACTGTCCGATAGAGGTGTTACCCCTTCCTAGTTCCCCCATACGCCCATTCGGGGCGAAGAAAATTTGTAAAACTGTTCGATCCGGTTTAAGTCAAAAGTCTATGTTAGAGCACATAACGATACAAGGGGTGAAAAAAAAATGGAGAGGGAAGGGAAAAAAATATAAAAGAGAGAAAGAGAACAAAAAAGAAGTGGGCGTTACAATTCAATATACCAAGTACTATAAGACAAGGGCTGTTATGGGGATCTTTGACTCGCGGTTCGTAAAATGGAAGTTCAAATACAAAGAGGACGTTGTTTCTATCCTAAATAAACACTACATAGCCAAGAAACAAATCCAAGAACGTACGGGTGTGCAATGCTAGTTGAAATCATTCATATTAACAATGTTTACATCTCATGTCGTATTTTTTTGTTTGACAAATATATAGGAAATTAAAGAGCTCTTTAAACGCACGGCATTGCCTTCTATTAGGCAATGTGCTAAATAACAAATTCTCCGGGGCAGGCGGAATCAACTCGATCGTTGAAAAATTCGGATGGATACAAAGATTGCCATCGTTTAAAACGCTATCACTTATCGCGCGATCACAAGTTATTAGTAATAATCTTTACATAAGTTCTGAATACTATTTCTGCTCGACACAATTTTTTTCTGGAAACTTAGCACTTACCCTTTTAACCACGAACTACATCGACAAGTAAACCAAAAGTGTAACTGATTACGTAAAAATATGAATTACCGAAAAAACAACGGAAGAAAAAAATGTGTTTCTATTTGTGTATTGAGCGACGTTCCCGGTGAAGTTATAGGAACTGGAAACTAAAGCGAAACTAAAAGCTTCGCTTTTAAAGGTATTACATAAACATGGGAAAGGAAAGCTCAACTGCGATGAATCATAAGCTTTTAACTACAAACCCTAAAATTGTAGGCTTGGTCTTTCAGTATTGATATAGTCTGTCAAGATTAGTGTCATGATTGCAATGAAACTATTGTTTAAAAAAAAGGGGAGGAGAGAAGTCGGAAAGTTTTCTAATGCCTCCCTTCCGCAGGGATTTCCTTTCAACGAAGCGGCTCAAGATGTTTCGTTATATTTTTCGTTTTTCCAACATGTCTCTCTAGTAAGGAATGTATCCTTTCAGTGCGCTTATACCACGAAATTTGAAAAAAAAAACTAAATGATTTCCAAAAAGTTAGAATATCTGGAAACTTTAACGGATCATCTGTATCACTTTTTTGGTTTAAATAATTCCTTGTTGTAGCAAAAATAGAAAAAAATAAATATTAGAATAAAAATGTGTGTTTAGTTTTAGCTATTATTCTTAAAACATGTACTTATGTAACTTCCCCCCCCCCATGGAAAAGTAACGTTAGTCCCCACTTATTCAGTCTAGAGGTCTTATACGCACTAAATATTCTGATAGTGAACCGGCGCAAACAAAATTTCCTGCATTTTGAGTTTAGCATCACTTTAAGCTTAATTTCAGTGAGAACTCTAGAGGTTGAAACACTATCTTGCAAAAGTCTTGAACAGATACCTTCCTGTTGTGCGTATTCATAAGATTTATTCAGAAATGAATATCATAGAATAGACAGGCTTACAGTTATAAGCGACTCTGGCCAATGAAAGAGAGGAATGGAAAAAGATGATTAAAAGTTCATGTTTGGTGTCCCAATGGTCTGATGAGCAAAGTTAAGCCTTGAAACTATAGATAGCCTACTTGCTAAGCTTTCTTTTTCCAAATATTTAAAAAATTATCGTTTGTGAGCTAAAAGATTTGATGTATATTGTAAATACTTTAAAGCTCTTCATTAATACAAATACCGTAGCATCCTGTCTCATACTGTTCTGATACATTATGAGTTTTGCAAAAAGATGTTTCTTTTGGTTGAGTCGCACAAATATATTTGTGAGTCTTATTATGTTACTTAATAGTGTAAAATGTGGAATAAAAAAAATTGTGAGCGTTAGTTGTTCTTGTTTTTATCTATTAGTGCAATTAGTTCCTTCATTTAAATCTTTTTTTTCTCAACATATTACTATAAACCTGGTGGTGGCATAAATGGGAGTAGTGGTTTGAGTGTAGTCAGCCGACGCAAATCACCCCAGGCCAGCGCTAGACGAGCGGTCAACCGTGACGAGTTACGACGGTCGGCCGAGACGAGTGTCAACATGGTGGTTCGGGAAGGATCGACGTCGTGAACAGAGCTCAGGAGCGTCACGATAGTTGTAGTCATCTGACCACCTAGAAACGTCGAGCGGCGTTCTGTCCGGTTCGAGAAGGCCAGTAGGGACCCTATATAAGAGCGGAGGTGTCGCAGTCGAGACGGTCGAGAAAAGGGGCTCAATACACCAAGGTTAAGAAAGGAGGCTCACGACAAGAGTTCAGAACACGGTCGACTACAGCACAGTTTAACGGTGTGGTTCTGTACGGAGCATTACGACGGTTCAGTGCGGAGCATTATCAAGTACAGTTGAGACAAACGGCGTCTTAATCTTGGTCTGTGATCGAGTCCGACACAACGAGCCTAGTGTGTGAAGTCAGTCCTGAACTGTTGAACCCAGTGCAAGCCCGGAACGAGACGGAGAGGCCTGTGCAAGAGTTGATACGGCAGTACGGTATATCGGAGAGATATTTGTACAGTGTACGAGTTGTCAATTGTACAGTATTGGCTGTTATTTATTCAACTATTAAAGTGTAACGTTACTTTGGAGCCCTGAGTTGTCAAGTTCTTTAAGTTGATGGTGTATGATGCAGTTTGCAGAGCCTGGATAGGGAGATTCGTATCAATATATTTCAATGGAGGTACGTTATATTTGAATTATTTTGTTAATAGATTGGAAAAAAAATTAGGTACTGCAACTTGTAACTAAAAGTAACATCTTTAAAAAAAATAAAAAATGCAATTAACTCTACGCTTGATTTGCTTAGCTCAATGTTAAAATAAAAGATTAAACTAATTTTTAAATATTTACTGAAAAACAGCAGACAGATAATGTAGACGTGGTATAGGTGTGAACGAATCATTAGTGTTACCCCTTGAGCTGGAATTTGTCTAGATACGAAAGTAATTACTTGACTAAACCAAACAAATTGATTTAATTACACATACTATAAGTGTTTTGTTTTAAAATTATATTTCTATTTTTCCATTTTTGTTTAGCGCCAAGGTCTGAATGCGATATGATCATATATCTTGTCTAGACCATCTGATAAAAAAGGGGGGGGGGAGCAGAAGGCGGTATCATGGTGAATGTTATCATGATAGCTTTTAAAATGCATTATATTTTTAAGTTGTAAAACTGGAATATGAGCTTGAGGGTTCAAACCTTATCAAGTCAGTACACTAACCCCTTTGCCAGAGAGGAGCTTATCAAAAAGAAGGTTTCATATCTATCTATTGTTAATTTCAAACAACAAAAAGTATAAAAGGGACTAACTCAACTTACACCACCATATTTGTCAAGTAAATTTATTTTCCTTAGTCAGTTACAAAATAAAATAGATAAATAATCGTTCTTTTAGTGGCTCTTGTTTCATCAGAAACAAGAAATTATTGTGTGCAAATTTTCAATTTTGTCCGAAATAACGTGTACCAACATCGTTTAGCAGACAGAGTGAGTATATATATATATATATGCCTGTTTGTTTGTTTTGTTTGAGGGGGGGGATATATCGAAACTACAAAGGTTTAATTGAAAGTTTGCAGTTTTACTTTTTTTAATCATATATTTTTTATAGGCCATGAGAAATGCTTATAAGACAAGATATATTGAACACGGTGTTTTTATTAACAAGTCTGGGAGTGTTGTCAGGTAATAATCTTTGTTTTAGTTTTTTTTTTTTAGTTACTTATTGAAACAGTGACTTTCTATTTTGAATAGTACTTTTTTTCTAAATCCCATCAAGGCCACCTTCCCAATTATCTTACTCCTATTGAACGTAAAAAGCTAACTGGCCTACGTTATAGCGTAATGCACTTAGACTAAAACTAAAAGGCCAATAGGAACTTAAAGTATACTCAACATCGCAGCTTACACACAATTTTAAATAATATAAAAAATGAGAGTTTATTTTGTAGACAGCATAGAAAAAGCTGTAGAATTTGTTATTACATATGAAATATTGTCGACATTTGTTTAAAGGTCATTAGTACAAATCTTTTATGGATGGCTGCCTGGTCGTGAGGTAAGCGAAATGTCAAAAACTGTCTGTCTAATTGCATTGTTTAAATAACAATAATTTTTAAGTAAATTAAATTATTACCATATTTATACAGACCTTATTATCTGAATACATTAAATTATATGTATTAACATCTCCCCATACTTTTTATAAACATCATTTTAAATATATGTTTTATCTGACATTCTGATTTATGTACCTGATTAATTTTTTTGTGGTTTTGCACATTAAAAAAGACTAGTCAAGGATACGTATTATTTTTACAAAAAAAAGCCTTAAGGTTTTATTGATGACAAATATAATATTGCTTTCTGGAATTTTTCCAGATTCTTTTCTTTTTAGAGTGCCCGCCTGTGCACGAAAATGCAGTAGCAACTTTAAAAGCTTATGTCTCTCGTACTATAAATAAGACTCGTAGAAATGCTCAGCCAAGAATAACATTCCAGTTCTTAGCTTTTTGTTAGAGGAGGACTCTAAATGTGTAGATGAAAATTAATTTAACAAAACAACATACTGATAACCACTACGTCATCACTCTTGAATTACTCACTAACACAAGCTGGAGAAGCAATTCCACTAAATTCTCAGCCATTGGAGAATGGCAAGTGAAGTTATTTAAGGACATACTTATAAATTCTTCTGCCTGATTCTCTACATTGTTTCGCCACGTGTCCAAATCTACCACATGTATAGCATCTTGTACTCTGTCTTAAATCTGTTGTAGTAGATTCTGTAAATTCGGATTCTGTTGTGGCAAGAAATGCACTTGCTTGATTCTCTGGAGCTTTTCGTAAACTTTCGCCAGGATGAGCGGCCACGTATCTTTGGCATAGATTTAAGACTTCGTCCACATGTCTGAGCTTTCGTTCTTGAAAGAATGCAAAGAGATTTTTCCCAGCCAACGAAATTATTTTGTCTACTATGATGAACTGCTTAAGGTTCTCAAATGATTCATCAATGCCTGAGGACTGTAACAATTTCTCAAAAGTAGTTTTCACCTCACCGACAAATTGTTTCATGTTGCCGTCGGTCGGTGGTTTCAACTCGTGGAATTTATTTCTATAATCGTCCTCACTGCATTGATGGAAATCTAGTAGTCTTTTTCAGCAAGGTGTAGTCTCTCACGTCGTTGTCATTCAGCACCTGCTCTAGTGCTCTTCCACCCACTAGGCTAAGGAGTTCTCTAGCCAATTCTTTTTGGGATTCGCCATCCAGCCTCATCAACATTTCAAACTTGTGAATGAAGGAATCCATTCTGTCTGTCCCTTCAACAAACTTCTGCATTTTTGTTCGTCTTGTGTTTCTGTTGGTTTCTTCGTTGGCTTCAGCTGTTTTGGACTTCTTTGCAATTCGTGCTTTAGATTCTTCTTCCTCCATCTTGAATTTTGCTGTCACCTGCAGTTCCTGCATTCTGAGTTTTTCACTTCTCTTCTCTGCTCTTGCGTCCCTTTCTTCGTTTCGCCGGATAGCTCTAGCAAACCATTCTTCAATTTCTTCCTTCTGGTAACCTGATTTCTTTCCTGTCTCGTACAAGTCCAGAAGTTCACTTTGTTTTACAGACATTTTCAAGATTTCGAAACATGAAGAATTAAAATAATACTAGTACAGAAGAAAAACACATGTAAAAACTACAAAAAATAATGAAATCACATAACTTCAAAATTTGACAGTATAGAATCAAAAATTACTACAATGAAAAAAAATATACTGTCCTTGTAATATCTTAGTAGATTTCAAGGGTAGACACACTGGTCTTTACGAAAACAAACTATTACCCTGCTCACCAGCCCCCATGTGACCTAGCATTACGATAGGTCATAAGACCATTGACTTATGCTGTACTGGCAAGTTAGTCTAGTGATATTTTGTGGTCCCAAATTTTACTACACAGGATATCAATTATAACCTCTAGATATATAACTTACTAAGACATACTAGTAATAACTTTGAGATTTCAGTTACAACTAATAAAGAGTTTATTTAGGAACAAAAGAAAAAGATCATTAAAAGAAAATCGGCATAAGGGCCGACAAAGGCTAGTCAAATAATGAAAAAAAAAATCAAAATAGTAGGGCCGGTTCAGTTCAACATAATCAAAGAACTGCCATCACAGAGGCACAATAGTGTCTCAGCTCAAAACAAACAATTAATTACAATAATATAATACAGGTCTTAACAGTCAAATGATCGTCATCCATAAGACACACAACTGTCTCTTACCAAGACAAAAGTTTGTCTTTTACATATTGTAAGACCCAAATCTTGTCTTTATTTGTAATAATTTTATTATCAAAATAAAATATTACATTGTATCATAGGACTGTGTTAATTATACAAAGCTATCTAAATATCTGTTGAAAAAAGAATACTTGACCTATTATATTTATAATTGACCACAATCTATTTACGAGATTACATTATAACGGGGTAAACAAGTGTACATTAAGAGGAAATAAGTCACCGATAAGCAGATTTTTAAAACAATTGAAATCAAACAAGATAATGCATTCTATTTAATCTCTAAATGTATAGTCTGGCAATCCAAAAATATAAATGACAATAAAACTAGGAAAGACAATTCTACTATATAATATAAACATTTTTTGATTGACGTCAAAGGTAAAAAAATCTTGACACCGCTATAGTTTCGCTTAAGTAACTCGGCTTACAGCAATACACTAAAATATTTCTTTGCAAATATTAATAATAAGTTTTAATGAGTTTTTTTGTCTAATTAAACATTTGAGCACCATCTTTTGTAGGCTATAATAGCCTTTTCTCTATTTGTGCCAAAATATTTATAGTACAATCGCAAACTTAATTATTTTGCAACTATTTGATATAACTAAAATAGTAAAAGTTTTTGACCAAATTAAATTTACAATATAAAAAAAAATTGTTAAGCCTAAATAATGATTAATCTCGATTTATCTACTGTGATCAAAAATATGAGAGCATTTTTATAGATGCAATAACCTTGACATTTTAAAGAAAGTCGTTAGAGCCGGTTCTGAAATAAAAATTATATAAATGATTACTTACAAGAATCGCTTGTTTAAGAGTATAGGATTTGGTCAGATTCATTATGTATTAGTATTATGTTAAAGATGGATCTTTTCATATATCGTGAACATAAATGTTATTGTATAAAGTAGAAGGAACTTTTTAGTTGTTATACCACACTAGTTTAGTCATATCAAATAGTTGCAATAGCATGTCATGAAGTTTTTAATGCAAAATATTAAGTTAGCAATTGTACTGCATATTTTTTTTTGGTACATATAGATATTTTCTATCACCTCTTAGCCTAACTGTATGTAGAGAAGGAAAACCTTTCGGAATACCTCGTTTGTATTAATCCGTTTAATTTTAGTAGCTTCTCTATATCTGTATAATACGAGGGCTGGTACACATAGACGCTAATTATATGTAACGCCACTAGTGGATTGTTTCGAATGCCTGGGCCGATTTTAACACCTAGTCCGCCCCTGCATCACACACACTAAACAGATTCCAATCTTAATGTTCGAAAGATAAAGACCATACCAAATGTTTATTTTAAGCAAAGGAATATAATTTTATGTAATGGTACTATAATGGTGCCATTATTTCATATAATTGGTTAATTATCCGTTGATCGGTTTCTACTGTTGAGTCACTGCTACTTGCCGCCACTTGAAAGATAAACCGAAACTAAAAGTTTCTTGTGTTATTGTCATCTTTGTAAATATTTTTTGTGTCAGTTAGTTTTTTTTTTACAATTATAGTGTGTGTCATTTTCCTGATTAGCTGGCATAACAGATTACATTTTGGTTTCCATTGTAAGTTTTATTATTTATAGTAAAATGCAGACTATTAATAAAATATTTCTAATCTTCTAACATAGTTTATAAGCTATAGTGTATTAATAATTCCTATTGTAAAAAAAAAATGAGATGTGGTAAGAAAAGGACTAAAATAATCTGGTACATTACTGATTATCACAATCATCAATTAATGTGTGTCAGATGTCAAGATCTATGAAGATGCAATGATAGATGTCACGTTGAAGATTATCTTGACCTATTTTACACTAACGATGATCGTGATTGCCGAGGATCTTGAAATCTTCTTTTAATAAGATGATCGTATAGAAATAGTTAGATCTAGTTGATAATACGATCATTCAAAATGTTGCCAGTTGATCATCTAGAAGTTGTCATTCGCTAAGTCGATCTAAGTATGTTACTATATTCAATGAAGAAACTTCTCTTCGTCTAAAACAATTACTTTAATTCAGAACTTGAAAAAGCTATTCACAAATAATTACAATGGTTAAACGTACTTGAATAAAATGATAGATCTACACAATAATATAATTGAGTTCTAATACAAAGCTTTAGTAGATGTTTAACTTTCAAGTTCCATACATTGACTGACTAAAAAAAACAGAACTTTTCCCGGGTGCAGCACTGTCACGTGTCCCACGTAGCTCATTGCAACCAATAAATGCAGCCCATGTTACACTAATTAACATATCTCCACGTGAGAAATTACCCGAGGTTGTTGACCAGCTAAATATAGATACTGTGTACGTGACACTGAGTAAATAAAATAGCTAATAGTAACTTATTGGCAACACAATAAACTGACTACAAATAGTACGCTGCACATTACAGTAATGCTGTACTAAACGTTACTGGGTCTTTATCTCATTCTTGACTCGTACATACATAGATACATACATGCATACATACATGCATAGGCCTACATGCATACATACATACATATATACATACATATAAACATGCAAGCATACATACATACATACATACATATATACATACATACAAACATGCATGCATACATTCATACATATATACATAAAAACATGCAAACATACAAACATACATACATACATACACACATGCATTGTCTTATTTTCCGCTTAATATTATAGATGTATATTGTTATGAATATTGCATTATACACTGCTACTAGGTACGAGAGGAATTGAAAAAAAAAGGATCGTGAGGATGTAAACAAGGAAGCTTTAGGTGTTTTTAGTTTCGCTTTACTTTCTTATTTTGTATTAAACCAGTCTTGTTTTATGCTTCATTTGTTGAGAATTTTTGCGTTCACTATTGCCTATTATACAACTGAGTATAATAATCTATAATATATATGTGTGTGTGTAAGTATATGTGTGATTATAATTTTTCCCCTAAGTCTACTAATCAAAGAATTTATTATGTCTATTTAGGTTTCAAAAATGATTGTTAATGGATTAAGCAATTTTTTTATCATTGCCACTCTGCTGATATTTGTTTTTTCTGGTAAGAAACTAAGATAATAATTTTAAAATTATTTAGTTATATTATTAACGAAATATAAAATTTATTATCCTATTGCTTTGTAAAACAATAAATTTTTTTAGAAATAAAATTTTAATGACCTCAATTTTAAAATGCCGGTGCTGTTTTGAGAATTACTTTCAAAAGAATGGTTATTTGTTGTTAATTCATTTATCATACATTACGTTTTAAAAAAAAAGTTTTCACTGATGCAATACCCGAAATCAGTGGCGTAGCTAGGTTATACGATACGCAGTGCGGTAGCTCGACATGACCCCCCCCACCGCACCAAAAAATATAATATAATATATGAAACTGCGAAACTACATTTTTAAAAATTATAATATATTCGTTGTTAAAGTACCGGTATTACTAATTTAAAACATTAATTCAACAGAAAGATACTAGAAATAAACAACACTTGCTTTCTTGCTCTCAAAAATATCAACATTTTTTTTATTTGCTTTTTTTTCCCATCCATTGCCAGATTAGAGTCGCAAATTTTTCATCGTTGATTGATATTAATTCTTGATCAACTTAAGTCTGAAAACATTTTTGTCTCGCATAGAAGCACACTTACTTCAATTTTCAGAAATATGCAAAAAATACCATATTTTGAACTGAATCATCAAGCTTTATCTTTATTTTTTAACTCAAGATCACAAACCGGTCCTTGTTTCAGAAGCTCAGAGGCTTTTTAAGAAAGTGCGAGAAAATCTTTAAGTTCTCTTTGTATCTTTCGCTCCAGGCAAGATTTGTTTTGTCAATGTCAATATGAGCATTATTGAGATTAATAACAATCTGATGAGTCAATAGTTGGGATGGTGACAAAAATTCATTATTTACCTAACACTTCATGATATTTTTCGTATCGGATGATTATTTCTTGAACTATCCCATCCAAGAAAGAATAAATTAATATCCGAGGCTCTTTCTTGTGTGTTTATGCCTCTTTATTTTTCAGGACAACGTAACCTTACCATTTCAGAAAATTGATCCAGTTTTGGTTGTATCAGGTCTATTGTCTAAATAATGGAGAAATATTTGACCCGGAATCACAAAATAAGTTTGTTTTGTATTTGTAAAGACATGTACGTATTCGGTCTGGATCGAGCTTGGTTCAAAGTACAGGAACTCTCAGGAGTGCATTGTACTCAGACACTAGTTTCACAAACGTTTAGAAAATATATATTTTTTTTTCTTTGCGATTCTTTTTAAACTTGTTCACTATGCCCATTGAGTGCCAGATTCTGCTTTGAGAGAAGAGAAATGATGTCCAAGATTCTTTTCAGGTAGTAGGATATTTTCAAATTTTTACTTTTTGGACCTTTCATTTCTTTCCTATCAACCATTTAAACCGGAGATGATAATTTCTCCATCTGAGCTAATACTATGCGCGCTACCCAGATTTTTCAGACTTTAAGCAACGCCCATCATATTGTTTTCATAACAGTGTTACAATTAACTAATTAGTAATGAAAGAAAAAAAAACTAAAAAAAAGTTTATTTTTATCAAAAGAATTGATATTCTTGTCATTTCGGAATGGTAATTAACGTTTAAAAAAAGCAGTTAACTCTTTTCAAAATGCCTGAAACTAAAGACACTATTAAAAAATATTGTTTTACTGAGAAAATGTATCCTTAGTTTGATGCCCCTCACCACCCGCACATGGCTAGCTACGCCACTGCTGGAAATCCTATTCATCTTTATACATCCAATATTTTGTAACATATGTAATTTACATGAATAAACTTTATACTTGATTTTTAATTGTCGATGAAGAAAAAAAAATAGTTTAGATGAGATATAGGACTGCAACTAGACTTTTAAACAGACAGATGAGATATAGGACTGCAACTAGACTATTCAACAGACAGATGAGATATAGGACTGCAACTAGACTATTCAACAGTCTGATGAGATATAGGACTGCAACTAGACTATTTAACAGACAGATGAGATATAGGACTGCAACTAGACTATTCAACAGACAGATGAGATATAGGACTGCAACTAGACTATTCAACAGACAGATGAGATATAGGACTGCAACTAGACTATTAAACAGACAGATGAGATATAGGACTGCAACTAGACTATTCAACAAACAGAAAATCTATACACGCCAATGTAACGTTGCTAATAAATTGAATTAAAATAAAACATATTTCATTGTTTTATGGACTATTAGAAAGCCTGTCATGTAATTTTGCTTTATTTTTTTTTTCTTTAGGTTCTTTGGAAATACATTGTCCTACAGTACGAAACATGAATACAGTTACAAAATTGGAAATTTTAGTTCCTATGAAACCTATGAAAGATAATAATACTCGCAACATTGCACAACCAGCATTTAATTTATTGAGAAATAACATAAAAGTTTCAAGATGTGTACTCAATGCTTCCAAATGTACCGATGACATAAATAATATTTCCTCCACAAAGACAAATATAACTATACAATCTTTAGGTACCCAATACAAATACACTGTTGAAGTATCCACCTTCGCAGATTGGACAAATAAATATAACATTACATCAGCTATAGAAGAATGGAGGGTGAAATCAAGATATGTTAATAAACTATGTAATATTTATGTCTATGGTATGGATTTAGATAAGCTAAATAATTGTATAAGCAGTCGTGTATTTTTTGTTACTTAGATAAATGTGTACTTTTAAAAATATCTATATTAAACTCGTAACTTCAACGAACCTGGTTGGGTGAGAATAACCTGGATACGGATCTCGAAAACGAATCAAACGGTTTTCCTAGAAATTCGAAGAGTTACTAGCTCATTAGACGCATTGTATAAGCATTATAAGAAATAAATTTCAATTTAGCTAGAGAACCAAAAAATATATGGATCATAACTCTTCGGGTATTTTCGCATAAATGTATGTATGTATCATATGCATGTATGTATGTATGTATGTATGTATGTATGTATGAAAGTATGTATGTATGTATATATGTATCTATCTATCTTTCTATCTATCTATCTACCTATCTATTTATCTATCTATCTTTCTATCTATCTACTTATTTATCTATCTAAATTAATTAATTAATTAATACAAATAAGTATCTATAAGTATGTTACAAAACCTAAAGGTAGAATATGTTTTTTGTGAGCTAAAAGGTGGTTGACGTAACAAAGGCGCCCCAAGGAAACGCTTCAAAGACCAGCTTATGCGTCAACTTTCCTTGGCTGACATAGAAGAGAGCACCTGGTTGCATGCGGTGTCGGAACGAGACAGCTGGAGGTCACTCATGAAGGCCGCGAGATAAATATTTGAGACCAAAAGAAAATCTGCTGCTGAGGACAAACGCAGGCGACGAAATAAAAATCTAAATCGACCACTTGCGGACAATGGCTATGCTTGCCCTGAAGTGGCAAAATATGCAGGTCACAGATGGGGCTGCGCAGCCACGGGAAATACTGTATTCCTCATTAATCTTCGGACTCGAAGACAAGTCTTATTATATATATATCACATGTAAAATCCTAGAACACATATTATGTAGCGACATCAGAAACCACTTAGACAAACATAATATCCTCATCCCATACCAACATGGCTTTAGGAAATATAGATCATGTGAAACACAACTAAAAGGACTAATTGACGATTTTTCAAAAGGTTTAGATAATAGTGAACAAATAGATGCTATCTTACTAGATTTTTCCAAGGCTTCTGACAAAGTTCACCACCATAGTTTGCTTAACAAATTAAAATATTTTGGCATTAATGGTCTACTGCATCAGTGGATTAAAGATTTTCTGATAGGGAGAGAACAAATTGTAATAATAAATGGCTCTAAATTAACACCAATAACAGTAAACTCACGTGTACCTCAAGGAACAGTCTTGGGTCCACTACTATTTTTAATTTACATAAATGATTTACCAAATTGCATTAGTTCAGAAACAAAAGTCAGATTATTTGCAGACGATTGCATAATATATAGAACAATAAAAACAAAATAAGACACAGATATTTTACAAAGAGAATTAGATGAATTACAGAAATGGGAATCAAATTGAAGCATGTCTTTCCACCCAGAAAAATGTCAGTTGTTAAGAGTAACAAAAAAACTAAAACAAATTAATTCCACTTATCTTATTTATGGCAAACCAGTAACACAGACTAAAAACGCAAAATACCTAGGTGTTATAATAAATGAAAAATTTTCATGGAATCCACATATTGATGAAACTATAAAAAAAATCCAAAAAAATCATTAGGGTTTATTAAAAGAAATTTCTATAAATCAAATAAGAACATAAAATTAAAATGTTTTTTAACCTTTGTTAGGCCAATAATAGAATGTGCATCATCCGTTTGGGACCCCTCAACTCAAGATAACATTAAGAAATTGAAACAGACCAAAATAGAGCAGTGAGATTTATAACAAACGAAAATTCACACTTAACCAGAGTAACACCTTTAGTAAAATCACTAAATTTAGAAAGCCTTCAGGACAGAAGACTCAAGAGTAAAGTAGCAATTATACATAAAACACTGAACCATAATCTTCAAATACAAAAACAAAATTTATTAAAATACTCTGAAAGACACTAAGATAAGGGCATATTCATCGTCCCATATGCTAGGACAAATTTGTACAAATTCTCTTTCTTCCCTGGTGCTATTAGAGCATGGAATGGGTTACCTGAGCTAGCCAGAAAAACCAGTGACTTGGCAGAATTTAAGTCATTGGTTAATATGCATGACTAAATGCATAAGGCGTAGGACGTAATCATCTTCTTTTTTGAAGTAACGTCTGTATTATATAAGATATGATAAGATTTTATATATATATATATATATATATATGTTGTTTTTTTTTGTGAAGATACGCTCCGGTGTAGAGTACCGGCACCTTTTTAATGTGGGAAAAAATATTTCTTTTCTTATATTTTAATGTATATTATTAATTTATTAGTAAAAAAAAGTTAGCCATTCATAACTGAGTATCGGCACCTAATTACTAAGTACCGGCACCTTTTTTTTTTTTACCAAAAAGCACTGTATTTACATAGTTTCACAAAAACTACTGGTGACTTATCCTATTTCAGGCGTCACTAATTAAGAAAAAGGATATTATAAGATACAGGCTTTTATTGTTTGTTTGCTAAGTTAGTTTATTACCTTTAAGACTTTCCTATTTTGGATAAATTTATTCTTCTGTTTTTTTTTTGTTCTAATAATTAAAGTTTTTTTTTTCTTTCCGTGTTTTGATTTTAGCAATTTTTAAAAAGGCTCAATGTGATATACAGGAGATCAATATAACATGTTTTTCAAAAATATTCCCAGAGACATTGTGCAAATTTAACATTACAATTAATGATGTAAGTGCAAAGTTAAGTTGTGTGTCATAATTCTCTACACAAAAACAACAATAAATAAAAAACAACAACAAAGCCAATACTAACACTAATTTACTAATCTTTATAGAAGGTTGCGAATAGGTGTTACCACCCAAGGTTCCAACAATTTGAGATCCCCTCTATTTCGGTACATCATCTATGCACATTTTTTATATGTGCTTACAGATTGAAGAATACAACACCCACACGTAAATGCAATACTTTATTTTGGTCAAACCATAAACCTGTCGGATCCGCCTATTTGCAAATACAATTCAAGATGTGATTTTGTTTTGCTTGTCAAAAGTATTAATGTTTCAAAGTTTCATTCGGCTTGTAAAAAAATGTGTTGTTTTTTTTTCTGTAAAAGGTTTAACATGTTTTGGGTATTCCTTCAAAGTTAAAGATAATTTACTTCCTTATCCAAATCTCCCGCTGGACGACTGGGGATGGCATCGAGCAGGGTATGAAACTGGGACAGTCTAGATAATCAGTCCTGCTTGCGAACCGCACGACCAGGCATTGCTGTTGACTTAATAACTAAGTAACAGCCCATTATTGATACAGAGTTATATTACACATTACAACTACCGGATATATACACTATATCAGACGGGCGATTTTAGTTAATATTTTGATATTTATTTGTAATTGAAAAAAAAATAAGAAAGGGGCATCAAGCTTGTAATTCGGCAATGTTTGTCCAATGTCCCAGCACAAGTATTAACAGAGCTAATGCTATTTTCATTTAAATGGAACTAGAAAGAGGTTGTAGATCTACCTAAATTAAACTTCTGATTTAGCACTCTCCAGATCAATATCTACTAGATCTAGAGATAATGTAGACGTAATTTAGATAAGATTTATGTAAAAAATGAGCCCTGATAATCAATTAATAGACTGTGCGCAATATTAAATTTAAAAATTCTAAATTAGTTTAAGTATTTTATAACATTGCAATATAATTATCTAGACATTTGGAAATAAAAATCTACACTTAAGGTCTAGAAATTGAAATTATAGATTTTGATCTAGTCTAAATCATGACTGTCTGGTCGTGCAGTGCTTTCTTACCTCCTTCATTGCAGAAACTCATTCTCCTGACATTTATAGCTCATTATTCATCAGTGAGGATCGGGTCGAAGGGTTAGAAAAGCGTTTTCTTGCATTCTTCACTGAAAAAACGCATTCTCCTGACCTAAAGCTCATTTTTTATCCTATTTAAAAGGACCTTTCGAATAATGTTGAAAAATATTCTAATATAAATTTTTAAGGCACTTAATACATTGCCAATCCAACCAATTTGTTCCTTGAAAAGATCAGATATCCCACATCTTTAGATTAAGGCTTTGAAGATCGCCGCCGAAAAAAAAAATTGATAATAAATATTCAATAAAATTCAAGCATAAATTGTGAGTTATAGTCCAAAACTTATTTAACTAGAAAAATATCAGATTGAGTAAAGGTTGGCAAAATGCGACTAGGAAAGGATTATCTGAGTTTATAGCTCATCTCAAATGTGACTCTTATACTGAAAAATTGTGTTTGAGATATAACTTTTCCAAAGCAAAGTCTTTCTTAAAATAATTTAGATAAATTCATGTGAAATTACATAAACTCTGTCTGGAAAGGGTAGGGGGCGATAGAGTGAAAATGATTAATCCTCACTCCTTTTTATAATTTCTGCTAATGATTGCATTTGGCATTAAAGAATATGGTTGGGGCGACTCGATATAAGAATTTAATTTTATAGCATGTATAAATTATATTAATGACAGATTTTTTTAATTTTGTAATTTCTTAACTATAATACAAAAAGAAAAAGTATCGGTTTGTCCCATGAGGGAAAGGTGATTGCATGTATCGCCTCTCCCACCTGGTACAAGCCTTTTTCATTTTATATTTACTAATGATAAAATTTAAGATTAGAGTGTGTGGCGACATAATATACAATGGGTCCACATAGTTTATATTATATACATATTCAACTAATTTTGTTCACATACAATGATTTCTCCATAAAAATAGGACCGCCCCCCCCTCAGAGGGCTAGAGTAGGGAGAGCAGTACATGCAATCGCCCCCCCCCCCCCCCCCACCGAATCGGCAAAAATACCTGAAGGAGAGCGACATAATATAAAATGTATATATTAATTCAACTAATTTTGTTCACAAACTATGATATCTCTAAAAAGTAGGACCGCCCCCCCCACTCAAAGGTTTAGGTTGGGAGGGGCAGTAGAGGTATTCGATCCCCACCCCATCGGCCAACAGGAGAACAACATAATATAAAGATCTGTTCAAATACCAATAACATATACATATTCAATTAAATCTTTTAGCAAGCTGTGATTTCTACATATACATTGGACCCCCCCACTCGAAAGTCTAGGGGGGGGCGGCATTGATGCCATCGCCCCCTCCCGACCCCACCATATCGACAAACATACTAGGGGGGGGGCGAAATAGTCTAAAAATAGGTTTAAATATAACCCGGGTCGGCCGAGTGGGGGGGGGGGGGGCGATCGCCCCTAACGCCCCCCCCCCTGGATCCGCCAGTGTTTCCGAGGTGGACTTCCCTTGAGACATTGTTATCATTGATGACGCCTAGATATTTATATGATTTTAATTGTTCTATTAATGTAGTCTTTATCTGAAGTTCGTGTATCATTTTTTTTTCTTTCTTTCTGAAATATATAATAAGTTCTTTAGTTTTTGTGACATTCAGCTCTAAAAAGTTGTCCTTGCACCAATTTGCAAGCTCTTCTATCGTACTTCGATACTAAGTTTCGTCTCCTGACATAAGACCTACTGCGGTTTTTACAGTGCAACGTCCTGAGTTGTTCTAAGCAAAATAAAAACGGAAAATAATAACTGTGGGTATATAAAGATTTGTGAAAAAGGTGTTATTCTAAATAAAGTGCTTCTCTTGACTAAGATTAAAGTGAACAAACAAAAGAAGGAATAAAATTTGAGGTCTAGAAAAATGTGTTGGGGAAGGGAAGGTTGTAATGCTGGCCGTTTAATTGATGTGTTTAAGAGCGTTCCGACAAATGAAAACCCACTTATTTAACACTTATTTTAACCGTAGTTAAGCACGGGTATCAGCTAGTTTTAATATAAATCAGTGATGGTCTGTCTTATTTGGCCGGCTAGCCATTTTAATTTCCGACACTCTTGTCGCGGGCCACTACAACATGAGGGCGAAAAAAAAAAGGACAATACACACATTTTTATTACAAACCCGAGAATCTATTAATTACATTAATTCATGACAAATCTATCATTAACTAACTTTTAAATATCCTGCTGCCTAGTGAGACAGCAAGTAATGAATCTAAAATTCTGGATGTTCGTCTTTAAAAGAACATTTCTTACCAATCCTCCACTCTAGGTGTTAACAAGCGCATCTGAAACCAAGAATGCCGCCTTATTTCTTTATGTGTTTGGTTTCATTAAGCTGTTCAATGTTATGTTCTTTAAAAAAGAGACAAAATTCTTTAGGAAACAAAATGTGTTTGCTTATTATCGATACCTCTCTATTTACCCTAACAACGGGAGCTATTTTCTTTGTCAAACATGTTTTTATTGTTGGTGAAGAAGGGATGTTCTAGACTGAGTGTGTCAGATGGAGCCATGTCCTAGGCCGTAGTTTGGGCAGCACTCATATAAAGTATCAAGCTGTTTATTGGATAAATATCCAAGGGTTTTTAATTATTCATTTCATAATTTTAAACTATTACTACCAGATAAAACTAATATATAATTCAGTGCTGCTGAGGTGTTGTTGTTTTTTTTGGTCCATTTTAGAAATGTCTATTGATACAAAATTTTATTTCAGATTGCAATAATGTTTCATTGCTAATGGATTATTTTGTATTTGTGTTCCAGACGGACAGAGTCAGTGGAAGTGTAGCATACAAACATGAGAAGATCAATGGCAGCGAGTTTTACAATACATCTTGTACATTTAGTCCATTGATGAAACCTGAAACTGGACTATTTAAGGTTATGGTGACTATGTATCCCAACATTACTGGTAATGACAGTGATATACACTATGGAACTAGCAACATATTAGAATTACAAGGTAATTTTTGGTGCTCTAAAAATAATACTATTTGGTATCTTTTGTGTGACTAAGTTATAAAATTTAAATTTTAAATTTCTGTTTCTCTTCATTGGCCTCCTTCAGTCGTGAAACAACTCTGGTTCATCTCGAACACTTTTTTATATGGCTGTGAACCACTATTTTGGAGAGACACTCCCGTCCACATATATTGCATGTCAATGTGGCTTTCGCTTTTGTGGTAGAGGAGTTGCCCATTTTCCAAGTGGCGCGCTTTTCTTTTAGGAATCGAGGCCCATGTTTTCTCACTCTCTATAGCTTTCTTGGTCACTGTCTCTCTCCAACTAGTGCGTCTTTCCAGTGGTCAGCATCAATGTTTACTGATTTAAAATCCATAAAACAATGAAACTACTAGATCAAACACATAAACTTTAATCAGCTTTACTGCATATCACACACGCTGGTCTCTGTCTGATCAACGTCTGACAACAAAACACACTTCCGGTCATTCTCGCAGAATGTAAAAAAAGATTATACATACATACACACATTCATTTGTGACTGTGGTGCTATAGCAGGTGGTCCCATAACATTAGTTTTGTTTGTGCTAATGGTTAGGCCATACTCTTTGCAAGCCTTAGAGAAGCAGGACATTAGTGACTGAAGCTCCTCTTGTGAGTGTGCCACTACCGTTGCGTCGTCCGCGAAGAGCAAGTCTATTATGAGGGTGGTTCTGGTTTTAGTTTCGGCCCTTTGTCTAGCAATATTTAGAAGTTTGCCATAAAATCTGGATTGAAGATATATTCTTTCATTAAATTTTTGAAACGCGTGATGGATTAGCATTGAAAAGAGTATTCCAAAAAGGGTTTGGGCAGGACACATCCTTGTTTGCCTCAGCTAATTATACTGAAACTTTTGGAGCAGGCGCCGTTGAACTGCACTGTACCTATCATATTTTGGTGGAAAAGAGATAATAATATTTAGCAGCTTGGGTGGACAGCCTTTTAACTGTAAGATTTTAAAGAAACTTTCCCCGTTGACTAGATTAAATGCCTTGGTCAGGTCGATGAATGCAATCTGCACTTTTCCTGAAATCGACAGATGGAAAAAAATCATGTCAATTTTAACTCTCCCTGAGCGAAAGCCGCACTGTGATTCTGGAAAGACTCGATCAGCAAATTTTTGTAGCCTGGGAAGTATCACTCTAGCAAAGACTTTGTGTACAAAGCTTAGGAGAAAGATTTTAAAGTGTTACGTTCCTTTCTAAGATGAGACTCTTTGAACAGTACATAAACACTAAAACTACCACGTCCTCGTTTAGAACTCATTTAATGTCCATGAACACTACAACACTATCTCGTTTCTATTTCTCCATTTTGGTTCCCCCTCTCCTTTCAACACGCCATCGCACCGTTTCACATTTACATTAACATGCGCACTTAACACACTGTAGATGTTGCAGTCGCTTCTGTCACCTTTGTTCTTGTACAGGGTGATGATCTTTGCATCCCGCAGATTTTGTGGCACAGCACCTTCTTGCCAACATTGGCAGAGCAGTTCATGTAGAGGTTGACTTAGTGTAGGTTTGCATTGTTTCATAAAATCTGTAAGGATACCGTCACATCCAGGGGCCGGCAGTCATGTTGTCTATGGCTTTGTTGTGTTCTAATTGGGTTGCTACTTCTAGTTCATTCATTGTGGGTAATTGGTTAAGGAAGATGCACAGTGAGAAAACATTGATCTAGGTCAAAAATATCGATATTTTAAAATTAATTGATTTTAACAGTTTAAAATGTCTAGAATACGAATTCCCAATCAGAATACTAAAAAAAGTGCGCTTAATACATCAATTTTGTATTTTAAAAGTATATGTATAAGCAAACTTTTGATGTTTTGGTGAAAAATCAACATTTTGTAAGCTAAAGTTTATAAGCTAATGTACGCTCTTATCCTTAACAGATGGTATCGATACAAATGTCTACGTTTCTAGTTCCGATTATGTGCATGGTTTCTCATTCTATAAATAAATAAAACTACAATAAACTTTCAAAATACGTCACTACCTCTTTTTTTTTCTTTATATCCTCAAATACACACCCACAAAGCCATATTTACGCATGCGCACTATCAAAGCTACATTGGTAACTGTATATAGACGCATGCGCTCTGAATAAGTTTTGTTGACAACAAAATTTGCACTAACGCGCTCATGACGTGAACCGGTCATTCTGTAAACATTTGGAAGCTTCCATCACATCAACACTCGATTCATTATTGAAACTCAGCCAACAAAAGGTTATATGTTTGGAAAGAAAACACGTTACTTTAAGCCCAGAGAAAGACATGCTTCAAAGACAAATGCACAATTACAAAGGTAAGTCTAAATCTAGAGTTTTTTTATTTACTAGACCAGCGTGTGCTTACGCATAAAATCATGATAATGAAACCTTTGCTTCATCAATCTTTGAATTCGGCAACGTGTTTATCGTATCAATAAATCACATCTAGATCTATAGACATGAAATAAATATCATGAAAGTGATTGCAAACATAGAGATCTATCCTTTTTTAGATCTAGTATAGATTAGGGGCATAGATCACATTAAAACTAGATATTCTAGATTGACTAGATCTAAATCTAGATTATCATGTAGTTGTAGGACTTCAACTTTGTCTTTTTTTTAAGATCTAGTACATATATAGATCTACATGTAACATGTCTCTTTAAATTTTTTACTTTTGATGATTAATACAATATATGATTCCTAAAATGCATTATAAAATTTAAGATAATCTTCATGTTGTACATAAATAGATGTGACGTGTACTTTCATACTATGGAATTTTTATTTAAAGAACTTCTAATTTTTCTATTTATTTGTTTGCAGCTCTGTTTTGGATACAGCTGGATCTGAAGCAGCAACAACGCAACCTTATCGCATTCAGGAATTGGCACAGTTATTGAGTTTGATACTGGACTCGTCATCGACACAGAAGTCCTATCAAATTATTGCCGTGTTTGTGATTCAAACTCTGCAGAACTAAATTTTGATGCCTCTAAGCATATGTGTGAAAAAAACTTCAGTGGCTTAGCAAATTCAATGGACGCCACAGCAGCATCCAAAATTTTTTCACGCTCTGTGGCATCCAGAAAACTTGTTTATGGCACGATGCTGTGTGATGGCGATAGTAAATCGCATTTATCTGCCATTACCAACTCAGGATATGATGTAGAACTCTTAAAAAACGATTGCATTAACAACATCTCAAAAATAATGTTTAATGCTTTGACAATTTAAAAATGTCTAACAAAAAGGAACTAAATTATAGGCTTACAAAGCCAAAAATTTGAAAAAAATTACAAATTACTATTCCAAAGCTCTGCGCCAAAATGCTCCTGACATTCAAGAAATGAAGCTAGCTGTTATAGGCTCATTTTTTCATATGATGAGCTCAGACCTAGATCATAACCACAGGTTGTGTCCTAATGGCACTACATTTTGGTGTCACTTTAAGAGATCAGAGGCACTAAAAAAGCCATACAAAAAACATAATCAGACCATCACATCAGAAATAGGAAAACTGTTATTTCCTATAATGAAAAGACTAACAGACACAGATCTGTTAAAAAGATGTTTAAGAATGGGAACACAAAACGCCAATGATTCTTTTCATTCCCTCATTTGGTAAAGTGCCCCAAAACAGAATTCGCAACATTAAAAACTGTAAGGGCTGCGACATACCTTGCTTTTTTAGCCTTCAATAATGGACCTGATGGCATCTAATCAGTTTTTGACATATATGGCGTTCCCCGGACACTAAAGAACATTTCTTCTAGTGAGAAAAAAAGAAATGTCAAACTACAGCTTGTTAAAAAAAAAGATCTTTTTTACATTAGTGTCCAGGAGAAAAAACTTTAAAAAACGAAGAAATGAGCATGAGCACCGGGCAGAGATTCTGGAAGATCCAACCTATCAATCAGGCCATTATAATAAATATTTTTTTTTTTTGTTTTTATATTATCTATAATGTTTTATTATGTAAATATTCCCTTTTTTCCTTTTTATGGTTTTATATCATTTTAAAAACTTTAAATGCGTTTTTTCAAAATGTATTTTTAGGTGCATGTTGTTCACAAGAATCTCAAAATCTTAGTTCTGTATAAGTTAGACTAATAATTTTTCACATGTAGTTTACTGATAGTATATCATAGGTAATAGGCTGCAAAAGTTTTCAATATGTACAATAATTTTTATAAAAAAAGATAAAAAAAAGATGTGACCTCAGGTGAAAAAAGGGGTCGAAAAAAATATAAATTTTATAAAATTCATAAACATTAAACCAGCAATAATTTCCAAAAGAAAATTAGCCAGTTACCGATGGAATTCAAATATCTATCAGGTGCAATCAAGAAATAGAAAAAAATGTGAGTACTTTAGAATATTTTAAGATTTTCGTAAACATTGTTTATTTTCAAGATGGCCGCAACCCAAAAGGCTACACTCATTAAATGTGTATGATTACTAATGTCTCTATATGTTCTATCAATTCATGCATAAAGCTTTTTTTTTAACTGTAAATTGAAAAAATGGAAATTTCATTGTGCATCCCCCTTAAACTGAATAAGAAGATCCTTGAAACTTTTTACGGCGCGACTATATCTGCTAACATACGGAATAACTTGTTGGCAAGACAACGCCTCATCTAAACTGTTGCGACCTCTAGAAAACATTATTTAAAAAGCATCAAAAATTACACTTACAACATTACCACATATAAAGGAACTTTTTGAACAAAAGTGCATAAGAAAAATCGACAAAATCATGGAAGACAACGGCCACCTGCTCCATCAGAACTACATCAGGTCGTCACGAAGTGGGCGACTGCTGTCAATCAAAACAAGAACGGAGCGGTACAAAAACTCGTTCGTACATCACACGGTCAGACTCTATCACCGCCACTCATTGATCAGGGAACATGAAATGCACCAAGATACCTGTGTGTAGTCGCTGAATGAACTCTTTATGTTGTCTGTTGTATTTATGTGTATTTTTCTGTTGTGTTGTCTTTATATGAGAATAGTCCTTGTAATCACAACAAATTTCCGTAAGGATCAATAAAGCTGTAATAGTCTTAGTCTATTGTCTCTAAACGTCCTTCTATAAAGTAAACAAAAATGATTTGTAATAGTAATATTTCGAAACATTCATTCAAAGACAAAAGTCCAGGCCAGTATTAATTAAATGGTGTGATGAACTGTGTTGATAGAGTTGTGTTGGCTTTTACAATATGGCAAGGGTAACAACTGCTGAAGCCTGATCTTTGACTGAGAAAAACAGGCTTTTAAATTTACTTTTAATAAAATAAAAACATAAACCCAACCATAAACTCATAAAGAAAAGTTTACACAAAACTGCATTGAATTATAATTAAATAATTTCAAGAATTCCAATTCATTTAGTGGCACAGGGCACACCATAGGCAAATTATTCAACTACTTAAGGCCCTTGAATTACAGGGGTCTTCGTGCAGGACGTATGTTAAATTATAATAGAAAAGAATATCCGAAACTTGTCTCACTGTTTATTGTTGTAGTACACTAGTTGTTTTTTTTATCTATTGCATAATTATAATTTTTTCTCTGTTTTTTTTTTCGGGAGGGGGTCTACCAAAATCACTTCAGGTAGGGCCTCCAATTATCTAAGGCCAGCTCTGGCTGGCAGTTCCGAGAAGTACTTGAAGATTTGGAAACCAAACATTCCGATGTTCGGTAACACAGTTTGCCTATGTAAAACCTCTTTTAATGGCAGGCCCGTTCATTCTTTTATGTTGTCCTCTCATCGCTTTTCTGTATGCCTCTTTTTCCTAGTATTGTTCCCTGAAGAAAGGTCTCTGTGAGCCCCGGAGATCTGGTAATTTGTAATGTAAATGGTTTATGTTAGACCAATCATCATAGTACTTCGTCAGACCTGTGACGTGGCAGCGAGATATCGGTTTCTTTAGACCAGGGGTGGGTAAATTACGACCCGCGGGACACATGCGCCCGCAGAAGTGCTTAATGAGGCCCGCGGACACCTAACAATTCAGGCATGCCCATAATATGTAATGTAAGTGGTTTATGGAAGGCCAATCATCATAGTAGTACGTCAGACCTGTGACGTGGCAGCAAGCTATCGGTCTACCCAAACCACGTGACTGGCCTACTGTGACACATGGTCTAGATTCATGTCACTCATTCACACTAGAAAAGAAAAAGTAACTCTGCTTAACACAAATCATAATGAATTGAAAAGTTACTCACCTTTGTTTTTTTGTTGCAAATTGTTTCATAAAACAGTAAAACGAAATGAGAAACTCTTGGCTTTTTATTTCTCGTTCTCAATGTTTCGTTAATGTCGTTCGGAATGTTCGATATAAGAACAGAGACCACAACTAGGAACACACCTCTGTTAGCGACATAGTCTTTGACAATGAATTGGGGAAATGATAATTTATTTCTCACATCTTCGGGTTCAATAAACTTCTAAATAGACTAAAATTAGCATTACACTGGAGCTGGGGAGAGTGTAAGGCCTATGCGTAGGCTATACTTAATGTACAATATTACATAAACAGGTTTGTCTACCTCCTACGATGTAAGCCTCATTATTGCAAGAAATAATCGTAGCTTACGTAGGAGGTACTGTACTATTGGCCTTTTGACTACGTGCGTATGTATTGTATGTATTCTGATAATAAAATTTTGCTTGTAATATTAATGAGACTATTGTTTTAAAAAATCTTGAATGAAATATACACCTCTAAGCTAGTTAAATAAGGAACACAATTTCTAATATTTTAATGTAAAAATCAATGTTGACATATTGAATCGATGATTGCCTAATGGTGAGTTAATACTTGAATTATACTACTTCTTCTGCAATAAACTGAAGTGTTAGGTTTGGGCTTTCTTACATATAAAGCGCATTCAATAACTATAGAAGGTCGGATGTTAGGGGATTTGTCGTGCGTACTAGAAGGCCTAAGCTTGATGCTTTGTGGATCGGGAACCTCAATTGAAAAGATTGATAAGCGATGCCATTGCCATATACAAGATATTTAAAAGTCTACTGAAAGTTCAAAAACAGCATCAACATCAACAACAACATCAACATAAGAATAACAAATGTTTCACTTCTATTACAACTTTATTTCCCTTGCAATTATCTCATACATTTTAACACCTTTGACCCAGTCCCTTCTACTAAGTCCAACAATAGCAACTAGAAATATTCTTGTAATTCTGAGTCAATGAAATGTCTGTAGGCATTTAATTAGTTGACATTTGTACTTACCTTTGTTAGAAGAACTAATATTAGAGATACTAGTATGTACATTTTGAGAATCTGAAACAAGAATTAATATTGTATTGATTTAAGTGTATAACCAATGAACAAAAATGCACATGTCCTCCTTAATCGCAAAGATAATTCAATGATGTAAACGAAAATTGCAAAACAAATGTGTGCTTCGTCTCGACGGTCCAGGGTTCGAATCCAAGCCGCTGTCCCTCCCCCTGCCTTCCTAGGTGAAGCTTGGGCTAGGTAGAAGCTTCCATTAAGGAAGAACAAGCAAAACATATAAAACAGACAGACAACAAGAAAACAACATTGACCATATAGGTATACATCCATAGACCATAGATTCACACTTACAACATACTTCAAGAATTGTAGAACTGCTACCATTAAGAGATCGGCATTACCACAGTTCAAACTAGCAAATTGTTTTGTAAATGCGCATCTCTAATTAACCCTTTCAGTGAGGCACAAGAGTTACTGCTTTTGTCTCACTTCAATACACAGTTTAACATTTTTGTTTTAAAAACAGTTTATTATCATTTCCGGGAAGACATCAATGAGTTTTTTTCAAAGACATGTATAGTGTTGTGCAAGTGCATATTTTAGCGCTGTTCTTTCCTTCAATGAAGTTCAAATGTATTATAATATTTCATCAACGGGAAGATAACGCGTCCAATCAGTTACTTTTTTCTATTGATTGAAAATATTTGTTTTGAAGCGAAACCCAAATCAAGCCTAAAGCTTATGCTGACCGTAGCTTACGTTGCCTATAGATTTTGATGCCTATAGCTTATGTTACCCATAGCTTATTTTGCATATAGCTTATGTTGCCCATACTTTATGCTGCCTATAGCTTATGCTGACCATGCTGCCTAAAGCTTATGTTGCCCAATGTCATGCGCATCTTCTTTTGGTGTTTTCCTTTGTGTACTATAAGAGATTGTGAGTTTTGGTTTCTAGGAACGCGCTTTTGTTGATGTCATTTTTGCTTACTTGTGTTTGCTGCTGTTGTGTGATGAGGCTAGATCTCCGGTGAGTTTCTTGTATGGGTTTTCTTCTCCAGTATTGGGTAAGTTAGTTTATTTTACTATCTTCTATATGTCGTAGATCTAAAATCGTTGCTCTTATAATCGTGAGAATGGCGGTCTCAAAGGAGGGTGTATTTTTCTTATCTAGGGACGCAGGCTTGGGACTCTGCTGGAGTCAAGTCTGAGCTGTAGGCTTGGTAGTTGACTAGTGCCCGTGGCGTTGAGTTGGTGTTGAGAGGCCTGATCGACTATGGCACCAAGATTAAGGTATGCTATAGTTCCTCTGAATGTACTTTGAATTGCTTTATAAATGTTATTGATAATTATTCATAATGTATGCTTCATCATATCATATATTCATTAAATTGTTAAACGTACAATCTTGTTGTTAAATAATGTACATTGCTGTTGCCTTTAGGTTCTTGCGTTACTCTGTTCAGGTTAGGGTACGGGACCATAATATCATACCTAAGCGACAAAACCCACCTGACACCCATAGTTTATGTTGCCTATAGCTTATGTTGCCCATAAATTGAGTTGCCCATAGCTTTTGTTGTCCGTAGTTTATGCTGCCTAAAGCTTTTGTTCTCCATAGCTTATGTTGCCCATAGTTTATGCTGCCTATAGCTTATGCTGACAATGCTGCAAAAAGCTTATGTTGCCCATATTTTATGTTGCCTATAACTTATGACGCCAATAGTTATGTTGGCCATAGCTTAATATGCATACAAATTGTGTTGTCCATAGCTTGTAATGCCTGTAACTTATCTTATCTTCTTATCTTATATAATACAGACGTTGCTTCAAAAAAGAAGATGATTACGTCCTACGCGTCATGCATTTAGTCATGCATATTAACCAATGACTTAAATTCTGCCAAGTCACTGGTTTTCCTGGCTAGCTCAGGCAACCCATTCCATGCTCTAATAGCCATAGTGAAGAAGGAGTATTTGTACAAATTTGTCCTAGCATATGGGACGAGGAATGTGCCTTTATTTTTGTGTCTTTCAGAGTATTTTATTAAATTTTGTTTTTGTATTTGAAGATTATGGTTCAGTGTTTTATGTATAATTGCTACTTTACTTTTGAGTCTTCTGTCCTGAAGGCTTTCTAAATTTAGTGATTTTACTAATGGTGTTACCCTTGTCAAATGTGAATATTCGTTTGTTATGAATCTCACTGCTCTATTTGTGTTTGTTCCAGTTTCTTAATGTTTTCTTGAGTTGAGGGGTCCCACACGGTGGATGCATATTCTATTATTGGCCTAACCAAGGTTAAATAACATTTTAGTTTTATGTTCTTATTTGATTTATAAAAATTTCTTTTAATAAACCCTAATGCTTTGTTGGATTTTTTTATAGTTTCATCAATATGTGGATTCCATGACAGTTTTTCATTTATTATAACACCTAGGTATTTTGAGTTTTTAGTCTGTGTTACTGGTTAGCCATAAATAAGATAAGTGGAATTAATTTGTTTTAGTTTTTTTGTTACTCTTAACAACTGACATTTTTCTGGGTGGAAAGACATGCTCCAATTTGATTCCCATTTCTGTAATTCATCTAATTCTCTTTGTAAAATATCTGTGTCTTATTTTGTTTTTATTGTTCTATATATTTAGCAATCGTCTGCAAATAATCTGGCTTTTGTTCCTGAACTAATGCAATTTGGTAAATCATTTGTGTAAATTAATAATAGTAGTGGACCCAAGACTGTTCCTTGAGGTACACCTAAGTTTACTGTTATTGGTGTTGATTTAGAGCCATTTTTTATTACAGTTTGTTCTCTCTCTATCAGAAAATCTTTAATCCACTGATGCAGTGGACCGTTAATGCCGAAATATTTTAATTTGTTAAGCAAACTATGGTGGTGAACTTTGTCAAAAGCCTTGGAAAAATCTAGTAAGATAGCATCTATTTGTTCACTATTATCTAAACCTTTTGACAAATCATCAATTAGTCCTATTAGTTGTGTTTCACATGATCTATATTTCCTAAAGCCATGTTGGTATGGGGTGAGGACATTATGTTTGTCTACGTGTCTATATTGCTACATATTTTGTGTTCTAGTATATACATGTGATGCTGGTAAGTGATACTGGTCTGTAGTATCCTGGATCAGATTTTTTTCCTTTTTTAAATAGGGGTGTGACATTAGCTTCTTTCCAGTCCTTTGGTACTCTGCCCTGGTTAAGCGATGCCTGAAAGAGTATTTTGAACACTGGGGCTAGCTCATTGCTTAGTTCTTTGAGTAATCTAGCTGGAATACCATCAGGTCCAGACGCTTTATTTGGTTTGGTGTTGGCTAATAGTTTTTAAATTCCATTTTCTTGTACTACTAAATCTTCTATGTTGTCTACTTGGTTCAAATTAAGAAATATGTCTTTGTCTCCTGGGGCTGAGAATGCTGATGCAAAGTATTTGTTTAGGATGTTTGCTTTAGTTTCATTATTATTATTTATTATGTTATGTTCATCTTTTAATGGCGCTATGCCTGTTGTTTCCATTTTCTTAGACTTAATGTATGACCATAGGTTTTTGTTGTTATCTTTAGATATTACATTGTTTATGTATTCACTCTGCAGCTGTCTGCTTACTTTTTGGGTTAGGTGTTTAATTTTTATATACTTTTTGTAAACTCTTTCTGCATTGGTTTCTTTAAATTTTCTATATAGGTTTTCCTTCTGTTTACAAAGCTTCTTTAGTCTATTATTAAACCAGCATTTATTTATTTTGTTTGATCTGTATTTAGTTGGTATATGATTTTCTATAATGCTTTTAAGATGGTTTTTAATGAAATTCCAGAGGTCATCGACTGGTTGGTTAATGTCTTTTTCTAATAAGAATGTTTGTTGAAAGTTTAATGCAGCTTGGTGTAGTTGTGTTAGGTTACATTTATTCCAGAGTAAGATTTCTCTTTTGGTTTTGTATTGGCTACTGCTTTTATCTGACTGTATTTTTATGATCTCATGGTCTGATAGACCAGGGATAATATCATAATCAACTACTAATCTTTTGTTCCCCATAGCTTATGTTGCCCATAGCTTATGTGGTACTTTGTTCTCATGTGTATGTTCAAGTGTTCAGACGAGTAATCCTATGTCTGCGATTAACTGTGCAGTGGTTTCCAGATCTGGCAGCTCTCAATATAGTTTTTGTTCAATAAGGTGGTTTTAGGCCCAGTACTTCTAACTTGTTTGGGCCTATCTACAGTGCATGCAGCTCACGTTTTTTTTTAAATACAATCAGAAGAGATTACAAATTGTATACCATTGAACTACACAACAGAAAACTACTTACTGTTCACGTGTAGCACATAGGTCAGTGATAGATTTCGTTTGTGCAGTACGTCATCAACTACGCAAGAAAATTCAGGAAAAAGTAATTAAGACAAACACATTAGGAAGTAATATCAATTTAATTATGTTGTGTTAAATCAATATTCAACAATAAAAATGTTTTGAAGTTAAACAGGTCTAAACAATTTCTGCTAGACAACCAAACGAAGAAATATAATATTTTATTGACACTCGATTTGTACTAGATTTGTGTCGTTAGAGAATAAAACGGGTTGCCTGAATCAGACAGGAAAACATTTGATATTATTAAAGTCTCGTATTGACATGTGTGACTATTAAAAGATGGATTTGTGAAGGAAGTAATTATTTTTAAAAGACGTCTGTAGCTTATAAGATATTGGTCTGAATAGTTGCTTGGAGATTTCAGCCAAAAGAGTACCAGGTCCATATAGTTATCTTCAAATTACTAATAGTGTTGGCACGCTTTCACATCGTTATGCTTACAATAAATACACAATTCAGCATGACTATGTGGCGCATATTAGAAGTTATTCCCTTCTAGACCCTTCATCTATTTTGCAGTTTCTGTGTCCCACGATTAACGAGGGTGTCATGTGGCCAGCACAACAAGAGATATGATTAGAGAGGATGAATAATGACATAGCATGGCAGACGAGCTACACAAAAGAGATATGATTAGAGATGATTAATTAACATAGCTTGATAGGTGAGATACACAAAAGAGATATGATTATAGAGGAATAATTAACATGGCATGACAGACGAGCTACACAAAAGCAAGTTTTCAAACAAAAAAATAAGAATTCATGATAGTCTGCATTGTTAGCAGCTGTAGTGTGTTAGGTGTGAGAGTGTGAGGTTTCTTATTGTCATTTGTAGTCAGTGGTTCCCAAACAAAATAGTGAGGACAAAATAGCGCTATACTTTTTAAACATTGGTAAAATGAGATGAGATAATTACTCTCTTCCTCTTCAAATATGGCTTACTTTTAGATCAAATAATATTGAAGTTGATATAGATCTTCACAAAAATGCTGCTTAGTACCTTCACTTACTAAAATCCGGTACTTTTATACACAGTACTTGCTTATTTTCATTATTTAGATGTTTGTCCTTAAGACGAATTACATAGCACTCGTTTAAAAAGATTCATCACTAAACATTATTGTCCTCACAATCAGGTGCTATTAATTATTGTGATCATCATTAGCGCTTCTTCAAAGAACAAAAATTACAAATTAATTGTCTGCATCACTTACAATTTGTTCAACAGGAATGTCTAGCTTTGTAAGATGTAGCTTTGTCTGAGAACTTGACACATTGGCTGTTGATGGATATTTGAAACCTTGAGCTTTGTTTGTTCTAAAACAGGATCATCATCCCATGGTCCAGACTAAACAGCTTGCCACATAGATTTGTTTGGGGAATATTTTAATGAAGCCACAGAGACTTGGTACCATTTGACTCCACAATATTTCTAATAACTTTTGCTGTCAACCATATTTGTGGCACCATTATAGTCACTCCAAGTAATTTCTCCCAAGCAAGAGAAAAATCCTGTGATGGCTGAAATTTCTTAGACAAGACTTCGCTAGTGAATGTCTAATGCCTGCTCTTTATAGCTGCCAACTTCTCTGAATATAAAACTGCTGTTTGTACCGAAAACAATTACCAAGATTTAGAGCGGCATCAGTTATTTCGGTAAATTCGTCAGCGGCTATAGAAAACATTTTGAAATCCGATTTTTAGTTTTGTTAGTTTTGGAAGGAGATATCTTTCTCTAGCTTTTTAATTATTATGAGAGATGATGATAAGTTTAAAAGCATTTTTCTTTTCAGGACTGATTTCTGCTATCCTTGCTAGCAAGCACTATTGTTATGCATTTCATCAGTCCTTAAGCCTAGGTGTAATATAATGGTTGCGTTTCAAACCAAGAATGCCGCCTTATTTATTTATGTGTTTGGTTTAATAAAGGTATTTAATGTTATAATGTTTATAAAGAGCCCTCTTTCTTTATATAATTTAAATAATGGTTTAGTATCACTGCTATTATTATTTTTGTGAACACAGAATTTTCTAAACTTTGCGTTTACTTGTCGGCGGACCGGATGGAATAGCGTCACGAGTCGGATGTTGCCCGCGGGCCGTATTTTTGCAAAACTGTTTTTTTTTTTTTTTTACTTTATCGAGAATTTCCTTAACCTAAGTTCTGAATATCCAATTACGTGGATGTAAGTGTCTCCTAAAATAGCGCTCACAGTCACGAGACGAATTATTCTAGGAAACGAATCACATCCATGAAGACTGAAAGAAGCCAACAACCATTACGTGTAAGTACAAATAGTTGAGTAAGATGTTGATGCTGTAGAGATGTAAATAAGTTCTAAATAATGTAAGTACAAATAGTTGAGGAAGATTTTGAGACTGTAGAGTTGTAAATAAGTTCTAAATAACGTAAGTACAAATAGTTGAGGAAGATGTTGAGGCTGTAGGGATGTGAATAAGTTCTAAATAAAGTAAGTACAAATAGTTAAGGAAGATGTTGAGGCTGTTGGGATGTGAATAAGTTCTAAATAATGTAAGTACAAATAGTTGAGGAAGATTTTGAGACTGTAGAGTTGTAAATAAGTTCTAAATAACGTAAGTTCAAATAGTTGAGGAAGATGTTGAGACTGTAGAGATGTGAATAAGTTCTAAATAACGTAAATACAAATAGTTGAGGAAGATGTTGATGCTGTAGAGATGTAAATAAGTTCTAAATAACGTAAGTACAAATAGTTGAGGAAGATGGTGAGGGTGTAGGGATGTGAATAAGTTCTAAATAACGTAAGTACAAATAGTTGAGGAAGATGTTGATGCTGTAGAAATGTAAATAAGTTCTAAATAACGTAAGTACAAATAGTTGAGGAAGATGTTGAGACTGTAGAGATGTGAATAAGTTCTAAATAACGTAAATACAAATAGTTGAGGATGATGTTGATGCTGTAGAGATGTAAATAAGTTCTAAATAACGTAAGTACAAATAGTTGAGGAAGATGGTGAGGCTGTAGGGATGTGAATATGTTCTAAATAACGTAAGTACAAATAGTTAAGGAAGATGTTGATGCTGTAGAGATGTAAATAAGTTCTAAATAATGTAAGTACAAATAGTTGAGGAAGATGTTGAGACTGTAGAGTTGTAAATAAGTTCTAAATAACGTAAGTACAAAAAGTTGAGGAAGATGTTGAGGCTGTAGGGATGTGAATAAGTTCTAAATAAAGTAAGTACAAATAGTTCAGGAAGATGTTGAGGCTGTTGGGATGTGAATAAGTTCTAAATAAAGTAAGTACAAATAGTTGAGAAAGATGTTGAGACTGTAAAGATGTGAATAAGTTCTAAATAACGTAAGTACAATTATTATTGATGATATTATTTTGTGTACCTATATTTCGATGTTTTATTATGTATACGATTTATAAAACAAAGATGCACCTAATGGTGATATCCAAGACTTTCATCTAGATCCAATCAATTTAGTTTTTTGTTTGTGTACAAATGATTAATGCAACTATGTGTTCAATTTTTGTATAAGGTTAGGATTGGTGTTTGATTCTAATAAAGAAGAAAATGACTCCTGCTCTGCTCTGCTCTGATGAGAAAACTTAGAATGTATTAGTATTATGATACACGGCTTAATTCCTAGACACAGTTTTAGAAATCTGAGACACTGGTTTAGAATTCTTACTCGCAGCTTTAGAATTATGAGGCACGGCTTTAGAATGTATTTGGCACAGCTATTGAAAATCTTAGATACAGCCTTAGAAGTCTTCGACACAGTTTGGAATCTCCTGAACACAGCTTTTAAAATGTCATAAACACAGGTAAAGAAAATATTAGACAGAGCTTTAAAACGTCTTAGACACAGCTTTAGAAAAAAAAGGAACAGCTTTAGAATATATTAGACACAGCTTTAAAATCACTGAATGCCATCAAGACAAACACAAAATCAGAACCGCATCTTATTGTTTTCAAAAAGAGATGGACATAAAGACAACAGAAACACTGTATCGGCACTGAACAAATCTAGGCGGTCAAGAACTTTTCAAACTGTAAGAAATTATAAAGACATAAAGTTAGAAAAAGTACAAATATAAAGTTGCATTTATTATTTCAATGCTGCCAAAAATGTATACAAGTGGCTCATTTTGTTCTTGAGCATAAGACTGTTGCCAGACAAATTGGATTCTATTGAAACAAAAATGTAGAATCTCACAGATACATATAGATATATAGAAATATAGGCATTTAATAATATTAATAAGACTTGTCTTCGAGTCCAAAGATTAATGAGGAATGCAGTGGCTACGCAGCCCCAGCTGTGACCTACATATTTTGCCACTCTAACCATTGTCCACCGATAGTCGATTAGGTTTTGTTTTTGTCGTCTTAGTCTGTCCTCGGCTGCAGATTTTCTTTTTTTCTCAAATGTGAATGCTGCGGTCTTTGTGAATGACCTTAAGTTATCTCGATCTGAGGCCGCCACCAGGTGCATGAAAAAAATAGTAAAGTATTGGTCTGACCGGCGGGTAGGAAAGGTTATTGCTGCCTCCCTCCAACCAAATATGCCAGTGATTACGACTGTATGGTGCGGAGAATCCAATTTGAATGTAACCAACACGCTATTTACATCATATAAAAATGAAAGTAGGAGTCTATTGTAGAAGAAGTATTAGCAGAACAGTAATCTACAAGTCAGATCAAGAAACAAAACAATATAGGTCTAATTAGATATCATAGAAAATGTTTGTTAGTTCAAAGTATATTTCCCAGAATTTTTTTATTTTTTTTTTGCAAGATCTGGGGAAAAACATTTTCAGTTATCTGCCTTTGTATGTTTGGTGAAACATTACTTTGAACCAATTTTATTTATTTTTAGAACTCGTCAAAGATGTCCTGCAAGAAAAAAGATCAAACTGATAGAAAAGTATCAACTGACCTAGCAGACTTATCCAGTCTTGGGGATGAGAATCAAGATACAGTCTGTATTTGTTTAAATAAACTAAAAAATGTTTTCTTATTTAGGCTTTCCTTTTTATAAATTTAAGCGGAAATCTGATACCCAAGCAAAATAAAACAAATTTAATTCAATTATTAGAATCTAAATCTAGCAGTCTTATTAGATCAAATATATCTATACTTTTTTTTTGGTGTTTGTAAAATATAGTTTATCAGTAATACATGATCATATAATTATATATTTCAAAATCATAACAAAAACTATATTTATACTCTTATCAAATGACTATTGTATTCGTCCATATTGTTATAGAGATTTTAATTGTAAGTGTAAATAAATGTGTCGATTACAAGTAACGAATATTGCAGCCGATAAATCCATTCTTCTTTCTTTTCTAGATTAGCTTGTGTAGAGTCTAGATCTAGAATTAGGGTAGACTTAAACAAACTTTACTTTTATAGATATCTAAATGTTTAGATTCACTAGTAAATATTGTAAACATATAAATTTAGATCTATATCTAAATAAAATTAGACTTCGATTTATAATCTTTTAAATAATAGATCAAATTTGCTAGAATAGATCTAGATGTCTCCTATCTAATCAATTAATAGATGATCTTATGATAGATTTAGGTTCAGATAATATTCTACTAGATATATAATCACTATAGGCCTATAAATAGACCTATCTAGTGTTAAGAGACTTGTATATCTTGTAAAAAGTATTCCTTTTAGACCCTGCATTCAAGGTATGTAGTGCAGACGATGTTATTAAGGTCATCTTTTTCTGTAGCCTACAGTTAACGAGGGTGTCTTGTGACCAACTACAAGTGCTCCTTCGCAAATGCCAGTAAAGAATGGAATGGGTTGCCCGAAGTAGCCTGAAAAACCAAAGACTTATCAGAACTTTAGTTCAATGATTAACATGCATGTCTAGATTGACACTTGAAATGCATAGAACATAATTATCTTCTTTTTTAAATTAACATCTGTACTATTTAAATAACTTAAGCTACAACGGTAAATTTAAATCTAAAAGTTAGACTCTGGTGTAGATCTATATAAACTACCATAACTAATTAGATCTTAGATAATGTAGAAAATATATATCTACATCTAAATTCACATTAGCTTCTAGTCTAGATTTATAGAAAATTTAATACATACTACATCTAGTCTATTGATATATCCATTTTTAGAGATTAGATATAGCCTACTTAGATTTAAATAAAAGTTAATGTATCTATATAACATCTAAAAGATAAACAAAAAGTAGTCCTACAAGATCTATAGACTAATTCTAAAATTGTAAATATATATGTGATCAACTAGATAGGATAAAAAATGTACACTTTTAAATGTAGATATAGTTACAGATATTTTTCTAATTGCAAAAAGTCATACAGGATGACTAGGGATGGAGCGGGCAGGATTTAAACCCAAGACTATGGAGAGACAAATATTATTGCATATCACACTATCAGGCTGCCATATCTAGATAAAAAATACCCCAATTTTGTAATAAGGATACTATTATCCTTATTCAAAATAATATACATAAGAAATCCTAGACAATTTTTTTTTTGTATTTCTGATATATTGTTATTTGACTGTTATTTTTCTTTCTTTTATTACTACTTTTCACTGTTATTATTTTGTTTTCTATCTTAAGAAATTTGTCATTTAGAATTAGAATCTAGATCTAGTACTCTAAAAGTAGTTTTAAAGTAAATTGGAGCACTAAATTGAAATCTAGACTACCAAAGCCCGATGAATTATTTTTTTTTACATTTCATTATAAAGCATTTTACATGTATTACATTCAGTCTAAGTGCAAAAAAAATGCAATTAATCTTAGTTGAAGCAATTTATTAAACAACAAAATATTTATTTAATGTTACTGTACAAGCAAAAAGAAGATTTATCTGAGAATATTTCATTGATGTAAATTTGTTGATATATAAAGAAAAAAAAATTAAAGCAACTTTATGTACATATTTTGTTCTAATTTCCAGAACCGTAGAGATCCAAGTTTTCTTCAAGACACTTGTGGACTTAATGGTATGAAATCAGAGTGAAAGAATTTCTAAAATTAAAACGTTTTATGGTTTTATTTATATATAAAAGTTTTCACTAGAATTTAGCACAATAATAGTCAACATGTCAAATACAGTTGTTGCAAAGTTAGGTCTTTGTTCAACTTCTAGAACTATATAATAAATCTTTAGTTTCTGCTCTATGAAAAAAATTCAGTATTTTGAAAAATATTCTTTTTTCTTGTAGAAAAAAAAATTCTGTAAAAAATTAGACTGACTGACACATGTATTTAAACTATTTCAGTTTGTCTAAAGGATCAGACTGACCTAGCAGACTTATCCAGTCTTGGGGGTAAGATACAAGATACAGGTAAACTTTTAGTTTGTTAATGTTTAGATAGAGAAAGGTTTTGTATAAGTCTATTTTCTAATAATGATAAATAAAGAATATATAAAATAGTTATTTGATTTTCATCCTTTCAGATCCTCATCATTTCACAAGTGACCAGTCCAATGTCCAGTTAGATGATTTTGAAGGTCCACTAATTGGTAACTTTTGAGTGTTTATTTTTAGTGTATAAACTTTTGTAATCAACACATGAGTTAGACTTGATCTATTTATAGATATCTCTTGATAGACTCAATACTGTACATTGTGTTGTAAACATTGAATCAAGTTTTTTTCCTTGCTCTCCAGGTGATCATGAAACTCAGGAGTCAGAAGGTGGAGAAGCTGATCTACACAAATATCTTGTGGACTGTAAGAAGAATCCAGGTCATAGCCAGTTTATACCTGTTGAGACATTCACCTTGAAACATTTACCTAAAGATTTTCAAGACAATGATTTGTATGAATACATTAAAGCTACAGCTGACCTCACAGTTAGAGTTGATGTTAGAATGTCTAGTCCAGACAGACCAAAGTTTTGGCCAAAGACAACTCAACCCTATCCATTTTATAACATGAGTGAGAGAAGAAACTTGAGGACAGGAAGTGGAAGAGTGGGGTATGTAAACAAGTTTCAAGATGGAGTCAAACAAGATGGAGGACGTTATAGAGATACTACCTACACAAAATGTTGGTGTAGAAAATGTGAAGGTTCAAACTCACCCAGCAATGTGTGGTGGGAATTTTATGTGAACACAGCCACACATGTGGTTTTTGATGACATTGAGTCCAACCACACAACCTTGAGATTGTTTTATGATAGAGATGACAGTCCAGTGGTCAGTGTTGATAAGGTCAGTGTTGATTATGTAAACATTGAGGATGACTTGTGTAGGTTGAAATGTGTGACATGTGATAAAACTTTAGGAAATAAACTGATGGGAATGTTTAAACATTTTGAAAATGTCAGGGAGAAAGTTATGAACAAATACTTTGCCTGTAGATCTCAACACAAGTTGACCTTTATAGTGTCACATCCTCATGGATGTTTTAAAAAGATCAGTATTGGTCAATGGAAGGACAGACTAGAGGTGGGCGAAGTTAGATCTCAGTTTACTTATACAACTTGTACATGTCCAGGAAGTAGTGGAGCACGTGTCCGCTGTCTGGGGTATATAGACTACTGGACATTGTCTGATCTTGTCCACAGTGGAAGTTTTAAGTCTGGATTAAATTACAGTGGAGTTTGTTTTGTCTATTGAGTTGTTTCCCTTGTGAAATGTCCAGCTCCATCATGAAGATGTCTCTGAGAACCCTTGACATTCTAAACATTAAAATCAAATGTCTCTTTAGTCTTGAGTTATGTAAATAAATTGTGTATGTTATCTTTAAATTTACAATGTTTTGTTTCTTTTTTTATCCATGTTGTTGTTTGTAATTTACATTTTCAATAATTGAAAACCTGTTCAAATACAAACAAAATCTGCCAAATGTAGATCTAGAACTTGCTTTTGACGATCAGGCTTGTAGAAAAAATTATTAGATGTAGTTCTTATGTTGTTGTTTTTATTATTTAAAATGCAATTTAAAAGTTTGCTATCATTTCAAATACAAAATCTTGTCAGTTATCAAAGAAATGCATAATAAAAAGTTAGTGTGGTGTTCGAAATTATTCCTTTTAACAAGAAGCCATGTTTTATTTTTCAAGGGACATAGCTGATAAAATTCAAACGTTTATAATAAAATTCAGGTTGTCTTTTCTTGTATCTACTAAGACTTACATTTAATTTCTGCATTATATATTTACAGTGAAATTTAAAATATGTTTACGGCTAGGCAATGTTGGCAACAAAAGAAACAAATAAATGTGTGATTATTAGTTCATGGTATTCAAGAATCTTTTAAAACCAAACAACACCCACTAAACTTCAATATCCGAAAACTCAAGACCAAGAATGTTGTGTTGATCCTTACGGAATTACACTTCTACCTGTTTGTATTTCTACATTTAAAACGACATTTACATAACTAGAACTAGAAGAGTCATTGAATGACTACTGTAATGGTGTATGGGTTGATTAAAGCTCACGTATTTCTACAAGATTTTGACAAGAACATTTGATGTTTGACTGTACTGCAAGAACTTGGTCTATACATCAGAAGTATGTAAAAATAAAGTTCCCTTTCAGACCTTACAATCTATGCGGCAGATCATGTAAAGGTTATCTGTTTCTGCGGTCAGGGCTAACGAAAGTGTCAAGTGCCTATCACAACGACCAAGGGCCTTTACTTTTCTCAACAAACAATAAATAGGCCTATCCATTAGAGGATTCGAACCTGGGAAGCTAAGAAATGTATTACTTAGCCACCGTCCTCCAAACACCATAAGATTGACAGATAAAAGTTTTATAAATAAATAACAAATATCTCAATCCCACTAACTAAGAGAACTTACCGGATGAAACTGTAGTTTGATTACAAATATTCAAAGCGTACAGTAGTTTCCCTTTTATGACAGTAGTCAGTAGCAAATCGCTTATTTGTTCAAAAATAAAACATGTATGGTAATAAGCATCTACTTCACGGAAATGATTATATTGTCGTTCAGCAATCAGACCAGCTTAACTACCGTGCTTTTCGTTTGCCTTCCAACAGCGTTGTGCTAACTTTTACTTCAGAGGAGACTTTTAAATGTTTAGCATGTTTCAGATGTTACTCCATATTTGTAAATATTTACATCTTTCAGTGGCGTAGTTAGGAATTTTGATGGCCCGGGTGATTAACCTCTTTAGAGGCCCCTACATTTTGACATTCAACATCATGAAATGAGATACATGGAGTAATAGTTAATGTAAAAACAAATTTCGGACACTCATTTGGGAGCCCCCCCCCCCTCAAGTGAGGAGATTATTAAAGTTGATCCCTCTCCACCCACCTTAGCTACGCCAATGACATCTTTTGAACCCAGACCATCAAGACCATCGAACGACAGTCTAGAGCGCATAGCACACGACGAAACAGACTACAATATTGAAAATATTAATACAAGTAAAGTTTAGACCTTGTGATCTACGGGTCTGTTTCTGTGGCCCACGTTAACAATGGTGTCATGTGGCCAGCACAACAACCAACCGCCTTTACTTTTAGCCAGCTAATGTAAGGAACCCATTAGAGATCGGTAAACTCAGAAACGCCTTAAGATCCAGAAAGTAAAAATCACAGTTTTTCCTCAGGATTCGACCCCGGGACCCCTGTTTGGAAGCCAAGCGTTTTATCACTCCACCACAATTTCGAAATTATGAATAAAAACTAGTAAATTAATTTAATACTTTAAACATGTATTACAAATGTATTACAAATGCTTAATTTACAAAAGGACTAAAGAGTTTTAGCTTAGTTGTAAAGATACGTTTGAACCAGTTCTCTGGGCTTCGTCTTCTGTATCATCAAAAGTAAAAACAAACAAACTTGTCAATGATTGGATAAAGATGAACAAGTAACCAAAAACAAGAAAAACTATTTAAAAAAAAACATTTTATTTTGAAATCACAAAACTTAAACGAAGTGTAATGTATTAATTAGTTTGCATCAGTCATGTTATTACATTTGTAATAGATCTAGACTAACAATAATAAATTTGTGTGATTAGAAATATTTATGTATCAATTGTTTTTGTTAAGCGAAAGTTCGTGTTTTTAGCTATGACTATCATTTATTAAGAAAGAAAGGGATGTTTGAGTTAATTTGACCTTATTAGCTTTTAAAAGCATTGAAATTTTTAATAAGGGGGAGGGAGAGCCATGAATGCGAACTCCTGTCTCTCGCCTCCTCGGGTCGACGTGATAATCACTCTGTTAGTGAGGTACTTTTGACTAGAGAAAATTGCATGTTGTTCATTACAATTTAGAAACACGACCTATAAAGGGGACTAATTAAGCTTATAATATCCCTTCAGTCAAGTACAATTTCTTTCTCTAGGTCGAGATACCAAACAAAATAAATTATTACCAATAGTTAAATTAACTGATTGGTTTAGCAATTGTTTTTTTATTGATCCTTGTGCTGTCTGGTAAAAAAAAAAGTAGTTGCGCAATATTTCAGCTGGGTGCCGCAGAAATAACGTGTACACACTTTTACCACACACAAATCAAATAGAGTAAATTGAAAGAAGCTTTGTAAAAAATTGGGAAAGATAAAGACACAGACCTTGTCACTTAAATCAGATGGATATGCTCCTTGGTAACGGTCACATTCTTATATGCTTGTCAATCTTGGACACTGACTGTAAAACTAGAGAGGAGGAAACTAAAGATGGAATTGAGACGCTATAGAAAGATTCATTTGTAAGGACTGCATCAAAAACAAGGAGATTTCAAATAAGATCACAATATTTATATGGCTCTACGATGACTTTGCTGTCCACTGTCAAAAATGCAAGCTAAAATTTTATGGCCATATGTCAAACTCTCGAGACTCACAAAAACATTATTTCAGGGAACAGTACCAGGAAAAAGAAAAAGAGACAGATTGAGAAATCGATGGAAAGACTACAAAAAACATGAACTTGTCATTGAAAGAGATAATTTTCAAGGCAAAATAATTAAGAGGAATGGAGAAAGACGGTCTGCTGATCATGTGTGGTACCCCATCGTTTCTAGAGACACAGGGATAGGTTAAGGTGAAAGTGATTTGAGCAGACATTATAAAATCAAACTCTCTACAAACCTACACTCAATCCTTAATTGTTATTACACACTTAAAAAATAGACTTTTTAGGTTATAATATAAATGTCTATGTTTTAATCCATTAACAAACAACAAAAAATCCTTGGGGTTTAAACAGGGCCTTCCTTAAGTCAACAGGGACCCTAGGCGAAGCGAATAGGACGACCCCGTTTGAAATAGAATAACAACACGTCTTCTGCCCCTGTTGTCTACTAGGGCTTTTGTATTGGATCAAACGTGTATCCATCGGCCTTCATTAGAGCTCTCCAGCTGTCTTTTTCAAAAGTAATATTCTGCCAGCTTTTTTTCCGCTATGCACATGATCTTTGTAGCGCTTAATAAAGGCACCTCTGTCAGGACATTTTCCTTCAAGCTTGCGTGTAAGTCCACCCACCCCTAATGTGCACTTGGCATTAGTTTGGGAAAAGTAAAGGCTGTTGTTCGTTGTGCTGGCCGCATGACATTCTGGTTAACCATGAGCCACAGAAACAGTTGACCTTTACATCATCTGCTATATAGATCGCAAGGTCTGAAAAGGGTGCTGGCCGCATGACACCCTCGTTAATCATGAGCCACAGAAACAATTGACCTTTACATCATCTGCTATATAGATTGCAAGGTCTGAAAAGGGTGCTTTACTTTTTGAATTATTATTTATTTTTTACTAGGCGTTCACTATTAGGGTTAAACACTTATTATTTACACTTAGAGAAATTAAACAATAATTTATTAATTCTATTATATCTATTTTTTTAATAATATTTTGGAGTCTGGAGATAAACTAAACTTTGTCACGGACGCTAAATTAAGTTTTTCTGATGCCAATTAAATTCTATATTTTACAACAATGAAATCAGAATATGTTACAATATTTGATTCTGCATTCTTAAAATTGTAAAAAGTGTAATAAAGTTATTTAATAAAAAAAAAGCTTCTCCTATACCACCCTATACTCTAAAAAGCAAATTTTTCATAGTTATTCTTTTATAAATGAAAGTGTGTAGTATACTCTAAGAAATAGATGTATTATGAATGTTTGTTGTTTACGCCTTTGTTAAACAAAATGTCTGTATATATTACATTTCCATAGATAAATGTTTCGTTGTAGATTCCTGCAGATGTGTTTGATTTCTGCTTGTTTTGTAAGTAACTAGCTACATTCTTACTTTTCCTCCTGGTATTGAAACCAGAAGACATTTGGTCTGTATCGTCTGTTGTCAGAGACATATACACGCAGGACAAAACAAACTATTGCAAGGCGTCATGGACCTGTTTTGTTCACTCAAAAGATGTTAATGTAAGAACGTTACGTCAAGCGAACAAACTTTGACTTTTAAAGTAAGACAATGTTGACTCTAGAATCGTAATGTCAAAACAAGAAATAAATAGGTGACATCCGCGTTCTGAAATGATCTTTCTAAAGTTGACTTTGGTGTAAACAATAAAAAAAAACTGTTTTGAAAATGAAACCGAGTTGTTTTTTAATAAAAATTAAATAAATAATTAAACATGATCTTTGTTGTTGGGGTCATTCTTATCTGATTAATACATAAGTATGAATTAGTAACTTTAATAGCAGTATAACTGATTTCTCGTACCTAGAAAATAAAAGCGCTTCCCTCCTTTTCAATTCCACTTGTCAGCACATAATGCCCACCCCCCTTTTCGAAACGCTTTATACATTCTATCTATAAGTAAGTACGTTTTTGAGCTGTGCGTTTATTCCTTTGTAACATTTTTAATAAAAAGTAGACTACCAGCAGAGGCGGACTGGATATTATGATCGACATAATCATTTCTACACTATCCGGCCTACAAATTGTATATCTTATAATAGTGTTATAACCTTAATTGTATATCATATAATAGTGTTATAACCTTAATTGAATATCATATAATAGTGTTACAACCTTAATTGGATATCATATAATAGTGTCACCACCTTTATTGTATATCATTTAATAGTGTTATAACCTTAAGTGTATATCATATAATAGTGTAATAACCTTAATTGTATATTATATAATAGTTATATAACCTTAATTAATGCGTGATAGGGTCACAGTCTCAGTTGACATTGCCTGATTTAATGTTCACGTCATGTTAAGAGTTTAAAAGCCACGTGGAATTCCTGATGTAGAAAACAGGAAGTAGAATGAATAAAGTTAAGTCAGTCAAGTCAGTCAAGTGGTATACTTTGGACCGAGTGGTCAAGTCAAGTGTTATCTTCTGTACGAGGCAGTCAGATATGATTTTAGTAGTAGCGTTTTTGTTGAGTTATAACTCAAGGTATCTTTTGGGCGGTTGATGCCAGTGGTCTTTTGAAACATGTATTAATTTTCTTGATTATTCTGTACAGTGTTACCCGCTGAGATGCGGACGTGATTTGTAGGATGCTCTGTAATGTACGCTGGAGACTTTAATGTATTGGATATAGGCCTATTTGATACCGCTGTTATGCGGATAGGATTGTTTATTATTTCTTGACTTGTAACACTAACAAGGAGTGCAGCATTATTATGTTGTAAATTAAACTTTATATTTGTCTGCTGAAACGGACTTAAGTCAATTTGTGGTATACATGTTTGTCACGTGTCAAGAGTGCTCCAGGAGGCAAGAACCCAGCATTCCACAACATTCGCATTCTTCAACATTACACCATTTAACATCATTTACAGATAGGGTAGTTCATTTAAGGTTCATCGTATCTCACTTTTATTTTAAAACGCATGATGCAAATCAAGTTACCAACTGTCCTGATACTACATGATTTACACAGGAGGTGTGGTGGCAAAGTGCTTGGCTTCTGCACCGGGTGTCCCGGCTTCGAATCCTGGTAACAAACTGCGTTTTTTTAATGTAGGAATTCTTTGGCGTCCAGCATATCCTATATAAGAATTTCTTAGTTTTAGGTTTAGTATATAAAATAAATGTGAAGGGTTTGCTTGATAGCGTTTAAAACTCACCATTAAAACATCTATTTTGCTTTAAAATTATTATTGTAAAATCATAAAATAAAAAATAACTGCATTTTTTCTCTTATTCAAGGGAAGTAAACCAAAAATTGCACCATTTTTTTGAGGCAAACTCTATATCTCGATTTGTAACAAGTATCCAAAAGGTTGATGTCTATAAAAACTGGATAAAAGAGTATATAATAGCATTTTTATGCGCTATTAGCTAGCGTTTAGAAATACATAATTATATCTACCTTGTTTCGATTATTTTCTAAAGCTATCAAATAATATCATGGACCTAATCTAACACTGTCAATTTTAGTATAAATAATTTAGAGTAATTATTGTAAGTACACTAACTAGTGCATAAACACAGATACCCTTTTTACATATGCATACTTATTAATGAAAATTTTGTAAATCGTCGCTAATATAAAAAAAAGGAAATACTTACAGACAGACGTAATCATCTCTTTCGCTATGATAGAAGACATGGGTGACAGTACGGTTGTTGTGACCAAGCGCTATGATAGAAGACATGGGTGACAGTACGGTTGTTGTGACCAAGCGCTTTGATAGAAGACATGGGTGACAGTATAGTTGTTGTGACCAAGCGCTTTTATAGAAGACATGGGTGACAGTACGGTTGTTGTGACCAAGCCAAATGATAGAAGACATGGGTGACAGTACGGTTGTTGTGACCAAGCGCCATGATAGAAGACATGGGTGACAGTACGGTTGTTGTGACCAAGCGCTATGATGTAAGTTTTCATGTGAGCGTGTGTGTGTGGTCTCGTAAGGTTGCAATTGCTATCTCCAATACCCTGCGAAGAAAAAAAAACCTGAATCCCAACTTCCGCAGCCTTGAGGGAATATTCGGCACTAAACACAATGAACTGTTAGCTGGGCGACTTCGTTCCGACCATAGCAAATGCCCAGGTATTTCTGTGAGATGATCCGGAAATGTTTAAAAAAAAAACGGAGACTCCTTTTGTTCGTGTCTGTGTTGTAAGGATGTTCTCTAATGACAATGAAAAACTTTATGCCCGGTGCTTTTCTCTCTATATAAGCACACACTACGCGATAGATAGAAAGATAGACAAATAAATAGATAGATAGATAGATAGATAGATAAATAGAAAAATAGAAATAGATAGATAGATAGATAGATAGATAAATAGTTAGAGAGATATATAGATACCTATCTATGCATATATACATACATACATACATACATACATACATACATACATACATACATACATACATACATACGCACATACACACACACATATACACATACATACATACACACATACAAACATAAACACATGCACACATACACATATACATACATACATACATAAAATCATACACACACATACACAAATACACACATATATACATACATACAAACATGCATACATACATACATACATACATACACACATGCACACATACACACAAGCATACATACATACATACATACACACATACATACATACATACACACATACACAGATACACACATACATACATACATACACCTATATATATATACACACACATACACATACATGCATACATACATACATACATACATATATACATACACACATACACACATACATACATACATACATACATACACACATACATACATACATACATACATTGTTGTGTTTCAATTTTGTTAGAAAGTATGTTAGTTTCTCTAGATAAATATATAATGTTTTGTTCTTAGTGACAGTAAAGTAGTAACGTAGTCAGATAGACGAATTACGTAGTAGAATAGGTGAAAAAGAAGAAGAATATGGCGATAGAAGAAGGTTGATTATTACAGGTAGATAAGTAACAACGGAGAAGCAGACGAGACAGACATCACAGGTGTTAATAAAGGTATCAGTTGCACACGATTTTAGATTAATAGATCTAGCTACAACATTATTTTGGCCACTCCGAGGCCAGAACTAACAACGCCCTGACGAGCAACGACCCTGAGGTCAGAAGGAACTTTAACATATTCAGCATTAATGATGAGATTTGCAGTCTGCCTGATTAGCATGTCTGCCTGATTAGCATGTCTGCCTGATTAGCATGTCTGCCTGATTAGCATGTCTGCCTGATTAGCATGTCTGCCTGAACCGTTTGAGAGAGAACTTAGTTCGTCAAGATTATCGTGTGTCGTCGCAGATTACATTTACACCACCCTTTTCGCCGTTGACCTCACCACATCTGAGTCTAAGTGATTGTGCCACAAAAGTATTACTATACCAGCAGGTGATGACAAAGTTAATAAAACGGTTTAGATGTTAATCTCAATTTTTGCAAGATGACCTTTATGTCTCCTAAAATTTATCATCCTTTCATTACATTTCTGAACATTTGAAATTAGAAAGTTATCTATACACCATAAAAATATTAATGGCACATACAATAATGCCAATGATTGCTGTGTCGTGAGCAAATTCTATGAAGGTAGTGTCAGCTGATAAGCTCTGAATGTCATTTGTATATATTGTATACAATACCGGTGATGGGACACACTCCTGTGAGGCTCCAGTGCTAAGTTCTCTCGTGCCTGACACATACGCGTTCACTTTTACATATTGTGGGCGTTTGATAAGAGAGTTTAGAATCTAAGCTTGTATATTTTTTGATAACGTTTAATTCAGATAATTCACATTAAGGCAGGGAAAGTGAGGCTACAGCACAGGGGTTTCAGCATACTTAAATTCGGCCCTGACTGTAGATTTAGAATGAAAATGTCATCCTAAAGGATTCGATCTTGACAGCTAAGCGCTCTTTCTCTCAATATTTCAACTATGCAGATCGTATTCTAGACATAGATAAACTATCACAATGTGCCAGATACTCCCCAAGGCCAGATTAACAACAGTTCATAACTGTAAAGTCACCCAGTTACAGTTATTTTCTTACAATACCTCTATTTAAGTGAGAAATTCATGGAGGAAGGGTAAAACCTGGACACTGATTTTAAAAACGGCTCTAACAAATTTTCTAGAAATTTAACTGTTGATGTATACCGCTGAAAAAAAATATCGCTAGCTTATTGGCCACCCGGGGAAAAACTCGTTTAACCGTAATCGTTTTTCAAGAAAAAATTTAATACATTTTAAATATGCCAATTAAATATAAGAAAAATAATTTGTTTAAAATTATGTTATGTTTTAAATTTTTTTTATACATTGTTGTAATTGAACTGGTGACGCGGGTCGGGCCATCCATGTGTGACACAGGTTACACAGACCTGTGGACTTCAAACGAGCTTAGTGCTTGTTGAACTGGATAGAAAGACTGTGTCAGGGTCAAGTCCGGGTTAGTTGAGGGCAGCAGAGTTAAGACGAGACAGATATTCCAGTACAAGTTTAGTACAGCGATTACAGACATTTCGTACATCCAATTGTAAAGATTCATTGTTTATGTATTGTTCATTTATATAAAATTTCTCGTTATTTGAAGCCCGAGTTAACAGTTCTTAAGTTAGACACATCTTTTTCCAAATTAGAACATAACATTAAAATGTTATTTAACCTTGATTAGGCTAAAAATAAAATATGCATCCTCTGTTTGAGACTCCTCAACTCAAGAAAATATTTAAAAACTGGAACAGACACAAAAAAAGAGTATTGAGATTCATAACAAACGAATACTCACATTTGAGTAATGTAACACCTTTAGTAAATCAATAAGTTTAGAAAGCCTTCAGGGTAGAAGACTTAATAGTAAAGAAGCAATTAAGCATAAAACACTTAAACATAGTATTAAAACACATAACAAAAAACTAATCAAATAAAATTCTCAGACACAATGTTTGTTGTAAATGTTTGACATGTTTCGGATGTTCCTTCAGAGTTGAATATAATTACATTCTAGTCCAAACCTCCCACAGGACGACGGGGGATGGTAGCGGACAGGGTTTTGGACCATCGATAAATCTGAACGACAGTCCAGCGCGCAAACCGCACGACCAGGCAGCCAACCATGGCAGATAAAGGTACATTCTTCATTCCATATGCTAGAAAAATGTGTACAAACACCCCTTCTTCCCTAGCGCTATTAGAGCATGGAATGGGTTGGCAGAAAATAATCATTGGATAACATGCATGACTAGATGCTTGACTCATAGGACGTAATCATCTTGGTTTTGAAGTAACGTCTGTATTTTATTTTATAAGATAAGATTAGATTCGAGTTTATAGAGAGTCTCAGCAAATTATGAAGTGCCTTTACATTCAAGCTTGACGAGATGAGGAGCATCACAAAACTACAGCTCTGGGCCTCCACTTATTTAAATCCGGCACTAATATTTCCCTTTCTCATCCACCAAATTTTGGCAACTATGTGCGCAAAAGCTAAAGAAAAAACAACAACTTCTAGAGACAAAATTGGGAGGGGACTGAAGAGAAGTTTTGCTACTAGTAGAGGAGGAGGAGGCACTAATTATTCAAACAATGTAAACTTATCGCGAATACCGAATAATTGTAAACAGCTGTATATAGGACGGGAGACACAGGAGGTAGACATTCACAGTAATTCGGTGACGGGTGCAGATTTAGCCAAGCTATGGTAAGCCATTTAAATAGAAAACTATGCTAATAAGTTCTAAGATAATACAAGGTGAGTAAGGAAAAGGAAAGATGGGTGGTGATGCACTACAAACACACAAGACTTTCAACAGAAACATCAGGAAATACACGTGAATAATGTATTAACCAATATCTCTATTGGATACATTTTTATCGGCACCAAAAGAAATAAAAGCACCGTTCTAACATGATCCCAAAGCAGAACAGAGCTTATCGACATAGAGGGGCTCGTGCCTTAAGGGAGAATACTTTCTCACCGTCAGGACATCGTATGAGTATTAGTTTTTCTGATATGACACTATTTTAGGGGTCAAAGCAAAAAAAGGTTCATCTTTAGTAAAAGACTAAAAATAGTAAAAAAAAATAAATATATATATATATATATATATATCAAATGAAAAAAAAAATTAAAAGTATTGATAACAATAAGAGTTTATTAATTCTAGTAAAGAAAATGAAAAATGCATTTTCAAAATGTTGGGTTTATTTCTCGTCATCCTTTTATTACATTTACTTAACATTAAATAGAAAGCTTGTCTTCGAGTCTGAAGATTAATAAGGAGTGCATAATTTCCCGTAGATACGAAGTCCCAGCTGAGACCTATATATTTTGCCACATCTAACGCAGACATAAAAAGTGTCTACTATTGTTGATTTAGATTTTCTTTCGCCGTCTACGTCTGTCTTCGTCAGCGGATTTTCGTTTGGTCTCAAATGAGTAGCCTGCGGCTTTGTAAGTGATCTCCATCTGTCTCGCCCCGAAGCCGCCTGCAACCAGGTGCTCTCTTCTATGTCATTTTATATAATTTAAGCTAGCCTTTAAATCGTTCCCGTGGGGCATTTCTGTTACGCTGACCACTTTCAGCTCAACAAAAAAGACTGCTTTATCTTATATTATCGTATATAATACAGACGTTACTTCAAAAAAGAAGATGATTACGTCTTACGCGTCATGCATTTAGTCATGCATATTAATCAATGACTTAAATTCTGCTTAAGTCACTGGTTTTCCTGGCTAGCTTAGGCAACCCATTCCATGCTCTAATAGCACTAGGGAAGAAGGAGTATGTGTACAAATTTGTCCTAGCATATGGGACGAGGAATGTGCCTTTATCTTTGTGTCTTTTAGAGTATTTTATTAAATTTTGTTTTTGTATTTGAAAATTATGGTTCAGTGCTTTTGGCACACTTTTGTCACCCATATAGGAGACGACCCCTGCCCAGCGTCGGACTATAAAAAGAAGTTTATATATACTGTCCATACCGGCGTTTACAAGATTGTCGCTGTTTGTAGTTCAACCGTGCCACCGTATGTCCATGAAGGACCGCAAGCATTTTTATGGAAAGCGTTCAAGAAGTCTTATTTCCTCTCTGTTAGTACCGATGTATAGCACCCATGTCTCAGATCGATTTAGAAAGGTAGAAACTGATTTTTTGTAGGCAGGAGGAGTGATTTTTTTCGCCACACGACCGCTTGGTGACGTATACAAGCGATACGTGATTTGATACTATGCTTTCCAGATAAGTTGGTCTCTACCGCGTAAAGAGGCTGTCCATTTACAGTGATTTTTGGGGCTGAGTAGATATTTTTGGGTGACCACTAGAATCTGACTTCTGTTTTTCCGAGGTTTACAGTTAAATCAAAAGAGGCAGCTGCATACGCAAGTCGTTGACTGCAAGCTGGAAATCATGTTCAGTGTAAGCTAATAGGGCGCCATCTATTGGGAAATAGAAACATTCAAATGTCTTTTTTTTTTTAACTGGCACTCCATTGTCTTTTTTTTGTTCTGAAACAGTTTGATATTTAGATCTAATATTAGAATTTAATTTGTATCATATTTTTCCTTTACATTTCAGATATTGTACTTTTTACTTCAGTTATATAAAATAAGGAGATAAGCTGTAACTTCAGTTGTTACTACAGTTGTTACTTCAGATGTTACTTCAATTAGTTTCGTTTATGTTACTGTAATAAGTAGTAATGGGAGCGGACGGCTCTGTCACAGCAAGAGATTTCACCCTGGGCAAAAGATAGGAAGGAATGGATAAAGATGGTCAAAAGATCACATGTGGTGCCCCAGTGGTTCAAAAGACTACGGGATAGATGAATAGGATAAGTCAGTGTAACTTTACCTACGTTGGGGCGTCAATAAATAAAATGTCAACATCGTTATCTTTTTAGTTCTTTCTTTCTCTCTGACGCTCTCTCTCTCTCTCTCTCTCTCCCTTCCCCCCTCAACTCTCTCTCTCTCCCTTCCCCCTCCACTCTCTCTCTCCCTTCCCCCCACCCTCTCTCTCTCTCCCTCTCGTCGTCTTGTATGCTTTGATTCTAGAGATCCTCCTTTGGTTTCTACAACACTTTATTTAAAAGAAACTGAAGATAGCTTTACAACAAGAACAAATAATCCGAGGTTGTCTCATCATTGGAGGGGGGCCCTGGGCGAGTGTCATTATGGACACGAATATTTGTAAGATGGGCACAAGTTGACGAAGTCACGAAAGATTCTCTTTGTGGCGGGGCTCCAACATCTCATTCTCTGTTATTCTCTCTCTATTTTTCTCTTTTCCTCTCAAGTTAGCTTAAATAATAATAATAATAAGGCTTGTGTTCGAGTCCGAAGATTAATGAGGAATGCATTATTTGTCGCGGATACACAGTCCCAGAAGAACCTTGGTCCGGATGTGGTCGATTCAGATTTTCTACATGCGAGGCTAGGCTAATACTAGACGCTGGATACATCAAACCCTTTAATAACACACTCTTACATAACACACGGGACACACACAATAATAGGAGCTTGATAACCAAGGGGAATAACTCTACATACAAACACATACACATAAACACAATGTCAACATTTCTATATTTTTCTTTATCTTATTCTCTCTCTCTCTCTCTCTTATTCTCTCTCTCTCTCTTATTCTCTCTCTCTTATTCTCTCTCTCTCTCTTATTCTCTCTCTCTCTTATTCTCTCTCTCTCTCTTATTCTCTCTCTCCCTCTCTTATTCTCTCTCTCTCTCTTATTCTCTCTCTCTTCTCTCTCTCTTATTCTCTCTTTCTCTCTCTCTCTTATTCTCTCTCATTCTCTCTCTCTTATTCTCTCTCTCTCTTACTCTCTCTCTCTTACTCTCTCTCTCTTACTCTCTCTCTTACTCTCTCTCACTCTCTCTCTCTCCTTTATTCTTTCTCTCTCTTATTCTCTCTCTCTCTTATACTCTCTCTCTCTTACTCTCTCTCTATCTCTCTCTCTCTCTCTCTTACTCTCTCTCTCTTACTCTCTCTCTCTCTTACTCTCTCTCACTCTCTCTTTTACTCTCTCTCTCTCTTACTCTCTATCTCTCTTACTCTCTCTCACTCTCTCTCTCTTACTCTCTTATTCTCTCTCTCTCTCTATCTATCTATCTCTCTCTCTTATTCTCTCTCTCTTATTCTCTCTCTCTCTTATTCTCTCTTTCTCTCTTATTCTCTCTTTCTCTCTCTCTCTCTTTTTCTCTCTCACTCTCTCTCTCTCTCTCTTATTCTCTCTCTCTCTTACTCTCTCTCTCTTATTCTCTCTCTCTCTCTCTCTCTCTCTCTTACTCTCTCTCTCTCTCTTATTCTTTCTCTCTCTCTCTATCTATCTATCTCTCTCTCTCTCTCTTATTCTCTCTCTCTCTCTCTTATTCTCTCTCTCTCTTATTCTCTCTCTCTCTCTCTCTTATTCTCTCTTTCTCTCTCTCTCTCTCTCACTCTCTCTCTCTCTCTCTCTTATTCTCTCTCTCTCTCTTACTCTCTCTCTTATTCTCTCTCTCTCTCTCTTACTCTCTCTCTCTCTCTTATTCTCTCTCTCTCTCTTATTCTCTCTTTCTCTCTCTCTCTCTTACTCTCTCTCTCTCTCTTACTCTCTCTCTCTCTTACTCTCTCTCTCTCTTATATTCTCTCTCACTCTCTCTCTCTCTCTCTTATTCTCTCTCTCTCTCTCTCTCTCTTACTCTCTCTCTCTCTCTCTCTCTCTCTCTCTCATTACTACAAAAGTAAATAATCAATGGCGGGCTCAGCATTGCACGGGGCCCTGGGCGAGTACCATTATGGACACGAATATTTGTACTATGGACTGAAGCTGACGAAAGATTCTCTTTGTGGCGGGGCTCCTATCTCTCTCTTCCCTCTTTCTCTTTCTTTCGTTTTATCTTTCTCCCCTTTTTCCTCTCTATTTCCCACTTTTTCTCTTTCTCGTTCTTCATCTCTCTCTCTCTCTTTTTCTCACGTCGCAGTCATGACCTGGTGTGCTTTTACGGCATTTTCCACGTGAGCTATTTGTCGATAAACTCTTTGTCTGGTGAACTAATTATTGTTTTGAACGAATGGTTATTGATGTTGTAAACCAAGAAGAGCCCAAAAAATCTATTGTTTTTTAGCGGCCCCCGAAAGGGGAAAAGACGCTATTAGTTTTATGCGAAATGTCTGTCCGTCTGTTTGTCCGTCCCGTTTAGATCTCGTAAACTAGAATAGAAATTGAAAATCTCAATATTTTAGACCATTCAAAGTTCTGATGCAACGGCTACTTTTTTTTTCTGAAAGCGAAAAATCTAATTTTTAAAATAAGTTATGCAAGCAGTTTTTTAAAGAGAAAAAGCTAATTAGTTTGCATTATAAGTTAGACCTAAATTAAAACGAATAGTAATCTTGTAAACTTTATTTTCGTAAACTTTTTTTTTTATTGCGAATTTATTTTATTTATTTTTAAGCATTCGAATAAGAGATTGAGCCTTTGAAAACAATTACATCAATTATAAGACTTCAGTTAGGCCAGGAGAGGCGCGGTAGCTGAGCGGTATTTTCAACTTCGGAATCCTTAGGTGCCTCTGAGTCCACCCAAATCTAAAAGGTAGCTGGTATACGTCGGGGAATACAAGTAGTTTGGTCATTGTGTTGACAATAGGTTACCCTCGTGAACAGTCAGGCATCGAAACAGATTAACTTTAGGCCTACATCATCGCCACATCTCCCATCATAAATTACGGAAGTTTAAATTTAAAAGACCTAAATTAATTATGTTGTAAAAGATTTGTGTCGTACGGGCGTTATTTATTTTTATTTTCTAATCCCAAATCAGTAATACAGTTTTAATGCAGCTTTTATCAAACTTAGAAAAAAAGGTGGGGGTTGGCTCCAAAATCCTGCCAAACATATTGAGACGTCTTGCCAAATGGCGAGGTCCCGACAACCTTAGGCCGGTCAATGCATTTTTTAAAAGAATTAGTCATAAGTCTTGGTATGTATTGTTAGACACTTAGCTATTCTTGTTTCTAAGTATGAAAAGTCTAGTTACTAGATACAATAAGTCTAGTTCCTAGGTATGAAAAGTCTAGTTCTTAGGTATGAAAAGTCTAGTTACTAGATTCGACAAGTCTAGTGTATATATATATATATGTGTGTGTTTGTGTGTGTGTGTGTGTGCGTGTGTGTGTGCGTGCGTGCGTGCGTGTGTGTGTGTGTGTGTATGCCAAACAGAGTAGGTGCGAGCACACATCCCTGCTAGACACCACTGCTAACCTCAAAAGGTGCTGATTGGGCTCCGCTGAATTTGACAGTACATTTAGTTTCCTCGTGAAAGCACTCAATGAACTTCAGTTGTTTTGGAGGGCAACCTATTTTTCTTAAGAGTTTGAAAAAGTCACTTCTGCCGACCATATTTTTACATCTGTTCATAAGTTACCTTATAACTAAACGTTGAATTTCTAAAGAGAAATAATATGTGGAGTTTACTATAGAAATGAATACATATTTATCAGACCTTCTTATAGATACAGTTTTCTTTTTTCTTTTCATGTTATTGTATTACCTCCCTTTAAATATTTGCACTACTAATGTAAATGTTAAAGAAAGAGTGCCGTACATTTTATCAAAAGCCTCAAGTAGGAAATGACTTTAGAATCACAGCTCAGCTTAAATAGCTCTCGAATGTCTCATCTGTATCTTGACTTTCCGTCGAGTAACCTGATTCCAGCTGTCCATGAGTATATCAAGAGAGAGGTCAGTCCATGCTTAAATTTCCCATTGTCTGTCCAGCTTTGCTTTGGACGAACCTTTCTTCGTGCTCCCACTACTCTAATGACTACCAGAGGTCATTTGATTCACCAACATGTTCCCAGCGGAATAAGATGCAACAATTAGTTCTACTGACCATATAAGGAAATAAAATTCGCTACTCTGGTCTAATGGCCACCAAAGTAAAGCTAATTCACCAACTTGATCTGATAAGTACCAATGTAAAGTAAATTCAACACCAAGATCTGATGTGTACCAAAGTAAAGTGGATTCAACACCCAGATTTGATAAGTTTGTAAAATGGTTTACATATTTCGGATGTTCTATGAGAGTTGAAGATAGTTTACTTCCTATTCCAAACCTCCCGCAGGACGAAGGGGGGTGGGAGCGGGCAGGGTTTAAACCCAGGACTATTTAAAAATCCAAACGACAGCCCAGCGCATAAATTTCACGACCAGGCAGCAATCTAAAGTAAAGCAGATTCACCACCCAGATCTTACAAGTACTAAAGTAAAAAGATTCATTACCCAGATTTTATAAGTAAAAAAATTAAATAGATTCACCACCCAGATCTTATAAGTAGAAATTTAAATAGATTCACCTACCAGATCTTATAAGTACAAAAGTAAAGTAGATTCACCACCCATATCTTATAAGTACAAAAGTAAAGTAGATTCACCATCCAGATCTTATAAGTACAAAAGTAAAGTAGATTCACCACCCAGATCTTTGGCATACAAATTCACCACACATTAATTATGACCACAAAAGAAAATTAGATTCACCATCTAGTTCTGATGACTATTAGAGGAAAAAAGATTCACAACATAGTTCTTATAGGTATCCAAAGAGAGTAGATTCACCACTCTTTCTAATAAGTACCCGGGGATAGTCGATGACCACCCAGTTCTACCTGAGGTAAGTAGATTCGTCGCCCAGTTCTGAAGGGTAACTGAAGAAACTACAATTACCAGAGGGAGGGTTGATGTTTAAAGTGAAATGAGAAGTAGATTTCAGAGTGAGACTGCATCCATCCAGAGAGATGAAGTATTAGTATAATAACTGATACAGTCTCTCACTATTTATTTTATTTATGCCACATATTTAAATTTCCGATATGATAGAACAAGGTCTCTCGTCCGTTGGTTGTTGAACACAGGGGAAGGACTAGACTTTCTAAATATATACACTTCTAGGACTGAGTACAGACGAGAATCCGGGCATGCTACCCTGCCTCATAGTGGCGCCCGCCTGGGTGGAAACAATCGTAATAGGAAAAAGGGTAGCAAGACAAGACTCCTAAGGGGGTGCGAATGCATCCTCATTGCACTGCGCGGAGTTGTAAAAAAAGCTCCCACAACCTTGTCACAATCCAGACGCTGTTCCTCAAGTGGCTGTTACATAAATGGCGTGTCCCGCACATTTAGCCTGGTCTAAAAAAGAAAACGCCGGGGGTCTTAGTGTACGCGGTCTCTTGCGCAAGTCTGACCCACCCGCCGGTGAGAGAGAGCTCTTGTTCACTTTTGCTGGCCTAGAGTCCCAAGAGCCCAAGGCTTAACTCTACCTGACAGTTTCAAGAAGAAGAAGAACAGACGAGAAATCGAAGAATATATCAGTTGACATTTTATAAGCCCCAACACTCACTGACCAAACTGACCAACGATCTGAATTGTACACGTTCTTTTTTTACTAAGGAAAGCTGCTTGACAAGATGAGTCGGACATTGACTTGAGCTTATTACGTAAACTCTATTTCTAAAGTAAGGTTTTAGATTGACGGTTTCACCATATTTACTCCTTGGTTTAAAACGAAGGGAGATACATTGTAGTTTTTTTTTCCTTTACTTGACTTCTTTAATATTGAAATCTAAAACTGATACTTGAAAGAGACACAGACTGGACACAAGCAGAAAATTGTGGCTTTGGACAAAATTTTGGATCGAGAATCCTTGTTTCATATGTACAAAGATAATGTCAACTCTGTCTGTCTGTCTGGTACAAGTTATTTCTCCCAGAACCAATCTCGGATCAACTTGGAATTTTGCATAATTGTTTCTTTTACATGACGAAACAAGAACCAATTAAAAATCACGACAAATGAGTTAATCAACTATACTAAGCTAATAATGTTATATTTAAGGTTAAAAAAAGATATAAAACAATTTAAAAACTCCATCTACAGGTTTTGATAACAAACTTCCGATCTCTCCATTAACAGTCATCAGCAAAGAAATGGTTTAAAATGCCAGTTGGCTGTATAACATTACTTGAATGGTATGTGTACATAGCGATAGGTACTGGGCCTGGAACTGATCATTGGCGTACTCCATTAGGCTTGATGAGATTGCCATGTTAGCCATGACATTTGGGTTTCCTTTAACCAGGTAGGATCCACATTTGGAAGATTTTTGCGATCGTCTCGTGGTCAAATGTGTCAAAGGCCAGAATAGAACGGATTGATATCTGGCATATGTCTAAAAGTCGAATAAAATCATTTGGTACCTATGAATTAAGTCACGGTCATTCCATGGGCCAATAAGGTCAAAGAGTCAGTAAGTATAGATTGGGCATCGATATATTCTCTACAGGTAGATAACCAAACGTCTATTATAAAACTAACTTTGCAGCCTTTAAGGATTACGCATTCGAATATTAATTGTAATACACTACGACATTGACCAAATAAAAGTATTGATTACATTAAAGATATATTAATCGTTTTAAAGTTACTTAATTAAAGGTTTAAATAAGTAAAAATTGGACTAAAAAATGTCAAAGAATACAAAACATAAATCATAAGCTGTCATTTTAAAATATGAAACTATTTGTAGATCAAAAATAAATATTGAAATGCATAAAGAAATCATGCTTTTTCCCCAAAAACGAACTGTTGTATTTTGTATGTTAATATTGATTATCTCCTCCTCAGTATTTGCATTACAAATACTTTTTTTGACATTCATTAAAAAATTGAATATCAAACATATTGCAAATATACATGTACTACGCCCTCAAAAGGAGTAATTATATAAAAAAACAACTTTAAAAACAATCTTGTTTGAAGAACTAAAACTGAAGTCGTCCTTACTATTCTATGAATCTGATGGTTACTAGTTATAATCTAGTAAACATCTCACAGGAGATCACATCAGCGTAGAACTAAGAACTTCTTCGAATGAGCCTTTAGAGTCAATCTTACTACATGTCCTGAGATAAACTCCTAATGAAAAATTAGAGCAGGAAGGACTTAATCCTTACGTACTGCTCTGGCAAGAAACTGGGCCGTCCGGCTTAGTGCCTCATGGCTACCATACAAGTCGAGCGACCGCCTAGACACGTCACCCCTTAGCTCTCGGAGCTGGGAAAACTTGTACAAGATATGCGACACTGTTTCGACGCTCTCTTCACAGTGACGGCATCGGGAGTCACAATTTGGGCGGAACCGGGCAAAATAAGCCCCACTACATACCCTAGATCATATATCCCGTGAAAGAAAATAGAAACCTTTGTGTCTCTCTTGTTAACATGTCACGAGCTACAAGATTTAGAGAGGGGGTGGAGTGGACATCCTTCAAACTGAAAAAAGTATTAGAATTGTTTAAAAAAAAACGTTTTTATTAAGTAATCGAACTAAATTAACGAATGTCGTTCGGTTATACAAGTATATAGTGTACAATAGTCGTATAAATATAATCTCGATAATAGTTCAACTTAAAGGTGCTCTTAAACGAATTAAGATGAACATATTTTACACATGCAAGTAAAACACCAAGACTTGCCTTTGCTTTTATACATTCCTTTTGTTTCTTTTCTTTTCATTCAGTTTGTTCACAGCGCTATAGAGATGAATTCATTATCACGAGATGAGAATAGAGAAAGAAAAGGGATGTAGCCAAATGGGACACAAAGAAGGTGGGCAATGATGTCGTGGGGCAAAGTTGAGGAGCGGATTGGCTAATGAGTTACCTAATTGTGTTTACTGGCTTATACTTTTAATTCTTTTTATTCGTGCCTTTCTTTATTTTAAAAACTCTTTTTCTTTAAGTCTGTGTGTTTCAGTGTGAGGAGTTTCTATGTTTAACTTTGCTTAATAATAATTCTATGTTAGAACTAGAAACTAGGTCACCAAAATGTATCGATCGGTGAGAGTCATACCTTTTTTCGTAAAATGTTTGACATGTTTCGGATGTTTTTTTAGAGTTGAAGATAGTTTACTTCCTTGTCCAATTATCCCGCAGGACGACGGGGGATGGCAGCGGGCAGGATTTGAACCAAGGCTCGCCCGTATTGAGGAGTTGCATATTTCTAATGAAATGATAACGACTAGAATACCAACAACAAGGCTTTTTTTCGACAAAATTAGACTACAGGAAACTGTGAATGAAACCAGCTCGTCTCGAATAACACTGGTGCAGTACTTTACACACACACACTGGACATGAAACACACACACTGGACATGGCCTTTTGACACGCTGGGCGCACGCAGAAAATCAACTCAGTTACATTACACTTAGATAATTGGCAGCGGGCAGGATTTGAACCAAGGCTTGCCCTTATTGAGGAGTTGCATTTTGCGTAATATTTCGTTTTTAATGTAAAAAAAAAAACCTCCTTTGGAGGCCCCCCTCAAGTGGGGGCAGGTGGCAATTTTCAAATTCTCCCCCCTCCTCCCCCACCCTAGTTCAAACTGCAGATTTTTTAAAATCTTGCAATCAAACTGAGCTGGGTGGTGAGGTTTTAGTTTTATTTCTATTTTCAGTCGCTGTTGCCCAAAAGAGAGCAGTTTCAAACTTGAGTCTTGGTGGATAGGAGGACGTTTAGTCTACTGGTGGATAGGAGGACGTTTAGTCTAATGGTGGATAGGAGGACGTTTAGTCTTATTTAATTTTTTGTTGTCCACAAATTGTTAGTAAAAATGTTTTCAATGTTTCGGATGTTCCTTCAGAGTGGAATTGAAGTACATCTACATCCTAGTCCAAACCTCCAAAAGGACGACCGGTATGGCCGCTGGCAGGCTTTGTTCCCGGGGGCATCGAGTCAACTGTACGTCAGTCCAGTGCGCATACCGCACAACCTGGCAGCCATGTCTACTATAGAGATGACAATCAACTGATGGTTGCCGTGTTGTTATGAGTGTATGTTTGTGTGTCTTAGGATCCTCCTCTCTAATACTGCTGTCAGAGTCCACCCAACTCTAGTGATTTACTTGGGGGGGGGGGTAATGGCCGTTGGTCTTTGTCCAGGCTATTTTCTTTCTCTATTTCTATCTATCTCATTATCTCTCTTTTTTGTGTCGTTCACTCTCTCCGTTGACATTGTGTTAATGTGTATGTGTTTGTTGTTATTCCACTTTGTATGAAAGCTCACATATTGTTGTGTGACGCTTACTATAAGCTATCCCGACAAAACCAACGTCTAATCTTTACACTTAGGACCGGACACAACAGAATGCGTAAACACATGTACCGGAAGCTATAAATTGTAACCAGTGAAATCTGCCCATGTGGAGTATCACCAGAAGATGCCGACCACGTCCTCCAAAATTGCTTTCTTTACCAAGAGGCCCATATAAGACACTGGCCCCAAAACACCCCAATAGAAAGAAAACTACATGGAGAGCTCCCTGATTTGGAAACCACTGCACAGTTCATCTCATGTATTGGTCTAGTCATCTGAACACTCCAACATACCAATGAGAATGAAGTAAAAGAAGTTGTGTGTAGCCTGTATTATGTGAGAGTGTGTTATTAAAGAGTCTGATGTATCCAGCGTCTACTGTTGGCGTCGCTTATTGAGTTCAGTGTTCCTTAGTGCAATATTAAACTTATAGGTTTATTGTTTAATCTGACACTCTCTCTTTCCCTCTCTCTCTCTCTCTCTCTCTTTCCCCCTTTCTCTCTCTCTCTATCTTTCTCTTTTCCACATTATTTCTTTCTTTCTCCTTCTCTTTTCATGAACGTCTGTTTTGTTAGGAGCAGAGGTGTGTAAGATGTGAGAGTGTGTGGAAGCTGTTTCTTATTGTCATTTGTGAGTTGGACATCGATTTTTAACTAATGTTTTATTTCAAGGGAGATAATATGTGTAGTTAGTGGTTCACAAAGAAAAGATCGCTGTCAAAATATGCATTTTAAGAATTGGTAAAATGAGTATGAGATAAATACTCTCTTCCTCTGCAAATATGGCATACTTTTAGATCAAATAATACTGAAGTAGATATAGATCTTAACAAAAATGCTGCCCAGGACATCCACTTACTAAAATATGGTACTTTTATACAAAGTACTTTTTAATTTTCATTATTAGAAGTTTGTCATTGAGATATAGCATTAGTTTTAAAAGATTCATCACTAAAAATGTTTGTCCTCACAAACAGATGCTATTAATTATTGTGATCATCATTAACGCTTGTTTTCTGAAATGTATATATTTTTTTCAAGAAATGAAGATTGCAAATCAAATGTCTGCACCACTTACAATGTGTTCAACAGGAATGTCTAGCTTTGTAAGTTGTATTTTTATCTGGGAACTTGACACATTGGCCGTAGATACATTTTTGAAACAATTAACTTAGTTCGATCTAAACACGATTATCATCACATGGTTCAAATAGAACAGCTTGCCACATACATTTTTTGGTGAAATATTCAATGAAGCAACAGAGACATGGTACGATCTGACTCCACAATATTTCTATAATAACTTTTGTTAGGTTAGGATTGGTGTTTCTTTATAATAAGGCAAATAGCGGAAAGCTTCACATAAAGAGATTAATAAACATGTTCAATTGTAACATCTAATAATGTGTCTACTCGTATTGCAACAATATCTTTTGTTTTACCAAGTCACTCAATCTCTCTGTAAGGTTTTATTCTCTTACAGTCTATTTATTCGGCTTTGCATTCTGGGATTAAGCTCAAATTTTCCGCGTGTATTTATTGTCAGTGACAACACGCGACTTAATAAACAAAAAAAAAAAAAAAAAACCAATCACTTAATTAATAAGTCGTATATAAATGTCTTTTGTTTTATATGGGAAATGTATTAGAGCGGCCTTGACATACCTGTGACAATAATCACTCCCATATATATCCCGTACAACAAACAGCAAATGTTACTTAACGGTTGTTGTTATTTTATTAGCAATTATCTAGCACAGTGGTAAAACATGTTGAATTTCCATGATGGAGAGACTATTTAATTTTTTTTTTTTTAATATTGTTATTGAAATGTCAGTATAGAACCTACCCTTTTTTCCACTGGCCCATAAAATTATTGTTTAGACCAACAAAAAAAGACCGTTGATTTAGATTTTAATTGAAAAGAAAAATTTTTAATTTTTAATCATAGTTGAGTTTCTTATTTTTTTTTTACAAATATGATGAAAAACATTTAAATTAACAACATATAGAAATAGTGTATACATCATCAATCATATACCATATTATTTCACATAGGCGAACACTACTACTTATAAGCGCATCTCTGCACATTGTGACCAACATGGTCCCACAACAACGGACGTTAGTCTCTAATGTTTAATTAGAATAACAGCTTTAACTAAATGCCCACTTGTTCATTTCATAGCCAACATGGCCCCAGCGCATTGTAACTCAGCCTCAGAGAACAAAGATTTGCTCTAGACCCAGTACGTCAGACCCGCTTTGTAGTTAGCAGTACGGCCACCCCTCAGTGAGGCCACTGGTAATATATATGACAAGAATACATCAATTTAAATACTAGGGAGCGCTTCACAGTTGGGTAAACTTTGTTTGATGTTAAAGAAATCGGAAATTCCTTGAATGACTTTTTAGTCTATGTCCGTGTTTCTAAAAATAGAACTCACAACGTTGTCAGAGATTTTAAAACGTAAGTCAAACTATTTCAAAGCCGTTTCTTCATTGTATTCTTTTATTTAGATAAGGTATCTCTTAATATTAAATAGTTACAGTACGAGAATAGTGAATCGTAGAATGAATTTAGGTTTGTATGGATGTTGTATATATTAAGATCTAAAACTGGGCAAATCATTTTTTTTAAGATAAAAAATCTAAAGTGCAGATGATTTAAAAAAGGCTATCTGTTTCTTTGGCCTACTGTTAACGAGCAGAGTGTCTTGTAGCCAGCATAACGACCCGTACCCAATGGATTTTTCAAATTTAAAATACCAGTCTTCATTTAGATTCAAATCCAGGACCCAAGGTTATAATTGCAAGTATATGTTTGTATCTGCATATGTGAGTTTATAATTTAATGTATAGCGCCAATGATGTGGTAAAGGAAAAATTAAATTTATAAGATAGTGATATTTAATAGTGTCTACACATTTTTTTTTGTGACTACATGACTAAACGAATTTCTTGCTAAATATTGATTTAATAAAAAATCGGAAATTCCAAATATTATAAATTATAAATAGACACCAAAGTTTGGTACATTCTTTCGTCATTTGTAAATTTACTTAATTCTAATTCCTTAACGTAATGTTAGTTAAATTCCGCAGACACATGTCCAGAAATAAACATAAAAAATACTCTCGTGTGAGAGACAACTAGATCCCATACGTCGACAGCAAGTGCGGACAACTCTTTAGGACATATCAAGGCTTTTCAGGATAGTTAGAAAGAAAAGCGCTGGGCAAAGGTCAGATCAAAAGTGTACCAACAAACGTTCACAGCTAATAATTGGAAATGTGCGAGGAAAAAAAAGTGGAACATGAGTTACAATAAGGTCTACAAAGTACTCATATCTGGAAATGGAAAATAAAAAAGTATTTTCGGGTAACAAAGGTTACAAAAAATGCAGTTATCTGCGCTTGTATTTTTTTTTAAAGTATTTTTTGAACCGATTCTTATTTATTTCTAGAACTCGTCAAAGATGTCCTGCAAGAGAAAAACTCAAACTGATAGAAAAGTATCGAAAATACTCAAAACAGAAAAAGTAAGTCTTTATTTGTTTCAATTAACTAGAAAATGTTTTCTTATTTAGGCTTTTCTTTTTATAAATTTAAGCAAAAGTCTGATACCCAAGCAAAACAAAAAGAAGCAATGACGCCAACATAGTACGTCCTTAGAAACAGCGCACCATTATAGATTTAAAAATCAAAACGCACACACACACCTAGCAAAGAAGCAATCCATAGGCGCATGACAACCGCTACCATCTTCTGTCGTCCTGTGTGAGGTTTTAACTAGGAAGTAGAATATCAAACATGTACAAACAACTTTTTTGTTATCTCATACTTTTTTCTTCACTTCACGCTCAACCTTGACATGCCAGGTAGGGTTTTTATGAAAAATTAAATATTAATTGTCATTTATACAATCATCAATGAATTGTGTTTCTCTTTAACGAAGCTAGACCGTCCATAGAAGTGCCTGATAATGATAATTCCTCCGTTTCTAATATATTAACAATAATAATACTAATAAAGACAATAGCAATGTAGAATTTAAATTGCAATTTTAAAGTGCAGAAAAATCTGGTTTGACATGAATGCGATTACTTTTGAAATGAATTTTAATTCAATTATTAGGATCTAAAACTAGCAGTCTTAATAGATCTATTATATCTCTACAATTAAAATGATGTTTATAAAATATAGTCTATCAGTAATACATGATCATATATTTATATGTTTTAAAATCTTAACAAAACCTAGTCTTATACTCTTTGCCAAATGATTATTGTATTCGTCCATATTGTTATTAAGATTTTAATTGTAAACATAAATAAATGTATCGATTACGAATAACAAATACTGCAACCGATAAATCTATTCTCTTTCTCTTCTAGTCTAGCTTGTGTAGAGTCTAGATCTAGAATTAGAGTAGGCTTAATTAACCTTTACGTTTATAGATCTATAAATGTCTAGATTCAGTAGTAAATATTGTAAACATATAAATTTAGATCTATATCTAAATTAAATTAGACTTCGATTTAAAATCTATTACGTAATAGATCAAATTTGCTTTAATAGATCTAGAGTAGATCTAGATGTCTCCTATCTAATCAATTTATAGATCATCTTATGATAGATATAGGTTCAGATAATATTCTACTAGATCCATAATCAGATAAGGCCTATATATAGATCTATCTAGTGTTAAGAGACTTGCATATCTTGTAAAAATTTTTCCTTTCAAACCCTGCATTCAAGATATGTAGTGCAGTCGATGTTATTAAGGTCATCTTTTTTGTTACCAATAGTTAACGAGGGTGTCTTGTGACCAGCACAACGACCAACTACAAGTGCTCCTTCCTTAGTGCCAGTAAAGATTTGAATGGGTTGCCCGAATTAGCCTGAAAAACCAAAGACTTATCAGAAGTTTAGTTCAATAATAAACATGCATGTCTAGATTGACACTTGAAAAGCATAGAACATAATTATCTTCTTTTTTTTAATTTAATATCAGTACTATTTAAATAACTTAAGCTACAACGGTTAATTTAAATCTAAAAGTTAGACTCTGGTGTAGCTCTATATAAACTACCATAACTAATTAGATAATGTAGAAAATATATATCTACATCTAAATTCCCATTAGCTTCTAGTCTAGATTTATAAACAATTTAATTTATACTAGATCTTGCCTATTGATATATCCATCTTTAGAGTTTAAATAAAGGCCTACTTAGATTGAAATAAAAGTTAATGCATCTATATAAAATCTAAAAGATAAACTAAAAGTAGTCCTACAAGATCTATAGACTAATTCTAAAATTGTAAATATCTTTATTTAAAAAAATAACTAAATTTAACTAGATAGGATCTAAAATGTACATTTTAAAATGTAGATATAGTTACATACTTTTTTTTCTAATTACAAAAATTCAGACAGGATGACTAGGGACAGAGTGAGCATGATTCAAACCCAAGACTATGAGAGACAACTATTATTGCATATCACACTGCCAGGCTGCCAGATCACGATAAAAAATACCCCATTTTTGTATAAGGATACTATTATCCTTATTCAAATTAATAAACATAAGAAATCCTAGACTAGTGTATTTTTTTTTTATTTATGGTTTCTTTATATTTTTGTTATTTGACTGTTACTTTTCATTTTTATTTTTTTGTTTTCTATTTTTAGGAATTTGTCATTTAGATTTAGAATCTAGATCTTGTACTCCAAAAGTAGTTTTAAAGTCAATTGGAGCTCTAAATTGAAATCTAGACTACCAAAGCCTGATGAATTATTATTTTTTTTTACATTTTATTATCAAGCATTTCACATGTATTAAATTTAATCTAAGTGCTAAAAAAATGCAATTAATCTTAGTTGAAACAATTTATAAAACAACAAAATATTTATTCAATTATATTGTACAAGCAATATAGATATTAGATTTTTCTGAAAATATTTCATTGATGTAAATTTCTTTATATAAAAAAAAAGAAAGCAGCTTTATATTCATATTTTGTTCTAATTTCCAGAAAAGTACAGAACTTTGTTTTCCTCAAGACACATGTGGACTTAATGGTATGAAATCAAAGTGACACAATACCTAACTTTAAAACTAGTCTTATCATTATCGCTCCTTTGAGTTCCTCATGGAACATAGGACCTCAACAAAAAGACGCCACTCTCCACGGTCTCTTGCTAGCTTTTTGATGGTGTCCCAGCTCTTCCCGGTCCTCTCGGCTTCTTCATGTACACTGCATTGCCATGCTCTTTTTGGTGTTCCACTGCGTCTTATTCCCTGGAGGCTCCACTCTAAGGCCTGCCTAGCTCTGTTACTGGTATCTTTTCTAAGGGTGTGACCAATCCATCTCCACTTCCTTTCTAAGATCTGCACCTCTTTAATTTTTCTGTCCACTTATCTCCCACAGTTTGGTGTTTTGTACTTAATGGTATGAAATCAGAGTAAAACAATACCTAACTTTAAAATTAGTCTTATGGCTTTATTTTATTATCAAATTTTTCACTAGAATTTAGCACAATAATAAGTAGCATATCAAATTCAAGTTATTGTAATGTTAGGTCTATGGTCAGCTTCTAGAACTTTAATTTAAATATTTAGTCTTATCTCTATGTAAAAATTAAGCTTTTGAAAAACATTTTTTGTTGTTTCAGAAAAAAAAATGTAAAAAAAAACAAACAAATAAACTGACTGACACTTGTATTTAAACCATTTCAGTTTGTCAAAAGGATCAGACTGACCTAGCAGACTTATCCAGTCTTGGGGATGAGATTCAAGATACAGGTAAACTTTTGATTTGTTAATGTTTAGATAGAGAACGTTTTTTGTATAAGTCTATTTTTTATATATAATAAAAAAAGAATATATAAAATACTTATTTGGCTTTCATCCTTTCAGATTCTCATCATTTCACCAGTGACCAGTCCAAAGTCCAGTCAGATGATGTTGAAGGTCCTCTAATTGGTAACTTTTGAGTTTCATTTTTAGTGTATAAACTGTAGAGATCAACACATGAGTTAGACTTGATCTATTTATAGATATCTCTCGATAGACTCAATACTGTACATTGTGTTGTAAACATTGGATCAAGTTAATTTCCTTGTTCTCCAGGTGATCATGAAACTCAGGAGTCAGAAGGTGGAGAAGTTGATCTACACAAACATCTTGTGGGCTGTAAGAAGAATCCAGGTCATAGCCAGTTTATACCTGTTGAGACATTTACCTTGCAAAATTTACCTGAAGATCTTCAAGACAATGATTTGTATGAATGCATCAAAGTTACAGTTGACCTCACAGTTAGAGTTGATGTTAGAATGTCAAGTCCAGACAGACCAAAGATTTGGCCAAAGACCACTCAACCATATCCATTTTCTAACATGAGTGAGAGAAGAAACTTGAGGACAGGAAGTGGAAGTGTGTGGTATGTAAACAAGTTTCAAGATGGAGTCAGACAAGATGGAGGTTATAGAGATACTGCCTACACAATGTGTTGGTGTAGAAAATGTGAAGGTTCAAACTCACCCAGCAATGTGTGGTGGGAGTTTTATGTGTACACAGCCACACATGTGGTTTTTGATGACATTGAGGCCAACCACACAACATTGAGATTGTTTTATGATAGAGATGACAGTCCAGTGGTCAGTGTTGATAAGGTCAGTGTTGGAGATGTAAACATTGAGGATGACAGGTGTTGGTTGAACTGTGTGACATGTGATAAAACTTTAGGAAATAAACTGATGGAAATGTGGGAACATTTTGATAATGTCTGGTGGAAAGTCTGTAACAAATACAGGGGCTCTAGATCTGCACACAAGTTAACCTTTATAGTGTCGCATCCTCATGGATGTTCTAAACAGGTCAGTGTTGGTCAATGGAAGGACAGACTAAAGGTGGGTAAATATAGATCTAAGTTGACTTATACAACTTGTACATGTCCAGGAAGTAGTGGAGCATATGTCTACTGTCTGGGGTATAGAGACTGGCCTTGGTTTAATCTTGTCCACAGTGGAAGTCTCAAGTCTGGATTAAATTACAGTGGAGTTGGTTCTGTCTAGTGTGTTGTTTCCCTTGTTAGTTGTCTAGCTCCACCATGAAGATGTCTCTGAGAACCCTTGACATTCTGAACATCAAACTTAAATGTCTCTTTAGTCTTGAGTTATGTAAATAAATTGTGTATGTTATCTTTAAATTTACAATGTTTTGTTTCCTTTTTTATCCATGTTGTTGTTTGTAATTTACAATAATTGAAACCTCTTCAAATACAAACAAAATCTACCAAGTGTAGATTTAGAACTTTCTCTCGACGATCAGGTTTGTGGAACAAATTATTAGATGTCGTTGGTATGTTGTTTTTTATTATTTAAAATGCAATTTAAAAGTTTGCAAACATTTCAAAAACAAAAACTTGTCAGTTATAAAAGAAATGCAAAAAAAAAAGCTAGTGTGGTGTTCGACATTATTCTTTTTAACAAGCAGCCATGTTGTTTTTTTTCAAAGGGAGGTAAATGATAAAATACGAACTTTTACAATAAAATTCCAGTTGTCTTTTATTGTATCTACTAAAACTTACATTTAATTTCTGCATCATATTTTTACAGTAAAATTAAAAATATGTTTACGGCTAGAAAATGTAGGTAACAAAACAAACAAAGTGTGATAATTAGTTCATGGTATTAAAGAATCTATTAAAACCAAACAACACCCACTAAATTTCAATATCCGAAAACTCAAGACCAAAATGTGTTGATCCTTACGGAATTATACAATGACCTGAACGTATTTCTACATTTAAAACGACATTTACATAAATAGAAGAGTCATTGAATGACTACTGCAATGGTGTATGGGTTGATTAAAGCTAACGTATTTTTACAAGATTTTGACAAAAAAATTTGATGCTTGACAGTACTGCAAGAACTTGCTCTATACATCAGAAGTATGTAAAAGTAAAGCTCCCATTTTAGACCTTACTATCTATGCGGCAGATCATGTAAAAGTCATCTGTTTCTGCGGTCATGGTTAACGAGGGTGTCAAGTGCCTAGCACAACGACCAACCGCCTTTACTTTTCTCAAAAAACAATAAGAAGTCCTATCCATTAGAGCTGGGTGAACTTAGATGCGGCTTTAAGAGTCCAGATTTATGATTCAAAATTCCAGGATTCGAACGTGGGAAACAAAGAAATTTATCACTTTGCAACCGCCCCTCCAAACACCATAAGATTGACAGATAATCATCTCAATCCCACTAACTGATAGAACTTACCGGATGAATCTGTAGTTTGATTACAAATATTCAAAGCGTACAGTAAATTCCCTTTTATGACAGTAGTCAGTAGCAGATCGATTATTTGTTCAAAAATAAAACATGTATGGCAATAAGGTTCTACTTCACGGAAATGATTATATTGTCGTTGAGCAATCAGACCAGCTGAACTACCATGCTTTTCATTTGCCTTCCAACAGCGTTGTGCTAACTTTTACTTCAGTGGAGACTTTAAAATGTTTAGCATGTTTCAGATGTTACTCCATATTTGTAAATAATTACATCTTTCAGTGGCGTAGTTAGGATGATTGACCTCTGCATTTTGACATTTAAAATTATGAAATGAGATAAATGGCGCAATAGTTAATGTAAAAACAAATTTTGAACACTCATTTGGGACCTCCCTCAAGTAAGGGCCTGAGGAGATTATTAAAGTTGATCCCCCTCCACCCAACCTAGATACGCCAATGACATCTTTTGAACCCGAACATCGAACGACAGTCTAAAGCGCATACCACACGACAAAACAGACTACAATATTAAAAATATTAATACAAGTAAAATTTAGACCTTGTGATCTACGGGGTAAATGAATTATAGGTTATCTGTTTCTGTGGCCCACGTTAACAATGGTGTCATGTGGCCAGAACTCCAGCCAACCGCCTTTACCCATTAGAGATCGATAGACTCAGAAGCGCCTTAAGATCCAGAAGGTAAAAATCACAGTTTTTCCTCAGAAATCGAACCCGGGACCCCTGTTCTAAAGCCAAGCGCTTTACCACTCCACCACAATTTCGAAATTATCAATAAAAACTAGTAAATTAATTTTAGACTTTAAACATGTATTACAAATGTATTACACATGTATTACAAATGCTTAGCTTACAAAAGGACTAAAAGACTTTTAGCTTAGTTGTAATTATACGTTTGTGCCAGTTCTCTGGGCTTCGTCTTCTCTATCATCAAAAGTAAAAACAAAAATACGTGTAAATGATTGGATAAAGATAAAGTAACCAAAAACAAGAAAAACCTAAAAAAAAATATTTTTTTAAAATCACAAAACTTAAACGAAGTGTAATGTATTAATTAGTTTGCATCAGTCATTTAATTACATTTGTAATAGATCTAGACTAACCATAATAAATCGGCGTGATGAGAAATATTTATATACAAATTGTTTTTGTTTAGCGAAAGTTTGTGTTTCTAGCTATGATTCTATCACTTATTAAGAAAGAAAGGGATGTTTGCGTTGATTTGATCTTATTAGCTTTTAAAAGCAATGACATTTTTAAAAAGGGGGAAAGAGAGACATGAAAGCGAACTCCTGGCTCTCGGCTCCTCGGGACGACGTGATAATCACTCTGCTAGTGCGGTACTTTTGACTAGAGAAAATTGCATGTTGTTCATTACAATTTAGAAAGACGACCTATAAAGGGCACTAAATCAGCTTATACTATCCCTTCAGACATCTACAATTTGTCTAGGTCGAGATACTAAACAAAATAAATTATTACCAATAGTTAATTAACTAATTGGTTTAGTAGTTTTTTTTTGTATTGATCCTTGTGCTGTCTGGTAAAAAAAGTAGTTGCGCAATATTTCAGCTGGGTGCCGCAGAAATAACGTTTACACACTTTTTCCACACACAAATCAGATAGAGTAAATTGAGAGAAGCTTTGTAAAAATTGGGAAAGATAAAGGCATAGACCTTGTCACTTAAATCAGACGGATGTACTCCCTGGTAACGGTCACATTCTTATATGCTTGTCAATCTTGGACACTGACTGTAAAACTAGCGAGGAGGATACTAAAGATGGAATTGAGACGCTATAGAAAGATTCTAGGCATCATTTGTAAGGACTGCATCAAAAACAAGGAGATTTAAAATAAGATCACAATATCAATTGGGCTATACAATGACTTGCTGTCCACTGTCAAAAATGCAAGCTAAAATTTTATGGCCATATTACAAACCATCAAAACTCACAAAAACATTATTTCAGGAAACAGTACCAGGAAAAAGAAAAAGAGACAGATTGAGAAATCGATGGGAAGACTACGTAAAACATGGACTTGTCATTGAAAGAGATAAAGACGGTCTGCTGATCATGTGTGGTACCCCATCGTTTCTAGAGACACATGGATATATTAAGGTGAAATGATTTGAGCAGACAATATAAAAACAAACTCTCAACAAACCTACACTCAAATACATATTTGTTATTATACACTTTAAAAAAAAAAGAGTTTTTATGTTATAATAGAAATGTCAATGTTTCAATTCATTAACAAAAAACAAAATTTCTTTGGGGTTTGAACAGGGCCTGCCTTAGGTCATCAGTGGCCCTAGGCGAAGCGAATATGACGACCCCTTATGAAATAGAATAACAACACGTCTTCTGCACTTGTTGTCTACAAGGGCTTTCGTATTGGATTAAACGTGTATCCATCGGCCTTCATTAGAGCTCTCCAGCTGTCTTTTTCAAAAGTAATATTCTGCCAGCTTTTTTTCCGCTATGCACATGATCTTTGTAGCGCTTAATAAAGGCACCTCTGTCAGGACATTTTCCTTCAAGCTTGCGTGTAAGTCCACCCACCTCTAATGTGCACTTGGCATTAGTTTGGGAAAAGTAAAGGCAGTTGTTCGTTGTGCTGGCCGCATGAGACCCTCGTTAACCATGAGCCACAGAAACAATTGACCTTTACATCATCTGCTATATAGATCGCAAGGTCTGAAAAGGGTGCTGGCTGCATGACACCCTCGTTAACCATGAGCCACAGAAACAATTGACCTTTCCATCATCTGCTATATAGATCGCAAGGTCTGAAAAGGGTGCTGGCTGCATGACATCCTCGTTAACCATGAGCCACAGACACAATTGACCTTTACATCATCTGCTATATAGATTGCAAGGTCTGAAAAAGGTGCTTTACTTTTTGAATTATTATTATATCTATTTTTAATAATATTTGTGAGTTTGGAGATAAACTTAACTTTGTCAAGACGCTAAATTGAGTTTCACTGATGCCAATTAAATTTTGTTTACAACAATGAAATCGGAATATCTTACAATATTTGATTCTGCATTCTTAAAATTGTAAAAAGTGTAATAAAGTTATTTAATAAAAAAAAATTTCTCCATATATTCTAAAAAGCAAGTTTTTCATAGTTTTTCTTTCATAAATGAAAGTGTGTAGTATACTCTAAGAAATAGATGTATAATGAATGTTTGTTGTTTACGCCTTTGTTAAACAAAATGTCTGTATATATTACATTTCCATAGATAAATGTTTCGTTGTAGATTCCTGCAGATGTGTTTGATTTTTGTTTGTTTTGTAAGTAACTAGCTACATTCGTACTTTTCCTCCTGGTATTAAAAGCAGAAGACTTTTGGTCTGTATCGTCTGTTGTCAGAGACATATACACGCAGGACAAAACAAACAATTGCAAGGCGTCACGGCCCTGTTTTGTTCACGCACAAGATGTTAATATAAGCACGCTACGTCAAGCAGACAAACTTTGACTGTTAAAGTAAGACAATGTTGACTCAAGAATCGTACTGGCGAAACAAGAAATGAATAGGTGACATCCGCGTTCTGAAATAATCTTTCTAAAGTCGACTCTGGTGTAAACAAATAAAAAAAAACTGTTTAGAAAATGAAACCGAGTTGTTATTTTTAAATTAAAATTAAATAAACAATTAAACATGATCTTTGTTGTTGATGTCAATTTTATTTGATTAATACAAATGTATGAATTAGTAGCTTAAATAGCAGTACAACAGATTTCTCGTACTTGAAAAATAAAACAATGTCGTAGCGCTTCCCTCCTTTTCAATTCCATTTGTCAGCACATAACGCCCCCCCCCCCCCTTTTCTCGAAACGCTTTATACATTCATTCTGTCTAATTGTAAGTACGTTTTAAGCTGTGCGTTTATTTCTTTGTAACATGTTTAATAAAAGTTAGACTATCAGTAGAGGCAGACTGGATGTTATGATCGACATGAGCATTTCTATACTATCCGGCCTACAAATTGTATATCATATAATAGTGTTATAACCTTAATTGTATATCATATAATAGTGTTATAACCTTAATTGTATATCATATAGTAGTGTTATAACCCTAATTGTATATTACATAATAAACTTATAACCTTTATTGTGTATCATATAATAGTGTTATAAACTTAATTGTATATGATATAATAGTAGCTAGTAGCTAGTGTAGATCTAAATCTAATTCTAGATCCAGTATATATTTCTGATCATTTCGTTTTAAGAAGATATTAGATCCATAATATTCTAGAATCTAGAGTTAGTTAGAGAGTCAACATGTAGTTTTATCATTACTTCTAAATGTAACTTATATTAGAACTTGGACAATTACTTCTAATTTCTTTCTATAATAGTATCATTCTAATTCTAGTGATTCTATTAAGATCTACATCTATCCCATAAAGACATTTAAATCTTTTTTTCATGTGCACAAATAAATGTTTATTACATTTGGCTAAAGAGATTGATCGTGCTTTATACTTTATAATTTTATGTTTGGCTGTTTCGTCCTTAAAAAAGGTCAAAATAGTTAGTAAAAGTTTAACTAAAGTTTTTTAGTTCAGTTTAACTAATTTTTTCAATTTGTGATTAACTAAAAGTTAAATTATTTTTTTAGTTCAAACTTAGTTTTAGTTTAATTTAAAAAAAATTTGTTTAGTTTTCATCACTATAACCTTAATTGTATATCATATAATAGTGTTATAACCTTAATTGTATATCATATAAAAGTGTTAGTTGTATATCATATAATAGTGTAATAAAGTTTATTGTATATCAAATAATAGTGTTATAACCTTAATTGTATATCATATAATAGCATTATAACCTAAATTGTATATCATATAATAGTGTTATAACCTTAATTGTATGTCATATAATAGTGTTATAGCCTTAATTGCTGCGTGATAGTGTCACAGTCTAAGTTGACATTGCCTGATTTAATGTTTAAGTCATGTTAAGAGTTTAAAAGCCACGTGGAATTACTGATGTAGAAAACAGGAAGTAGAATAAATAAATTTAAGTCAGTCAAGTCAGTCAAGTAATATACTTTGGACCGAGTGGTCAAGTCAAGTGTTATCTTCTGTACGAGGCAGTCAGATATGATTTTAGTTGTAGCGTTTTATTCGAGTTGTAACTCGAAGTATCTTTTGGGCAGTGGTCTTTTAAAACGTGTATTATTGTTCTGGATTATTCTGTACAGTGTTACCCGCTGAGATGCGGACGTGATTTGTAATATGCTCTGTAATGTACGCTGGAGACTTTAACGTATTGGATATAGGCCTATTTGATACCGCTATATGCGGACAGGATTGTTTATTTTTTCTTGACCTGTAGCACTAACAAGGAGTGCAGTATTATTATGTTGTAAATTAAACTTTATATTTGTCTGCTGAAACAAACTTAAGTAAATTTGTGGTTTACATGTTTGTCACATGTCAAGAGTGCCACCGGAGGCAAGAACCCAGCATTCCACGACATTCGCATTCTTCAACATTACACCATTCAACATCATTTACAGATAGGGTAGTTTATTTAAGGTTCAACGTATCTCACTTTTATTTTAAAACGCAGGATGCAAATCAAGTTACCTAGTGTCCGGATACTACATGATTTACACAGGAGGTGTGGTGGCAAAGCGCTTGGCTTCTTCACCGAGTGTCCCGGCTTCGAATCCTGGTTAAAAGCTGCGTTTTTTTAATGTAGGGATCGTTTGGCGTCTGAGTCCACCCATATCCTATATAAGAATTTTTTAGTTTTAGGTTTAGTATATAACATAAATGTGTAGGGTTCGCTTGGTTGCTTTTAAAACTCACCATTAAAGCATCTATTTTGCCTTAAAACTATGATTGTAAAATCGTAAAATGAAAAAATAACTGCATTATTTCTCTTACTCAAGGGAAGTAACCCAACAATTGCACTAGTATTTTGACGCAAACTCTATATCTTGTTGATGTCCAAGGGCTGAGCCTAAGGCTTTTTGAGCCCTAAGTTTGAAAAAAAACCTGTTTGGACGCCAAACAGTAAAAAAAAAACCTGTGAGAACACAGTTCTGTTTGAGAGAGACCCGAGTTAATGCCTATGTAAAGCATTGCTGATTCCAATGCCTTTGGCCCCCGACGCATGCTTGGCTGCACATGGTCGAAGGTCGAGGGCACCGGGAGCCTCCGCCATTTTCCTTTGTTTAACCAAGCTAACTGTGCGGGACCCGCGATATAATTAACGGTCCCTTTGAGGAACAGCGCATGGATGTAAGACGTATTCGTGGTGACTTTTTTACAACCCCGCCTGTGCAGAAGGTTGACTCTCGTTACCCGTGGGCATCCTCTACGGGAGCTATGTTTCGTCATTCATTTAGCCTAGCTACCCCCTCAAGTAGCCGTTTCCACCCAGGTGCCACGATGAGACAGAACAGTGTACCTGGGAACTCTATATCTTGATTGGTAATAAGTATCCAAAATGTTGATGTCATTAAAAAGTGGATAATAGAGTAAAGAATAGCATTTTTTATGCGCTATTATCTAGCGTTTAGAAATATATAATTATATCTATATTGTTTCGATTAATTTCTAAAGATATCAAATAATAACTTGGACCTAATCTAACACTGTCAATTATATTATAGTCTAAATAAGGAAGAGTAATTACTGTAAGTATATTTAATACCACACATATATTGAGAGCCTTATTACATATTAATACTTATTAATGAAAATTTTGTAAATCGTCGCAAATATAAAAAGGCAATGCTTACAGACAGACGTAATCATCTCTTTCACCATGATAGAAGGCATGGGTGACAGTACGGTTGTTGTGACCAAGCGATATGATATAAGTTTTCAAGTGAGCGTGTGTTTGTGGTCTCGTAAGGTTGCGATTGCTACCTTAAATACCCTGCGTCCTAAATAGCCCCTCACCACTAGTCCAAAACCTAGCCTTCAGCAGCGACTCAGATATTGGGTCAGATTACTGATAGGAGAATGTACCAAGGCGAGCATCTGGCGCCCTAAGTTGCAAGCATTGTGCAGAAAGAGTCCTTTAGACCTGGCTGGCTACCCACCAAAGGGAAGAAAAAAGCCTGAATTCAAACTTCCGAAGCCTTGAGGAAACATTTGGCACGAAACCCGATTAACTGTTAGATGGACTATATCGTTCCGACCATAGATAATGCCCAGAGACTCACCTCATTTCTATGAGATGATCCGGAAATCTTTTAAAAAATAATGGAGACTCCTTTGTTCGTGTCAGTGTGCTGATGATGTTCGCTAATGACTATGAAAAACTTTACGCCAAGTGGTTTTCTTTCTATATAAGCACACACAACTTGTCATTATTGAATCTTCATTATCGTCATTGTTGAATGTTCATTATCGTCATTGTTGAGTGAATCAGACGTAATAGAAGGGATTCATCTTTGAAGAAATTGAACCGTTACTGCCAGATATAACTACACTCTAGCTACCATAGAACTCATTCGTCGCAGAGGATCATGAGCTCTTCAAAAGATGGTAGCTGTGTCCGAGTGATATACGATGCTTTTTAAAATAAGTCTTTTTAGTTTAAGTCTTTGTGCCAGAAAAGTATTACCATACCAGCAGGTGATGACAAAGCTAATAAAACGGTTTAGTTGTTAATCTCAATTTCTGCAATATGGACTTTATGTTTCCTACAATCTATCATTATTTGCTTAGTTTTCTGAACATTTAAAATTAGAAAGTTATCTATACACCATTAGAAAAAAAAATTTTGAATGGTACATATTGTCGTTACCTGCATTTAGGCTAATGATTGCTGTGTCGTCAGCCAATTTTATGATGGGAGCGGATAAGCTCTAAATGTCATTTGTGTATATTGTATACATAACTGGTGATGAAACACACTTCTGTGAGGTTCCAGTGCTAAGCTCTCTCGTGCCTGACACATGTCCGTTCACTTTTACATATTGTGGGCCTTCGATAAAAGAGTTTAGAATCCAAGCTTGTATATTTTTTGCTACCGTTTAATTCAGATAATTCACATTAAGGCAGGGAAAGTGGGGCTACAGCCCAAGGGTTTCAGCATACTTAAATCCGGCCCTGACTGTAGTTCTAGAAAGAAAATGTCATCCACAAGGATTCGATCTTTACAGCTAAGCGCACTTTCTCTCAACATTTCAACTATGCAGATAGTATTCTAGACATAGAGAAACTATAACAATGTGCAAGATACTACCCAAGGCCAGATTAACAACAGTACATAACTGTGAAGCCGCCCAGTGCCTAAACAGTTACAAATATTTTCTTACAATACCTCTATTCAAGAGAGAAATTCATGTAGGGAGGGTGTAACTTGGACACTGATTTAAAAAAAAACGGTTATAACTATTTTTCTAGAAATTTAACTGTTGAGAATACCTCTGAAAAAAATATTACTAGATCGTTGGCCACCCGGGGGAAAACTCTAATTTAACCGTAATCGTTTTTCAATTAAAAAATTAAATAAATTTCAAATTGATAGAAACTTACATCTAGCCCTAGATCCAACATCAGCGTTGAAAGAATTTTCTCGTTCTTGAAAGGACTATCGCTTTCGGGAATGTTCAATTGTAAAGCATTTAAGAGTTGAGTCATTTTTTATTCAGGAATATTTGGGGTATAGAATTCTTAGTTTAGATCTATAGTTCTATCATTGGAATATTCTAAAGTGTAGTAGAGCTATACATTCACTTAGTCTAGATCTAAAGTTCTATCATTGGAATATTCTAAAGTGTAGTAGAGCTATACATTCACTTAGTCTAGATCTAAAGTTCTATCATTGGAATATTCTAAAGTGTAGTAGAGCTATACATTCACTTAGTCTAGATCTAAAGTTCTATCATTGGAATATTCTAAAGTGTAGTAGAGCTATACATTCACTTAGTCTAGATCTAAATTTTCTATCATTGGAATATTCTAAAGTGTAGTAGAGCTATATATTCACTTAGTCTAGATCTAAAGTTCTATCGTTGGAATATTCTAAAGTGTAGTAGAGCTATACATTTACTTAGTCTAGATCTAAAGTTCTGTCATTGGAATATTCTAAAGTGTAGTAGAGCTATACATTCACTTAGTCTAGATTTAAAGTTTTATCATTGGAATATTCTAAAGTGTAGTAGAGCTATATATTTACTTAGTCTAGATCTAACGTCGGCTTTAATTGTAGCGACTGTGGCAGCCACACCAAGCTTCGCGATATAGAGGGGCCCTACGACATAGAGGGGCCTTACGACATAGAGGGGCCTTACGACATAGAGGGGCCTTACGACATTGAGGAGCCTTACGACATAGAGCAGCCTGTGCCTTAAGGGAGAATCTCTTGTCACCGTCAGGCCATCGTACGAATATTTGTTTCTCCAATATGACACACTTTTAGGGGCCAAAGCATAAAAAGTCTATGTTAAATAAAAGACTAAAAGTAGTTTTTAAAAATACAACAATATATTTACATTGCAAATGATTGCAAGTAGATTTTTAAAAGTAGTGATAACAATTTGGAGTTTAAAAAAATCTAGTAAATAAAATGAAAAATGCAACTGCAAATTGTTGGGTTTATTTCTCGTCTTCTTTTATTATATTTACTAAACATTAAATAGAAAACTTGTCTTTGAGTCTGAAGATTAATGAGGAGTGCATTATTTCCGTGGATACGTAGTAAAGCTGTGACCTACATATTTTGCCACATCAAGCGCAGACATAAAAACTGTCTACTTTGTTGTTGATTTAGATTTTCTTTTCGCCGTCTATGTCTGTCCTCGGCAGCGGATTTTCGTTTGGTCTCAAATGTGTATCCCTCGGCCTTTGTAAGTTATCTCCATCTGTCTCGCCCCGAAGCCTCCTGCAACCAGGTGCTCTCTTCTATGTCATTTAAAGTAATTAAAGCTTGCCTTTAAATAGTTTCCGTGGGGCTTCTCTGATAGGCTGACCACTTTAAGCTCAACAAAAAAGACTTCTTTGGGTACAGATAATAAAGCAGTGTATTTGATTTCTAAAGAAAGTGTGGCTGTTTTAAAAACAAACAATATAAAAACGGCATTATGAAACAAATATAACGGCATTTTTTATTTTAGCCGCCATTTAAAGATTGTTAAACTACGCTTAGAGATTGGAGGATTGATAAGAATATTCTTCTAATAGACAAGAAAATGAGTCGGTGATAAAGCTAGCTACAATGTTGCTCACATTTAAGTAGAGAAATGAAGCCTTTTTCTGACGCTTACAAGAATATTTCGTCTAAGTGACCCGCGACATTAATGTCGGAAATTAAAATGGCCAGTAAGTCGAATTAAGTTGGACATCACTGTGATAAATCATGATCATCTTATCTCTGCATTCCTCGTGGAATATAGAGCTTCGAATGTGATACGTAGACTTAAGTATTAATGCGATGAAGAGATAATACAGTGAGGACTTAAAGTACAAACTGATCAACAATGACTACCAATGAACATTAAACCCAAATATCTTGCTCTGTCCTTCATATACACTTAAAAAAAAGAATACTTTCCAAAAACTGAAATATTTCTTGACCTAATTTCGTTGAATTTTCTTTTAAATTTTTTTTTTTTGCTGGTGGGCGAGTTCTCAATTTGTTTTTTTTTCTGACCTACTTTGTTGACTGAACTGAATGTGCAGTGAAGCGTGATCGGCAGAATTGTCATTGTGTCTTCCGTATGTTCCAAACAGAGAGAAATGGAGAAAGACAGTCAACAGATCTTGTGTGGTGCCCCAAATCTTAAAGTAAAAAATGAAACAATCCTAACTCGATCTAGAGATCTCAATATAACAAGTCAGATAGCCCGTTGTTTATTATTAGTATTATTATTTCTAATGTAATGTACCAGTTACATCCATATTACTTCTTTTGTGTCTTCATTTGATTTTTTTAGAGTATGTTAGATGTATACTGTTATTATGTGTAATGACTACCTTTATTAGCATTTGTGCTTTGTGGCAAAAACACAAGTAAAAATGTTCCAATTGTTCCATTGACCATTGAGATCAACTGCAAATGCCAAATCCTGAACCCATTCGTCAGTTTGGAAATACTTAACAGGTTTAATAAATTTAAACGAGCGACCCTTTTACAAAAGCTTTCATTATGAAAGAATACTTTAATTTTCTCCTGTGTGTGACCGGATTATGTGTGTACTGTCTCTAATTACATAAACATATATAGCTTTTTGTTTTTGCCGGTACTCAATAATGAACTGCCTAACTTTGAACTACTAATACATCAATAATAAATGTTAAAATACAAGAAAAGTAATAGTTTTCATCACAAAGAAATAAAATGTACCGCTACGCCGCACCTGTGTGCACCGTCACAAAAAGCACTGTATAGATATATATGTAATATGTATATGTAAAACAGAGATAGGTACCAAAAGTGAACTACATATTTTCCTCGCTCATATTTTTTTTTCATTTGAAGATGTTGAAAACCATAAAAAAACACTATGACTACATATTTTATCAATTTATATCGCGTGTAGGGCCTAATAGAGTGAGAAATGTTAAAGGATAAAATAAAGATTCTAAGATACGGTGTGTTTTGACATGTAAGAGTGTGTAGGCATGTGTTTTGCCTTTAGTTTACTTTTCTAGTCTCACACTTAAACATAATGAGGTCAGTAATCGGTTGTGCAAATATATTTATAGAAAAAAAAGTTAAAATATTAAAAAGGGTTCTAACACTTTTTATGATGATTTTCTTATTCATGCTAATGTTGCTAGACACAATAGTATTAACTGCGTTGTGGTGTTGTTAGTTGTTTTTTGTGATACTGTGCATTTTATCCGACAAGATGTTCTGTCTTTGTTGCAATAACTTCATTTTCATATCTGTTCCTGATGAATGGCTTACCAATGTAACCTTGTACCAAGATTCAAACTTACAAAGATGTTTTCCACATTCCTGTGCCCTATCATAAACAAATCTAATATCAATAATTAATCAGTAGATTGAAAAGAAAAAAAAACGCGTTCCAGCGCATTGCGATTTAGTTACCTTTTAAAATACTACATTTATTAGCACTAAATAAACATGGATTTTTATGTAATAATTAATATTTATGTAGTCATGGCAGGGCCGGCCTTAAATTATTCGAGGCATTAGTGAATTTGCTGGCCCCAAATAAAATATAAAAATAAAAAATTAACAGCAAAAAAAGTGTTAATACACAGTTTAATAAAAACCAGTTAGTGAGAAGGGGCAAACGCGAGTATCTGGCGCCTTAACCAGTAAGCTTCGGTCAGGAGGGACTCGTTAGCCATGGCTGGCTACCCACCTAGGAGAAGGAAAACTCTGAATTCAAACCTCTGTTGCCTTTCAGCTATACCCAATCATGGGAAAGGCTTCGGGAGTCAACCCTGAGGAAAAATCAGGAGCTGGCGACCCTAAGGCATTTTACAGCACCCAGTGCTACACTCTGACAGAACCTGCGACGCCGCTGACCCCAAACTGTATCGGCACTGCCGTTCCTTTGGATACATCAGCTGCTTTGAGAGCGGGGAACTGATCTGTGGGCGACATCGTTCCGACAACAGCTAATGCCCAGACATTCATCTCACCGAGATGATTCATAGTCGCTTCGCGACTGAAGGAGGCCGTAGAATAGAGTGTACCCCAACAATAACACTGAGGTAAAATTTTGTTATTTATTCTCTAAACAAAAAATTTTTACAGTCCTGTGCTCGGCTTCCACCAATAATAGACCTCAGGCAGATTCTTAGTTTGCCTATGCCTATGGCAGGCCCTGGTCATGAGCCTCGGTTCCAGTGAGAGTTTTTAGGCAATTGTATATCATTTATAGAGCGCCGCTGATATTATTCACCATTCTAAGTTATATTTAAAATGTTACGCTACTTTTCTGAACAAAACGTACTATAAGCAGATGTATTTATTTATTTATTTATATTTATTGTTCTGCTGTTTAAATACACTGCAATACAGGCATCCTGGTGTCAGATTTACCATGTGACTGTTATTATTAAATATTTCAACTTTTCATAAACCTACGCATATTTGATATGGGATCTATTTGCTTTTCTCAATTTATATAGTGCTATTAAAATCGATTGTAGAATATATTTTATAAGAGCTTTTATAAATGTGATTAAGATTTAACTATCAAAAAAAATATTGAAAATAAAATATGCGTCTTTAATTCAACGATGTTAAAGCTAAATTATCATATTCTCCTCTAAAGTGCACACAATCCACTTTGACTAGATTCTTTACTCAACTCTAGCAAATATTAGTATTACAGACCTGTGAAAATTTGTGGTGGGATATATATAACTTAAAAAAAAAACTTTATAGTTAATGTGGGGGGGGGGAGTGCAGTGGCTAAGTGGTTCGGCTTCTGTACCTAAGTACCTGGGTTCGAATCTTTGCAGACATGGGATTTTTAATTTCGGAATTTTTAGGGTGCCTCTGAGTCCACCCATCTCTAATGGGTCCCTGACTTGAATTGGGGAAAGTAAAGGCGATTGGTCGTTGTGCTGGCCACATGACACCCTGCTCGTTAACTGTTGGCCATAAATACAGATTACCTAAATTATCTGTCCATAGATCGCAAGGTCTGAAAGGGGACACCTAATGTTTGACTTTTATAGTTAATGAAACTGTTAATATTTTTTAACCTTTTACCTTTAAAGCAAGTTAAGTTATAATGTTTATCTATATTAGTAATACCTGTTTCGTTGGTTGCTATTGGTGTGCCACTTTATGAAGATAACTTTTTTTTTAAAGATAAAGGCTACATAACGATTGTACATGTTGTAATGCTGGCAGGAGTTTATGTCATTCTTTTTCTATAAATGTAACAATATTAAAAATACATTTCGAAAATAAATAATGTCCACTAAATAAAAAAAATGAACTACATTACTACCCAATAAGTGTAGTTGGCCAACACACACACCCGATTAAAAAAAAGGCATTATCGATTTTTATTTGTAATTTATTTTTTAAGACAATAATATTATCTAATGCATACTATTAAAATCTTTTATGTAATTTATGATGTTTCATTTATGTAATACTTAAAATGTCACAATTGTTTAAAGATTGTCTGCTAGAAGTATTTATATTAAATAGCAAATTGCTTTTGATTAATGTTTGTGTTTCTCTTTCTATTATTATCCAGTGTCGAATGTCTCAAATGTTATCTCAAATATCTCAGAACAATTAAAATAAAACTAACTTACAGCTATTTGTTCTTCTTTTCCCTGGTACTGTTTCCTAAAGGAAGATTTTTGCGAGCCCCGAAAAACTATTAATATGACCATATATTTTAAAAGCTTGAGTTTTTTTGTTTTTTTTTACGATAGTTAGCAGGTCATTATGAGGTCCAATCGCTGCATTGACCCTGTCTCTAATCTCTTGAATTAGTGATGCGGTCCTTAAATGTGATACATAGGATCATTCTGTAGCATCTCAATTCCATTGCTAGGATCTATGATAATGCTCTTTGATTTTCAAGCATGTACTCAAATATGTTATTATGTATACGTGACCTGTCACCGTGGTTTGTATGTCCATAGTATCTTTGGTTGTGCACCTTGTTCCATAGATAGTGTCTATTTAGACACATCTCTTCTTGTTTATGTTTTTTTATATATTGTTTATTTATTATTTAATAGCATTATTTTTTCTTTATAATTGGGAATGACATAGATTTGTGATGAATGTGTCTATCTATCTATCTATCTATCTATCTTTCTATCTAGCTATCTATTTATCTATCTATCTATCTATCTTTCTATCTAGCTATCTATTTATCTATCTATCTATCTGTCTTTCTGTCTGTCTATTATTTATCTATATATAAATTTATCAAACACAGTATTTAGTCTCTCAACGAGAAAGAGATCTTTTTGGATGCATGCCCTGCAGGACAAACGTGTCAGCTAATCTGGCTGTGTAGCGAGTGTAAAATAGACCAGCGCAGTATCATTACAAAACTGTCGGATACAACCAAAGAGACTCTTCTCAGAAATATAAACCTCCAAAAAGGCTAAACACGGCCAGAATAGCCAGCATGAAAAGTTGCTTAGGGATGAGATAGAGTCCACTTGTTTAGCTGAATCTGATGTAGACAAAAGCTGGAAATATTTCAAAGAGTCAACCATAGCACAGCACTAAGAATACTCGGTATCATGGAGAGAAAGCATCAGGACTGGTTAGATGAAAAAAGTACTAAGATCAGAGAACTATTAGAAGAAAAACGCAAGCTTCACAAAATGTATGTGGACAACCCAAAGTCCCAGTCCATCAATAATGCATTTACATACATTCGATAAAATGTAATAAATCAGTTACGCCAAATACAAGTTCAGCAAGAAAGTGTAAAAACTACAGAAAGTCAATGACAAGCACGACATGAAGACCTTTTTCCATGCCACAGTAGAGGTCTTTGGGTCCATAACGTTGGGCTAATCCCCACTAAAAAATGCTAATGGGGTCCTAGTGAATTTGGTGGCCCAAATAAAAAAGAAAAATATAAATAAACATAGAAAAAAATCGAATTACGCAATTCATTAAAAAACAAGGTTCTTTTAACATAAGTAGTCCAACAAGTAGATTTAGATAATTCTCAACAAACAATGAGTCAACGTAGAGAATTATAGAGCTAGACATAGAGCACTAGAGTTCTGCTATATTTGAGATTTGTTCCTAGTTTTGCAATGTCTTTAGTTCTATGCGATCTATGCGATGCCGACACCGATTGGAGGCCCTAGATAGCTGAATAGTTTGCCTATGCCTAAAAGCTGGCCGTGCTGATGGGACTAAAGTATTGATAGATAATAAAGAAAACCTGAATCGCTGGGCCGAGTATTTCCCATATGTTCTCAAAATACCCTCCGTTATCAATTATGTGTTCATAAACAGGCTATATCAAGTACTAATAAATTAGAAAATGAATGACCCCCTACTATAAAGCAAACTGACCTTGCTATTGATTAGCTCACGAGTGGAAATAATTCGATGTGTGGTGTAACATTGACAGTGGATTAACTGAGGGTCATACTGAACAACAATTTAATCGTTAGGTTGATGCACTTTTTATAGAGGATCAAGTGCATATTACATCATATTAAATAAGTCAAGAGATTGAAATATAAGAATGATGGCAATGTCTTTGATTTTGATTATTAAAGTATTAGTGCAGTGTTTTACATGACTAGGCAAACCCAGTTGCGACCTGCATATTTTCCCGTAAATCATGCAGGTAAAGCCGTTGTACGCTGGCCGTTGTGCGCTGGTGGTCTGTTTTTTTTTTCTTTCTTTCTTCTGCGTCTGTCTTCAATGATGGCTTTTCTTTGAGTCTTACAGGTTTGTCTCGTAGTCTTAGTGTAAGCTGTTCGAGTTAGCACACACTAAAATGTTCTGGTTCCAAAACTGATCTTGATGAAGATAAAAAGTGAAGGCTAAAAGAATTTTAATGGGAGCACGATGGGAATGCATATAGAAACAAACCACTAAAAATATACAAGAATATAAATACATTATCTAACAGTAATTAGTAATTACAAAGAAAGTTTGTAACTCACCCATTTGGCGAACACAGAAGTGAAAATGCAATCCTTGTATAATAAATCATTTAAATTCACCAAAAAATGTTCGGAGTTTTGGACCTACAATTTGAGCCGCTTTGGTTATTGGCGATTTGCATGAACTCATAAAACATGGACATATAGCTAGACCAATAGACTGAATTCACTTAAAGTGAGCTATTTACTTCGATGTCTCCCCTTCAACAGTGCGTGTATGTAAAGTTAATAGTGAATAAGTCATCTTCGTAAGGTCATGTAGTAATTTAAAGTGTTTCTGTTTTCTATTTACGTGTGTTTGTGTATGTGTGACCTGCTAACCAATGGAAAAAAAAGTTAAACTCTATGGCCACATCACACGTTAATGGCGACCTTCTTTCATGGGACATTCCAGGATAGAAAAATGGTGATGTTAAGACATCATAGAATTGGCAGTTGGCTAAAAAAAAGAGATAACTTTTATGTCCTAGGATGCCGAACAAGATACAGGTCTTTATTTCTAGCTTCTAAAATGTATTTATTTTTATAATGTTTCTAGATTACTTTTGCAATGCTACCAATACTGTTAGGGTATGAGCAAGAAACAAGTCAACAGTCTAACTAGCAAAAAAAGAAGAAACTCCACAATACTGTGTAGAGACGAAAGTTGAGCTGGTTTGGTCATACTTTGAGACACGACTCCCTCTCAAAAGTCATTATTCAGAGTAAAGTAGAGGGAGCTCGAAGAAAGCGGCTTCCAAAGAAAAGCTGGCTGGACAATGTAAATGAATGGACAAGCTTCTCTCTTGATATCCTGCTAAAAACAGTTGCTGGCCAGAAAAAGTGGAGAGGTTTTGGTACTTGAACTGTTACAGGCCCCCTTACGAAAAAAGTCAAGGGACAGATAATGATAATGATGAACAAGAAATGTATATCCAAGATGATTTTTTTTTTGTAATTTTTATTTCGGCTTTTAGAAAACAGCATTAGAATGTTTTGAAACTGCTTCTGGATACTATTCGTGTCTGTCTGTCGTTCCCAAACTATTGAGGAATGTGTTATATGCCACTGCACAGCAAAAGATTATTGAGTACAATGGTACCAATCCACTGGGGCTTCATTGTCAACTGTGAGCATAGGTCTAAAAAGGGTCGGATAGCATTTTGTCGCATGCCGCATATGACCTGCTAGGAGTAGACTAGATATCACTGAAGCATATCATAGTAGTTTCATAATCAATTTCAATAGTGAAATGTACTACTTGAGAAAAGTGGCTTGTTTAACATATGCCAGTTTTTTTTTTATTGATTCTTCGAATTTCTGATTTGTAAACTTGATATGATACATGGTTTTATAAACTATTTATAAAGTTGCAACATTTAATGAAAATTCCCTTCTAATGGTACCTTTAAAATAAATGCTTTGTTGAACCTGCTAACGTCAAAGGAGAAGTGCAATAAATAAGCTTGCAGATACAATGAAATCGTATGAACGAAATATTTAAACTCAGCTCTGATTATAATCTAAATAGAAAAAAAAGTGTCGTTGACAGGCTTTGGTAAAGGTTCAGAATAAACTATGTGGATGCCTCTGGAGATAACCCTACACGAGATATACAGAGCACATGCCTAAAAATTTAAAATATAGCTTTTATATAGCGCCAATTTCATGCTTATAGTATACTTAGAGCGCTATGGTCCAATCTCATTTGTGGACCAGTAAAGGAAAGGGATATCTGGGAAAAGTTTTTTCCGTGTTGTCTTTAGGCGCTCAGAAAACACAACTCCGCTCGAGTCGGGTGTCGAATCTAGAGCCACCTTTCATAGGTAGCCAAGCCAAGCGTACTTAATAAGCGTATTTAGCCTCCAGACCACGCATCTCACATATGTCTAGATGGACAAAAACACACGGAAATATATTGTTTATAGTATAAGAAATGACTTACGTTTGTTATAGACACTTACTTAATATTTGTATTACTTTTACATGATATAACTTGTCCATAGTGAGAGTCAGCGCATAAATCATTGCTTTGCAGAGAAATGCTGATGAAATTAAAGTCATTAAAAGGTTATCTCTTATCGAAGTACTAATTATCTGAATATATGATATACCAAAAGCAGACATTTTGAAAAAATAATAAATTAAAATGGTTTATTTTATTTTATAAGCTTCAAACTTTTCGTCATAGTGAAGATAATTTCATCCTAGTACAGACTTCTGGAATGCAGCTTGCAGGAACGAACTCTTGATCATCACGACGAGAGTACTGATAGCATAGTTACTACACGAGTTACAATCCTTAAAATCCTTTAAATTAAATTTCAATGAAAGACCACTATAAGAAAAGAGGTTCCTTGAATACGATCTTTCTCAACGTTAAATATGACAAAAAAATGTCGAAATTAAAAATAGATAAATAAAAAAAAACAATTATAATAAATAGGAAAATTGTGAAAGTATCTACAATCGAAACTATAAAGCTTAATACAATTCTTCTGTTATAAAAATATGGCAAACTCAATGCTAATCTTTCCCTAAATTTTGTATCTCAATGTGCACAATATTTACTAATTAGAACAACGCTGGAAAATTCGTAATTATTAATTAAATAATTTTTTTTTTAAATATCTTTAAATTTTTAGTGCTAGCAGAAAATAAAAAGGCAGAAAAAAAGAAATGCAAAAATAATTTTACCTGAGTCGTATTTAGTAGCTGGGAATGTCAAGAGAGATGTGTTGGAGACTAATACGTTACTGCTGGCGTTGAACCAACTGTAGGTGGCGTTGTTTGATCCCAAGCCTTTTATCTTACATGAGCAATTCACTATGGCGTCTTGTTCCACGTAAATAAGGCAATTTTGAAATTGGATTGACGGACTTTCTAATTTGTTGAAATTAAAATTCATTTACACATTTTTAATATTAGTATCTTGTAGCAAAGTAACGTCACCTTCCATTTTCACACCTTTCGATCTATAGGACATAACTGTTCTTGTTACATCAGTGGCCAACGGTTAACGAGGGTGTCATTTGATCAGCACAACGACCAACCACCTTCTCATTTCCAAAACTAATGTCAGGTACCCTTCAGAGCTCAAAGAGCCCAAAGTTCCCTAAAGTATACACCAGGATTTAAACCGTGACCTTACACATGATAATTGAGTGGTTAAAACCATTTATACTCTGAGGCTACAATGCAATAGAACATTATTACATCATTAAGAAGTGAAAATGAAGCTTCATTGGCTTGGTAATATTACATTGTAAACAACGTTTTCATTTAACAACAGTTTAGTGTATATATTATTTAGAGTTCATCAAAATTTCAATTTCAAAACAAAAAATCATTTTCAACAGATGTATCTATACAGAAAAATGTTTATCTTCAATCTATTACATATTGTAAAATACCAATAACTCATTCATTGATCAAAAAATTTCTTAAACTGTCGTACAAATTCACATAGTATTTATTATGTATGTTCCTTCGACATCCTAGACACTTGGTAATAACCGTTTTTGACTGATTCGAAACCTTAGGACTGCTAAGGGTAATTTACACAGTATTTAGGATGTGTCATGATGTAATATTTTATTTCCTAGACTTACCGAATGTGATGTTTAAAGTTTTACTTAATCCATGAGCTATATCATCCCGTGCTTCATTGCTCATGTTTGGAAACATTGTCACGTGTACTGTATAATTGCCAACTGTTTCCAATGTAATGTTATAACAAAACTGACAAGTAGCACTGTAGTAAAATACGTCACGTAACACATCATCAAGCCAGAATTTGGAGTTGGACGCACTGGTAATTGTACTCAACACCTAGTTGAAGAAAAAGAAATCAATAGCTAAGTTTTAGCGTAGAAAACACAACAAAAGCTTATATTAATATTAGTTAATAATAAAGAGGCTCTAAACAAGGTAAATGACAGGAAAGAATGGAAAAAGACGGTTGACGAGTCTTGCTTGGTGCCCCAACGGTCCAACAGACTAAGGGATAGGTAAAGGTAAAAAAAAAATGTTAGTTTAATAAACTTAAAGTTTATTTGAAGTCGACGGTGAAAGGATAACCTAAATCGACCACTGGAGGATCATGGTAGTGTCTGCTTTAGCAACGGCAAAGTGGGACTGCATAACCACGTGAAAAAACGCTCGCGTTAATTTGTGTACTCGAAGGCAAGCCTTAGTATGTAAAACTATTATATTAATATTATTATTATTATTATAATTTGTAAAGCAAGTCTTCATTGTTTTTTAAGAAGACACATAGTTTTTGAATAAAGAAAGTTTTTATTGTGTCTTCGTATCAATTAATTTGGATCAGTCATGTAATAAATTTGTAAAAGATACATAGTCTTACAAGGTTACAAAGACAGTTTGTGTAGAAACTTAAACTGAAAATCGGCTCCAAAGTGGTTTACCCATGCAGGTCAAAGGCAATGTTCAATATTTTTAGAAAAAAATATCAGTATGAAATTTTATTAAAAGCAAATGAAATGAAGAATGGAGAAAGAAGGTTGACAGGTCTTGTGTGGTGCCTCAATGCACCAGCAGACCAAGAGATACGTGAAAGTGAAGGTGCAGTTTTTATGTGATCCTCGATTAACTAATAATATGTAAGGATTATCTAATTGTTCTGTAAATCGTTAATTTCTTATTCAAAACCTCAAAAAGAAAAAGCTGTTCCGTAAAATTAAAAAAAAAAATATATATTACCTTCCTTTAGTTCAGTATTACATAACCATAGCGACACTCTACAGTTCACGTGATAATATGAAAAACTAATTATGAATTGGTGTCTTTAATAATATTTTACTTACATGCTTACAATGAGTATAAGGCCTTAGTTATGTATTTACGATGTTATTTTTGTTTTTAAATTAAAACTTTTACATAATTAGTTATAGTACGACTCTATTAAGTATGACAAAGTTATAGTTATATCCCAAGTGGCTATAAATAGTAGCCTACGAAAATAAGATTACTCATCATGCCAGTTTCCGAGTTACAACTGAAATTGGATCTAAAGACCCTTTTTCTTCTTCTTCTAGCCAGCTTTTTGCTGCTGAGCTGTCAGCTCTTTTGGAGACTGTGCCAAGGAAAAAATAGTGCGCAGTTTTCTTCAGTTGTTCAGCACTGCCGTACAGGATGTTGGTTATGTCGGGCTGTAGTGGAAGTAGGGTCTTCCTAATGTGGATTACGAAGGTCATTCAAAAAAGATATGGTTTACAGTTTCATAAGGGTGGGCGCAGTGTTTACAAAGGGGGAGTTGTGTGGGATTTATTTTATTGAGATGGTAAAGACCCACATTTGATGCATTTTCGTCAGAAAGTGTCATTAGGCCAGCTAAACGGCTACTCACTTTTTTCCCATCGAATGTCATGTACTTGTGAATTCTTGGTTGGGCTTAGACATGACAAATAATTATACTTCTTTCAATCTTTCAAAGAGACGCCAGAGATGAATTAACAACAGAATATAAATTTAATAAAAGTAATCAGGATAACTGTAGATGTAGACAACGCATCAAATGTTAACTATTAAATATACATAATTATGAAAGCAGACTTCTAGAACACCTATACGATACGACCAGGCTCTAAACCCAGGCCTACGTCAACAGTAACTAGCTCTCAATGGAAGTCGCTCTATCCCAACCAATCGACCAAAGAAATAACAAATAAACCTAGAAATCGTTACCTCTTAAACCCAAGATTCTATCACATGCCATCCACAATACTACATACAATCACCACATCCAGTCTTTATCAACATTCGAACCCGAAATCCCGTGGTTCGGAAGCCCAGTGTTTGAAAGCTAAGCCACGACTGCCCAATCTTATCTAAGTGGTTAAAAATAACGTAACGATATGTTTCAATTTCAAATTTATTTGTGTACTTATCTACTCGATTATTTCATCTAAATAATTTAATAAACGAAGGTGACAGTTACAACATCAAACACTGTCTCATTACCTTATGAGCATTGCGATCTATTGTAAACAAACAAACTGCCTCGGGGAAAATTTTCGTTGCGGTACACACTATATTGACATTATCTTCAGATCTTGATACACAATTCAAATTTTGAGGTTTACCTGTTTGTATTTTGAATTGAAAAAAAAAGTTAACATTAAATGCACCTATATTTGTAGACACGTTTTATTGTCTTACAAACCAGTATCACTTACCAGCAATACATGATAGACAGTCAGACAAGAGTAAGTAAATAGAATATTCATAAAAAAGAAAATACCTTAAACAAAGATAGTTTAACAGGTTGATCAGTTTTATTATTTGCTCTTTAAACAACTAGAGCGAACAACTTATACACAATGTTGTGTTATGCATTTGCACAAAAATATCTCCGCTTTTTATTTGTAAATTTTACGTACTAAATTTTTATACCAGATTTTTTTTTATTGTAATTGCAGTTTGCCACTTTTATGTAAGATGTAAGTATTGTTTTCATTCTTGATAATCCTTCATGGATAGCCGTAACTATTTTGCCTTTAACTTTTGTAAGGACTGTTTGACCTTTATTAGACTGGGTTGAAGCTTTGTTGATATCAGAGTTACACTTGATCGTTCGTTTTATAAGATAAGATAAGAAAAGATGTCAAATAAGTTAACCATATTTTGTATCTCCAGAAAAACGTTAAACCGTAGTTTCAGTCATATAGTAGCTGCATGGATATTCTTCTTCTTTAGAAAGCATTATGACTGCTGAGCTATGAGCTCTTTCGCAGACTGTGCCAAGGAAAAAGAGTGTGCTTTTTTAGCTGCATGGATCTAAATTTCCCTGCTGCAGGGGTGAACGACTAAATAGAAAATATAATAAACATAATACTAAGTAACCCTACCTATATGTACGTGTATTTATTTTCTATGCATCGATATGGACTTGGCATTAATTTAAAGAATTGTTTTCATCAAAGCTTTTAAAAAGCACAATAACGTTAGGCAGTTGACCGATAGTGTTTATCAAATAACCTTTAAAAACCAAATTATTCAGACATTAAGTGTCAAAAAAAAAATCACGAGGCATTTAAAAAATATGGAGGAACATCTTGAACAGGCTGCTTGAGGTCACATTGTTTCTAGAAAAGCAGCTTCATTTCATTACCACATTGACAATGAGTATTTATTGAATAAAAGGTATTGTTTTGTTAATGTAATCAAGTAGTGAAAGAATACGTATAAGAATGAAAAGCCGCGATGCTAAGAAGACTTAGAATGAGTTAAAAAATATAATTGCTTAGCAAACTTCGTTAGCTTCTATACTTATCAGTTCAAGACACTTTGATATCTGGTCTGACACTACACCTGAATTACCATACACTGAATTCGGACTATTAATTCTGATATCTTTAAATGCCATGAAAAGGATGAGCTTGAATTTATGATGTGTCCAGCTCAGGGGAATGTAAATAAAGTTATAGTTTCTTGTACTACATACATAAAAGTTTTATTTTGATGGACTTGAAGACCATTAACTCAGTTCTTGTTGTCAACATTCTTTTTTACAAAAAAACTTTTATCTTAATCTGAACGTAAATAGTATTTATGTGTCAGATCCGAATAGCTTAATTTTTTGACATTTCTCTATAAATAAAGTTACTAAAGTTAATATAAAACCACAAACCTATGTATACCAAATAATATAAGTAATCGGTATTTACGGTATATTTCAGGTAGGTTCTTTTTAGTATAGCACACCAAGTATCTGCATTGAGAAAAATGCAGGTTATTTTCTTTGTACAACGCTATTCGCTATTACCATAAATACCGTATAGATTTTTATTAATCTATGTATTAGCATATTTGGATCTAAATATAAAACTAATGCAATAGATATAACCTGTATGAATGCGTTGGTAATATTATAGATGTAGAGCTACATATTATAGAAAACATTATTACTTGGCTGGTCTTGGCTACCTAGAAGGGGACTCTAGGTTCGACACCCGACTCGGGCAGAGTTGCGTTTACTGAGCGCCTAAAGGCATCACGGAAAACAAACTTCTAGATACCCCCTCAACACCCCACCCCCGCACTGGTCCACAAATGAGATTCGACCAAAGCGCTTTGAGCATGCTATAATCATGAAATTAGCGCTTTATAAAAACTATAATAGTATAATAATAATTCTTTGTAAGTTTATTATAGCTATTAAAGTATTGGCTTCTAGTGCTTCTATTTCTTTTCTTTTTTGTTTAAACATGACAGTTAGCAAAAATGTTACAGAGGGTTCTTCTAAAAATTAAAAAAGGAAGAAAATGTTAGAACTATCTTACTATTCCGGACGTAAAAGTGAAGAAAAGTAAGAGATGTCACTACTTGAGTGCTTTTATCAGTATCTATGCTGAGCTTCAACTAAAATTGGAAGATATCACTGATTTAAAAAAAGATATTTAAACCGTATGTACTATTTGTTTTTTTAATGTCAGCATACAAAATAGATGTGTTTATGTTCATTTCAAAACAAGTAGCTTTATATGCTGATTTTTCATTTGAATATAAATATCAGCATCAAAAGTTAATCTTCAATAAGCAAAACACTGGATAGTATTACCATTATAACCTTTCGTTTCTTACCATGCTTGCCAAGTCATGTTAAAGATGCCTTTAAAATTGAAGTACTAACAACCACGACTTTCATATTTAGCGATATGGTCTATTGAATATATAATATTAGAAGGTATTAATAGGCTAAGATAAGGTTATTGACAAGTTTGCAATTTTGAGATCCAGAATAGGGATTTTATTTTTCAAAATTATTTTATTCGTTCTTGTAAGCTTTAAAATGTTAAGCTTACAAACCTTTTTTTTTTTAGTTTTATACTTTTCAATGTATTTTTTAAAAGTTTGAACTCATTCAGACGTCTTTACAACCATGACATTATAACATACACTATTTTCCAAAAAAAACGTCTATAAGGTCTACTATAGACGAAAGTCAATGTTAGACTGTCTATTTTTCATAATTGTATATATTTATACATGTATAAACTATTGATAAATTGTCAACTACTACTGATGAATTTTCCAAAAAAAAAAAACACTTTCAAAATAAAAGCGACAAGTATTGAACATTTCTTTAAACAATCAATGACTGTTGGGAATTAGCTAATGAGAAATGTTTTTATTTAGAATTAAGAGACGGTGGTTGGGGGGGGGGCAATGAGCTGACCCTATTGACACCACTGCTTCCATGTCCATATGAGAGTACTAGGCTAAACGCTAAAATAAGTCCTAAGATAACTTTTTTTTCAAACTTACTATATACTCGAAAACAACACCGTAGAATCTGTATAAAGCCGTCAAAAGGAAAATAGCGGACTGACAAGCATACATTGCTATCGTTGTTTGTAGATCTCATAACATTTTTTACTGTTAGCTGTACATTGTCATGAGCATAATGCATGTTGCATGTTATGCTATTTGGTTTTTGCATACCACATATCATGGCATTTATAATACAAACACATAACAAAAAAATATTATTAGAAACATCAATATGACATAGGTTTTTCATTGTAGAAGCATTTTCTGAAATGTGTAATAAAGCTGTTGATCCTTCTTCGACATATGGTGGACATAATTGCGCATCTGTGAAATAAAGAAAAATTTTAAATACCACTTATTTAATAACTTAATTAAAATCAAATTATTATAAGTTTAGTTTCAAGTTTATTATCTACCCTAATTTTAGAGGAAAAATATGTAATATACAGATGATTGAAATACAATATTTGAAATGATTATATTAATTCACTATGTCCGTTTATGTTCTAGGTTTACACCAGTTATTTACACTCAATTTGAGATAAAATTCGAAATTTTGCACAATTATTTCTTCAATCTGACAAAATAAAAATCAATATAAAAAGAAAACCAAGGTTACAAATACACAAACACAAAAACTAGCTCTCGGAGTTGTCAGCTCTGGCAGGTAAAAGTGCAGGTTTAGTTTCTTCAGAAAAAAATGTCAGAAACTATAAACAACAAACTAACAACTTCTCCTGCATCCAATATTTGTGTTTTCTGTGAGGTTGCTGGAAAAGAGTATTTCTTAAAGTCAGCTTGTGGGCTGTGCACATTGCTAATAACAATGCACCATTGCTATTGCAGTGACATATTCCGTGTTTGTCTAGAACATTACTCCAGGTTTTTAAGTCAGAGCCTCTCCTGCCATTGAAGTCGTCCAGTATTATGAGTTTGTCTGTTTTGAGCGTTTTGTTTATTGCAGAGTTCAGATCCGAGTAGAAATTTTCGTTGATGCTGTCTTGGTTGGACATAGTTGGGACATAGGCACTTATTAGAGTTGCAAGTCACCTTGAGGTCAGGGTAGGTGTAAGGTCATTCGACGGTCATGTATGCCTTTTGGTAATCCTGCTAACATGTTGACTAATTTGGATTTCACCGCAAAGGCAACACAAGTTTTTCCTGGCTATTTTTGCCAATTCAGATCAAATTGTAGCCTGCGCCAACTTCTTTTTAACTGTCCACGCAAGTCGCGTTTTACTCAGGGCAGCAATATTTACATTGTATCTGGCTAGGTCTCAAACCACGAGAGCCGTACTTTCTTGACGGTTTTTTTCAGCAGGTTCAAAGAGAGTCGGACATTCCATGCGCCAAGTGTGAGTTCATGTGTTTGGATTAGTGACTTCTTGAGTTGTCTGTTTGATTTGTTTCTCTCCGAAAGTCGCTGGAGTCTAGCCAGGGTCATGGAGGACAGGCAATGTATCTTTTCTAGCCCCTTCCTCGTGCTTAAGAGGTTTAGCAGTGCATTCATTAAAAGGGCTTCTTAGACGCTCAGACGGTTGCGGAGTTCAAGTGCTGTCTGAGTCACTGGCAAGCGACCACATGGTATGGGCCGGTTTGTAGCTATAGCTGCCAGTGTATCCACACCTGCCACTTAACCACTTGCTTATCGCGGCTGGGCTTTTTGATTGATGCACATGGGAGATGAGAATGTGCCTTGCACGATGAAAATGTATTAATGTGGGCGAGATTTTAAGCCTGACTCTATCGTTCTTTGCCAGCTATATCCATTGGCAGAGCTGAGTCCAGACAACTTGAGTAGGTTTGGGCTGCAGTGGATGACCCAAATTCTCTACATGCCCCACAGTGTTCAAAAACGTTCCTAGGTGATGAGTGATGACGCTGGTAGTCCCATTTGACTTGAGCGCCATGCAGCCAAACTGTTCCAACAGATTAAAGGGTTAGGGTAATGTAAAAGTGAAGTGCATGCACAGCTCGCCTACTGATGTTATAAAATGTTATAACATTTTGTTAACAGCAATCCTCTCATTTAAAGTCTCAATTATTGAAAGAAAAAAAAATTCCCTTTAGTTACAAGTTTTACATTTGCAGTGCTGTGCTGAAGTTTATGTGTATATGGAAAACTTCTTATTAATTATTGTTTTACATTATAGTTTGTTTACATTCATACTGAATAGATACATTCTCTTTTTAAAATGTATTTTTTTGTGTAAATATAGGTAGAGCATGACGGGTGTAACTTAATTAAGTAGATAGATATATAGATAGATATATAGATAGATAGATAGATAGATAGATGTAGATATAAATAGTTAGATAGATAGACAGATAGATAGATAGATAGACAGATTGATAGATAGATGTAGATATAAATAAATAGATAGATAGATAGAAAGATAGATAGATAGATAGATAGATAGATAGATAGATAAATAAATAAATCGGCATTCTCTAAGACTACATGATAATTTCAAGAAAATTAGAAATTGATTTTCCAATCCCTACTTTGCCTAAACAATATATACATATAGAGATGGTACAGAACTACTTGAACTCAGTTGCAACCTACGTAATTTTCTCACATATGTTGCATACAAGCCACTTGTCCACATGGGTTTATTTAAGTGTGTTTTACATCTTTAGTGTCAGGCCTTTACATGCGCACTTCTGGGAATCAAAAGCATATATATGTGTGTGTGGGGGGTGTCATTGCTAAATGTTTGAGAAACACCGGTTTAAAAGGTGAAAAGAATTCATTATTGGTTTCAAACAATGATTTTTTTTAAAATTAACATTGTCTCACGTACCACAACAATATTGAAATGATGACAAAAAAATCAATATATACACACTTTTATGTGCGAACAAATGCTCCATTGTTCAAATGGTTTAAATAATGACAATCACTCTTTTCTGTAGAACTGATAAAAAAAATGGCAATGTCTTCGATTGCAAGGATCAAGGATGATTGCAGTGTTTTAGCCTTAGTCTTTTAAACACACACTTCGAATGAGTCAACTAGTCTATTAGAGTAATCTTAGCTTATAATATGTTGAGACGATCACTAATTTCAGCATTCTTGATTTTACAAAATGACATTTTAGTTGTAACTTAAGCAAACTTATGCCCTACTAAATACGAATATAAAGGAAAGATAGGAGCTATTATAAAGTGTTTTAGCTTTAGTCTTGTAAATACAGACTTGGATAAAGTCAATTAGTCTAGTACAGTAATCTAAGCTTTTAAAGTTGTAGGATTATAACTAATTTTAGCATTCTCGATTCTACGAAACGACAACATTTTAGTTGTATCTAAAGCAAGCTTATGCTCTACTAGAAATGTATATAGAGTCATAAATAATATTGGGGCCATGATATAGGAGATCTCTGATGAATCGTTCTTTTACAAGTTTAGAAAAAAATCTCCAAAAAGTAACAGAACATCTACGAAAATTAGAGATAATAAAAGTACGTATTCTTAATCCAGCTATTATAATAACTTTTAATGGGTCCTCAAGCGTCAACGTAAGTTACTCAATGTTCCTAATGATGATAAAGATCTTAATAAATATCATATCTAGAAAAAACTTCGTAAAAAAATGCAAACGCAATACGTCGACAGTGCCTAAAACGTAATTTCGTCAAGTAATATAACCTTACTTTAAGAGCTAGTGAAAGATTCGATAAAGACACAATGACACCACTAGTATCTGAACAAAAATGGAAATAAACTTTAAACTCTCAACTGTTATAAGATGTTCGGAAATTCTGATATAAACTATGCCTAACAAATCACTCGAAGAGTCAAGTGCACGAATCACCTATCTCTCAGCAAGCGATAGGATAACATAATTGGTCCTTTTAGCCGACGAATGACAGATAATATTCGTACAATTTTTAATATTCGTATAATTTGTACTTTCTTTCTTTTATTAAATTCAAAAATACATAATGCACAAAGAAAACATTACAACTCCTATATCAGTTTAGTATTTTAAAGTATAAATTATAAACAAAATGAGCGTATATGTTTATCGAATTATACAGTTAAATGTTTACATAGGTACAAGCCAATTATATGACATTTATTTGACTTCTACACAGGGCCTGACTTGGAACAGGGCAGACGGGCGACAGCCTTGGGGACTCCACACTTTTAAAAAAGTCCAGTAGGGCACAACAGATTATCTATTGACGGCCTTTCTCCATTACCCTCTGTTATTCTCTTTCAATGACAGGTTCATATTTGCTGAATGGCTGTCTGGTCGTGTCGTATGCGCGTTGTCACTATATAATGGCAATGTCCGTTTGGGACCCCTCAACTTAAGAAAACATTAGGAAACTGCAACAGACACAAAAAAGCAGTGGGATTCATAACAAACAAATAGTCACATTTGACTAGAGTAACACCTTTTGTGAACTCACTAAATCTAGAAAGCCTGTAATGGGTTGCCTGAGCCAGCCAGAAAAACCAATGTCTTGGCAGAATTTAAGTCATTGGTTAACACGCGTGACTAGATGAATGACGCGTAGGACGTAATTAACTCTTTTTTGAAGTCATGTTTGTATTATATAAGATAAGATCAGATAGGATAATATAAGATTAGGGACAAGTCATGAGTGCAGAGTTTTAAAATTAAACTAAATTTTAATATTTAATAGGCACTCATCTTAAATTTTTTGAACAATTAAATAACGTAGGGGATTATAAAAAAGACGTAAAAAAAACGGAAAAAAGATTTCTTAAAAGGGTTTGTAGTTATAAGCTTATGATTCATCGCAGTTGAGCTTTCCTTTCCCATGTTTATGTAATACCTTTAAAGGCAAAGCTTTTAGTTTCGCTTTAGTTTCCAGTTCCTATAACTTCACCGGGAACGTCGCTCAATACAAAAATAGAAACACATTTTTTTTCTTTCGTTGTTTTTTCCGTAATTCATATTTTTACGTAATCAGTTACACTTTAGGTTTACTTGTCGATGTATTCAGAACTTATGTAAAGATTATTACTAATACCTTGTGATCGCGCGATAAGTGATAGCGTTTTAAACGATGGCAATGTTTGTATCCATCCGAATTTTTCAACGATCGAGGCAATGCCGTGCGTTTAAAGAGCTCTTTAATTTCCTATATATTTGTCAAACAAAAAAATACGACATGAGATGTAAACATTGTTAATATGAATGATTTCAACTAGCATTGCACACCCGTACGTTCTTGGATTTGTTTCTTGGCTATGTAGTGTTTATTTAGGATAGAAACAACGTCCTCTTTGTATTTGAACTTCCATTTTACGAGCCGCGAGTCAAAGATCCCCATAACAGCCCTTGTCTTATAGTACTTGTTATATTGAATTGTAACGCCCACTTCTTTTTTCTTCTCTCTTTCCCTTCCCTCTCCCTTTTTTTTTCCATCCCACGTATCGTTATGGGCGTATGGGGGAACTAGGAAGGGGTAACACCTCTATCGGACAGTCACTCACGCACAAATACTTCTCCGCAAAGTTTTGATTTTTTACAAAAGAAAGCAGACATACAATCCTAACTTAGGAAAATCAAAATGATCTCGGGTAAAAAAAACCCGCAATTTTGTATTATTTTTTTTTTTTGCTTTATATAAAAAAAACACGTCTTTTCAGGGAAATATTGACAACATAATACAAAATTGTAATTGATTGCTTGGTTGTTTTTTTTAATGAATTTAGGTTAAGAAACTGTCAAAACCGAACCCTTATGAGGAAAAATAAGCCTGTGCACGAAATAGTATGGAGATTCAAAAACTCTTGGTACTGTCATCAGTTTTAGAACATCTGTAACATTTGTTGACTGTCTTGAAATATTTATCATGGCTCATGTTGATTGCCTCCTTTGGCATTGTCAATAATAAAATGATAGTATCTTCACCACCAACTTGATATGCGACATAATATCTATGTTTTCTTTGCCGGAAAAAAAAGGTAATGGATATAAGCACACCACTAAAAAATGCTTTCAATGGGTCTAATCGAACTCCTGGCCTTTACATGAGGCTTAGATATTTGAGTCCGGTTGAACTGTTTTCATTAACAAGAGAAGGTGCAAATGCGAGTAACTGGCTGTCTACCCATATGGGAGGTGAAAAACGTTAAATTTAAAGGTGAGCTGCCTTGCATGGTAAAGGTTTCGGGAGTCAACCCAGAGGAAAAATCAAGAGCCGGTGACCCTTAGGCAGTTTGCAGCACCCAGTGCTACACCCTGACAGAACCTGCAACTCCGCTGACCCCCAACTGAAGGCTACTTGCCGTTTTTTTGGATGCATCAGCTGCATGAGGGACTGCTGTGTGGGTGACATCGCTCTAGCCATAGCTAATCCCACGTATTCAACTCATTTCAATGAGATAATCCATAATCCATAGTCGCTTCGCGAGTGAATGGGCCATAGGCATAGTACCGTAGTAAACGCATTCATTTAAACTAAGCTTCGTTACATACATTAGGCTTTAAAGAAGCCCAGGTTTTTATTTGACCTCGCCCAATAGTTTGTTCGAGCACTTAATAAATATATAATGGAGTGAAATCAATTACTTTTCAAAGTAATCGAAGGTTTAAGATATAGGTGTAAAATTTTAATTAGTTTCACGGTCACTTGTAACTGATGACTTTAAAAGTAGCACATCACTGATCTAAAAATTGCTATAATGCAATGAAATTAATGTATTTTATAATGAACAGTTTAATTATCCTATCTACTCAAAAAATATAAATATTTGAAATCATAAGTTAAATTTTCCTTATTTTCTTTCCACCAAAATATGATGAGTGCCGTGCAGTTCAACGGCACCTGCTCTGAAAGTTTTAGCATAAGCAGCTGAGTCAAACTAGGATGTGACCTGGCTCCAACTCTCTTTGGAATACTCGTTTCAATGCTAATCCACCACGGGCATCTATCTTTATTCCAGTTTCGATGTCAACCTTTTAAATATTGCCAGACTGAGGGCCACAACTGAAATCAGAATCACCCTCATAAGAGATATGCTATTCTTGGACGATGCAGCGGTAGTGGGACACTCACAAGAGGAGCTTCAGTCACTAATATCCCGCTTCTCTCAGACCTATAAAGAGTATGGCTTAACAATTAGCACAAGAAAACTAATGGGACCACCTGCTACCGTACCACCCTCCATCCTCATTGACGATAACAAGCTGGATGCCGTAATGAATTCCGCTATCTCGGATCTACAATTCAAGATGACGTGTCTCTAGATGAGGAGATAAAAAACGCAAAGAGAAGGCGGCATCGACCTTTGCTAGACTCCAACTAAGAGTTTGGGAAAACCAGAAGCTCATTACAGCGACCGAAATGGAGGTCTACAAGGCATGCAATCTTGACACGCTACTGTACGGCATTGAATCGTGTACTGCCTACACAAAGCAAGAGAGAAAACTAAACTATCTCCCAAAAAATTCTGTATGGGCACCTCGCGGCTGGCTCAAGAAAAATTGGTCGCCCCCACCTTCGTGAAGTGGATGTGATAAAACGGGATTTAAAATCAGTGAACATTAATACAGACCATTGCGAAGACGTAGCCTTTGACCGCAATAGATGGAGAGAGACGGAGAAAACATAAGCCTCAGCCCTCAGGCCTTGAAGAAAAGCGTTCCATACGGAAAATGGCATATGTAAATATTGTAATGTCATTGCCGGCTGAGAACTCATTTCAACGATGTTGTAGATCGGCCACACTTCCGGTCCTGGTCACGTAATTCGGCGAGGACAGCTGTCCTCACTTATATCGGCAGCTATCACACGTAGGTATGTTGTAATTGTCGTGAAACTATAGACAAGACTTCCTTGGTCACTTAATATCTAATTGTAGATAACGTCCTACGCGTCATGCATTTAGTCATGCATATTAACCAATGACTTAAATTCTGCCAAGTCACTGGTTTTCCTGACAATGCATCAGCCGAGTCTTTGTTTATTTCATTTCTTTTAATAAAGTTTGAATGTTTTTCTGCTACTGCCTGAAATAAACAAAGAAATCCAATGCCTAACAGGGACTCGACCACTTAACGACGTATTGACCAAGCGTGACATGAGGTTTGCAGGGCATGCCTTCCGACAATATGAATTACGCATGCCAAGAGCTGCAAAGACTTCATATAGGCCAATACTAGGAAGGTGCAAAGATGGACGACCTCGTATAGCTTGTCGCAATACTTTCATGGAGGACCTCAGAGGCACCAGGTGGAAAGAGGCTTTAGACATTGCCATTGACAGATCTTTATGGACACAGCAATAGTGTAGCTAGAAATTTGCCATCATTTGGGGCCCCGGAAGGCTTGACCTCTTTAGGGGGCCCCAAAATTTTGACATTTGACATCATAACATGAAATTAAGAAGTAATATTAAATATTTAATTTTAAAAAATCAATTTTCAAATTTCTCCCCCCAAACCCCCACCATAGCTACGCCACTGGCTTAACGCGCCAAAATGCGTTGGGAGGATTTAAGTCTAAGTCTGAATAAAAATTGTTTATAAAATAACGAAATTATCTGTACTCTAAAAATAGTATAATGTGTCGGTACAGTAGATTTAACAAGTTACTAAAAACTAAAAGTTGATTTTACTATTCATTTACATTTCCAGATGGTTAAAAAAAAATAATAATCAAAAAGTTATCTACATGAGACTTCATGGATTTAAAACCAGGAGATTCTTAATAATAATTAAAACAGCTAATAATTGATTGTAATAGGAAATCAAATTTAAAATTATAAATTAGTATTCTTTAATTTAATTTTAAAGAATAAGTAAATGAACCAAAACTTACTTCCGGAGCGAAACACTGAAACAGTGATTGAAAATATAGAGATAATGGCAACAATTGTTATCACTATTGACACGAATGTTCCTATTAGGAAAAAAAAGATTACCTTAAAAAACATGTTTGATAAATATGTTTTTTAAAACGGATTTGCCGGTTTTATAGCACAATATGTAGGCCAAAGATGGGTCAGTGTATACGTGTGAAATAATTAGTTCCTTCTATAGTCTAACTCGAAGATAATGTAATTTTTTTTTCTTACTGTTTTTTTTTTCCCTATTGGTTTATCACGGATGAATGTGTGCATGTATGTATAATCCTATTTTAAAATATGCCGCGAATGACCGGAAGTGTGTTTTGTTTTCAGACAGAGAGACCAGCGTGTGTGATATGCAGTAAAGCTGATTAAAGTGTATGTGTTTGATCTAGTGGTTTCATTGTTTTATTTCGTTAACTAGAACTGAACCAGGGACACCTAGACGTATCGAGACCTGAGGTAGATTCTATCGAGTTAAAATTATAAATATAATAGGAAAGCTGGGACATGGTTTATAGTAGCAATCTATACGTATTACAATAGACACTAACGACAATACATTTAAAGTCATTTTCAAACTACTATGATGAAAAAATAAATAAAAGTGGAAAGAGATCTAATGTTACCTGATGATGCTGTTGTTGAGCTCGTTGTGGCTGCAGTTGATTAAAAGAAATTAGATATTTACTAATTATATATTATTATGAGGAGATCTCTCTCTGTAAGAGTTAAAAAATTATTTTTAAGGACCAGAAATGTGTTACTATCCGAATATCTTTTTAGAAATTTTATATGAGACATAGTCGGGACGGGGGGGGGGGGGTGTTGAGGTTCTAACCCCCCACCTCCGAAATGAAATCCCCCCTTTGAGGGTGAAGTCAATTTTCGCATTGATTTTGTTTATTTTAGGTGAGATTTTAATACTAAACCATCACTTGCCCCAGCGCAGCAATACTAAACCATCACTTGCCCCAGCGCAGCAATACTAAACCATCACTTGCCCCAGCGCAGCAATACTAAACCATCACTTGCCCCAGCGTTGCAATACTAAATCATCACTTGCCCCAGCGCAGCCAAGGGTGTTTTAAGTTTAAAACCTCCTACCAGAGAATTTTGCAGCTAAACCCCCCTCTTCTATAAAAAAAATGCCAACAACAATCCTCAAATTCCAAAAGCATAGCTAAGAAAAATTTAGATTTTTAAACCCCTCCGATACCCAGCGCTCAGTATAAAAAGCAAAGTACACACTCAAAATTCTATGAGAGCAGCCAAAGGGTTTTGAGTTTAACCCCCCTCCACCCCTTTAGCGGGGTTTGAAGCCATAAAATACGTCTTCAATATAAAAATAAAGTAAATTATACACTAAAATTCTTTAAGCGATGCTAAGGCAAGGGGGGAGGGTTTACACCAAAAAAAAATTGCTGTGCGGATTTTTGACGTTCCGGATAACTTCTGAATAAACGACGTTGATCTTTCTGTAGAGATAAGCCTATAGATACAAAGATAAATAAAAAAAAACATTAGCGTCTGACAATATTAAGAATTCGATGCAAAGTGACACTAAAAAATTGAAATAAAGAAGAAACACAACAAACGTTCAACTTACTGTTTGTCGTACTGAGAGTTACGTTATAGACCTCGCTAATAGTGAAAATAGAACGTCTCACTTCTGGCTTTACAAAAAAAAAGCTGGGAAAAATAAAGTGCAACCTTTGTTTAAAAGTCAGCAACGCTATAATTATCTGAATAATATTAATATGAAATAGTGATACAAGATCATAACTAAAAACGAATGCGGAATCAATGAAATCAATAAAACTTACCTTAAATATCACTCCATTCAGTAATAACATCACTATTTTATTACTTTGATATTCGACCTTTTCTATATAATTAGTAACCGTTATTATTCATTTCAATCACATAATTCAATTTATTGAAGCAGTTCTATACTATGAAAGAATGCAATGTGGTAAATCAATTATTTTCTAATTGGACAGCATAATAGACTTACCAAATTTGATCTTCAAAGTTTTATTGATTCCATATATTTTATCACTGGTGATTTCATTGATAATGTTGGGATACATTGACACCTGTACTATATAACTGCCAACTGTTTTCAAAGTAATATCCCAATAAAACTCACAATTAGCCTTGTAGTAAAATAAGTCATCTGATGAATTAGTTGGCCAGTATTTTGAGTTGGATGCATGTACAATCGTATTTACCGCCTAATAAAAAAAAAGAGCGATTGTCAGAAAATTAAATTACATATCAATATGTCTATAATAAATGTTATTATTTTTTCATAAAGCGCTTTGATCTCCTGCTAATTATGAGGTGTCTGTAACTTTGCATGCAAGGCAGCAGCCCTGAGTTAGAGCCCTTCCTCCTACTAGTTATAAGATTAAGGATGAGTGCTGTGTTTCACAAGACTCAAACCCAGTTGCGACCTGCATAATAAACTAGATTACATAATCATGAGTAATCAATGCTAACGCTTTAATACAGGTTCATGATTTGACTTTTATTAACACACGTACAACAGACAACTTTACATTATCTCTCTTGCCAAAGGAAATAATTAGTGACAACATACAAATATAGGCCTAAACAATATTGTTTCTTTAATTCTTAAAATCAAAACAACAGAGTAGATTTTTTAAAAATCTCTTTTAAAGAACAAACCTAGATGCCACATTAAATAATTTTAACTAAAAAATTTAACTTTCAATTTGAACTAAAAAAAAAACAATAAATCTAAAAATGTTTACAATGTGTCTTTGACTGGTAGCCTATGTAGGCCTACTACAATATCTTCTTATTTTTTTATGTAGCTAAATGTGTAAGGATTTTGAATGATAAGAATGTATAAGCAGCCATTATTTTTATCAGTAAGCCTGAGGTGTACATACTTATAATTTTCAAAATAGGGTATTTTGGATGTGGAATGTTCATAGAACCTTTTGAAAAAAACAACTGTGTTAGCGTGTAGCTTACTGGAAGTTAAATCGGATATAAAACTGTTCTTAAATACATGAACAATACAAAAAAACAACAACAACAAAAAAAAACAACAACATTGTTTTAAATCTGATAATATTTGGTTACTACTGTGTACCGATTGACCAGCGGCAATGATAAACAATGAGGCAGTTATTATGAATATCATTGATATAATCCCAAAAGGAACGAAATGATACTCTTGCAAAACGACCTAGGCTGTTTGCACATCCTCTAAGAAAAAACAGAATTAACGCTTAGGGCCTACTTATATAGGTGGAAATGTTCAGTGCCATGATTTTGAAGGGTCTTTCCAAATGGAAGAAGGCTGAGTGGTAAAGCATTGACTTCCTAACCAAGGTGTCCGGGTCCGAATCTTTGTGAGGACAGGGATTTTTTTTCATTTCGGGATTTTGATGGGTGCCTATTAGTCCACCAAGCTGTTCTGGGTACCTGATAGTATTTGGGGAAAAGTAAAAGCATTTGGTTGTGCTGCCCACATGACACACTCGTTGTGGGTCACAAAAACATATGAGCTTTACATCATCTGCCCTATAGATCACAAGGTCTGAATGGGAAACTCTTGCATATAAATAAAACATGTGATCAGAGGAAAGTAATTGCAGATACACTACCTCGAACTATGTCTATAGATTCCAATGAAAAAGTAGCGATGGACTTAAAACAATACAAAGATCAGGGGCTACAGGAAAAACAAATGTGTGGTCCAAAAATCGGTAGTTTCTAAAATGTTTGACTTAAGTTGTAATGATAATGGCAATGTCTTTAATTTCCGAGGAACAAGAATGAGTGAGGTGTTTCACATGATTACGCAATCCATGGTGCGGCCTGAACTTATTTTCTCATCTTGTGCAGAGCCGTTGTTAACTTTAAAGGGTGGTCACTCTGTAAATTATGTCTGTCACGAGTCGAGTCTGTGACCTATTTCGACCAGTTTCTGGAAGCTCAAGTTCAACCAGTGCAAGTGTCCAGCGTAAACAAGTTAATTTTAGATATCCAATCGAAGAAAGAGGTTGAGGGAAAAAAATAGCACACGTCAGCTTCATTTAATTTGATGTGAAAGTTGAAGAAGTTATTAAAGAAGTTTGAAGAAAATACAGAGAGATGTTTCTTTCTTCATTTCATTGAATTGTCAAGTATTGAGAATATAATCCCCGGCAAATGTGCTCGTCACAATGTCTACTCCTTCAGCGTGATACACGGGAAATTGGATTTAATTGATTCTTAAGAAATGTCTTTACCTTCACCCATTCCTTAGTCAGTTGGGGCACCACACAAGAACTGTTGACCATCATTTTCCATGCCTCTTTGTCTTTTGCCTTGAATATAATCTCTTTCAATTGCCTCAACGTCCATTCTTTTGTGTTGTCTTCCCATCGCTTTCTCTGTGTACCTCTTCTTGTTTTCTCCTGGTACTGTTCCTTGAAGAAAGGTTTTTGAAAGCCCTGTAATGTGGTCATAGAGTTTGTGTGTATTGACAGTAGTTAGCATGACATTGTGGGGAACAATCGCTGTTCTTAAGACTGTCTCTAATCTAATCGTTACATTCTCTGTTAATGACATATGAATCTTAGATTACATTGTAATGACACGATCCATACTTAATCATTAAATAGGTAAATTAACATTAAGGGTACCGAGTGAAGAACGCGACTAGATGTCTCACTAAGAGGCCTACTCTTTTGGCTACTCTTTTGTTACACACTACAGCTTGCTTTGAGCATAACTATTCTTATAGTGTCTAATTTGTAGAATTACATCGTTTTTAAAATATGCTATAGGCCCTACTTATTTAGGGACCAGGGGTGGACTGGTACCGTTGTGACAACCTTTGGGCCACATTGAATGAACGTTAACATATTTGGCCCTTGCCTTACCTTTAATAGACTTCACTGTGTAATACTTGCCACATTTCAATGTAGCAATGAATTCCTCTAAGCCTGTATAGCGTAATTCTTTTGAGTCCCAATCTTTTATACACAATGAGTGACTTAGAGATTAACAAACAGAAAAAAAACAACACTTTTTGAGTAGCCTTATAGAAATCGCTATGTGATCATATTTGGAGAAATCTGTAACGAAACCCTGAATTATATAGTTTGTAATGAATTTACCAATGTACAGTAGTCTATGAATCCATTGTTATCGAAACTGATACAAAGTGTATCCAGTTGGTCATGTCTGTCACAAGATATCAGGAGTTTCCCTCTACGAAGCCATTCACAAATTACAATTATTAACTTAACCATTTAAATATGCTACCAAAGATGAATTGAAGAAAAGAAGCGCAAAGGAGAAGCTGAACAACTGAAAGATAAGGAGCAATAACATTTTACTTTCCTTTGCTAGTCGTTCTACAAGAAATTGACTCGGTCACAATCACTAATAATGTTTTAGTAAGGACGTTGTTGACGAGGACTCTTCTTATCCATTGAATGCTACAGTTGCATGAACTTTTCTTATTGCTCACGTTTTAAGTGCTATGGTTTAGGGCATTTTATGCCTACTCTTTTAGTAATATCAAATAGTTTCAAAAGCATGTAATTAATTATTCTATTCAAAATAATTTAACTTGCAGTTGTTATGCAGATTTGAAAACTACCAAGATGGATAATGAAATCTAGTTTCATATTTTTTAAACTCTTTCTCTTCTAAACGACGATACCATCGTTGATTTTGACCTCATTAAATTAAATTAATGTTTACTTTTTTGTAACTTGACTTTGAATTATATAAAAAGAGCATATGCATTTCCTTTTAATTCTATACCAAATACAACAGTTTCTGATAACAAACAAGGAAGCTTTTGAAGCCCAATCTTAACAGGGGAGTGAACTAGTAATGAGCAAAATAAAGAATTTCTTCCAAAACGTGGAAAAATAATTACGGAGAGAAAGAGTTAAATTAGGTTTCCGTCATTCCAAGGTCTGAAATAAATGGGAACTTTACTTTTACTTTTGGCATCAATAGAAAGCATAAATAAAACTATTTCGTCAATAGATGTCATGTTGAAATTTAAAACTTCTTTGACAAACAAATTGGCTTAGAAGACCTAATGTCTTTGAGAAGAATATTATTTACTTGATTCATTGGCGTAGCAAGGTACACGAAGGCCCGGGCTCAAGAATGTGATGGGCCTTTCCCCCCCCCCCCCCATATATTTTGTGTTACAAAGAAATTCAGTAGTTTGTATGTATCGGTACATTTACTTAAAGACATTCCACTGCAAGTTCCTGAGCACATTAAAGATAATGTTTAACTACTGTTAAAATAACGGCCCGCGGACCAGATCCGGCCCGCGACATCGTTCCATCCGGCCCGCCGAAACGTCGGTACAAAGTGTTTTCTCTGATAAATTGGTAGTTAGACTCACATTTTAAATAACAAAATGAAGCTTAAAAAAGGAATAAATCTCAAATATTTCATTGATTAATGTAAGTACTATATCCCCAAGTTGAATTAGGTTGGGCATCACTGGTTTAGCACAGTAAACATAATGCGCAAGCGCTTGCTTTCGTTGAAACCATACCTGAAGGCTATTGTACTGGCCGCTCATATTGAAAAAACCATCATTAATTTGGCAAGTAATTTAAAGAAATATGGTGATATTTTATTTATTTGTTCAGTCAATCCTGCAGACTTCTGTTTCTCACAAATATGAAAACCTACAAATGACCAATTTCTTTGAGTAGTTCACACAACAAATTTCGGAAAAAAAATGCAAATTTAATAAATTAGTATTTTTCTCAACCATTATAGTAGAGAAATATAGCGCAGATAGGATCTCATTTAGTATTTTTTCTAACATTGCATTGCCACAAGGTATATTATTTTAATTGGGTTATTCAACTAAGAACAGGACACACACCTCTGTTAAATTTCCATCTGAACAAAATAAATCCCACACACTGAGCCCACACTTATAAAATCGCAAACAATATCCTCTAATCCACCTTAGGCAGACCCTACTTCTACTACAGCCCAACATAACCAACAACCTGTAACCATCACCTGTCCTAAAATGACCATAAAGATCAGTGGGCAAATTTAACTGTAATAGTAGAGGAGTCATATATGCTGTAATATGCTCAAGGTGTCAGATGGTTTATATTGGAAACACAGGCAGGACCTTAAAAACACGACTCCAAGAACACCCTAGAGACATTCGTAACTTTGCTACTAAGCCCGTCTCTATCCATTTTAATAACTTACATCATAGGGGTACCACCGACCTCAACGTCACTGCCCTACAACAATGCAACGACAAAAACACCCGTCTGCAGATCGAAAACAAACTTATTTACATGTCAGGCACTCTCCAACCTCACGGGATCAACAACCAGCGCACTTTTATTTAATACGCGATGGGCTCTAACACTGCGGTACCCCCTTTTCCCATTCATCTTTGCCTGACAACTCCGCCCCCTTCCGTTTTCCCGCGCTTTTACACCAGCGTAGTTCATTTCTTTTCTGCCTCGATAGAGAACAACATCGGACAGATAAGTTAACTTAAGACTATTTTGTGTTAATTGTTTTTTATTTTTTGTTTGTTTTGTAGCTGATGAAGGACTCGTGGCCCAAACGTCCTTTGTTTTACTTGGTCCGGCAGGGTTACATAAATGTATGTTTTTCGTATTTTCTATACAGTGAAGGGAGCACGAAGAATAAATCATCCAAAAAAAAAAACGCTGACTGAATACTTTCTAACGAGCAAGGGATAGAAATAGTATTTAAATAATGACATGGCTGATCCAAAATTTAACATCAGGCTTTAGAGAGACGATGTTCTCCCTTTGCAACTTCTTGTGTGACTAAAGAGGCCAATCCTTGATACACAGCTGCGATCGCAGGTTGGGCATATGTAATCACCCTTCTTTCTGCTTCTGTTAATACAATTACACTTCGTATAAGCTTTGCGATTTTTAAAAAGGATTCTAAAGATTTTTCTTGTTGTTTTTTTTTTGTTGTTGTTGTTACTTGTTCCACTTCATCCAAGCATTCCTAAGTTTTGTTGTTGTTACTTGTTCCACTTCATTCAAGCATTCTTAAGTTTTGTTGTTGTTGCTTGTTCCACTTTTTCCAAGCCTTCCTAAGTTTTGTTCTTTTACTTTTGATGAAACGGAAGACGACGTTCTGAGAACTAGTTCAAACTTCTCTTTATAACTAAGCATCAACTTGTTTAGTCCTTTTGTAAATGATAATTAAAAGGCATATATTCGAGTGTTAAGATTATTGAGGAACGCAGTATTTCCCGTGGCTGCGCAGCCCTAGCTTTGACCTACATCTTTTGCCATATGAAGGGCAAGCGTAGTCAATGTCCGCAGGTGGCCAATTTAGATTTTCTTTTCGCCGTCTGCGTCTGTCTTCGGCAGCGTATTATCTTTTGCTCTAAAATGTGTACCCCTTGGCCTTTGTCAGTGACCTCCAGCTGTCTCGTTCTGAGGCCGCATAGCACCCAGGTGCTCTCTTCCATGTCAGCCAAGGTAAGTTGGCGCCTAAGCTGGCCTTTGAAGCGTTTCCGTGGGGCGCTTCTGTTACGTCGACGACCTTTTGTAAAATAAGTATTTGTAATACATGATTGATAAACAATGAATTTAAAATGTTTTAATTTTATTTTCAAACGCGTGGTGGACGAGTTGTAAAGTGCTTGGTTTCCGAACCGGGAGTCCCGGTTTGAATCATGGGGAAAACTGTGATTTTTATTTTCTGGATCTTTAGAGCGCCTCTGAGTCCGACCGGCTATAATGGGTACCTAACATTAGTTGAGGAAAAGTACAGACGGTCAGTTGTTATTCTGGCCAATTGACACCATTGTTAACCGTAGGCCACAGAAACTGATGACCTTTAATTCATCTGCCCCATAGATCTCTAGGTCTAAACTTTACTTATATTCCTATGTTTAAGTATTGTAGGCTGCCTGGTCGTGTGTTATGCGCTCTGCACTGTCATTTGATTGTCTTGGTGGTTCTGGGTTCAAAAGATGTTTGTTTTGTAAAATGTTTTACATATTTCGGATGTTCCTTCAGAGTTGAAGATAGTTTACTTCCTAGTCCAAACCTCCCGCAGGACGACGGGGGATGTGAGCGGGCAGGGTTTGAACCCTCGACCGTCGATAAATCCGAACGACAGTCCAGCGCGCAAACCGCACGACCAGGGAGCCTACAATACTTAAACATAGGAATATAAGTAAAGATGTCAGTGGCGTAGCTAGGGTGGGTGGAGATGGATCAAATTTGAAAATCTCCTCGAGGTCCCCAGTTGAAGGGGGTCCCAAATAAGTGTAATAATACATCATTATCTAATTTGATGATGTCGAGTGTTAAAATCCAGAAGCCTTCTAAAGAGGTCAAGCCCTCCGGGCACCCAAATATCTAGGTACGTCACTGAAAGATGTAATTTTTTTCAGATCTGGAGTAACATTCGAAACATGTTAAACATTATAAAGTATTCTCATTAAAAAAAAGTTAGCACAACGCTTTTGGAAGGCACATGAATAGCACGGTAGTTCAGCTGGTATGATTGCTCAAAGACAATAAAATATTATATAATTATTTCCGTGAATTAGATCCTTATCGGCATACAACTAAATAAATAAATAAGTGACTTACTACTATCATAAATGGGAAACTAATCTACACTTTGAAGATTTGTAATCAAACTAGTTTCTGTCGTGAGTAACCAGGAGAAGACTACTCTTTTCTTACTTACGACAACTCAGTTAACAGTTTTATTGAAACTGTGACATTCTCAATCTTAATCTAATTTGATTATTTTATGCCAAACTTTGTCTTAATTATATGAATATTAGATACATCTATCTATGTTAATAAAGATGTACTTTTTAAATGTATCACATGTTTGCATAGCTATTTCCAAAGTAGATATATGTTAATATACGATACCATACATAGATATGTAATAGCTTATGTGTAGAGTAGATAGTTTTCTTTTGTCCTAATTAGGCCGCACATTACACGGTCATGAGGTATGCGCGCTTGACTGTCGTTCAGATTTATCGATGGTCCCGGGTTCATACTCTGCCCGCTGCCACCCCCCCCCCCCAAAAAAAAAAAAAAAACATTCTTCAACTCTAAAGGAGCATCCAAAACATTTCAAATATTTTACAAAAAAACAAAACATGTCTTTGACAAGCTGTATGTAAATTTAAATACAGCGGGGCCCGAGAGCTATGATCTATATTAACTTTGTCTATATTAAATAAGCCTTTTGAAAAGTCCCCGATGTGAATTATTAATTTAGTTTTAGGTGATCTATATTTTACGTAGCCATGTTTTTGATATGGAGTTAGGATATTATGTTTATCTCAGCGGTTCATTTATGTTGGTACATAATTTTACTTTCATTCTTATAGCCATTTTTTCTTATAGCCATAGTTTTCATAAAATTAAATACTCTGAATGGAGCCTAATACAAGTTTATTTTTAATAGCCTTTATATAGCGCTATTTTCATGTTTATGGCCTGCTCAGAGCGTTATGGTTCAATGTTATTTGTGGATTAGTGGGGCCTGAAAAGAAGGTCTTATGTACCTCTCAGCGCTCCGTAAACACAACTCTGCTCGAGTCGGATATCGCTAGGTATCCAAGCCCAAGCGTGCTTAGCATCTCGGCTGCACACCCCAATGTATACGAATATTAAGAATTAATGTTTAAATAGGTCAGTTATAACTTCTTATAAGTCAAGCATTTTGTTTGCTGGTTTGTTCGACATGTTTTGGATCTTCCTTCAGTATTGAAGATAATTACATCATATCTCAGACCGCCAGTAGGATGGCAAGCAGGGGCGTAGCTAGAAATTTTCCATCGTTTGGGAGGCCCTAGGAACTTGACCATTTTGGGGCCCCAGCATTTTGCAAAATATTTAACATTTATTGTAAAAAAAAATCACTTATTTGAGGGCCCCCTTCAAGTGGAGGCCCGGGAAAATATTCAAATTATCCTCCAGACTCCCCCACCCTAGCTACGCCACTGAGGCAAGAGATGCCAGATGGAAGGGTTCTAACTAGAAACAATCGGCACTACATGGTCGCCATTGAATCGAACTGACATGACTAGATATGAACCTCCGGGGGAGTTTAAAGTCAGTGTTTATTAAATTTAAAATGGTGCTCCCAAATTTAAGAAAGAAAGATTATCAAATAAAAATAAAGTGAAAGATGACATTCAAAAGATTTCCACTATTTCCACCATAGCCTTTAATCATTACCTCATGCAATTTGCTCATGATAATATTGACATCTTCTCTCTCATATAGACACAAATCGACAAAGTACAAACACACATTAGAATATATCTATTTATTGACATAGTGTAATCAATCTGATGGTGGCACAGATGGGGGTAAGTTATATGTATGTAGACAGCCAGCGCCAGACGCGCGTACAACCGTGACGAGCTACGACGGTCAGCCAAGGATGGATGTGGTAAATAGAGCTGAGGAGCGTCAAGAGAGTTGTAGTCATGTGATCAGAATCTTCAAGAGCCATCTGGTGTTGTACATCGTACTTGGAAGCCCCAAGCACAACAAACGCGAACATAAGCTTCCTTTCACCAGCCTGAATTGGACGATTGCGGTTCCCCCGACCCGCCGTCCTTTTCGGCTAGAAAGATTATTTGTCAATTGGCTAAAAATTACTGCTTGAATTACTGCTTCTACATTACTAAGCTCATTTTATTATCTTATATGATACAGACGTTAATGATTATGTCCTACGCGTCATGCATTTAGTCAGGCATATTAAACAATGACCAAAATTTTGCAAATTTACTAGTTTTCCTGGCTAGCTCAGGCAACCCATTCCATGCTCTCTTAGAGCTAGGGAAGAAGGAGTAGTTGTACAAATTTGTCCTAGCATATGGGATGAGGAATGTGTCTTTATTTTTGTGTCTTTCTGAGTATTTTATTAAATTTTGTTTTTGTATTTGATTATGGTTCAGTGTTTATGTATGATTGCTACTTTACTTTTGAGTTTTCTGTCCTGAAGGCTTTCTAAATTTAGTGATTTTACTAATGGTGTTACTCTAGTCAAATGAATTTTCCTTTCTTATGAATCTCACTGCTCTATTTTGTGTCTGTTCCAGTTTCTTAATATTTTCTAGAGATGAAGGGTCCAAAATAGAGAATGCATTGTCTTTTTTTGGCCTAACAATGGATAAACAACGGTTCAGTTTTATGTTCTTATTTGATTTATAGAAATTTCTTTGAATAAACCCTATTGCTTTGTTGATGTTTTGATAGTTCATCAATGTGCTCGTCACAATAACTACTTCAAGTGGGCGACTTCTGTTAATCAAGACTAGATCTAAACGGTACAAAATCTCGTTCCTTACTTGCAGGGCCGGCCTTACAAACTGTGGGTTTTAATTTAAAAGATGCTTACGAGACCCACCTTCTATTTTATACAATAACACATTTTACTATTGTCCCAGTCTCGTCTGACATTGTGTCTGTTCAATGTTCACCTCTGGCTAAGACGCTGAAAAAGACACGTGAAACTCCTGATGTTGAAACTGGAGGTAGGATGACTGAAATTGACTTGCAGTTCAGTCAAGTCAAGGCTGTATGGTGGTATTCTTTGGACAAGGCAGTCAAGTAGTATTTTGGTCCGATACGACTTTATCTGACTTAGACAGTCGAATTGTGACTTTGAACTATGTAGTGTATTTTGGGCAGACGAATCTAGTATTCAATTGAGACATGTTCTAATAGTAGTTATTATTCTGATGATTATGTGTTTTGGAAATTCATTATTACTCCTGTGATGTGGATGTGATTGAACAAGATTCACTATTGGATTTGCTTTACCGCTGTTGTGTGGATGTGATTGTATTTCATTCTTAATTCTGAAACTTGCAGTATTAGTATTATCAATAAACTTAATATTTGTCTGCCAGTGTGGATTCATGTTAATCTGTAACATCTGTGTTCGTCTCCAATCAAGTATGACACCAAGAAGCACGACACCAGTCGAGTTTGTAACAGTAATACAGCATTCATTCAATTATTTATTTACAACTATTAATTACATCATTTTATCAACCTTTAGGTGACAGTGGGTAATTTAAGTTATGCCAATCGTACGATACACTAAATATGTTAACCCTTTAAGTTCTACATCTTGCAATGCATGTGGATAGAGCCATGGCTGATTATGATAGGCCCCTGTCAGGTGGTGGTCCCAATTTGAGAACTCGATTAAATCGGTTTAAGGCCGGTACATCTTATTTTCTTACACTGTATCAGTGAAATAAAAAGAGATGTCAATGTGTTGTGTTAAGCAGTGGCTTCACTAGGGTTGGTGTCACCCGGTAAGTTATGTCATTTAGTGGGATTGAGATGATTCTGAAATGTATTTAGTTAGAAAACGTTTGTCTTTCGATCTTATGGTGTTTGGAGGGGCTGTGGCTATGTGATAGGCCTACTTAATGTTTGTTAAGAAAAGTAAAGTTGGTTGGTCGTTGTGCTAGGCACTTGACACCCTCATTAAACCTAACCTCAGAAACAGATGACCTTTACATGATCTGCCCCGTAGATCATAAGGTCTGAAAGGGAACTTTACCTTTACATACTTCTGATGTATAGACCAAGTTCTTGCAGTACTGTTAAGCATCAAAGGTTTTTGTCGAAGTCTTGTAGAAATACGTAAGCTTCAATTAACCCATACATTATTACATTAGTCACTCAATTACTCTTCTAGTTATGTAAATGTTGTTATTAATGGATAAATACTTTCAGGTAAACCCAAATGTCTATATGAATCAATACAACATTTTTGGTCTTGAGGATTTGGATAGTGGGTGTTGTTTTGTTTTAATGGATTATTTAGTTCCAATTATTAATTATCACACATGTTTTTGTTTTGTTACCAACATTGCTCCTCGTCGACACATTTGTTTTATTACACTGTTAAAATATGATGCAGAAAATTAAATGTAACTTTTGAAGTTACAAGCAAAGACAACTAGGTTTTTATTCTAAAAGTAAGTATTTTTATCAGTTATCTCCCTTGAAAAACAAAAACAGCAACGCGTTGTAAAACATGTAAACTAATAAAAATCAAACAAATCATTTGATTTTTTTTTTTTGTTTTATTTAAAATAATTGCTAAATTCTAAATTATATTTAAAATGAAAAAATACAGTCTACATTAGGTAGGTTGTTTACTGTAAATCTATCGGCATATTTATTATACAAAGTAAATGTAAGTTTTTTTGTTTTTAAAAATTAGTATTTATTAGTTATTTCCCTTGAAAAACAAAATTTGGCCGCACGGTAGAAAAAAACTTTAAAAAGTAGAATCAAACAACACACTAACATTTTTATTCCATGAAATTTATTTTTTTTATAACTGACCACTTTTTGTATTTGAAATGTTTGCAAACTTTTAAATTGCATTTTAAATAATAAAAAACAACCATATAAGAACTGCATCTAATAAATTTGTTCCACAAACCTGTTCGTCTATAGCAAGTTCTAGATATACACCTGCCAGATTTTGTTTGTATTTGAACAGATTTTTAATTATTGTAAATGTAAATTACAAACAACAACATGGATAACAAGGGAAACAAAACATTGTAAATTTAAAGATAACATACACAATTTATTTACATAACTCAAGACTAAAGAGACATTTGAGTTAGATGTTCAGAATGTCAAGGGTTCTCAAAGACATCTTTATGGTGGAGCTGGACAACTAACAAGGGAAACAACTTACTAGACATGACCAAATCCACTGTAATTTAATCCAGACTTGAAACTTCCACTGTGGACAAGTTCAGACCGAGGCCAGTAGTTACTATACACCAGACAGTAGACTTGTGCTCCACTACTTCCTGGACATGTACAAGTTGTATAAGTAAACTTAGACATACCATACACCTCTAGTCTGTCTTTCCATTGACCAACACTGACCTGTTTAGAACATCCATGAGGATGTGACACTATAAAGGTCAACTTGTGTTGAGATCTAGAATCAATGTATTTGTTCCAGACTTTCTCCCAGACATTTTCAAAATGTTCCCACATTTCCCTCAGTTTATTTCCTAAAGTTTTATCACATGTCACACATTTCAACTCACACAAGTCATCCCCAATGATTGCATAGCTAACACTGACCTTATCAACACTGACCACTGGGCTGTCTTCTCTATTATAAAACAATCTCAAGGTCGTGTGGTTGGCCTCAATGCCATCAAAAACCACATGTGTGGCTGTGGTCACATAAAACTCCCACCACACATTGTTGGGTGAGTTTGAACCTTCACATTTTCTACACCAATACTTTTTGTGGGCAGAATGTATATAACTTCCATCTTGTCTGACTCCATCTTGAAACTTGTTTACATCCCACACTCTTCCACTTCCTGTCCTCAAGTTTTTTCTCTCCCTCATGTTATAAAATGGATATGGTTGAGTTGTATTTAGATAAAACTTTGGTCTGCGTGGACTTGACATTTTAACATCAACTCTAACTGTGAGGTCAGCTATAACTTTGATGTATTCATACAAATCATTGTCTTGATAACGTTTAGGTAAATGTTTCAAGGTGAATGTATCAACTGGTATAAACTGGCTATGACCTGGATTCTTATCACAGCCCAAAAGATGTTTTAGAAGATCAGTTTCTCCACCTTCTGACTCCTGAGTTTCATGATCACCTGGAGAACAGGGAAATAAACTTGATCCAATGTTTACAACACAATGTAAAGTATTGATCTAATCAAGAGATATCTATAAATAGATCAACTCATGTGTTGATCTCTACAGTTTATATACTAAAAATGAAACTCAAAAGTTACCAATTAGTGGATCTTCAACCTCATCTGACTGGACTTTACACTGGCCACTGGTGAAAGGATGAGGATCTGAAAGGATGAAAGTCAAATAACTATTTTATATATTCTTTTGTTTTATTATTATTAGAAAATAGACTTACACAAAAACCTTTCTCTATCTAAACATTTACAAACCAAAAGTTTACCTGTATCATGATTGTCATCCCCAAGACTGGAGAATTCTGCTAGGTCAGTCTGATCCTTTAGACGGACTGAAATAGTTTAAATGAATGTGTCAGTCAGTTTTTTTTTTCTAAAAGAACAAATAACTATTGTTTAAAATACTGAATTTTTACATTTTTGAATTTTTAAACTAAAGTTCTAGAAGCTGAATATAGACCTAACGTTGAAACAACTTGAATTTGACATGCTACATATTATTGTGCTAAATTCAAGTAAAAAAATTGTTAATAAAATAAAACCATAAAACTAGTTTTAAACTTAGGTATTGTTTCACTCTGATTTCATACCATTAAGTCCACAGGTGTCTTGAGGAAAGCAAAGGACTGTACTGTTCTGGAGATTAGAACAAAATATGTACATACAGTTGCATTCATTTTTTTAATATATATAAACCAATTTACATCATTGAAATATTCTCAGACGAATGTAATTTGTATATTTGTTTGTTTGGTTAAATTGTTTAAACTAAGAGTAGTTGCATTGAATGTAATACATGTGAAATGATTTATAATATATAATATTATCTAGCAGATTTTAATTATTTGTTTTAAACAAAGTTATTTATAATTTTAGAACTAGTCTAGATCTAGTAGGCCTACTTTTTGTTTATCTATTAGATCTAGAAATTTAGATTTTATATAGATGCATTAATCTTTTATCTAAATCTAAGTAGGACTATATCTAAACCCTAAAGATGGATAGATCAATAGACTAGATCTAGTATGAATTAAATTATTAATAGATCTAGACAAGAAGCTAATGTGAATTTAAATGTTGATCTAGATGTTCTACATTACCTAAGATCTAATGAGCTACAGTAGTTTAGATATAAAACAGACCAGATTAAAATAAACCAGTTTAGCTCAAGTTATTTAAATAGTACATATGTTACTTTAAAAAGAAGATAATTATGTTCCATGCATTTCATGTGTCAAACTAGTCATTCATGTTAATCATTGTTATGAAAATTATATTCTGTATCGGTTGTCGTTTTTATGTTTACATGTGCTTGTAACTCGTTTGTGAGAATGTGTTCACGAAATGTGTGTTGTGTAGTCATTCAGTGTATTAAATTGTTATAAACATAAAGATAAGAGAGTCCAGAACCATGTCTGTATAGTATGACTTAAACAATGCTAAGTCTTTGGTTTTCTGGCTAATTCAGGCAACCCATTCCATTCTTTACTGGCACTAGGTTAGGAGCACATGTACGAATTTTTGCTAAGTTACAAGTAATGCAATGTGGCGCAGTGACTATACAGTAAAGTACTTGGCCTTTAAACAAGTTTTCCTGGTACCAATCCTTGTGAAGACTGGGATTTTTTAGTTACATATCTTTGAATGCAAGGCCTGAAAGGAAAATATTTTACAAGAAATACAATTCTCTTAACACTAGATTTATCTATCCATAGGCCTATACAGGTTATAAATCTAGTACAATGTTATCTAAACCTATATCTATCATAAGATCATCTAGATCTATAAATTGATTAGAAAGGATACATCTAGATCTATTTTAAAATCGAAGCCTATAATTTAATTTAGATCTTTCTAGAATTAAATGTTGTTTATAATATTTACTACTGAATCTAGACATTTATAGATCGATAAAATAAAGGTTAATTAAGTCTACTCTATATCTAGATCTAGGCAGTCTAGACTAGCTAATCTAGAAAAAAAAGAAGAAGAATGGATTTATCGGCTGCAGTTATCGTTTCATCGTAATCGACACATTTATTTACGCTTAAAAATCAAACCTCTATAAAAATATGGACGAAAACAATAGTCATAAGACAAAAGTATAAATCTGGATTTAGTTAAGATTTTAAAAACGTATATACATATGCTCATTTATTACTGATACACTATGTTTTACAAACACCATTAAAATTTTATAGATATAATAGGTCTATCAAGACTGCTAGTTTTAGATTCTAATAATTGAATTAATTTTCAATTATAAAGTAATCGCATTCATTTAAAACCAGATTTTTCTGCACTTTAAAATTGCAATTTTAATTCTACATTGTTATTGTCTTTATTAGTGTCATTATTGTTATTATATTAGAAACGAAGGAATTATATTCTCAGGCACTTCCATGGACCGTCTAGCTTCATTAAAGAGAAACAAAATTCATTTATAATTGTATATATGAAAATTAATATTTAATTTTTCATTAAAACCCTACCTAGCATGTCAAGATTGAGCGTGAAGTGAAGAAAAAAGTATGAGATGACAAAAAGTTGTTTGTACATGTTTCATACTTTGTATTGGGGACATTTGAGACTGAAGTCAAGCCTGATTTGTAGTTGCATGGACACTGCTTGGCTATTATACTTTGTATTGGGGACACTTGAGACTGAAGTCAAGCCTGATTTGTAGTTGCATGGACACTACTTGGCTATTATACTTTGTATTGGGGACACTTGAGACTGAAGTCAAGCCTGATGTGTAGTTGCATGGACACTACTTGGCTATTATACTTTGTATTGGGGACACTTGAGACTGAAGTCAAGCCTGATGTGTAGTTGCATGGACACTACTTGGCTATTATACTTTGTATTGGGGACACTTGAGACTGAAGTCAAGCCTGATGTGTAGTTGCATGGACACTACTTGGCTATTATACTTTGCATTGGATTGCAGGCATCGCCAGGCCGGACTGGACTGTTTGCATGTGAGCTGTGCTTGCCTGTTAACTAGATCTATGTTGTATAATCTTACCTAACTTAGGCCTTCTAATCTAGTATTTATTAGTATGCATAATCATCATTTATGTCTGAGTTTGAGTTTTGTGTTTTTTGGCACATCAGCACAATTTAGGCCACGTCGTGCCCATAATCCTTCAAGGATTTATTTCATATTTTATCATAGACTAATTAAACCTTTAATATTGACACTCTCGTTGTTAACTAATATACGTCATTACTTGACACTCTCGTTGTTAACTAATATATGTCATTACTTATTGACACTCTCGTTGTTAACTAATATATGTCATTACTTATTGTCACTCTCGTTGTTAACTAATATATGTCATTACTTATTGACACTCTCGTTGTTAACTAATATACTAAACACATTGCCATTAATTGTTATATAAAGGTTACTTAATATATTAACTGATTAAATGTCAGGGGTGCCTGAGAGATGAACTCCAATTGGTAGTCCTCCCGTAGAGCCTTGGAGACAAACTCTGCGGTTCCGCGTAGTGCCTTATCGCTTCCACATAGGTAACGTGACTCTGAAGACACTCTTACAAGATATGCGCCAATGTTTCCACTAACACTTAACTGTGTCGGCATTGGGCATCAAAATTTGGCCGGAACTAGGCAAAAGTAAGGGGTGCCTGGCTGACGAATCATGACTTACAATCACAACCACGAAAGCAGAAAGGTTTTCATATTTCCATTTACAATTTGTTTGCTTAAATTCACTAAATCGTCTATCTTTAGTGTATTTATGTTGTCCACATGTCACATTGAAACAGTTTAAATATAGCCATTGTTTGCTCATACAAATCTGAAGCTTCTCTATTTAGTGTATTTATGTTGTCCACTTGTCATATTGAAAACTACAGTTAGATATAGCTATTGTTTGTGTAATAAATGTCTAGACGCTGTCTGTTTCGGCTTTGTTGAAATTGTTGGTTAAAACGGATGTGTGGGCGCAGCGAGCTGGGAAATGTGGGCATTGACAACCTGGTTGTAAATGCATCAGAAAATAGATCAGAAAATGTTTTTAACTATCTCTGTGATCAAGGGCAGTGATTCCCAAAGTGGTCTATATAAACACCCAGAGGTCTACAAAAACTTCCAAGGGGTCTACGAAAGTGAAGAAATTAATTGGGGGTCTATGAGACGTTCCTGGGGGAACCTACGATTATGTATTTTATTTAAGCAGGTAGGGATATTAATTTTCATATCCCATTAATGTATTTTTTCCACACTACTATAATAATATTAACTTAATTATAAATATTTATCCTGCTAACCAATAAAAATTGTTGTATTATTTTTCGATACTATTTTAAATAGCTTAGTTTTGTCTACATGTAACTAATGTTTGTAAGACATGTAGATTGTACAGCGTTCATTATTTAAAATAGGGATTCACTCCTCTCTTATCAAACAAGCGGTTGCCTAAGAGACTTTTTATGACAATGTGAAACGAGTTATTAAAATTATCTTAGAAGATGCCACCATGATAAAAAGATAAAGATGAAGCAGTCCTTTAAACATTATAAATTTATTAAATAATTAATTAAATAGCCTTAAGTATCATTGTAATTTTTTTTTTGCAAAGAGCAGCTTCTCGTGTATGGCTATATTTTAGTGGCTTCTTAGAAGTCTTATATTGTTTGAAAATTAATTAAACTAAAAATATTTTTTTTAAAATCATATGTTACACAAAACGATTTTTGTTTCTGTTAGTAATAAAATAATATTTCAAAAAGTTCTAGTTATGTAGCTTTTGTGTGAGCTCTCCAACTTCTCTCTTAGAGGCCATCTGCTACATGTGAATGCTACCAGGTACTTTACTCTGTGACAATGAGGGCGAAATGGCGCCTGAGTGGATCTTTATTGTGCTCACGCTGAGGCACCTCTGTAAGTCCGTCCTACTCAAAACTCGTCAAAGAAGATCGGCTTTGACATGTGGTCGTCTCCCATGCGAGATAAGTGTTAGTGAAAGCAAAACAATTAATACATTGATGACATTTTGTTCCTATTCGCCATCTCACGCTTCGTTAGAACTGTTTTTTTAAGACGAGGGCGCTGGCGGATTTTTTGAAAAAGAAAAAATACGAAAAGAGGGGGCGGTACGCTAACAAAGATTAAAGTTCACTGATTAAGATAGTTTGTTGAGATATGGGTATTGTTGAAGATGTGCCTAAATAACAGAAAATTGTTTAGTAATATTAAACAAATACAGACTTACTTTTTCTTTTTTAAGTCTTTTCGATACTTTTCTATCAGTTTGAGTTTTTCTCTTGCAAGACATCTTTGACGAGTTCTAAAAATAAATAAGAATCTGTTTAAAGAAATGTATTTATCAAACATACAAGGGCAGATAACTGAAACTTTTTTTGAACCTTTGTTACCCAAATAGACTTTTTTATCTTCCACTTCAAGAAATTACGTACAAAACTATGAGTACTTTGTAGACTTTGTTGTAACTCATGTTTCACTTTTTTTTTCTGTGAACGTTTTAGGTACAGTTTTGATCTGACCTTTGCCCAGTCCTTTTTATCCGACTATTTTGACAACCCTTGATATGTCCTTAAGAGTTGTCCACACTTGCTGTCGGGGTTTGGGATCGAGTTGTCTCTCACACGATAATATTTTTTTGTGTTTATTTCTGGACATGTGTCGGGGGAATTTGACTAACATTACGTTAAGGATGTAGAATAACTGGATGCGTAAGATGCCGCAGGAAACGTCTTGTGATCTTTTCAGAAAAAAAAAACAACTACTTGGTAAAAATTTCAATCTCACCTTAAGTAAGAACTAAATATGTCGAATTGTACCTGACGATATACCTATAAATATCTACGAAAGGAAGGTATTAGGACTTGCACGAGAGTTATAAATAACGTTCATTGATATACAACTTTATTTGCTGTATTGATTTAATAGTAATTTGTGTCCCAGCTTTCTTATAATGTTCTATTATTTCTCATTTTGTATCTGTTTATTTTAAACAAGCCGCGGAGTAACGGTGTAAATAAACGTCCTTGTTGAAAACAATACATTCACTTCATGGGAGTCACGAAACTTGAAGACAAATCTAAAATAGAAACAATTCGTTTCCAATTTTCTCTATAAAGTTAAGATGAATTCTACATTGGCACCTTTATCAAAGATATTTTTTAAAGTAAGAGTCAGATTTATCTTTTTCAGTTTTATTCAGTGTGTTTTCATTTTTATTAGTTACTGGTTTAATCGTTTTTCAGCAGTTTTAAACAGGATCTAGATTTATTCTCTTCATAGTTTTAATTACGGATGTTTGATATACACTATTGTCCAGTACATTGTCTTTGCTAAAGACTTAATTCAACTACAGACTTACTTGATGCGCTTGTCAAGTTGCTGGTTGACTTTTGTGCATCCGAGTTTTAAAAAATTGTCTTTTTAAAATGTAACACTCTTATCTTATCTTATATAATACAGACGTTACGTGCACTATTTTGACAACCGTCTCCTGGTTGTGAGATCTAAGAACCAATCATGAATACTTTTTATATGCACTATTTTGACAACCGTCTCTCCTGGTTGTGAGATCTAAGAACCAATCATAAAGACTTTTTTATTCTAGTAGATATATATTCGATTAACTCGAAGAAGTGGGAAATGAACAAATCGCTATTTATAGAAACATAATAACAACAGTAATATCCGATTAATATTATTATTATTATTATTATTAACATAAAAATACAGTTCAGACTTTTTAAAAGTTTTATTAGAAAAACATGTATAGCCACTAAAAAGGTTGAAAGTTTATCTCTTTAGGAAATAAACAACTTTGCGTCTCAGTCAGATACGTTGTTGTGCCTCACATATCTAATACATCTTTACCAGCCATGAAATAGTGTTTTGCAAAACTGTATTAGTTAGTTTATTTCGCCAGTTGACTTTCTAATGAATGCATTTTTAATTTTTTTAACAACTCCTTATATCCTCTTGCATTACTGTACATATACACGAATTCTACCATACGACCTTATATATAGATATATATGATAATTATATTGTGAAAACGTGACATTGATTTTTCTTATGTACACAGTCTTTTTTTCAACTCGTACTATCGTGAAATTTTCTGAGTGGAAACTGAATGTGTGTGCACTGTTTACAATTTTTTTTAGAAATATTAAGCTCCTGTATGTCTTTAGAAAACGAATTAATGGATGGACATTTATTTTTTTGTATTATAAAAAGATACAAATCTACATTTGGCTAGAGAACTAGAAAAAAATATATTCTGAACGAACTATTCGTCTTCGGGTATTTTCGCCTTCATTCGAATGTTTAATAAATTAATGTTCAGAAATATGTTGCTAATCTAAATCTTGTAATATCCTATCTTTAGAAAAATATAAAGTGGAGTAGATCTATACAAAGTGCTTAACCAGGAATCTCGGGCGAAAGAGGAGGGGTGGGTAAACAACATTAATCTTACAGACTTTTCTAATAGTCGTTTTGGAATACTGTTGGGCACTTGTCCACTTATAAAAGTATCTCTAACAGAATTTTCTAGTAGACATTTTGGAATGCTGTTGGACACTTGTCCACTTATAAAAGTATCTCTAACAGAAGTTTCTGGTAGACGTTTTGGAATGCTGTGGGACACTTGTCCACTTATAAAAGTATCTCTAACAGACATTTCTCGGTGGTGTTCAGCTTTCACCGCTTTTAAATTAAGTTGCAAGCTTCGGATATAAATCATTATTTCTGCATGTAGTTGTCTATCGTTTTACCTTGCTCTGATTGCAAGTAGCCAAACGATTCCTGGCAAACATCTCTCTCGGAAAAAAAATCAGTGAATTGGTCACATTTTAGAAAACTCTGTTTAGACTTATAATTTTCAAAGTAAAAAAATCACTAAAAAATAATTTAACTAACATAAGTCATTGGATTTTCTCGTTTGTACGCTGTATTCAGTAATTAGTCCATAACAATTACTTGTGAAAACTTTTATGACTAGCCTTCAGCATGAAACCCTGCCAATGTTCTCGTGTTATGATGCAAATTAGCATAATCTTTATATGCAGGAAAGTGTAGAAACTTTGGTTCACAAATTATGTATCAATATTACAGCATTAGATCTAACTTAATAAATAAGTTGAGCTGATGCTTTTAAAATACCTTTCTCCCTAATAAATTGTACCCTCAATTCATAATAAACATTTGGACAGTTTCTATAAGACAGCACTCTTTGCTATTATCACCATAAAGCCATATCCACAATAGCCATCGTCCTTACATTCCAAGTGTTATATTTCTAGCTACGTCAATTGTTAATGCCTACTCGGGTAAGTCACCGTCAAATAACATGATTGTGTCAGGACACGACTTGACTCGTTTGGTGTTTCGTGATTGCATTTTTAGTCAATAAATTATTAAAAGACAACAGGAAGATGAAGACGCTCAAGTATATACATGAATGAGAGCGCGTAAGTCTTCATCTTTGGAGGATATTTGAGATTGTGTTTCCACATCATCTAACGTGCCATGATCTCCAGACGTAAATCGAATTATAAGTGTTACTTCGTACAAGTTATCACGAGATTCAGTAACGTCCCTGAAGTGTTTTGTTCCCAACTGACGAGTACTATTACTGCATCGCTTTGCAGAGGATTCCTTGAAATGTTTTGTTCCCAACTGACGAGTACTATTACTACATCGCTTTGCAGAGGATTCCTTGAAATGTTTTGTTCCCAACTGACGAGTACTATTACTACATCGCTTTGCAGAGGATTCCTTGAAATGTTTTGTTCCCAACTGACGAGTACTATTACTACATCGCTTTGCAGAGGATTCCTTGAAATGTTTTGTTCCCAACTGACGAGTACTATTACTACATCGCTTTGCAGAGGATTCCTTGAAATGTTTTGTTCCCAACTGACGAGTACTATTACTACATCGCTTTGCAGAGGATTCCTTGAAATGTTTTGTTCCCAACTGACGAGTACTATTACTACATCGCTTTGCAGAGGATTCCTTGAAATGTTTTGTTCCCAACTGACGAGTACTATTACTACATCGCTTTGCAGAGGATTCCTTGAAATGTTTTGTTCCCAACTGACGAGTACTATTACTACATCGCTTTGCAGAGGATTCCTTGAAATGTTTTGTTCCCAACTGACGAGTACTATTACTACATCGCTTTGCAGAGGATTCCTTGAAATGTTTTGTTCCCAACTGACGAGTACTATTACTACATCGCTTTGCAGAGGATTCCTTGAAATGTTTTGTTCCCAACTGACGAGTACTATTACTACATCGCTTTGCAGAGGATTCCTTGAAATGTTTTGTTCCCAACTGACGAGTACTATTACTACATCGCTTTGCAGAGGATTCCTTGAAATGTTTTGTTCCCAACTGACGAGTACTATTACTACATCGCTTTGCAGAGGATTCCTTGAAATGTTTTGTTCCCAACTGACGAGTACTATTACTACATCGCTTTGCAGAGGATTCCTTGAAATGTTTTGTTCCCAACTGACGAGTACTATTACTACATCGCTTTGCAGAGGATTCCTTGAAATGTTTTGTTCCCAACTGACGAGTACTATTACTACATCGCTTTGCAGAGGATTCCTTGAAATGTTTTGTTCCCAACTGACGAGTACTATTACTACATCGCTTTGCAGAGGATTCCTTGAAGTGTTTTGTTTGTTTTTTTGCTTTGTATCTCTCTCGTTATCTTTATATTTTCCTTTCAATTTGGTCACATGTTTCATTGTTTAAGTAATCATTAGATTTAAAGGTCCTGTATTAGATCCACGCGAGTATTCTCACACTAGTTTGACTTCTATAGGATTGTAAAAATATAGGTCCTAAGTTGATTGTTAATGTCTTTATGTATAAAAAGAGATGAATTTCACAGAAGCACTGTTTAGAGGGTATAAGCGAACAAAAATGAATTCATTCTTTAAGAATATGTGACTAGCATTAGTATCTCTTATAAACGGTAAGGCGAGACTAATCTATTTTACTGGTCTTATTTAATGTGGCCCTTTCTACAGTCCCACCTGCCAATTTAGGCATCGGCCCACCGAACATTGGCGTTGTTGCCCCTAAAGCCATTCCGCTGGAAGTAGGAGTACATTAGGAAGCTCACACCAAGAGCCCTTTAAATCACGTGGTACATTTTATAACATTACAGATATATTTATTGTACAATTATTATTTGTTTAATAACAGGATGAGAGGATGAAATGACCGGGAACCATATTAAATATGGGACTGTTACCTTTAATATTATTTTCATTTTAATATTTTTTTGAGTTTACCATATTCCTTTATGGATGGGGTACCTGGAATTAGCATTGATTAGCATGAATTTTAAGCTATAAAACTGAATTGAATAAATAAATTGCTATAATTTAAAAACAATATGATACCGTTTACTACACTTTGCAATTAAATCTAACTGTCCTCTTCAACATTAAGTCTGGTCCTTATCTTAGTTAATGCTGACGTTACTTCAAAAAAGAATGTGATTAGGTCATACAAATCATGTTATGTCCGGAATATTTCAGGAAAATCAATAGATTACAGGTCAACTGTTTTCTAAATTTCTTTGCAACGTTTAAGCTTTTGGTCAGGTCTAAATAAAGAAATGACGACTGGGTCTTGGTTCGATAAAAACAAATCATCGGGCCTTTACCTGCGCTACCATTACATTGTATTTAAAGGGTAAGAATGTCCGCGGACTCTGAAAAAAAGAGGAGCTTCATGCTCATTCACTGGGTCGTAACATTTTATAAAATACAATCACTTTTTCTAGTTGGTCTTTACAGGTGATCAGTACTGCTGTACGTAAGAATTGTATATGTGTTAGACACGAAAGCTCAAATTTTCAGTAAATTTTACACGCAATGTATCAGAATTTAGAAAAACCCAGGTTCGTTTCTTGTGCAACTTCAGTATTTACCCTAAACACACATATCTTGTGGAGCTGAATAACTTAAATATCTACCCTGAACACACATAATTTGTGGGGCTGAATAACTTCCATATCTACCCTGAACGAACATACTTTGTGGGGCTTTACAATTTCAATATCTACCCTGAAAGCACATGATTTGTAGGGCTGAATATCTTCAATATCTACCCTGAAAAGACATAATTTGTGGGGCTGAACAACTTTAATATCTACCTTGAACACAAATCTTTTGGGGCTGGATACTTTCAATCAGTCACTACATCCTCTACTGGACATTATAAACACTACATCCACTAATGGACATTAGATAATACAGCATCTAATAAACATTATACTTACGACACCCTCTACTGGACATTATAGTCACAACACCTTTTATTAAACATTATAAAAGAGAATTAATTATATTGAAAGTTAACACATTTTAGAATACCGTAGCTGTGTAAATGTGTTGTCGTCAGATGTATAAAATTGTGTTTCTGGGAGACTGCTATCTGATTGTGTATCTTGTGGCAGTTGTGTCAAGAAATATTATGTCATCTCGACATAATCATGCTAAGATATAAGTTGGTAAATATGTTCAAATTAACTATTATCGGTGAACAAATTTTGAGTTTGCAGTGGATTCCTCATAAACCTTTCATTTAGTGGTCATCGTTTAGGTGACACAAGTAACAACGACAATGTCTTAGCAGTACAAAGTTCTTTAGAAAAAAAAAACTTAAGTCTTTACCTCGATCCACAGATTCAAAGAGATAATAGACTTGTTAGGTAGTGCTATTTTAGCAAAAATACTAAAGGAGATCCAATCTGTACCATTTTTCTCTATCATGGTTGACAGCATCCAAAGAGAAGTACACATTTATTACATTTGCATTTTTTTTTCAGAAAATGTTTTGTGAATTCCGATGACGGAAAGAAACTGCAATCAGAGAGTCATTTGTAGATTTTTATATTTGAAATAACCAGAAGTTTTTCAAGTCTGACTGAACAGATACTCTTACGTAATAAAATATCACCATCTTTCTTTCAATTACATTACTTGCAATGTCATGGCGATGATGGTTTTCCAATATGTACTATAGCCCTACTGGATTGTTTCAACAAAAGAAACCGCTCACGCATTGTGTTCACTGTGCAAGCGATACGTAAGCATAGTCCTAAATGATTCTGTCTGCTGTGTTCGTGAGCTTGCATTGGAATGAGGAAATACATACAAACTAATGGATTGATTGTCACACAAAATATTTGTAATATGGAGGAAAGGGCGCATCATAAATTTTTGAACCCGTGCCCAAGGGTACCTTGCTACGCCACTGATTATTCCCTTACTTTTTTCTAGTATGTTTTTTATCTGATCATTTTTTTTAGTTAGCTGCTATTATCTTTGCCTCATAGATTCAAACAAAGACAATCGTGTCTCAGTTATACACCTATATCCGTGTTGAAATGTATTCATATTAAATATCAGATAGAATGGAGTTTACAGACGTAATAATGGCAATGACTTCCGTAGAGTAAGCCTATAGACTTAATTGTTATAGAGTGTGTTTGTGTATGTTTCTATGGTAACGGTGAGACGATGTCAGCGAATTGTTGATATCTATATAGTGGGAATGATGCAAGGTAAGCGACACTGTCGTCAACTTTCTTTTTTTTATTACTAAAATCTTCTTTTTTTTTCTGAACTTTAAATTTATCTATTTTGTAATTAAAAAGTATATTCCCAAATAAGCTTTACAAATTATTTCAATTTCTACAAGCTAAAATATAATACGCCAACATCGGTTCAGTTACCTACCAGAAGTTTGGTGCTACAACTCAACGACTGTCCACAATGGTTTTCTTTTTGTCACATTTTCTTTCAATAAAAAAATATATTGCAAACTTTAGAAGACGTAAATGGCTTTGACTGCATGACTGCGGGAAAATATTTAGGTCACAACTGGGTATTGTATGAACATGAAACATGAAACACTGCACTTAACCTTAATCTTCAGAATCGAAGACATTTCCATTATTATTGTTATAAGGGATGCACTTAACATTTTGAATTTATGTCAGTTATAGATGATGACATCAAATGTAGCCACGTGGAGGAAGAAACAGCCTTCGAGCTTCATTTAGTCTGGTCTCCTAACGATAAGTCACGCGCTAAACTTATGATGTTGTTAAACGAAGCAGAGGTGGCGCTGTGCTACTTAAGACCTGTGAATTGTGCAGTGTTCTCCACGCGAGCGAATGCAACAATAACAAGTACGCCAACAAAGCGTTATGAGAACACTGTCTCTGTACCTGGGGTGAAATCTTCAGGCTATTGGAAGGTCCAATACATAAATGAAGTTGATGCAAAGAATGACAGAGTTTGTAAGTTTATCATGTTTGGTAAGTGTTCGAATCCAGGTTAAGACTCTAGGTGGACCACTTTGGTGGCCGATTATGTGTTTGTGTTTCACAAACTTTCTTTGTAACCTTGTTCTTTTTTTCAGAAACCTCTTTGTTGTGTTATATATAATAGCTAACAATTTAAAATTAGAGATTGCTTTGGCCTTAATAAACTAAATAAAGACAATATATTGATTGGCTATCTTTCTTTTTTTTTCTACACATTGATTTTGGTAGCCTTGTTGTCTTTTGAGTAGCATTGACTTTGCTGTTTTTATTGCTTTACATTGATTGGTTATAGTTACTGTTTTTTTTTCTTTAAATTTATTGGGTATCTTAACTGTTTGTTTGCTTTTTTTTTTCGCTTTACATTGATTGGGTACAGAAAATGTCCCCCTTGATACACTACTCCTGACCAGGACCAGGTCAGCTTCTAACTCGCTGACCACTGGCTACACATTTTATCCTCCTTGAAAATAAAACCCGTGTTAAATTAAAAATCATTTTGAAAAGCGCATGTCACTTCGAGTCCTTTGTTAACAAAGCGTTTTATGCCATTTAGTCAAATCTACGAGCTTATTGTTCTTCTATCTTTGAACCTCTTTCTTGACAAACATGGTGCGTATTTTCACTTTTTAAATCTACGAGCTTATTGTTCTTCTATCTTTGAACATCTTTCTTGACAAACATGGCGCGTACTTTCACTTTTCAAATCTACGAGCTTATTGTTCTTCTATCTTTGAACATCTTTCTTGACAAACATGGCGCGTACTTTCACTTTTCAAATCTACGAGCTTATTGTTCTTCTATCTTTGAACATCTTTCTTAACAAACATGGCGCGTACTTTCATGTCTGCTAGCAATGCATGGGAACCACTGGCTTTAGCGAAGTATGTGGAAGGAAAAGCCCAAGACCGGACAGCATAGAGACAGACAGAAAGAAACGAAGCTGCCTTAGTCAAGAGAAAGAAAAAGAAAGCTGCCCTATCAGCTAGCGTAAAACAGATGCATAAAGATGCACGAACTGTGACCAAAAAGGTTAATTAGTCACACCAGATTGTGCCCCGTCTCAAAGCGAAATCAAAGCCAGTTACTTATTTAGGCGCATATATATATATATATATATATATATATATATATATTTATTTATTTATATATATATTTATTTATATATTTAATTATATATATATATATATATATATATATATATATTTATTTATTTTTTTATTTATACTCTCGGTTTAAGTTGAAGTTTCGTGCAATTATTCATTGGCTTAGTGAAGACAAGAATCAATACAACAAATTAGCCAATTAGTCAAATATTGTGTTTGATATCAAAAATGGGAAATAACCTCTACATAATTGACAGATTGTTAGTGTTACACCAGTTACGCTGAAATTGCCAGTTATTGTCAAACTGAATTTCCATTTGATTGGACCAATTACAATTATCTATGTATTTTATTTAGTAGTAAGTGCGGAGTTCTTCACCTTACATAAATTTAGGGTTGTTTTTTTTAAAGAATTTTTAAAATATTTTTCTTCTTATGTATTTCACAACCCTACCATACGACGACCATTGATCCTACACTATATACCCATGTATGAGGTGGAGATAAGGTTTCTGTATGTAAAAGTGAAAAGAAAGCTTGGGGGAAAAACGTTGAAATCCAAGATGTTTACAATGTCAATGACTACAGGATTACAGATAATTAACCGATTTACAAAAGCAATAATTGTACTTTTTACACTAAAAATGCAATCGTGATAATTTTTTTATCTAATTGATTTAATATTTTTTTTCTTTCTAAAATGATTACTTCCTGGATAGTAATTATCTCCCTTCTTTTGCTCTCGCATCAGTTTAAAGTGGTCAGTGATACAGTTTGTTCAATTAAAACCCACAAAATAAGAAGTTGACATTTGAACAATTATTAACTATCTCGGTTTAAAAAGAAAAAAAAGGAAATATCCATCGTTAGAGAGCTAATAAATCAATCAATACCAGTTGACATCTGAACTGAGCGTAGCTTCTTCATTGTTTCACAAATGACATAAGACAATGTTTTAACACAGCTTATATCAACTCTGTCCGTCTGGATGACATTCTCTAGACGTTATTTCTTCCACTGGTCATTCTTGGATCAATTAGAACGATTATTCATTGTCGATGACTACACGGGAATCAATAAAATAAAATTAGCTACTTATTTAAGCAATTAGTCGTCATTAAATAATTCTGTATTTTATAGCGAGATATTACCCGGGGCCCGCGGGTCTTAATTTACGTATTATTGATATCGTCACTGATATAGTGTAAAAAAAACAATTCAAAAAAATAACAATGTTATAAGTAAAGGGAATGCTTGAATATAAAATATTATTAATGGAGCTAAAAATTGCTAATTGACCTAATTAGACTTTTATCTGTTCGGCGCATGCGTGACGTTTCGGTAGTGTCTAATGTACGAAGAGCGCAATATCGAACTACTGGGCAAAGTCCAGCTACTTGGTCCGGCAGGGTTACATATATGCATGTTTTTCGTATTTTCTAGGCAATCGTTTACCCCTGCAGCAGTAAATCTTTGTTGATTGAGTCTTTGGGCTAAGTCGCAGCTTTAGCGAACGAATGTAAGTAAAAATGCTTTAACAAAACAAATTTGAAGATTTATTTGATTAAAAGGAATGGACTATATTCATGTGCGATAGTATAAATCTTTGCGACGAGTAGATCATCTTAGAATTGAATTAGACTTAGATCTATTAGTTCTATTCTTTGAGAGATTTGAAGTTCTGCGCATGCGTAACCTTTTGGTCTTGTTTAATGAAAGAAGCGACCGATGAATGGGATATAATGAACGCCTGCACGTGTCAATTCGCAGATATAAGGAAAGAATGTATGTAAAAGGGCTTTTAAAACACAAATTCGATGATGCATTTTATAAAATAATGAAAGGAATAGGCTATACATTGTATTTTCATGTGTCAAAGTAAAAACTATCTTTGCAAAGTGTAGTTCTTAAAATTAGATCTAAATGGAGCCTTCGATCTTCGTATGTGTAACCTTTCGGTCTTGTCTTATGTAAACATTGCTATATGACCTAGATCTATGAAATAGTAATACTATGATAGAGTTAGTCAAGTTTTTTTTTCTCTTTTTGAGTGTCTTGAGCATTTGGTCATTGACTAACTATGTGAGACTAATGACAGATGACTGTAAAGCTTGCTTTCATAAGTACTTGAATAGCTCAATAGGTGTAGATAGGTAAGGGGAGATAATCCAGAGACCTTTGATAAAGATTATGAGCGTTTTTTGTTTTTTTTTAAATCAAGAAATTCAAAAGTTAAAGAATCGTGTTACAAAAAATTGATGTTGATAAACGATACCCAGATATTTTTTCAGAGACATGAAATGTATTCAAACTTTCCACTACTGTAAATAATTTTTTTAATAAAATGTCAAAGTCGCAGACGATTCAATAGTGCAATCGCTGATGACTCCCAAATCCATATCACATTGAAATGAACATCTACCATCTTTATCATCCTCTTTCATTATCTTTTTCATCGTCTTCATCATCATTACCATCTTCATAAGCATCATCTCCATCATTATCATCTTTAATAATCATTATCGTCATCATTTGCATCATCAATATGTTCATTAATCATCATCATCATTTTCTTGATCATCTTTTTGATGTTTATCATCCTCCTCATCTTCATCTTCTTCATCATGATCATAATTATCCCAATCATCTTCATCATCATGATCATCATCATCCATATCTTCGTCATCATTATCATCATCTTCATTATTGTCATGTTCATTATCATCATCTGCAACATCATTATCATCATCTCATTGTTTTGATTCGCTTGCTTACGATAGCTGTGACGGTTCTTGTTACACAATTTCTCCACTGGATCTAAATGGTCGAAGTATTTCATTTTCATTGGAAAATCTCTTACACAAATACAACTCAGACTAATTCGTAAGGCGAACCCAATCCCACGATCAACGCTCGACACTTATACAACAAAATAAAGAAACTAATAAGCTTTGTTTTCTTAAAACTTATCAACTCATAAATAAAAACAACAACAACAAAAAAACAACAACATAGCAATAATTTTAATTACAATTTCATCTATTTGTTTTATTTTATCCTTAACTTTAAATAAATGCAAAAAAAATATATTAAAAATTTATAATTGTTTGTTTACACGGAGAGAAAACAAAATCACTGTTTTAATGTACGGCTATAAAGATATTCATTTAGATGAGAAAAAAATAAAGATTTGACTCTTTTTTAAAGAAACAATGTTTCATTATAGCGTACTTCAAAGTATTAAATATATTTTTATTAACCCCAAGAAGAACTAAAAATGAATAAAATATATGTTTAAAAAAATAAATAAATATTTTTACAAATTCTTATATAACAAAGTTAACCGTTACGAGCTAAAAATGTCTATAAATATATCAACATTAAGGAACTGTACAATATGAGACCCGGAACAGGATTGAAGACATTTCTCTTCAGAAATTGTATTACCTGTTTAACTCTGTATATCAGTATGGTTTGCTTAAATCTTGTGTTCTCTTTTCTCAATTTAGGTCATCTCATTAGGGTGACAGCAAGCAACAGGACACAGTTCGCTTTACTCTCGCCTACCCACTCTACATTAGTCCAGGAAGAGACCTGCAAAGGCCTATGTGAACGCCAGGTGAGGTCGCGTTGCTCCTGCGATGAAATGTGCTTCAAAGACAGCAGCTGCTGTCCAGATTTTCTCAGCAAGTGTGAAGAAATGAAGAAAAGGTCGACAAAATTGAGTCGGACTTACATCTTTCCGAAATTCATGTGCACCGAAACCAGAATAGTGATTATTTCAAGTTGTATAAGTAACATTAAGCTAAACGACACTAGAGGATTGCCGCGCCTGGAGGCAACAGAAAACAAAGAAACGCTTTTTGAGAGGACTGACAATACCAATTTTTTCCCAGTCGCTGATCTAGCTACGGGTCGTACGTTTCTCAACTGGGACATAGTCATGTGTTTTTCCCACCACTATTCAAAGCAAATCATCTTAGAGGCTTACGTTAAGCATGTAACCATGCAAAAAATGAATTCTTTTATTTATACACTTTTGTTGTACGAAGATCTACGCTTTGAATTTCCCAAGCAAACACAAGCTTCTCTGTCAACTTGCGAACAATTTTCCGAAGATATGTTTAGCTCAAATATATTAAAGGGCAACGACTCTACGAATGAGAGTTATTTTACAGATAGTGCAAAGTGCTCTGGACAATTAAATTCTACTAACGGTGATCCGGGCTACCTTGTCTCTATAATTCCAAAAGTGAGCAGTCTGTATTTAAAGTCAGAGAATAAGTCAGACATGTGGTCACAACTCATTTGCAAAGTTGATTTTGAAATACAGCCAGTACAAACTTTGTCTAAACATGTGTTTTGTGTAATAATGCAGTATAAATCATCACTATTTATAAACATCAGATGATTACAGACACAAGTTTGCAGTCACAAAACTAGCATTCAACGTCAAGCACGATATCACCATCCCAGCGGAAACATTAAGTCACATACTGAGATGTTTCTTACGAGACTACGCAAATATCAACATTTTGAGCATATGGCGGTCTCCGCTGTTCGTGCAATCTCGAATGGTTGTTAAAAAAATTGTTATTATTAAACTTCTGATGTACAATTACACTATAGTGCAGCCCTTGAATCGGACGGAAAACAGACCATTTCTTAATTCTATTTCAAGATTCAGTAACTTCCTGTACCAAGACGAAATGAGGAGTTACCTAAAAGGATTGACTAAAAAGGTTTCCAAAGAGGGTTCTAAAGAGGGATCTAATGAGGGATTCAAAACAAGAGATGTGACGAGAATGATTGACGAGCTGCCAGAGCTGGACGAAGAAGAGTTTCTTCCCCTACTAAATGACCGTAAAAGTAACATTGTTTGCGCTTGTAGCACGACCCTGGAGGAGATCTATGCTGCAAAGTATCTAGACACTTGGATTTGTCCAGTGCAGTGCAAGTTGGTGACGCCAAGCGACAATACTGGTAGCAGTGATAGCTTAATGAAAATTGTCAGAATGTGTTCAGACATCAAAACGTTATCGGGAACACGTAGTGCTCAGAGTGATCAATTGTGGTTTAGATTTCTAGTAGCGGTGTTCATGAATCCATACATTCAATTGATTAACCTCACCGATGATTTGTACATTTCTAGTAGCGGTGTTCATGAATCAATACATTCAATGGATTCACCTCATCGATGATTTGTTCATTTCTAGTAGCGGTGTTCCTGAATCAATACATTCAATTGATTCACCTCATCGATGATTTGTACATTTCTAGTATTGGTGTTCATGAATCAATACATTCAATGGATTCACCTCATCGATGATTTGTACATTTCTAGTATCGGTGTTCATGAATCAATACATTCAATGGATTCACCTCATCGATGATTTGTACATTTCTAGTAGCGGTGTTCATGAATCAATACATTCAATTGATTCACCTCATCGATGATTTGTACATTTCTAGTATCGGTGTTCATAAATCAATACATTCAATTGATTCACCTCATCGATGATTTGTACATTTTCATCACCTTCTCCTATCCATTAGTCTCGTAAAACGTTGAACACCATACACGATCTATTGTCCATTTTTCTCCATTCCTCTGTATTAGCCTTAGATATAATCTCTCTTAACTCTTTTTCTCCGTATGTATTTACCGCATTCTGGTGGAATCAACGCTGGCAGCGTCAGTTAGGATAGAAAGAGTTAATGACAGGCCTTTCCATTTTTTTATGTTGTCTTTGAAATTGCTTTCTTTATCTGCCTCTTTGAATTTTTCCTTAATTTTTTTTCTAAAGGAAGATCTTTTCGGGCCCTGACGAATTGTGATATGGCCATAAAGTTTTAGTTTAACTTTTTTTTTTTTACAATGATCAGGAGGTCATCGTGGGGTTTAAATGCCGATCATGTTTCTGATCTCTTCATTTGTAATCCTGTCTTAGTATATGATACCTAGTATTAGGCATGTTATTGACCAGGAAAGTTTGTGTCAAGCTGCATTGAACATTAAGCATGTTATTGACCAGGAAAGTTTGTGTCAAGCTGCATTAAACATTAAGCATGTTATTGACCAGGAAAGTTTGTGTCAAGCTGCATTAAACATTAAGCATGTTATTGACCAGGAAAGTTTGTGTCAAGCTGCATTAAACATTAAGCATGTTATTGACCAGGAAAGTTTGTGTCAAGCTGCATTAAACATTAAGCATGTTATTGACCAGGAAAGTTTGTGTCAAGCTGCATTAAACATTAAGCATGTTATTGACCAGGAAAGTTTGTGTCAAGCTGCATTAAACATTAAGCATGTTATTGACCAGGAAAGTTTGTGTCAAGCTGCATTGAACATTAAGCATGTTATTGACCAGGAAAGTTTGTGTCAAGCTGCATTAAACATTAAGCATGTTATTGACCAGGAAAGTTTGTGTCAAGCTGCATTAAACATTAAGCATGTTATTGACCAGGAAAGTTTGTGTCAAGCTGCATTAAACATTAAGCATGTTATTGACCAAGAAAGTTTGTGTCAAGCTGCATTAAACATTAAGCATGTTATTGACCAGGAAAGTTTGTGTCAAGCTGCATTAAACATTAAGCATGTTATTGACCAGGAAAGTTTGTGTCAAGCTGCATTAAACATTAAGCATGTTATTGACCAGGAAAGTTTGTGTCAAGCTGCATTAAACATTAAGCATGTAAACCCGAGTACCTAAGATCAAAGCTTTTTATTTGGTACACACCCACGATTACTAATTGCCTATGCTTACAAATAAGTCTAGAATTAAATATATTGGTTAACGCTTTTACTACTTGGCCTAAGATTAATTATATTAGATTATGACTTTGATTAATAATAGGTGTAAGATTGGATATGTTAGTTTATAAAAAGTAATAATAATAATCTTTATTGTCCGTATGGAAATGTGTCTTACAATTTGTGCATTACACCAAACAAAAACATTATAAGTATAAGAAACCAAAGTGTACATTCACACCAGACTCACTTATAATTTACATGTGACAAAGTTTATATCAGATTGTTCTTATTTAATTATTTGATTGCCAGGGGAACATTAGAGTGTTTGTGTCTGTTGGTCTTTGCTATCGGTGTCTTGTATCTCTTTTGTGATGGTAAAATCACTAAATCCTGATACAAAGGGTGATTCTTTATTTCGAGGATCTTGTTAGCTTTTTTATAGATGTTTGTCTCAAACAGCTGCCCTAATGGTGTTTGTTATTTGCCAATGATTTTACCGGCAGCATTTAGGATTCTATAAAGTTTATTTTTATTTTTAGTGCTCAGATTGCCATACCAGGCAGTGATATTGAAACTTAAAATATTGCAGATGTGAGCGTGATAAAACATATCCAAGGCCTTTTCGCTAACATTCGGTCTATAGGGCAGCTGATGTTAAGTTTATCTGGTTTTTGCTTAAGTCAAGTACCCATTACAGTGGTATCGTCTCACAGGCGCCCTAAAAGCCCCGAGGTTCAAAACCCAGCCTTCACGGAGATTCGAACCCAGCACAACAGGTTCGGAAGCCAAGCGTTCAATCATGCAGTCACCGCGACCCTCATGTATTTAATAAGTATATTTTTTATCTGATCTATCTTTATATTGAATCTGGTGTGGCTAATCAAACTGATTCTGGAGCGCAAAGTGTCCCACATTTCGTGCATGTGTGTGCATCTGTTTTAGGGCTCAATAATAGAACAACTTTCTCTTTTTGCAGCTTTGTATTTTAAACTCTCGGCAAGGTTCTGTCTCCACCCTGTCCGGTGTGGGGCTATTTCCTCCCACATACGTTTTTTGATATCTGTGATTCATTGAATTAATTACAGTTAATGTAATAGTTTTAACCAAAAAATATGATACTTTAATATATCGTCAAGTCAGAACAATATATTGAAACTAATACTTCTTTAGAAATCTATTAATGCTAATAGTAATATTAAGACTGAGACTAAGACCAAGACCAACAAGACCAAGACTAAGACCAAGACTAAGACCAAGACTAAGACCAAGACTAAGACCAAGGCTAAGACCAAGACTAAGACCAAGACTAAGACCAAGACTAAGTCCAAGACTAAGACCAAGACTAAGACCAAGACTAAGACTAAGACCAAGACTAAGTCCAAGACTAAGACCAAGACTAAGACCAAAACCAAGACTAAGACCAAGACTAAGACTAAGACTAAGACCAAGACTAAGACCAAGACTAAGACCAAGACTAAGTCCAAGACTAAGCCCAAGACTAAGACCAAGACTAAGACCTTAATCAAGACTAAGACTTTGGCCAAGACTGACGCCAAGTCAAAGACTAAGACTTCTTTACTAATGTTTATTAAAAGTTTGTTTAAGGATTACATTGACTTTTGATTAATTGTAAACCAACAACATGCCACACTGGGGAGATAGAAACAACACATAAAGAAGTCCATTGAGCATCGGCGTAGCTAGGCTGGGAGAGGAGGGTCCAAATGGGAAACATTCCCCCTAGCCCACCTTGAGGGGACCCCCAAATGAGTGTAAGAAATGTGTTTTTACATTAAATATTACGCCAATATCTCATGTCAGGGGCGCGGTGGCTGAGCCTTAAAGCGATTTCAACATACCCCATTGTTATATCAACCGAGGGGATAATAACAACTGACCTCACAGACACCTTCAAGACTCTTAAACCAAATGCAAAAAATTCCCATATTTAAAGAAACTTTTAAATAAAACTGCGTACCGAGGTCCCGGGTTCGAATCCTGGCGAGTACTTTAACTTTGGGATTTTTGGTCGCCTCTGAGTCCACCCAGCTCAAATGGATACCTGACATTAGTTTGGGAAAAGTAAAGGCGGTTTGTCGTTGTCCTGACCATACGACACCCTCGTTAACCATGGGACACAGTAACAGATGGCCTTTACATCATCCGCCCCCATTTATAGCAAGGTCTGAAAGGGAAACTTTACTTTTTTACTTTTATCTAATGTCTAATTGCAGGGGGCCATAAGAGGCCGAGACCAACCCAGCCTCTAAATTCCTGGCTTTTATTGACTACACAGGCAGACGTCTTGGTCTTTTTTTATTCCACGCTCCCTAGTGGACGAGTAGCGCCGCTGTTAGTCTCTGATCAAGTACAGAACAAACTCGATGTTGTAGCATTCGGTTATAGCCTTTATGGACAGAAGACGCTCACTTCCTAACGACTTGACGTATTTCTAATGAGCGGGTAGCGGCTGTCTTCTATCATTTTTGGTCATCTTTTGGAAAACAGTTTTATTGAAAAGTTTATGGGAATTTTTTGCATTTGGTTTTTCACTCTCTTTTGATAAGGTCACCTAGGTGACAACAACTAGTGTATTTTATTTCTGCTCTGTCTCAACTTCTAATTTCTTTACGCGAAATTGCGAACGTTAAAAAATGTAATTTTATGATGTCTTACTATTGTACTTATGTAAGTATAAAATGGTGCGATAATATTGTATTGTAATGATGTGCTAATGTAATACTGTAATGATCAATTGGTGTAATAGTTTTATTGAAAGATACAATAGACAGAAATATAGGAAAGAAAATAAAACAGGACATTTGACATCTCTTTTTATTTAATAATAATAATAACAATAATAATTATAATAATAATTAAGCGTATATGGAAATTGTCCAAAATTTCAACATACCCCATTGTTATATCAACCAAGGGGATAATAACAACTGACCTTACATACACCTTCAAGACCCTTAAAGTTCCTGGGAACATCCTCGTTGCCTGTCAAAGGGCGGTACTGCTGCAGACCTGCCACATCACCAGAAAATTCCTCAGTTGAAATTGTTAAAGGGACTACGATGAATTTTGTTTCTCTTTAGCGAAACTCGACCCTGGCAGCGCCAGAGAATGACTACTCGTTCATTTCTAACATAATAATAATAATAATAAGGCTTGTCTTCTAGTCCAAAGATTAATGAGGACTGCTGTGTTTCCCGTGGAAAAGCAGCCCCAGCTGTTACCTACACATTTTGCCACATCCAGTGGAAGACCTATTTTATATTTGCAAAATTAAATCATTCGTCTAGAGATTAATAAAAAAAGAGACATTTTCATGCCACTCGCCTATAATTGCAAGATAGGTGGTCATATCCCTCATAGTCCCATAACACCGCCTCTTTTCTATTTCCCACGCTTAACACCAGCAACAATCTAGGACATAGGAACCCATTTTATAATGTATATTTTTTCTTCGTATTAGACTTACGAATGTATTTATTCCTTAGCTTCCGGCAATTTTACTGTCGACAGAGTCTCCTTAAAAGTATATATTTATATTGTATACATTGTATAAGCGGCACTGTCTTAATCTATGTACGTGAGACGACTCTAGTATGCCTGAGTATAATGACGTGCTTTCATTATAAGTCTAGATTCTTATCTTATCTTATATAGTACAGACGTTACTTCAAAAAAGAAGATGATTACGTCCTACGCGTCATGCAATTAGTCATGCATATTAACCAATGACTTAAATTCTGCCAAGTCACTGGTTTTTCTGGCTAGCTAAGGCAACCCATTCCATGCTCTAATAGCACTAGGGAAGAAGGAGTATTTGTACAAATTTGTCCTAGCATATGGGACGAGGAATGTGCCTTTATTTTTGTGTCTTTCAGAGTATTTTATTAAATTTTGTTTTTGAATTTGAAGATTATGGTTCAGTGTTTTATGTATAATTGCTACTTTACTTTAGAGTCTTCTGTCCTGAAGGCTTTCTAAATTTAGTAATTTTACTAATGGTGTTACCCTAGTCAAATGTGAATATTCATTTGTGTAACTGTCTTCTTTAAATATTTCAACTCTAATTGAATTTGTTTATATTCTAATAAAAGTTTATTTTTGTTCACTAAGAAGTTATTCAAATTATTTCAAGTTATTTCAAGATTAAAAGTTAAAATACAATACGCCTACACCTGTTTTGTTGTCTATGTCACAGCCACAGCTATTATTCTAATGTACTTCTTTGTATATTTTGAAAAATCATTAAAGTCTAAATAAAGTTATCCCGTTATGACCAACGAGCTAGATTTTTTTATCCAATAATATACAGCAACTATAAAATTTATTGGAAAATCATTGGATCGGTTATTGATATCCTTAGCCACCCAGAGTTTACCCACCCACCAAGGTTCCTCCTTGAAGCTATGATTTGAAAAGAGGTATTTAAAAAAAAGGAATAAAGGCCGCACACAGCAAACTACTATCATCTCTCTCTCTCTCTCTCTCTGATGTCTTCCTTCTATTCAGCTGGCGCGGTGGCTGAGTAGTTAATTAAGCAATTGGCTGCCGAACATGGAGTTGTATGTTTGAATCTCGATGAGGAATGGGATTTTAAATTTCGGGACCTGAGTGCAGCCAATTTTAATGGGTAGCTGACTTTAATTGGGGGAAAGTAAAGTTGGCAGATCATTGTCCTGGCCACATGATACCCTGCTTGTTAACCGTTGGCCAAAGAAACAGATAACATTAACATTATCTGCCCTATATATCGTAAGATCTGAAAGGGAGACTTTACTTTTACTTCAAGTCAGCTTACAAAATCTTTCGTTATCCAGACTTTACATCAAAAACCTTGTCTATCATAAACAAGGAAATTCTGTGCCGAACTGGGAGTCGAACACTTAGTGAGGTTGTGACAGAGCGTCGCACGAGGTTTGCGGGACATGTTCTACGTCAAAATGAATTACGCACACCAAGAGTTGCGATGACATGGAGGCCAATACGAGGAAAACGCAAACAGGGACGTCCTCGTATTACTTTGCGACACAACTTCATGGAGGACCTCAGAGCAGTGGACACCAGGTGGGAGGAGGCTTCAGACATTGCCAATGACAGATCTTTACAGCTTGCCGCCCAATGCGCCGAATGGCGCGGGAGGATCTAAGTCTAAGTCTACCATAAAAGTAAAAATCCACACAAATTTAAGAAAAGTGTTGTTTTTTTGGCCTTTTCGGTTATTTATTGTGAATCGATTTTTAGTTAAAATGTATTGATGCCCAGGTGCCTTCGGTATGGCAGAAACAAAAGTAATAAGTTCAAAGATGTTCTTTTTAAGTACATTTTGTTTCGGCTATCAACTTTCATTTCAGAAAATGATTTTAAAATATTCATAGGCAATTTTAAAAAGTACATATTTAAATCCATTTTTTTGTCCTGTCCATTAACATAAACCTAGAACATTAATCATCCTTTACCGTAATCGTCACATTAAATATAGCTTGAAAAAATTATTAAACATGTAGGCATATTTATTTATTGAAAACATAAGAGCGTGTGATTTAACTAGATACTACAGGCTCTTGCTTAATTTACGTGAAAAAAGCTCCGCCATTAGTAATGTATTTTCATTATCAACATCTGCTGATTTATCTCGATATAGTACTATAAAAGACTATGTTGTTTGTATTATATTTCATCTGTGTTGATGTGTGTTTTATATAGGTTGCACCACTCGGTGTTTGGGAGTAACATCCCATGTAACTGTTGTTGTCAACCAAGATGGCGTAAGAGTAAACAGCTGATTTGGTGTCTATGGCTTATATCTACAGTTTTGTTATTATTCGTTCATGTTATTCAACAATCTCTTATATACTGCCATAAAACTTCCTTTCTTTTATAATTCTCTGCTTGATTGTATACCGTTGATTTAAATAAAATAACATGCACACAAAGTAACAGTAAAAGTTATGTAGTTAGATCTAGGCATGTCAACAATTTTTTTTTTTTTGCAGAAAAACATCTTAGTAAAAATGTCGCTGTTTTCAGTCACTAATGTCGAAGAAAACTCCTAGATTCCAGACTACATTGACATAAGGAAGCTGGCAGTTCGTGATAAAAAGAGAATCTGTGCTTTCAACTTTTGAGACGTTGTTCCGAGTGCCAATTTTAATTATTTCTGTCTTGTCTTCGTTCATCTTGAGCTTATTTTCAACCATCCAATCGCTCACCCTTGCAACGGTACCACTGATTTTCTCTGCCAGATGCGACACCTCTGAGGGTACTGAGGAATCGTATAACTGTGAGTCATCGGCAAAGAAATGGTATAAAGATGCCGGTTGGCCGTATGACACCGCTGAGTGGATATGTATACATAGTGATCAGTACTATGCCTAGAACTGATCCTTGGGTTACTCCGTACTTCAAGAGTAAGCTTGTTGATTCCGTCCCGCTAACAACGACACTTTGGGTGCGTTCAGTCAGGTAGGATTCAAGTCATTTTAGGACGATTCCTGCTAAACCAAAAGTGGCAGAGAATCTGGCCATCATAATTCCACGGTCTAGCGTATCAAAAGCTGCGGACAAGTCCAGCATGGAAAGAATTGATAAGTGGCCTATGTCGGAATTGTAAAGTAAGTCGTTTAGTACCCTGACCCACTGCTGTCTCTGTGCTACGGCACTTCCTATATGCAGATTGAAATTCTTCCAGAAGACATTGCTGTTCAAGATGAGAAAGAATTTGCGCTAACACGATGCGCTCCAGAAGCTTTGACAGGAAGGGAAGATTTGATACGGGCGAAAGTTTTTTAGACATTCCGGGTCAAGACTGGATTTCTTTAATAAGGGCCTGACAAGTGCATGCTTAAATTGCTGTGGTACAATGCCTGAAGTCGGTGAAGAATTCACAATGTTAGTAATTGTGGGTACAAGCTCATCTAAACATTCAAGGAGCAAGGAAGTTGGACTGGGATCAAGGTCACATGACTTATTTGGCATCTTTAAAATAGTACTTTTGACATAATCTTCGGATACACGCTGAAACTCACAAAAAAGAGAATTTCTAAAGATTACTCATTATATTATATTGTATGCACAGGCGATAACTATAAATAAATACAGCTGAGACTTGAAAGAAAAATGCTAACATCTGTTATATATATATATATATATATATATATATATATATATATATATATATATATATATATATATATATATATATATACTTCCACGGTACAAACTACAGAAAACTCAAAGAACATTATTTACGACACATGCTTTAACATTATGGCTCATTTAGGATGCATCAGTTGTGACTTGACCTTTTAGGTCCTTAGCCATGACTTGACCTTTTCGGGCATAAGCCATGATTTGACCTTTTCGACCGTTAGCAAGATACTTATCAAACGATCGAATCAATATGTCTGTTCCTTGTAAAAATGTAAAACTGTCATTTTGAATATGCTGTCGTAAAATGATCGAGTTATTTCCTCTCGTTCACACGTCTATGTTCCTAATATGACAACAATATCGATGATAACATTAATAACAAACAATCAGAAAGAAAGTTTATTTGTATCACACGTAGGCCCTAATCATTCGCCAAGAGAATTCACACAAATCTGTAGTGTTATAAGTTACAGACCACGCACAACTTATCTACCCATAGCTTAGTTTATTTGCTATATGAATTACAACTAATTGATTAACTATAAATTATTTGACTTTTTGATTGGTTAAAATGTTATCATAAAGCAGGAGTTTGTTTGCGACATGGATGTCGATTGGATGAGTAGAAGTGTTTAAAAAAATTGCCAAAATCAAAACATACAATAATTATCGAACTGGCCCCCTTAAGTCGTGACTACGAACTCAAGGTGTAAAGTGCCCACAGGTTGCGACGTCACAGATCAGTGTTCAAGTCTTCTCTAACGATTGGTCTTGGTCTAACACCCGGCCACCTCACCGAATGACACTATCTCTAGATGTTTGATAACTAAACATGTTAATGAGATTGACAATAACATATCAACAATTCTTTATTCATTCCGGTTTGCAATAAATAAATATGAACTTTGACCTATCAATGAAATTAGTTTGTGTTACTTCATTAATGACATTGCACAAATAAATAAAAAAAAAAACAAGTAAAATATATGTAAAAAATCTTTTATAGAAAGAACTCCGCACCTACAACTATATCTTTCAATAATGTAGAAGTTATTCCATTATTTAATATTAAAAAATATTACCAACAATTAATTAATTGATTGATTTTTACTTGGTTCATGTTTTTTTAGGTTCAATCAATAATTGCTTACAAGTTCAACTTGATCCCCCTATGGCTGTGGAAGAAAAAGCGTGTTCAATTATCTAAGAGAACGAAACTCTGCATATTTAGCAGGATCTGTAAATGCTAAAGGATTTATTTCCTTTGTTGTTATCAAACAAGATGATAACTAGAAATTAATTCACAAATTGGCAATTTGTTTCATTGATTCATGTCTAGTTTTTACCAATGAATAATCGTACAAAGAGTCAGCTTTATCCGAGAACGCGGTGAGAAATAACTAGTATACATTTTATTACCAGACAGACAGACAGAGCGAGTGGATATAAGCTTTTTTTTTTTTTAAAAGTTTAACCTTTCACTAAAAAAGTTACAGTCTGTTGAAAATGATGTCGAAGAGTATCGTTTAGCGAGACTATATGATCACGACACAGCTAATTCCGAGTTCCCAGGAAATGAGATTATCTTTATATGCCACCACGAAGAGGAGCGAATTGATTTGTTGATTCTGAAAGTCGGTCAATATTCTGGTTAATCTGACAAGTTCCTGAACTTGATTGATGACTCATAATCATATTCTCTTAATTCTTGCATGAATGCATCCATATATGTATGAATGTATATATATCTATATCTATCTATATATATATATATATTATTTCGAAAACGGCTCTAACGATTTTCTTTAAAATTTCAAGGTATATGTAAATAAATGAGAGAAAACAAATTCTGAACTCATTGGCCGTATTGGGAAAACTCGAGATCGACCGAGATCTGCTTAAAAATGTTTCATTATCGAAAAATTAATTTTGGCTAGAATGTTTAATGAATGAAAACTGTCTGTGACGTCAAAGAAAAAACAACTTGACACCGCTTACGTCACTGGGCACTACACTCAAACATTTCTTTGCAAACTAATGAATCAATAGACCTAATCAAGCATGTGTGCACCATTGTATCGTATGTGTAGGCTCTATTAGCCTTATCAACAAAGTAAAGGCTACCTACACCACTCTCCGCAATTAAAGTGTAATTAATTCATGAAGCTCACAAACCACAATAACCAAACAGTAGCAGCAAACTTTATATTATCTTCTTTCATTTATAGTTCCATCATATACTAATCTACAAAGTGTTTGTAGGGGTCTGGGTTTTATTAAAGTAAATAATAAAAAGCGATGAATATTTATAAATTGCATTGTAATGATTGAATACCTTTTTTACAGTGCAAGTCTCATGTTTATAGTACTTCTGGTCCAATATCTATAGCTTCACGGTTGTGGGAGGGTTATCTGTACGCAGGTTTCCTTGATACCTTTCTAAAAGCCTTGACTTCGAGTCCGAAGATTATAAAAGAGTGCAGTATTTTAAGTGCCTATGCAGCCCCAACTGCGACCCACATAGTTTGCCACACCCAACATAAACATTATATGCCGGTGGTCGATTTACATTCTCTTTTCAATGTGTACTTTCCGCAGTGGATTTTCTTTTGGTCACTAAAGTGCAGGACCGCCTTAGGGCACTGCAACCTATGAGGCCACAGTGGGCCCCTTACTTTCATAGGCCTCGCGCTAGAACTAGTTGTAAATTATTAAATTAAACCATTTTAACTTAACAGGGTTTACGCTGCCTCCTAATTTTCCAGGAGCTCCTAGAAATCTCCTAAAATTATAAAAATATCCTGAACACTCATAAAAATGTCATAAAAATAGATGAAATAGTCAATTTGGGGTGTCATTCAATGAAGAAAACGCCAATCCTACTCGCGATTAAACAAATGGCAATGTCAACTTTCATTTAATAAAATAAGTCTAATTTTAACCAAAACAAGAAGTTTCAATACTTTTTTTTACTGTAATAGTCTGTGGCATGTAAATATAGATCTATATCTATCTCAATCTCTTAGAAAAAATCAAAAGCAATATTTTGCTAGTCGATAGTAAATCTAAAAGGCAGATCTGAATGTAAATCGGCTACTTATCCCTATCCAGACTAAGCCCCTCGCAATCCGTTTCGCATAGGGCCCCGCAATCTGTAGGACCGGCCCTGTTAAAGTGTACCCTTTGTAAATAAATATCTCCAGCTATCTCGTTCTAATGACGCATACAGTCAGATACTCTCCTCAGTATAAGCAAGTTGGTCATTAAAGTGTTTCTGTGGGACATCTCTGTTACGTCTACTATCTTTCAGCTCACAAAAATAAAATTTCCTTTTGCAAACGTTTGTTTCCCCATACGGGTTAGTGCTTTCTCCAGCCTAACTGTTGGACCATAAAAATTCCCTCTTAACTGTCCTTACCGGCGTTTGCTGGAACATCGCTGTTTGTAGTGCTTTCTAGCTACCAAATGTCTTTGACGAAGTGAAAACATCTTTGGTGAAAGCGTTCAAAAAGTCTTAGTTGCTTTCTGTAAAGTACCCATGACTCAGATCAATATAGTAGGGTTGCTCGGTAGACACTGATTTTTGTAGACAGGCGGAGCGAATTATTCGCCAACTCATTCCTAGAGGCGTCCTTAAACACTTTTGATTTCGAGTATATATCCTTCCTTAAGACACTATTCAACCGAGCGAGGGTCGGTCACCATTCACTAGTAGACTAAACACAATAATTCTATTTTTTTTTAAATTCTTATTTCTAAGTCCAGATGACAAAAAAAAAACAATAACAAAAAATGGCTGCTTATCTAAAGGTCATGACATCAACTTTGTTACAAATAAAATACAATATCGACTTGAATTGTTTGTTAAATTTTCTCTTCAGGTTGAAACATCTTGAGCAGTTTTTTTCCATAATGTACAATTACGCATCCCTTGTTCGGGACCCCTCAACTTTGTATAGAAAAAGAAACTGGAACAGACTCAAATAGAGCAGTAAGATTCCTAACACACGAATAGTCACATTTGACTAGACTAACACCTTCAGTAAAATCACTAAATTTATAAAGCTTTCAGGAGAGAAGACTCAACTGAAAATTAGCAATTATACATAAAACAATGAACCGTAATCTTCAAACACAAAAATAAAATTTAATCAAATACTCAGAAAGACACAAAGATAAGATCGTATACTTCGTTCCGGCTAGGACAAATTTATACAAATGCTCTTTCATCCCTAGTGCTATTAGAGCATGGAATAAGTTGCCTGAGCATGACGCTTAGAACGTAATCATCTTCTTTTTTGAAGTGACGTCTAAATTTTATGAGGTGAGATTACTTTTAGTTAGTGTTGTAACACATTATTTGAAATTGATTTTTCTATTTAAAAATAAGAAACAATAAAAATGGTAATCAAAAACTGTATTTTTTCAATTTATCTTTATGTAAATACGGAAAAGTTGTAATACCGAAAAAAAACCACCTAATTGTGTCAGTAACGCAATACTACCAGTCTCTCCGTACACAAATGTGATTCGTGAAAACAATCCAATTTTTTGCTACCAGACAGAAATCCAAATGGCATCGAAAACATATAAAGACTTTTAAGGATTGGTTTTCCCTTTATCAAATTTAATGACTTAATATTTAATAAAATTCCAAAAATCCGACTTTGTATACATAAAGCCATAACAGCTGTTTAGTACTCTATCTAATCATTGACTCAAACTGAAGAATTAATAAATGGGGGAATAAGCTGACCACGGTATCGAGATGCTACAGAAGGATTTTAAGTTCACTTAACAAGACAGCACCACAATGAGGTGGTCACACTGGCGATCAGGCCGTGATGGCCTTGTTGCCATTGACGAAATAAGCAAGTTTTAGTCTTAATGTATAAATAACTAGATTCTCAGGCCTCGCTTATAACAGTGTCCAGTGAAAGAAAGAGAAACAAACAAACATCCTGATGGAAAACAACAGAGAATGGACAGGCCTGGACTTGCTTTAACTGTCTGCACTGGATGTGGCAAAGTAGGTAGGTCGCAGCTCAGGCTGCGTGGCCATTGCACTCTTGAACGCATAAGCTGATCTTCGGAATAGAAGACAAGCTTCATTATGCCTGTAACGTACTTGATAGTGGTAAGATTATTTTTGAATAAATAAGAAATCTTAGTGCTTAACGGAAGGATACGTGGTCGAGAGACCAAGTGCGCTTAAACTTGGCTTGGCTTGGCTACCTAGAAGGGGGCTCGAGGTTCGACACCCGACTCGGGCAGAGTTGTGTTTACTGAGCGCCTAAAGGCAGCACGGAAAACCAACTCCTAGATATCCCCTCCTCCCCACTGGTCCACAAATGAGACCAAAGCGCTCTGAGCATGCTAAAAAGCATGAAAGTAGCGCTATATAAAAGCTATAATAATAATAATAATAATAATACACGACACTAAAATCTAAGCGTTCAAAGCAGTGGCATAGCAAGGGATTTTGGGCCCCGATGATTGGCCTCCTTAGGGGCCCTGCATTTTTGTCATTCGACATAAATGCTATGAAATTATGTTCTAATATGTGGAATACATAACCGCATGAATAGTAAGGTAACATGGCTTCGGCTTAATATTTAATGTAAAAAAAATTGGGACGCTCATTTGGGGTCCAATCTTAACTTGAATAGATGAAATGTTCAGCCTGAAAGCTTTTAGTTAGACTAGTACATCTTGGGCTAAAATGAAAAAGCGGGTGTGAAGACTGGACACTCCGAGGAAACCCGGGTTCCTTTCAATATCACACAAGTGTCTTGCGGACGCCTTGCGTCTTTCAATTGGAAACGACCCTTTTATGTCCTGCTGATAGGCCAGTGCAATAGATTTAGATTACATCCCAATGTTTCGTGAAATGGACTTGGTCTTGCATGTATCACCTACCATGATAATCATATTATTTTATTGATGAAACTTTGTAAAACATCATATGCATCGCAATTGTAATGTAATGTTCAATTCATCCCTTGTTAATATATCGATGTGACGTAGACATTTTGCTAAATTATTCATTTTCTAAAAGTTAAAGTAAAAAATGTGGACAGTTAATCGGATGTGTTTCGCCATGTATATGATACCATTAGCACTTCTGGAGATTATTCCAAAGGTTATCTTTCCTCTCCTTGTCTATATATACGTTCATTAAAGTGCTGCATAAGTTACACTTCTGCTAAAAGCTTGTAAGTTTTACAAGTCAGGAAATTGGAGCTCTTAAGTAAGTTTCACTTTTTTTTATCAACCACTAGATTATAGAATAATATTTACTATGTTCAGACCAAACGTCTTCTAATAATGGAGCTTTCGATCATTGGTTAAAAACTTTATTTGATATCAACATCTCGAGATTGAACGCTGCTAGAAGCTATAGTCTCTACTTTTATTTCTATTTATTTTTTTACAATTTTAGGACTTTCTTTGAAATAATTACATCCTAAGCGAAATTCTTGCAAGACTGAAAGGTAAGGACCGCTGTCAGGGCTCCAACTCGAGAAAATTGTGACATCAGTCCAAAGCGCACATCACATTATATGGCAGCTAGCCTTTACCAGACTTCCATCCCAAACAAGTTCGTTTTTTAGACCAGGCAGCCATCATAGACAAGCGGCCATTTCAAAACAGGATGCCATCTTGACCAGGCTAGCCGAATAACTCCTAGCGAATTTCATCGTCACTTCCATATTTTACCAAGTCTGGGCTACATTTCCTCACGCTGTTCAATGAGCTCTAGTAAGTACTATGCGATCTAATCAATCATCTATCTAAAAGTTAACCACATGAGTGCAATCAACGTGTTTTGTATTTTAGATTTTGTGATATCTACTTCGAGTCCGCAGAAAGAATGAAGTCATTCTCAGCTCTGTTATGTTGTATTGTCTTGGTCTACCCCTGTAAGGCCAGTGTTCTGGGTGTGTTGGATCTTAATAACATTAAAGTAAGTTATGTACTTTCAATACATGTGTTGACACAGGAGGAAGCGCTAATGTGTTTCAGACATAGAGATAAACAGGGCCGGATTTACACTTGCTAAGGCCCTAAGCTATTTGAGTTTATGGACCCCCTTGTAATCAATCTATTCCTTCGCTTTTTCTTCAAAGCAGTATGTAAAACCCCTCAGATAAGTGTGGGCCTAAGCTATAGTTTATGATGCCCTTAGGTAAATCTAGCACTGTAGATAGGAATGTTGTCTATAGGTAAACCTAGCACTGTAGATAGGAATGTTGTCTATAGGTAAATCTAGCACTGTAGATAGGAATGTTGTCTATAGGTAAACCTAGCACTGTAGATAGGAATGTTGTCTATAGGTAAACCTAGCACTGTAGATAGGAATGTTGTCTATAGGTAAACCTAGCACTGTAGATAGGAATGTTGTCTATAGGTAAACCTAGCACTGCAGATAGGAATGTTGTCTATAGGTAAACCTAGCACTGTAGATAGGAATGTTGTCTATTGGTAAACCTAGCACTGTAGATAGGAATATTGCCTATAGGTAAACCCTGCACTGTAGATAGTGAGGTTTGTTGTCGTCTTATGGAGTATAGGAGTAGCTTGATACTACAGGGTGAGACGCTAGAGTTTTTACGACACACGACCTACGCAAGGAGGATGATGAGCAGTAAACAAAATTCTTTATGAATGTCTCGTTTTTCAAGAAGAGCAATCGAGACAAGAATATGAGATTGAAGTGACCTGGCACACTACTGGTACACTTTACTTAAGGGACAATTGTATTGTTGTTTGTTGTTTTTTTTTGGTTGAGGGTTTAAATAAGACATTGGCCCTTTACAAAACAATTACATCATTAAATAATCATTCCAAAACATCACTGAGGCCAGGTTCATATGTAACTTCATTTCACCTATTCCTTGGTCTGTTGGACCGTTAGGTCACGCACATTATCTGTCAACCGTCTTTCTCCATTTCTCTGTGTCCTCTAACTTTGATAGAATTTCATTCATTCTTTAATGTTGTCTTCCCATCGATTTCTCTGTCTTCCTCTTCATCTCCTTTCTGTTACTGTTCCCTGAATGAAGGTCTTTGCGTGCTCTAAGGACCTTGTGATGTGGCCATAGAGTTTTAGTTTACGTTTTTTGACAGTGGCTAGCAGGTCATCGTGGAGTCCAATTGCTGTATTAACTTTTTCTCTCCGTAATTATACCACATTCTGGTGGAATCAACGCTGGTATCTTCAGTTTGGAGAGAAAGAGTTAATTCTATTTCTAATCTCTTCATTCGTGATGCGGTCTCTGAAAGTGACAACTAGGATTTAAATACATCTACATAGTTATCAGTTCATTGAATACATATGAATATTAACAATGTAATAATACTAATAACATTATAGATATCCGAATCCTACGGTATCAAGTCGTTAGTTTAACACTACAACAGTATCGGCAACACTTTTGACACGAGCACGTCTCTTCTATTTGTAGCGACGGAGATGGGGTTGTAGTCGTTGATAGTTTGTAGTCGTTGATAGTTTGTAGTCGTTGATAGTTTGTAGTCGTTGATAGTTTGTAGTCGTTGATAGTTTGTAGTCGTTGATAGTTTGTAGTCGTTGATAGTTTGTAGTCGTTGATAGTTTGTAGTCGTTGATAGTTTGTAGTCGTTGATAGTTTGTAGTCGTTGATAGTTTGTAGTCGTTGATAGTTTGTAGTCGTTGATAGTTTGTAGTCGTTGATAGTTTGTAGTCGTTGATAGTTTGTAGTCGTTGATAGTTTGTAGTCGTTGATAGTTTGTAGTCGTTGATAGTTTGTAGTCGTTGATAGTTTGTAGTCGTTGATAGTTTGTAGTCGTTGATAGTTTGTAGTCGTTGATAGTTTGTAGTCGTTGATAGTTTGTAGTTGTTGATAGTTTGTAGTCGTTGATAGTTTGTAGTCGTTGATAGTTTGTAGTCGTTGATAGTTTGTAGTCGTTGATAGTTTGTAGTTGTTGATAGTTTGTAGTTGTTGATAGTTTGTAGTTGTTGATAGTTTGTAGTCGTTGATAGTTTGTAGTTGTTGATAGTTTGTAGTTGTTGATTGTTTGTATAGTTTCTGATATTCTTACTGTAAATATTGAGACATCCCTTTGTACCTGCCTGAATGGACCACTTACACACATACTGACTTTGTAACCTGGTTTAAATATATTTTTTTGTGTTTTTACCCCAGGACACTGTTAGTAAAACAGTCGAGGGCGTGGTAAGATTTTGTTATAATTTATACTGATTATTTTGTAAGAACATTTTAAGAAATAGGGTTACAATTATATATTTCGGTTTGAGTTGTTCAAACACGAACTCCTGATTCTGTTTCTTTGTATTCTACTCTCTACTTGTTTATTTCTATAGTTTTCATATTATGTTTCTGAAAAAAAACAAAAACATTCTATTTAAATACTCTTTGTTATTTCGATATAAAATGCATATTAATTGATATTTAATTTTTGTATTAACAGCCAGTTGTCAGTGGAATCGCGGTATGTATTAAAATTCGGAAATTAATTTAAATATTGATATCAGAAGTAGTATCAGAAATATTTGAGATCTGGAGTCCATCTGTCTTGCAACCACATAAATATTACAGCAGCATATAAAAAGTGTTAAGCCCCCCCCCCCCTTTCCCATTTCATTTGTAGTCCCGGAATGGACTCCTGTTTGACCCCCCCCCCCCACCAACAACCTCTGGGGGCATGTGTGTATTATTAATAAACAACTATTTGGCTTTTTAACATGTGTAATATTAAAAAAAAACTATGGTATAAGAGTGAGAGAGAGAGAGAGTGAAAGAAATATGTGAGGAAATATTTAACCGAGAGGACGACAAAGAAAGAGGGTAAAAGAAAAAATGAGGATTGAAGAGAAGGAGAGGGGATGAGTTACTTGAAAGGGAGTATGATAAAGCGATTATAAGAGTGGAAAACAGCGATACATAGACAGACATGACCATGTTATAGAATAGTTTCTTAATAATTAAATATAACATTTGAAATGACCTCAATGAAGAAATTCACTTCTTTCTGGTTACTGCTTTAACTTATTACAAACTTTTGTAATGAAAATTGTTTATTTATCAGAGTGGTGCTCTTAACACAGCTGGAGGATTGGTAAGTATATTTTAATCTTTGTTTCTCTATTATTATCTCTCTTTGTTTTTTCTTTCTTTCTCTTTCTCTTTGTCTCTCTTTCTCTTTGTCTCTTTCTCTTTGTCTCTCTTTGTCTGTTTCTCTTTGTTTCTCTTTGTCTCTTTCTCTTTGTCTCTCTTTGTCTGTTTCTCTTTGTTTCTCTTTGTCTCTCTTTCTCTTTGTCTGTTTCTCTTTGTTTCTCTTTGTCTCTCTTTTTCTTTGTTTCTCTTTTTCTTTTCTGCATCTCTGTTTTTTTTTAATTCTCTTTCTCTCTTGGTCTTTCTCATTGTTTCTCTCCTTTTCTGTCTCTTTCTCATTCTCTTTGTCTCTCTAAGTCTTTCTATGTCTCTCTTCCTCTCTTTCTGTTTCTCTCTTTATCTCTCTCTGTATTATTCCTTTTTTTTTTCACGTTGGTTTTTTATTCAATTTCCAGCAAATTTAAAATATATCATTATTTCATCGCCTAAATTAAGAAATTCAATTAGGTCAATACTTTCCCGATTCACTGATCTGAAATAAGGTGAGTCATGATAGTGTCTGTCTATTTCAGACTGGTGTTGCAGGCAAGCGTGGAGAATTTGTGAGTACTTCTATTTTGTAATGATCCGGTTGATAAAAATATGCTATGTAAACCATTTCATTTAAAAATAATTAGTTATTTTGAACAAAAAACCTAAAATATGCAGCAACATGTCAACCACTATTTAAACAAATGTGGTACAAACGTAATTACAGCAATGAAGGTGTACTAGGTAACAACAGACAGTGTCACTAAAAATTTTAATATACTGAAAATTAATATGCTGTAGTAAAGTTGAATGTCTTAATTTTCAAGGTTAATCACATATATATTTATATATCTGAAATACAAAAATCAACAAAAACTGTACACTATGATATCAACTAGTAGTACTAATATTTTCTTTTTATTTAACAGCCTTTTCTTGGAGGACCTGTAAGTAGATAATGTCTATAAAACATTGTAATGCTGAATTATATATAAGCATATCTGTAATTACTCTCTTGTCTGTCGGAATGGATAGAATCTATATATAAATGTATGTATCTATCTGTCTATTTATCTGTCTGTTTGTCCCTCTTAATGTCTGTCTGTTTATCTATCTATCGCTCTTTATATTATTTTAATATAAAATTTTTTGTCATTTGAATAGCGTTATAAAAAAAATCCTCCAACTCAAACTTCTGTATCATCGCTTATTGAACTCGGTGTTTCTATACAGACTTCCTGTCTCTTACTCTTTAGTTAACCCTAGCTTCCCTGGTCTTTGATCTTTATAATTCAAGCTATCATCTTCTCTCGTTTTATGGTACTCTATCTCTGCAAACTGCAGCACCCTGTGCTACACCCCGACAGAACCTGTGACGTCGTTGACCCCAATAGACATCGTTCCGACCACAGCTAATGCCCAGGCATTCATCTCACTTCCAGTACGATCCAGTCGCTTCGCCACTGAAGGAGACCATAGAGCACATTGCATATTGGTTATTTGTTAAGGCTGTACAATTTACATTTTGAATTTATATTTTTAAGCTTAAATAATTTGAAATTCTTAATTTACAATTTTAGGGCAAAAGAGATGTGCTTGACGAAGAAGTGAGTATTAACAAAATATTGAGTTCAGACTTAATATAGAGGTGTACACTTCAATATTATGTTGATATGAACTTTGTTGACCAGTTAACACTGGAATTACGCGTATTTTGTGTTTTTTTTTCCTGCATTTTTTGGTCAAATTTCAACAAATTAAAATTTCAATTCTTATGTTATGCAGGATAAACGGGCACTTTTTGACATGGTTCAGGGTTTAACGTTAGGTATAGCTCCACTAAGAACTAGCGTTAAATAACTTTTTTTTTCTTTTTTGGTCTAGTTTTCATTAACATTTTGAAGATACACAAAATGATTATTACATTTATTTTGGTTGACGAACATGTCAAAGCGTTTCTTCTATTTCCCCTACAGGATACTGTTGGACAAACTCTTGAAGGAGTAGTGAGTGCTGTTTTAGTAGAAAAGAAATGTGTAACTATAGAATAAAGCATAGTTTGTTTTTAACTTGTACCGATTGCTAATTGTCTAAACATTTGCACATCAATTAATACAACTTTGCAACTTGTCTTGTAGAAATTATATATATATATATATATATATATATATATATATATATATATATATATATATATATCTCTATATATATATGTACAAAAGACTGTTGTAATTTTTTCTGTAGAACTTATGATCATATAGTTGTTTTTTTTTACACAGTTTATATCAACTCACTCTGTCTGCCTGGTCAAAAGGTTACTATGACACCTAATCTCGGATCAAATTGAAATTTTGCGATTTTTTTTCTTTTACCTGTTAACACAAGAATCAATTTAAAAAATTAACCAATTAGTCAATTAGCTACTGGAAATTAATTATTTTGTTTGGTATGTCAAACAAGGGAAAGAAATTGCACTTAACTGAAATGCTGGTGTTGGCCGAATTAGTCCCCCTTTTAGATCACCGCTTTAAAGCAATTTTAAAAGAGACAATATATAACTGTTTCTATTTTGATATATCTTCACTAGCAGAGTGGTTAGTTTGTCAGCTTGAGCCACGAGTTTAAATTTAAGTCGTTCTCTCTATCTTTTTTTTATAAATGGTTTTAAGAAAGCGATCACGCAAAATTCCCCCAAATATACTTCCCAATTTCCAACTGTACAAATAAGTGATAGGTTCACAGCACAGTGAGAAAGCTTTAAGCATGAAGTGGCGCTAAGCAAAAACTATTGGTAAACATAGTTCTAATCGCATAGATTTTATTATTGTTGGTCTAGATCACTGTTTACCAAACTTTTTTCCTTAACGGAACACTTTTCACATTCTGAGCATTTAGCGGAACACTTTGCTTATTTTTTGAGAGAGATTAATTCACGTATTAGCTAACTAGTTAATTATTCCAGTAGTTCCTGGAACACCTATTCAGGCCTCGCGGAACACTGCGTTTCTGAGGAACACAGCTTGGAAAACACTGATCTGAATATATTACAAATTTAATTAAATGACTGATCCAAACTAATTGCTACAATCGTATAACCTTGTTTATTTAAAGTATTTTTACAATTTTTTCTTGTTTATTCTTACAGCCAGTTCTCGGTGGACTTGCGGTAAGTTGCCTTTCTTTACAGTATACTTAGACTGAAACACTCCCACACCATTCTGATCAAAGGGCTTTAGTTTTCCCCCATAGGAAACCACTCCGAACATTGTTTAAAATCTCTTCCTTAAAGTAGGACACAAGGCTCGAGGACTGTCCTATTTGTTTAAAACCTCTTCCTTAAAGTAGGTCACACGGCTCGAGGACTGCCCTGTTTGTTTAAAACCTCTTCCTTAAAGTAGGACACAAGGCTCGAGGACTGCCCTGTTTGTTTAAAACCTCTTCCTTAAAGTAGGACACAAAGCTCGAGGACTGTCCTGTTCATACGTTTTCCTCGTATCGGCTACCATGTTGTTGGTATATTCAGAGGACATGTTTTTCTAAGTAAATTTAAAACAAAATCTATGCTGCTTTCACTCACCACTTTAATTCATTTGTGAGTGTTCATTGTAAAAAAAAAGGTAAAGTTCCCTTTACAGACCTTGCGATGTGTAACTTTAATGATGCAAAGGTCATCTTTTTCTGTAGGCCACGGTTAACGCTGGTGTGATGTGGCGAGCACAACGACCAACAGCTTTTACTTTTCTCCAATGACTTAGAGGCTCCCTAAAGATCTTGAAATTAAAAATTATAGTTTTCACCAGGATTCGAACCCGGAAGCCTCGGTTTGAAAGCCAGGTGCTTTACCACTTTGCCCCCGCCTCTTTTGGGTGCCTATTGACAAATCATGAATGATCCTTTCTTTATTGGCAGTATGGTCTATGAGTATAGCTACTGATATGATCTTTTAATGATACATTTTGGTTAATTTTTTTTTTGTAAGATATTTATTTATTGACCACACTCAAGGTATGGAACATGAGAGAGAGAGAGAGAGAAAGAGAGACAGAAATAGTGAGGCAGAGAGACATATCACAAAGATAAACAAAAAAAAGAGAAAGAGAGAGGGAGACAAAGACAGCGAGAAAGAGACAGAAAAGATAGATAAAGAGAGAGAGAGAGAGAGAGAGAGAGAAGATCTAGATAAACTCTGTCAACCCAAGGTAAACATGAGATGCTTGACACAGTGACACCTAACCTTTCAAGTCTTGCTAAAGGTTACTAGGTTACGAATAGCATTTTTAAGTATAAATCTATTTGTTTTGTTTATTTTTTTATTTTTTTTTTGGTTTAGGTTTTAAAGAACAATGTCTATATAGAGAAGAAATCAAGTGTTTAGAGATAGAGATGATAAAGGCTGTTAAAAGATTTGCGTTTAGGAATTGGTAGAATGTTTCCACTGAGAAGTTTTGGACCTTTTTTTCTTGTATACTGACATCAACGATGTACACATAGTCTCTTCTTCATTGAATTAAATGTTCTGAATTATCAGCACTCTTGATTACTTATTGATTACCTCTTGATTCCTTTTTGATTACCTCTTGATTACCTCTTGTTTATCTCTTGATTTCTTCTTGATTACCTCTTGATTACCTCTTTCCATTGTTGGCCTTCACCTGTTCTACTTGTAATATAGGAGTTCGTGTCACCTCCGCTTTAATTTGTTCACTACTCTGCACAAGACAGAAGGGAGGTTCCTAGCAGGATCCAAAAGTTTGTGCATTAATGTAATTCGGAATTTGGGTTGTGTTTGCTTAACGTCCTTACCCTCTTCCAGATAGCCTCTTCCCATATGTATCCATATACGTTTGACTAGGAAACACTGAGCATCATAAAACATGAAATAGACAATTACTACAAATACATATTTTAAAAAATTGAGTACAATTTGCTTTAACTATATTGATATATCTACCTATCAGGACATTTAAAAAAAATATTATACAAGTCTCTGTCACAGATGTGATGCTATTTTAGAGTTAAATTATTGAGTTCATATTTCTATTTAAATTTTTTTGGACAATTTTCCTAATGTTTCGTTTTATCCACAGTCTGGTATAGTGACTTTTGAGGTAGCACCTCTCGAGTTCTGAGAGCGACATTAGTCTGGAGGAACTCAACAGGTGACAGATTTTCAGTTATTGTAAACATATTATTTACATAATTATAGTAATTAGTTAGTAATAAATTCGCAAAATATAATAGTTGTATTTTTAGCACCACAGCTAACGTACAGTCAAAATGACCGTAGTAATGACTCAATAAACATTTGAGCATGAGACTCGATAGTGTCCAAAAATTATTTTAATAAATATCTACCTAAGGATTTGAAAATTGTATACAGTAACTGTAATATACCCGTACGCTTGTCTAGTGCAAATCAAGGGAGACAATGACATACATCACATTAGACAAACGTTAATCTCCCTTTTTAATCGCTTTTTTGTGGGGTTTTTTTTGTATTGACGGGTAGGAATTAAGCTTGGGGAAGGGGTACTGAAGATTAAAACTGAAAAAAAAAATTACAAATAGGCGTCTATAGGATTGAGGACCCCATTACTCTCCCCCTCATAAAGCCTTTCTACACCCCCCCCCGCCAAAAAAAAAAGGCTAAATTCTATTTTTGATTATTCTTTTGTTGATGCATTATGAATCAAAGCTACTTATCAACATTTAATTAGTATTACAAAACTAATATGTGCCGATTTTTATTGTTACACACTGGAATCATAACCATTGTATCCTTTTATTGTCTAATGGGTGATATCCGATGCGGCCCGCACCCCTCGCGCTCTCTTAGTGACGCCACAGGTAACAAAATATGAGATAAAATCATTAGTGCGCAAGATGTGGAAAAATATGTTGATTGCAATAATCTGGGGCTGCGTAGACACGGGAAATGCAGCATTCCTCATTAATCTTTGGACTCGAAGACAGGCCTTATTATTATTATTATTATTTATTGTACAAAAGATGTTTAATATAACATATATAACATCTAACAATATAATATATATATATATATATATATATATATATATATATATATATATATATATATATATAATATAACTATATTTGTTTTTCAGATTTGGACCTTATAATGATGCAGTAATAAAATGGACGTCCCATCTATAATCGTCCGAAATGAAAGATAATGCAAATTATAGAATAACCTGTGTAGAATGTCGGACAATAATAAATGTTCCATAAAAGTCAGATCTGTTGTATTTTGTGTGGTGGTGTTTTGTCTTAAGTTATCTTTATGAGAGTGGAATAGATCTCATTGCTTACTAAAGAAAATCAATCTCTATCAAACAGTGGTTCTCAACATGCACGACTATGGGACTAGGGCGCTCTTTATAAGGCGTCTAGGACTCGTAGGAACCTTCCCTCCATAATGAGCTTACGTCGTAACGAAGACTAACATATACTTACAAATCTCAATTTAGGCACCATTTTATCATTGCTGGAATAAAAGAAAATCTATACCCAGAAGAGAACACACATATAAACATATAAGACACTTAAAAGGGTACTTTTACCAAAGACCCAACCACCTCTCTTAAAAAAAAAAGTTAGGTCTAGTCCAAATAGAACTTCCAGCTTTAAAACTCTTCACATTGGCTATTTGTCCATGAATTCTAGTATCTGTTTACTCGCCTTCCCTCTCTCTCTCTCAATCCCTAAAAAAAAATCAATTAATTTGAATGTATTTTATTAGGGGAGCGCTAACATGGTCTGTGAGTGTTCATACGCGGGTTAATTAAAAAAAAGCAATCACAACATAAAACATACTTTAAAAAAAATAATTAAAATGTATCAGAGGGTAGGAATCGCAAAATCAATGCAATTTATTTGAATACTGAAAGGTTTATTTTCCCCTTTTTGTTTAAACAAATATTGATCAACTACCACTAATTAATCAACTTATTGGTTAATTTTTTATTGATGTCAACATGTGACCAGCACAACGAACAACCACTCTTGACTTTTCTAATGTCAACATGTGACCAGCACAACAAACAACCACTCTTGACTTTTCTAATGTCAACATGTGACCAGCACAACAAACAACCACTCTTTACTTTTCTGATGTCAACATGTGACCAGCACAACAAACAACCACTCTTTATTTTTCTAATGTCAACATGTGACCAGCACAACAAACAACCACTCTTGACTTTTCTGATGTCAACATGTGACCAGCACAACAAACAACCACTCTTGACTTTTCTGATGTCAACATGTGACCAGCACAACAAACAACCACTCTTGACTTTTCTGATGTCAACATGTGACCAGCACAACAAACAACCACTCTTTACTTTTCTGATGTCATGTGGAATCTTGGACGTCATAAAAATGCCAAAATATTCAAAGTTTTAACCATCAGGGCAAGTAGAAATCTGAATCCAAACTGATAAAGCCTCGTGAATGAACGTAAATATGAGTCTTAGGAGAAATCGGGAACTGCTCACCTAGACCTAAATGCTATGTTCCTTCGACACTTCTGACACCAAAATGTATAATCCCTTGAACCAATGAGCAGAGAGGCAGAAAGAAGAGAAGCGACAAAGATCCGAGCAGAGATGTTTTGTCAAATGTTTTTACATATTTGTGAAGTTCCTTTAGAGCTGAAGATAATCTACTTCCTAGTCCAAACCTCCCACAGGTCGACAGAGGATGGCTACGGGCAGGCTATGAACCAGGGACCATCCATACGACCGAATATCATTCAAGCGCACATACCGCACGACCAGGCACATCAGATAATGGCCAGGTTTTCTTACACTGAGAAATTTGCCATTAATTGCTCTAGGTCTGAATTAAAAAAAAAAAAATTTAGTGGGCATTAAAAATAAATTTGGTAACAACATGTTAATCTGTTATTTTGCACTTTAATGGAGAAACCTGGTGTCTCTCATCTCTCAATCTATAACCCATATCTCCATAGTGTCAAATTCTTCCTTAACCTGTCATGTACATAACAAAGTGTTGATATCATTTACTAGCAAACATTGTGCTTAGAAAACTCTACTAATACATGGTTCACATCTAAACGTTAAAGCTATGATATATCGATGTACGGCAAAATAAAACAAACGCTTGACTACCTAACAAAAGGGCATGAGTTCGAATCCCGAATCGAGAAAAGTTCATGTTAAGCGCTTAAAAGGCAGCAGGGAAACCTTTTCTCTCAATTGGCCTATAAATTAGATAGATAAATGCTGAAAACATTACAATATAATATTATTGTACATACTTTGCTGGTTTTTTTCAATTGTGTCTGAGACCAACAAGTAATGAGCCTATCAAATGACAAGAGGCTAAAGCCCACGTTGTTTTTGTTTCTTATAGTACATCTACAACCATATACATTCGTTCAGGACATTGGACTTTAAAAAAATGAATTTTTATTTTTTAAGAGGTTCAAACGAGTAAACAATACTTTGTAATGGATGACCTTAATTATCTAGAAGTAATCAACCAAGATATTTAAAATAAAAATAATTTTAATTGCTAGCTTTTTAACTTTCTCGAGGCATTATAATGTCCAAAATAATAATTAGTGGTAAATTGTCATTGTGACCTAAACTATATGCTAAATTGTTTTTTTTATGTCGATCATCCCACAAGTTATCATAAGACTTGTGGCCTATAAATAGGCTTCAGTAATATAGTACTGCATCTAGGCTTCTACCATTGACTGACGTCAAGAAATTTTAGCACTCTGGTAAGCTAACCTGACTTTTTATATTATAGCGCTGCATTTGTATTTAAAGAAACTTGTATTTTGAACTTAAACATTTAACAATCAGTTTTAAAAAAGCTTGCGTTTTAATGTTTAAGCATAGCGCAGAGTTTGAATGCTCTATGTCACATTTTTTGGGGGCTATTTTCGTTTAAGTTTTGGACATTTTTAAAGACTTGAAGATTATTACTCTCTCCCCTAAGGGTGTAAACACACTAGACGGTTTTCGCCGTGAAGCGAAAAAAAAAACGGACCATTGAAACTATTAAGTAAACCATATTAGCTTTCACATTAGCCTACATCAGGGGTTATCAACCTGTTTGTCGCGACCCCCTTGGGGGTCGATTGACGATTTGCCAGGGGTCGCCTAAGACCATCAAAAATATGGATTATTGTCTATTTTTCTATTGCTCTGTGTGTGTGTGGGGGGGGGGCGGCAGAGTGGGGGATTGTAAAAAGGGGTCGCCGAGCTTAAAAGGCTGAGAACCGCTGGCCTACATCGTGACAGTAAAATGGCAATACGGAGCATTGAAAGAAACGTCTCTTGGCCTTGAACTTTACGGTTCAAGGGCGGCGTGTTGTCCCACGTGACAAAATATCTTCTCTTTTTCCAGTCTATAATGCACTGCTACGAATAAGTTGGGTTTTGAGTTAATTTAGCCATACCTAGACTAATCGTTAATAGCATGCCTTAACACTGACCTGCGACGACGCAACCTGTGTACGTAGTGAATACAAATAACTCGTTTCCACGTTGTACATCCTATATATCAGGCAGCCATCTTATGTTGGTGCTGATATGTCACATGGCTACAAAGATTACGGCTATTTAAAAAAATGTCATCCGAGTAAATGTAAGCAAAAAGCCTTCTCAATATTTTACCATGTTGTCAACTGCAGTATTTGAAGTTTAAACATCGATGCCTAATAAGTCAATTTGAACATAAAGAATAACAATAAAATTGTAAAATGCTGCTAGTAAGATCATAGGCACCTATTTGAGATAAACATTGCAAAGAAAGTAATACAGATTTTAAGTATTAAAAAAAACAAAACCTCTTCTTCATGATTTTTACATTTTGCTATCACAAGGAAGATATAGGACACCGATCACAACATACAGACACAAACACTATTTTGTTCCTTTGACAATTAAATCATGGAACAAACTGTAACTTTCTGTTGTAAATTTCGCATGTAATGTTAAATAGAAACTGGGCTATGTACGTATATCTTGTGTGCTATCGTACAAATTGTTTGCTCTAATCATGTATTGTCTTTTTGTAAAGCACAATTGTAAGACTAATTTCCTCATGGATACTAAAGATTATTATTTCCTTAACATTGCCAACAAATATTGATTTTTACAAATGTATTTTCTGAAATACTGAAAACAACTATTAATAAATATCGTATTTTCTAAACATTGACAAATACAAATATAAAGTAGTGTATGGTTAATATGTAAAGTAAGGGAAACCACTAGCATAAATTTAATCAAGCGAGACTTTTAAAACTTTACAATAAATGAAATACGCTACAGAAAAATAAACGAAATTTAAAGGTTGCATAGTGAATATTGGGCTGCCAGAATGACTCCTTGTGAGTTTCAACCGTCGTTTGGTGAACTTTAGAAATGTACTTAACTGAACATGTGGTAACAGTTTCAATTGATGTATACAAATATATGTATAGTGCAATAGGCTGTTCCTTTAATACATAATCATATTTGTGTAAGTTACCGTTACCTTTACCTATCCCTTAGTCTGTTGGACCGTTGAGGCACCAAGCACGACTCGTCGACCATCTTTTTCCATTCCTCTCTGTCTTTTGCCTTAGTTAGAACCTCTTTCAATGTCAGGCCACGTCCATTCTTTTATTTTGTCTTCCCATCGCTTTCTCTGTCTGCCTCTTCTTCTTTTTCCTGCTACTGTTCCCTGAAGGAGGGTCTTTGCGAGCCCCGAAGTTCTTGTTATATGGCCATAGATTATAAGCTTGCATTTTGTAAACATAGCTAGCAGGTCATAATGGGGTCCAATCGCTGCAGTAGCTCTGTCTCTAATCTCTTGGTTTGTGATGCGGTCTTTGAATTAATTATCTTTTTTTGCTTCTATAATGTCAGATAAAACTTGATCCAAAAAGAATGAGGTTGTTATCTGCACTGTTATGTTTGACAGTACTGGTCAACACCATGAAGAGCAGTCTAGTGGCTCCTGATGGCTACGAAGTAAATGAACTACTTTGAATTACATGTTTGTAAAGACTTGATTATTGCCCTTTCTTGGACTATTTTTGTATAGATAGAAAAATAGATAAATAGATATATAGATAGATAGATAGATAGCTATACTTAGAGAGAGAGAGAGGATAGATAGAGAGAGATATAGATAGATAGATGTCGACATTTGTAATACATATATTTCATATTTTAAAACCTTCTAACAGCCTGCTGTCGGTGGTAGAGCCGTAAGTATTCAAACTAGTCATGAGTACATCTTTGTATCAATAAATATCTTGTTGAATTGTCTTGTACTACTCTATCCTCTAATAGGACTTTCGTGTATTTATAAGTCTCTTGAAGAGATTTATTTAGATATCATTGTAAAAAAAAAAGTTAGAGGTATAGAAATATAAACAGACAAATATAAACTCAGAGAGAAAGAGAGAGAGAGAAAATAATTTTGTAAAGTTAGCGATCTTTTTCTCTATTTCTATATCTTTTTTCTATATTTTCTCTATCTCTCGCCATAATTATCTAATGTCTTAAAAATTCATTTATCTGTATTTTCTCAAACTATGGACTTGAACACAATATTTATAACTACTCTAAATCACAACTACATTGAACAACAAAATGCAGCCCTCGCTCTCGGAGCTCTCGTTTCAGTTTCGTAGTCCTACACTCTTAAGCGAGCAATTCTTGTATGTATGTATGTATGTATATATATATATTTACAATTTATTTCGAAAACGGCTTTAACGATTTTTTTTTTTTTTAATTTCAAGGTATGTGCATATTAATGAGGACAAAAATTCTCAACTCATTGGCCACATCGGAAAAACTCGAGGTCGACCGTTATATCGATGGGAAGCGTGGTCCAGAGGCTAAGTGCCCGCTTGAACTTGGCTATCTAGAAGGGCGCTCGACACCCGACTCGGCAGAGTTGTGTTTACTGAGCGCCTAAAGGCAGCACGGAAAACTAACTCCCAGATACCCCCTCCCCCCACTGGTCCACAAATGGGATTGGACCAAAGCGCTCTGAGCATGCTATAAGCATGAAAGTAGCGCTCTATGAAAGCTATAATAATAATAATCGGTTTTGTCTCATTATCAAAAAAATTAATTTTGTCTAGAATGTTTATGAAAGAATGTTTTTTTCATAACGTGAAAGGGAATAAAAAAAACTTGACACCGCTTACGTCACTAGGCTCACAGCAATACACTTCGCAAACAAGAAAAAGTTTTAATGAATGAATTGTCCTAATTAAACATTTACAATCTTATTGTAGATTGATCTATTATGTAAAGATGGAAGAAAAATAATGAAATTAAATTTGTCGATGTATGATTAGTTATTTTGTTTTAAAGGCTTTATAAATTGTTTACACTTTAATTGCGACCTACATAGTTTGTCACAACTAAAGCAACCATTGTTCGCCAGATGACAATTTACACCTTCTTCCGTTTATTTCGGCATGGGCATTTCTTTTTGCCTCCCCTTGGCATTTAGCAGTTCTCGACAGCTGTCTTGATCAGAGAACTGCCTCAAGCTTTGCCAATGTTATATAAATACAGTATTAGTCATGGACAAAGTAGTATATTTACATTCTGCTTTCAATGTCTTGCAGGTCAGAGGAGGAATCTTTGACATCCCATCTCAAGTGACGGTAAGTGTCGTTAGTTTAAAAATAATCGGCTGACTGTTCAATGAATAAGAGACATGCACATCGGACATAAATTATTATAATAATCTTCTATTTTTCTCTCTTCTTGCTTTTGCTTCTTTCTTATTACAGTTATTGTCTTTTCTCTACTTCTGTTCTAATTATGTTACCTTCTCTCTATCACTCTCGCTGTCTCTCGCTCTCATCCGCATTCAGCTCTCTCCCGGACTATTTATCTTCTTTTTATCTTTATTTTCTATGTCCATCTGTTTCTCTCTTTGTTTCTCTATATCTCTCTCTTTCTCTGTATCTTTTTTCTCTCTCTGTCTCTCTGTCTCTTTTTCTCTTTCTCTTTCTTTCTACCTCTCTTTGTCTCGGTCTCTGTCTCTATCTCTCTACATTCTGTCTCAATCAGTCATATATTTTCCCCATTTTAAACAAAGTTATACTTCATGATCACAATGTTTAAACATACCCTGACCAGACATGGAAACCCTCGCTCTATCATCCTCGCAAGATTTAAATCTTTATTTGTTTGTCTTAATAATAGCGTTGTTTCATTACAGATTGGCGAACCAACCAATACCAACGTTATAGTAAGTTATTATAAACTATTATCATTTAGAAAACTTTAACATTATTTATATGAGCACTATAAAAAAAAATAATAAAAGAAAAACAATACCACCTTTACACATTTAATGAAGCGATTTATTTTACTCTTGTTTAATTGTTGTTTAATCCTGTGCACTCCCAGGGGAGCATAGGGCCGCAACCACACCTCTCCACCGAACTAGGTTCTGAGCAGCTTTCTTCATCTGCTCCCATGTCATTCCGGTACCCTCAGCTTCACTGATGACTGACCTCTTCCAGGTTTGCTTGGGTCTGCCCACTTTCCTTGTGGGCTCCAGTCAAGTGCCTGCCTTGCAATATTGGTAGCTGGTTTTCGCAGGGTGTGTCCTATCTAGCTCTTTTTTCGTTTTATGATGTATTGGGCTATGGGCTTTTGTCTAGTTCTCTCCCACAAATCGATAGTAGTCATCTTTTTCTGGCCACCTAGATCTTAATATCCGGCGTAGGCATCTGTTAACAAAGGTCTGGAGCTTTTCCGTATTTCTTTTAGTGACTCTCCAAGTTATTTTACTCTTAATAGCTAATAAATGTTAGATTTTAAAAAAGGAAACTTTACCACTCCCATTTCCTACCCCACCACAGCCGGAAAAAAAATTCTGGTTAAACGAATGTATTATGCTATAGGTTGTTATAATATTCTAATAATGGGCCTTAAAATGTGTTCTCAAATGTTCTTTATATAACCTGAACATTTAGTAGCAATAAACAGGAAACAATAATCGCTGGGTAATTTGACTAGAATAGAAGTAGTCTTTAAAAAAATCTGTTATTTTTTGTTTTTCTTGTTTTAAAAGTTATCAATATTGTAATGACTTATAATATATTCAGTTTAGTTGTATTCAATATTCTTCAACAGGTACCCAACGGAGACATTACAGTATGTAGCCCAGTACTATTAACCATCGTAAACTATTGTATATAAAAAATTATATGCTGAATATTATTATTTTTTTAAAAAGTATTATTGGTTACAGAAAAAAAAAGTAGATCCAGTAACTCGCATATAAGCATTGATTATGTTTATGTAAAGTATTCGTAGACAACACTTTATGTTATTGGTGTAGTAGAGCGAAAGATGTGCTGACTGCGTTTCTGGATTCGTGTAACCTCAGTCAGGGGAGACAAGTAGATAAACCAGGACAAAACTCCCCCCCCCCCCCCATCCAAAAAGTTTTATATGTTGGAAAGATAAAAGACAGGCTCCAGCGAGGGGTTCGTCTTGCGGTGTCTTTCTCGGTTAGGGATGATACATTAATAGGATTTCGTAGCAACCTCTCATGAGTCAAGCATCCGGCCTCACTGGCATGGGGAAACCAGGCGGGGCTTAAGAGGCTATGTCTCACAATAAAACAGATTTAATTAAAGGGGTATCTTCTTAATAGTCCAATGCTTTCCCTGTTATATGTTATCCCTTAAATATCTGCTTGTTAAATCTTTATTATGGACGTGTACTCCTTTAAAGTAGTTTATCTTTTTCTATTATCTAAATAAAACTCTATGCAATCCCAAGAATTAACTGTTTAGAAAAATTAAACAATATTAAAATAACTTATGATATAAATATTAAGTAATGCTTTATTAAATATTTTTTTAACAGCCAGTGGACGGGTCCTTTAAAGTAAGTAAACAAAAATATTAATTATTAAAAATGTGTTTATTAAATAAATGTTGTGTTAATTATCAAAAAAAAATATGCGTTATAAAGAGTGTTATTGTTTTTAAAAAATCGATTATGCGTGTTATGGATATCATTACATCTACAACAATAGTCATGTACTATTTTTGTAATATTAATAAAAATCTTATCAAAATTGGTTGGGCGTCCAGAGACATTAAACTGCGATGATTTTTGTATGGCTTTTTTTTTAGCTCCAAAGTGCCCAAGCTTGTCTGTCAATGTGTCAGCCTTCTCTTTTCCTCAGTCTGACTTCATTAGTCATCACTCTGTTTCTTTTTCTTTATAAAACATCCGTTTGTCTACAGACCGGTTCGTTAGCCATGGACTGCAGTGGGTAATGGGGATAAAGAGGTCCTGGTAATTTCTAGGATGCCTACCTAAGGTTAATGCAGCACAGTGCTTTGGTTCTGAGTTCCTGTAGACCTAAGGACCAGAAGGCCTTTTTCATGTGTCTTCGCCCTGTGCTGGTTGTCGTTGTGTAGAGGGTAAATCAGGACACATGCAGTGGATGTGTATCCATGGCGAGCTTATTCTGGACATCAAAATGTCTAGTCCCCTTGTTGGATTCAGTGGCGGGTGGGGAGCACAGCTGTGAACAAGTGCCCAAACTAAAAAAAGAGATCTTCCTTGAACATTCTCCCATCTAGCTGATGTGTATAAAGCTAGAAGGCCATCACTCCCTGTAAACCAAAGACAACATGGCTGACTCTGGTTCTCCTTGGAGAATCCAGCCAAACACAACAGCCTCTAGATTGATAGATAGATAGATAGATAGATAGATAGTTAGATACATACATACATGCATGCATGCATGCATAGATAGATAGATAGATAGATATATAGATAGATAGATAGATAGATAGATAGATAGATAGATAGATAGATAGATAGATAGATAGATAGATAGATAGATAGATAGATAGATAGATAGATAGAGGTATTCAATGGAATTATATATTTTTATATTTCAAAACCTTCTAACAGCCTGCAGTCGGCTGAAGAGTGGTAAGTATTCAGAATATACTTGACGATATTAAATCTTTCTATTGATACATTTCTTGCTAAATGCAAATACTCCTTCTTCCCTAGTGCTATTAGAGCGTAGAATGGGTTGCCTGAGCTAGCCAGGAAAACCAGTGACTTTGCAGAATCAAAGTCATTGGTTAATATGCATGACTAAATGCATGACGCCTAGGACGTTATCATCTTCTTTTTTGAAGTAACGTCTGTATTATATAAGATATGATAAGACTGTTTTTTTTATGACTCTTGAAGAGATTTATTTCGATAATATTTATTTTCCTAATATTTGGAATTGAAAACAATATTTGTAACTGCAACTACATTCCACAATAAACTCCTGGAGCTATCGCTTCGTTTCCTTAACAAAAGTTGATCAACAAGAAGCCATCGCAAAATTCCACCACTGATACCACTTGTTACTTTAGTTTATAAACACTAGACAGAACTCAAAAACCTCCCATCTCAGGGCTTAAAATAACGTGATTAGTGTAATAATGTTGTTGTTTTTTAATTACAATTAACTATACTAAATGTATGCCTATAATCGCTGTACACCACTTGAACCGGCCACAGTACATTGAAGAAAATGTGTAAAATGCTTATATTGCTGTATTTTGTGATTTAAAAGGCATTACCTTCTATCCTAGAGATTACTTAAGTGTTCAGTGTTTCACGTAACGACCCTATCCCAGTTGCTATGCATGTGTTCCATTTATTGGCCTCCTTCAGTGGTAGAACGACTGCGGTTCATCTCGAAAACTTTTTTTTATATGGCTGTGGAGCCTATTTCCGATCTTGCAGGTCAAAGTGTCTTTCGCTATGCTGGTGGAGGAGCTGGTCATTTTTCGTATAGCAAGTTTTTTTTTAACAACTGAAGCCCATGGTTTCTTGCTGTCCATAGTGTCACCATTTCTCTCCAACTAGTGAGGGTCTAGAGCTATGTCTTCCCAATGATCAGTATCAATGTTCACTGACTTTGAATCTCATTTCATTACATCTGTGTTACATAACAGCATATGATATAGGCCAAGAATAATTTTTGTGTCTCCTATCCATACCACGCAGGTCAGAGGGGGAATCTTTGACATCCCAGCACAAGTGACGGTAAGTGGCATTAGTATAAAGAACTATGTTTATAAAAAGAAATATTACAATTTTTAGGAATACTAAGCTCACTAAGAGCATGTGACTAATCGACTTACTGTATAACGTCTAGGGTAGAGTACGTTAAATGCGTGCACAGAAGACATTAATAATTATATTTTATTTTTCTCTTATTTTTTTCTCGTTACTTTTTGCCTCTTTCTCTCTACTTTTACTCTCTTTTCTCTACTTCTGTTCTAATTATGTCACTTCTCTCTCTCTCTCTCTTACTCTTGCAATCTGCAGCAACCTCTCTCACTCTCTCTTTCTTTTTCTGTCTTTCTCTATCTTTCTTTCTCTTTTCCTTTCTATCTCTCTTTCTCTCACTCATTCACTCTTTTTCTCTCTATTTATTTCTCTCTTTCTTTTTCTCTCATTCTTTTTCTTTCTCTCTTCGTTCTGTCTCAATCAGTCCTATACCTCAATCAGTCCTATACCTCAATCAGTCCTATACCTCAGTCAGTCCTATACCTCATTCAGTCCTATACCTCAATCAGTCCTATACCTCAGTCAGTCCTATACCTCAATCAGTCCTATACCTCAATCAGTCCTATACCTCAATCAGTCCTATACCTCAATCAGTCCTATACCTCAATTAGTCCTATACCTCATTCAGTCCTATACCTCAATCAGTCCTATACCTCCTACCCCCTTAAAATCGATCCTTCGTCATCAGACTTTATATACCGTACCCTTACCAGAGATCCAAACAATCATTATGTGTGAATAGCAAGGTTTAAAATATTTATTTTATTTATAAAGATAGTGTTGTCTGTGTTTCAGATTGGCGAACCAACCAACAACACTGTAGTAAGTAATCTTTTTCGAAAATTCAACATAAAAGCAGCTCCTTAATACGTTACGTATTGCGATTATTATACTCTTAATAACTAATGAATATTAAATTAAAAAAAAAATCCCCTTTTCCACTCCCCCCCTCCTTTGCCAGATAAAAATCTAGATAAGCGAATGTACAAATCTGATTAGTTGTATAATGATTATAATGTTTTGCCTTTAGATGTAGACTTAAAAAAAATGTTTTAATCTCATAATGTACAGTGCCTACATGTGCAGATAACAAAAGACTCATAGTCTGTTCAAGATAAAGATTTCTATGTCTAGCCAATTTTAATTATTCTCTTTTTATACTAAGAAAATCATTACGGTCAAACTAGAGATTTTACCAGTGTTGCGAACAAAGTACTCACTCTTTTTCCAACAATTTACACTAAGCATCATTTATCTAGGACAATAGAGCCATTTTCGAGAATGGTGTCCACCAACTTATCACTCATTTTCGACTTTGAAATGATGACTTAAATAAAGATATTGTAAAACAAAAAAGGTTAATTATGTGCAACAAACAAACTGGACACTTATTCGAGAAAACCCTATTTAAGGACGCATTTTACGTCTCGAGAGACGCTCTTTTCCCTTGCCAACTTCTTGTGTGACTAATGAGGCCAATTACTAATACACAGCTGCAGTCGAAGGTTGTGCATATGTAATCACCAGGCGCCGTTGCATTTTCACCCTTCTTTCTGCTTATGGCATCTGCAATCCGTACCCTTCCTTTATGCTCTCTCTCCGTGTGGATCTATTCAGGGCCACCTCTTCCCAGCTGCTAGTGTCGATTTTGAAGAGCTTCATATCGCGTTTGCGTACATCCGTATAACTCAAAGGTGGGCGACCAGCGGCTCTCGTGCTATCTGATAGATCGCCATACAGAATGTTCTGTGAAAGTCGATCTACTGGCATTCTATAAACGTAAATGTGGCCAAGCCAGCCAAGGCGTCTGCTGCTGATAACACAGAGAATGTCCTGACACCCTGCTCTTCGTAGCACTTCCTCATTGGTTATCTTATCTTGTATATTGTTGAACAAATGAACTAATTACCAGGGTCGATTTTCGTTAAAGAGAAATAAAATTTAGTAATGTTCCCTTAACAGAGTCCACTGAGACATCTTTTGGTAATGTGGCAGGTCTAAAGCAGTCCTGCCTTCTGCCAAGTAACGAGAATCTTCTTAGGGATATTTAAACTATGTTCACTTTCCTTTCTATTATAAGCAGCATGGAAAAACACTTTGCCCAGATGAAAGTAGCGCTATATAAAAAGCTATAATTTAATTTAACCACAGGGTATATATACTGTTATTTTAATCTCTTCTGTTAATAAAAAGTAGACCCTGTTTATTAATTATAAGCTTTGACTAAATTATTAGTCAATCAAAAGCCCCAACTTTTTGGCGTCCAATTCTAGAGTCGTCACACTATTTTGTAATTTAAAAAATGCATCCTTTTCAAAGCATCATTATGCACACATCAATCCATAATATAATGACTTAATGTACAATTGTATTCAATATTATTAAACAGGCACCAAATGATGACATTGCAGTAAGTAACCAATAACTAGTAATCATTGTAAATTATTTTATGAAATCAATGTCGTATTTATTATAAAAATAATATATTGCAATCGACTTTAAAAAAAAGTATCTGTGCTTAGAGATACATAAGTAGCTACCATGTGTGCAGTGGGTGTATGAACGTTTTAAAGCATTTCTGGAACAACATTTGTATGAAATTGTGTTAGAAGGGCCAGGGTTGTGCTGATTGCGTATCAGGTCTCGTGAAAACGTCTTATATAAAACGTCTGATAAAGGGAGACGTACTGGGACGTAGCACGTTTTAGAAACAAAAAGCATTACACGTGGAAAGAAGATAAGAAAGGCTCTGCTAAAACGTCCTGTCTTCAAATGAGGGCCATAGGCTTTCGATGACTTTCAAAGTTAGGGACGATTTATTATAGGATTTCGTAGCAATCATGTGCTTGGCCTCCAACCCTGCATGTAAAACCAGGCGGGGCTTAAGGAGACGTGCCTCACACAATAGTTTTGATTAAATAATCAAATAGTTCTTAGGTGGTCTTCTAACCATGTGGTATCTGGTCAGATAGTTCTTAATTAGTCCAAGGCTTTTCTCTCATTAAAGACTATAACCTGTCTACTGATTATTTGCTGTGTTATGACTTAAATATTTGAGAGTTGAATCTTTATTAGTTACCGAGTATTCCTTAAAAAAGTTTTTTTCTATTATGTAATTGAACATGCATGCAGTTCCAATCATAATTGTGATTGGAAACTGTAACACTATTAAAATTACTAAGATGTAAATATTAAGTAGAGCTTTATTAAATATTATCCAACAGGCAGTGGGCGTTTCCATTAAAGTAAGTAGCCAATAACTATTACTTATTGTAAATTTGTTTCTTATATGCATTTTGCAATTATTATAAAAGAATTGCATATTATTATTACCTTTTTAAAAGCATTACTGCTTTAGAAGAAGTATGTAGCAACTGTGCAACGGATGCCATTCCATCTATGTTTCCGATGTTTCCTTTTAATATTAACAGACAGACCGACAGATAGATAGATAGATAGAAAGATAGATAGAAAGATAGATAGATAGATAGATAGATAGATAGGTAGATAGATAGATAAATAGATAGATAGACAAATAGACAGACAGACAGATAGATAGATAGGAAATCATTAAAGTCTGTTAGGCGCTTCCACCCTGCATCTTATGCAGATAAGTCAAACGGAGGCAACTCTCAAATAACACAAGCAAAAGGCAAACAATATAACATAGTCGACGCTGAAAGCGAATTTCGAATAAGACGTTTAATAATAACGAGGGGAACTGTCGAATGTCGTCTCTACGTCCAAAAAAAAAATATAGCTGCCTCTCTCTAAGGCCCGTCCTAAGCAGTATGTTGACAGAATGGTATTCTTCCGCAAATCCTAGGTTGTTGTTTTTTATATAATTCGTGTATATCACATTGTGCGGGCGATTTAATTTTTTTTATGAAACAAATAACTTATTCACAATCGTATCATAACAAGTCTTTGATGTCTCGAATAATAATAATAACAATAAAAAGAAATAGATCTGAAGTAATCTCAACTGCCTAAAAAAAACATAAGGAATAGATCAATGTTTTTTTTTTGGCTAGTAATGCTGCTCTTCGACCGAGTTAAAAAGGAAGCGGAAATGACGTAAGGCAAATAAAAAAAAATGCTTTAAAAATACAAGAAGTCTAAATTTGCGTATTATATCTTTGTACACTTAATATATAGACTAAGGTCTTTCTGAGAAATACCGACAATAACATACAAATGTTTAATAGAAAGCTTGTGAAAATCGTGGAGTTTAGGGCTTCGAGTCTGTCCAAACAGTGTCGTAGTGAGTGCCTAAGAGGGTAAAAAGGAACCTGCGAACGAAATTTCATATGAATGCTTTTGATAGCTTAAGAGATCTTTCGCACATACATAAATGATATATTGCGCTTACAATATATATTAAAATAGTTTAAACATGTAAAGAAAATGTATTCCATGTCTGTTTTCATGATTCTTTAATCAGATTAGCCTTAAAATTCATTCGCTCAATTTTTCATTGTAGGTCTAAAGATGCCTGGCAGATAAAGTAGTAAGTATTTAAACAAATATTAATTTTAGATCTTGAATAGCAGTCCTGCCTTAATTATTACGATCTGGGTGTCGGTGGTGCGCAATTATATTTTTGTTTCCACCAGTTTTTTTATTCGATTAAGCTGAACTTCACAACAATAATTTGTTTAAAAGAATCAATATTTTAAAAAGTAACAAGTTAGTTACACTATTGATAATTAAATATTTTGTTTGGTATCTTGAACACGGACTTGACAGATGTGGTGGTACAGGTCGTATTTGTATTGGTCCCTTGTAATAGACTCGTGAACAATTTAAAAAAGGAGATCATGTAACTATTCACCAAGATACCCTTTGCATCCTCCTACTGCTGTTAAAATATATTATAAGGAAGTTAATGAAAGATTTCTCAATAGTGGTAGTACAAAAAAGGTTGGTGACTTTTATATAAAATATTTTGTTTGACAAAATATTTAACATTAATATATAAATGTACTTGTCTTTTACAGAACTAGGTCAAATATGATATCAGAAAACTTGACATTCCATTGGCTTTGTGCTAAACTTACGTGAAATTGAAATATATCCTACACTGTTGAAAATATTCTCTGAAAACAATAAATTTTGAAGAATGAAATTCAGATGTGTTGTGTTTTGGTATTGGTTTTAAAATGTATCTCTTTAATAATTATCTCATCATTGCTCTTCAAATACAAAAACAAAATCTAATAAAATACTCAGATAGACTCAAAGATAATGGCACATTCCTCGTTCCATATGCTAGCACAAATTTGTACAAATGCTCCTTCTTCCCTAGCACTATTAGAGCATGGAATGGGTTGCCTGAATCAACCAGGAAAATCAATGACTTGGCAGAATTTAAGTCATTGGTTAACTTACATGACTAGATGCATGACGCCTATGACGTAATCATCATTTTTTTTTGAAGTAACGTCTGTATTTTATTAGACAAGATAAGATACAAATATTACTAAACGGTGAATCGTTCTTGTAGAACTAATTCTTATAAAAAGGCTAAAAATTCTAGATCATATGTCCTTTAAATCAAGTAATTATTAGAAAAATAATTTTATTATTTTATTATTTTAAGGAATAAATTTTCATTCTCTGGCACTGCCAGAGCTTTATTAAAGGGAGAAAAATCAATGCATTTTCTCAAAAGTGTCTACTAAGGAATTTCGTGATGATGTGGCAGGTCTGCAGCAGTGCTGCCCTATGACAGGTAGAGAGAATCGTCTTAGGGATGTTAAGGTCCACAAATGTGTTTGCGAGGTCAGTTGTTATTATCCCCTCGGATGATATTAACAACAGGGTATATTGTTGTTTTAGAATTCAAAAGAAAATTTACATTTGACTAGATTAACAACATTATTAAAATTACTCCCATGTATAGTCGGTCACGATACAAGACCCCAAGAAGCAATAATGTATAAATCACTGAACCATATCTTTTCTTAATCTTAAAATAAAAAAACAACAAAATCTAATAAAATACTCTGAAAGACACAAAGATAAAGGCACATTCCTCGTCCCATATACTAGGACAAATTTGTACAAATACTCCTTCTTCCCTAGTGCTATTAGAGCATGGAATGGGTTGCCTGAACTAGCCAGGAAAACCAGTGACTTGGCAGAATTTAAGTCTTGGTTAATATGCATGACTAAATGCATGACGCGTAGGACGTAATCATCTTCTTGTTTGAAGTAACGTCTGTATTATATAAGATAAGAAGATAAGAAGTTAACCAGAATAAAAAAAAAAGACAAACATAAACAAAATGATAAAAGTTCCTTTTTTTTATTCCATATGCTAGGACATAATTTTGTAAGTTCTCATTTTCTCTTTCGCTGTTTTTTAAGCAATTATGTAATTTATAAGATAAGAAACAGCTTTAAAACTCATACTAAATGTACTATTTAATTTCTTTTCAATATTAAAATGACCTTTGCAACATGGCGTATGAAGTGTTACAAATGAAGGTGTTGGATAGTTGGGTTTTTTTTGTTTCTTTTTTTGTTGTTTTTTGTTTGTTTTTTTACAAAACTTATATTAATTCAGTCCGTTAGTTTACTGAAAGTTAAGTTAGATATTTGATTTTCTAATAGATATTTTAGTTTTCAAATTTAAATAAATGCTTCACTTGAATAGAGTGGATGTGTTATAAGTTAATATCTTTATAAGTTTATAGTTTATTAGTGCTATAAGATGACATTAGTATAGAAACTTATTAGAATAGAGATCCGATATATGGGACGACTCAACTCAAGAGAAAAAAAACGCAGACTAGAACAGACGCGAAATAGAACAGACGCGAAACAGAACAGACGCAAACTAGAACAGACGCAAATTAGAACAGACGCCAAATAGAACAGACGCTAACTAGAACTGGCGCAAAATAGAACAGACGCCAAATAGAACAGACGCAAACTAGAACAGACGCCAAATAGAACAGACGCAAACCAGAACAGACGCAAAATAGCACAGACGCCAAATAGAACAGACGCCAAATAGAACAGACGCCAAATAGAGCAGACGCCAAATAGAACAGACGCCAAATAGAACAGACGCCAAATAGAACAGAGGCCAAATAGAACAGAGGCCAAATAGAGCAGGCGCCAAATAGAGACCGTCAGGACAGAAGGCGTAAAAATAAAGTCGCACTAATGCAAAAAACACTGAAATCTTATTTACAAATACATCAAACGAAACCTAATAACATACTCAGAATGACACAACGATAAAGAAACACTCCTTGTTGGGGAATCGGAGGCTGAGTGGTTACGCCTTTCGCTTCCAAACGAAGGGTTCTGGAAGAACGCCCCTGAGTCCACCCAGCCCTTATGGATACTTGATTTAAGTTGCGGAAAGTAAAAGCGGTTGGTCATTTTGCTGGCCACATGACACCCTGCACGTTGACCATAGTCCAAAGAAACAGATTCTTAAGCATCAATTGCCCTATAGATTGAAAGGTCTAAAAAACGTAACAACTTTTACATTTCTTATTACATATGCTAGGACAAAGTCATACAAGAGTCCCTTCTTCCCAATTGCTGTTATATCATGGAATGGGCTGCCTGAATCAGCCAGAAAAACCATTGACTTAGCAGAGTTTTAATCACTGATGAAAGTGCATGACTATATTAAATAGGGATAATCGTAGGACGTCATTATTTTATCTTTTTTAAAAAAAGCGTCCGTAATTTATAAGAAAAGATATGTAAAGTAAGTGTACTGACCGACTCGCTACTTGAACTGTCTTCCTATTGAACCAAAAAAAAATACGCTTCTTAAAATTTTATGAATAAAACAAACTGAAACTTTTATGTTTATGATTATGTTGATGTAAGTGAAAATATATGTTTAATAAATACTAATTATCCATATGTACATTACTCCATGGCTGTTCTTGAGAGATATTGATATGATACGGAGTGGCATACGAGAAAGTAGTCCGCCTCAAAGGGATTCCCATTTAGAGACGGACTACTTTTGATTTCGTGCGCGCTGATGTAATTGTTGCAAGTCGCTATAATATAAGAAGCACTTACGGATAAAAATTAGTTATTTTTGTGGTTCTCCGTCCTTCGAATGCAATAAAGAAACAATATTTTTTAAAATAGTAAAACGACTATGTCTAATTGGTCATTGGCTTTTTTGAACTAAAAGAGTATTAATAAATAAATTCTAAGTGTTCAGGATATATTGACATGACGCCATATTAAATTATTAATTGTACATTATTTTATATAGCTAAAATGGTTTTGAAATAAATAATGTACTGACCAATTCAGAAGAACACGGGCAGAAGTAAAGCCGTCCCTGAGAAAATAAAATGTGTTTATTAGTTTTATGTATTTACTCATATGTATTTCAATGTTAAAAAATAGAAATATTTAAATTACTTTTATCAATATATGTATAATATATATATATATATATATATATATATATATATATATATATATATATATATATATATATATATATATATATATGTGGTTCGGTAATGTTGCCATTACCGGAAGTGGTAAAGGATATAAGCACTCCACTACCTTTAAATTGAGCATTCAATTGCATGCGTTTCCAATAGCCTCTGACAATCAGTCCAACTCCTGGATTTCATGTGTGCCGTAACAGTTTTCTTTAACAGGAGAAGGTGCGAAGACAAGTAAGTGGAAAAGATCATTTGAGGAATTAATTAGCTAAGTACAACATAGGAAAATGGCAGAGGCTCCCTGTGTACTCGGCCTTCGGCCACGCAAACTAGTCCATGCTCCCGGAGTGCCAGATATATCGGAAATAGCAATGCTTTACATAGACATTGACTTGGATCTCTTCCAGATAGAACGGTTGTTGAAGCAGGCTTACACGCCTAGAGCTTGAAGAGACTTCAGCTTAGCTCTTTTGACAATCAAACGGAGCCTAAACGAGTAAGGGTTTAATTAGCCTTGGCAGCTACCCACTTTTACCTATCCCTTAGTCCGTTGGACCGTTGGGGCACCAAGCAAGATTTGTCGACCATCTCTCTCCATTCCTCATTGTCCTTTGCCTTGTTTAAAACCTTAATCAATGGTAGGCCCGTCCATTCTTTTATGTTGTCCTCCCATCGCTTTCTCTGTCTGCCTCTTTTTCGTTTTCCTGGTACTGTTCCCTGAAGAAAGTTTGCAAGCACCGTGGATCTTGCAATATGGCAATATATTTTAAGCTTGCCTTTTTTTTACAATAGTAAGCAGGTAATCATAGGGGTCCGATCGCTGCAGTAACCCTGTCTCTAATCTCTTGGTATGTGATGCGGTTTTTAAAATAATGCCTAGGATCCTACTATATAATCTCCTTTCCACTGGTAGGATCCTCATATCTAGCTCTGCAATCAGCGTCCAAGAGCTGCTCGTTTACTGTTGGCCTAAAAAACAGATGACCTGAACATCCTCTGCCCTATGGATAGCAACGTCTATACACCTTTTTTTTTACATTTCTTATTCATACAAATGCTCAGTCTTCCATTCGAGCATGGAATGGGCTGCCTGAATCAGCCAGGAAAATACATGATTTGTCAGAGTTTACGTCACTGATAAAAGTAACACGTAGGACGTAATTATTTTGTCTTTTAAAATAACGTCTGAAATTTATAAGATAAGAAGAGAAACAAAGTAAGTGTACTGACCGGCTCGCTGCTTGAACTCTCTTTCTGTTTGACAATAAATAATTCGCTTGTTAAAATTTTTGAATAAAATAAACTAAAAATTTTGTGTTCATGATCACGCTGCCTCAAGTAAAAAATAAATGTTAAATAAATACTAATTATCCATATGTAAATTTCTCCATGTCAGTTCTTGAGAGATAATTATATCATACAAAGTGGCGCACGAAAAATGTGTCCATCTAAAACAGTAGCTCTCAAACTGTGGGGTCGTGACGATTTGCCAGGGGTCGCCTAAGACCATCAAAAATAAGGATTGTTATTGTCTTTTCTTCTATTGCAGTGTGTGTCTATTGGGGGGGGGGGGGGTCGCGGCAGAGTGGTATATTGTAAAAAGGGGTCACCAAGCTTAAAAGGTTGACAACCGCTGATCTAAAAGATATAAATATTAAGACTGACTACTTTTTCATGTGCTTCCTTGTAACTAACCATATGTTACTATAACATTACAAGAACTTACGGATTTAAAAGTTAATATCTGTAGTAATTGTTCGTCATAAACAGAAACAAAAAAATTCGAATTCAATAAATAAAAAAATGTCTGGTAGGTCATTGAATGTTAAATGTTTTTAAGATCTATAAATAATGTACTGACCGAATCAAAAGAGCATATGCACTCAAAATTCCAATCCTGACAAAAAAAAATAGGTATATTAATTGTATTCATTAAATGAAAAATATTTGTATGTTATAAAATATTAGAAATATTAAAGAAACTGTAATCAATATATATATATATATATATATATATATATATATATATAATAGATAGAAAGATGAATAGATAGTTTGATAGTTTTATAGATAGATAGATAGATAGATAGACAGATATAGATATAGATAGATAGATAGAAAGATAGATAGATAGATAGATAGATAGATAGATAGACAGATATAGATATAGATAGATAGATAGAAAGATAGATAGATAGATAGATAGATAGATAGATAGATAGATAGATAGATAGATAGATAGATAGATAGATAGATAGATAGATAGATAGAGAGATATAGATATAAAATATATATATAACACGACTTGCCTGCGTATTATTTGAAAGAGCTATTACATCACTACTTCACTCCTAGTCTCAGCACACTACTTACCTGTGTGTCTCGTGCCCTCCTTGCTCCAGCACACACACTACTTACCTGTGTGTCTCGTGCCCTCCTTGCTCCAGCACACACACTACTTACCTGTGTGTCTCGTGCCCTCCTTGCTCCAGCACACACACTACTTACCTGTGTGTCTCGTGCCCTCCTTGCTCCAGCACACACACTACTTACCTGTGTGTCTCGTGCCCTCCTTGCTCCAGCACACACACTACTTACCTGTGTGTCTCGTGCCCTCCTTGCTCCAGCACACACACTACTTACCTCTGTGTCTCGTGCCCTCCTTGCTCCAGCACACACACTACTTACCTGTGTGTCTCGTGCCCTCCTTGCTCCAGCACACACACTACTTACCTGTGTGTCACGTGCCCTCCTTGCTCCAGCACACACACTACTTACCTGTGTGTCTCGTGCCCTCCTTGCTCCAGCACACACACTACTTACCTCTGTGTCTCGTGCCCTCCTTGCTCCAGCACACACACTACTTACCTGTGTGTCTCGTGCCCTCCTTGCTCCAGCACACACACTACTTACCTGTGTGTCTCGTGCCCTCCTTGCTCCAGCACACACACTACTTACCTGTGTGTCTCGTGCCCTCCTTGCTCCAGCACACACACTACTTACCTGTGTGTCTCGTGCCCTCCTTGCTCCAGCACACACACTACTTACCTGTGTGTCTCGTGCCCTCCTTGCTCCAGCACACACACTACTTACCTCTGTGTCTCGTGCCCTCCTTGCTCCAGCACACACACTACTTACCTCTGTGTCTCGTGCCCTCCTTGCTCCAGCACACACACTACTTACCTGTGTGTCTCGTGCCCTCCTTGCTCCAGCACACACACTACTTACCTGTGTGTCACGTGCCCTCCTTGCTCCAGCACACACACTACTTACCTGTGTGTCTCGTGCCCTCCTTGCTCCAGCACACACACTACTTACCTGTGTGTCTCGTGCCCTCCTTGCTCCAGCACACACACTACTTACCTGTGTGTCTCGTGCCCTCCTTGCTCCAGCACACACACTACTTACCTGTGTGTCTCGTGCCCTCCTTGCTCCAGCACACACACTACTTACCTCTGTGTCTCGTGCCCTCCTTGCTCCAGCACACACACTACTTACCTCTGTGTCTCGTGCCCTCCTTGCTCCAGCACACACACTACTTACCTGTGTGTCACGTGCCCTCCTTGCTCCAGCACACACACTACTTACCTGTGTGTCTCGTGCCCTCCTTGCTCCAGCACACACACTACTTACCTGTGTGTCTCGTGCCCTCCTTGCTCCAGCACACACACTACTTACCTGTGTGTCTCGTGCCCTCCTTGCTCCAGCACACACACTACTTACCTGTGTGTCTCGTGCCCTCCTTGCTCCAGCACACACACTACTTACCTGTGTGTCTCGTGCCCTCCTTGCTCCAGCACACACACTACTTACCTGTGTGTCTCTTGCCCTCCTTGCTCCAGCACACACACTACTTACCTGTGTGTCACGTGCCCTCCTTGCTCCAGCACACACACTACTTACCTCTGTGTCACGTGCCCTCCTTGCTCCAGCACACACACTACTTACCTGTGTGTCTCTTGCCCTCCTTGCTCCAGCACACACACTACTTACCTGTGTGTCACGTGCCCTCCTTGCTCCAGCACACACACTACTTACCTGTGTGTCACGTGCCCTCCTTGCTCCAGCACACACACTACTTACCTGTGTGTCTCTTGCCCTCCTTGCTCCAGCACACACACTACTTACCTGTGTGTCTCGTGCCCTCCTTGCTCCAGCACACACACTACTTACCTGTGTGTCACGTGCCCTCCTTGCTCCAGCACACACACTACTTACCTCTGTGTCACGTGCCCTCCTTGCTCCAGCACACACACTACTTACCTGTGTGTCTCTTGCCCTCCTTGCTCCAGCACACACACTACTTACCTGTGTGTCTCTTGTTCTCCTTGCTCCAGCACACACACTACTTACCTGTGTGTCTCGTGCCCTCCTTGCTCCAGCACACACACTACTTACCTGTGTGTCTCGTGCCCTCCTTGCTCCAGCACACACACTACTTACCTGTGTGTCACGTGCCCTCCTTGCTCCAGCACACACACTACTTACCTGTGTGTCACGTGCCCTCCTTGCTCCAGCACACACACTACTTACCTGTGTGTCACGTGCCCTCCTTGCTCCAGCACACACACTACTTACCTGTGTGTCACGTGCCCTCCTTGCTCCAGCAGGCTAACATAGCAATGAAACGATGAAAACAAATGTGCTAGAAAATCAAACTAATAATAAAGTTTTGTTTTTTTTAAACGATAAGATCTTTTTTGCAAAGCTTATATCAACTCTGTCTGTCTGTCTGTTTGTCTGTTTGTCTTATACAAATTTTGAACAAGCAGTTCTCCCACTTCCTATTCTTGGATCAAGTTAAAAGTTTGCACAATTATTTTTTCTTCCTAACAAAACACTAGATGATCAAAATATTAATTAATTAGTAAATTAAATAGTGGTTATAAATATATATATATATATATATATATGTGTATGTGTGTGTGTGCTGCAAAATAGGAATTCTTCTCATTAGACAAATCTTTCCTGCTTTAACATTTTACTGATTATTATGAAGTTTTATATTTGTACACACTCCGACAAATAAATTCGTTGAAAACCCTATTGTTGATACACATCCGTTCAATAATAGTTATATCATTACAACGTCATTAAACACGCTACATGCACGACTTCATTACAACTTTAATAAGCTTCTTTTCAAACAGAAAAAAAAAAACTAAATGAAACTTTTATTAACATTGTATACATAGCTTTCAATCTTATTGTAGGGATAATTTAAACACACTACAAGTCGCTTAAAAAACTTTCTGGAACATGTGTCTAGCCTCCTTTTTGTACTCCCTACTTAACTTATGACCCTCACTACGTCATACTTCCTTGTGGTTACATCAGAATATATTGAGCCAATAGAAACAAAGTATCCTCCATAGTTTTATTCATGGTGACATCATACACCCAGAATTGAACTGAGAACAGATACAGTCACGAGCACGAAATGGATATGTCAAAGCTGGTGACGTCAAAAAGGGCTCTAATACATAAATATAGAGATTTTTTTCACGCATTATTTACATGTCTAGCAACGGCGCAGATTATAAAATAAGCAAGAAAATAATTATAATTTTCTAGACTTTTTTTTATACTGTTTTCTGGAATTTTGAGATTTTCTGTGACATACCAGTGACTTTGTATTAAATTATCTTACAGAATTATCTTAAAAATATCTTGTTCTCAAATTATTTTGTTGAAAGCTATTTAAAAAAAAATTGAAATACTTACGGATGCGGCGGCTACTGTTTTCTCAAATTCTTCTTTCTGCAATGAGAAAACAAAGCTTCTTTTAAATTTAAATAACTCAAAAAATATCATAAAATATAATATACTATTTTTAACTCAAAAAAACATTTACATAATTTCCCCGCATTAAGATACCGGTACCGGTCTGTAAACTTGTGGCGGTTTCTCTAGTGATTTGGAAACGCGTTCATACTAATAGAGTTCAGCCTGTATACAATGGCGTGGGACTTATGACTGAGTGATGTACACGAACAATGTTTTGTGTTGATTAGCCCACTTTGTGATACATAACAGTTTCAGGAGGAATTCAATGGCACCAACAAAAACATATATTTCTTGGAACCTTTGGGGCTTTCATACGAAATAAGGACAGATCCTTCGTCTGTCTACAACACAGAACAATGGAAAACCGAGTGATTGTCAAGTTTGGACAGTTTATGAACAATTTTAACATGAACTGTTGTGTAAACAGTAAACTTAGTTATGTGTTGTTGACAAGGTAATCTGTTCAGTACTGAATTTAAAAAAAGTAATTGTGGAAAAGACAAAAAATACTATGAAATTGTAATTACTAGAGCAAAACTCATACTTTTAGGCAAATATAAATTTTGTCATCATGTACAAATATGCCAATTAAAATAAACACAAGCTAATTGATAATGTAATGAGAGACATTTTTCTTTTACAAAAATGTAGCATTGAAGATCATACATTTTTATCAAGTTTCTTTTTTAAATTTTTATTCCTTGGATAAACATGTTTTGACTGCTTTTTCAAAGACCTCTTTTAGACCTTCTTGGGTAAGGGCAGAGCACTCGACATATTTCACTGCTTTTAAAGACTTTCTGGTCTTCTCGCCCTCTGACGTTGATACAATCTGTAAAAAAATGCATTATTTGACATTTTAAATATGCCTACATAAATTAACCCAATTCTGCAATAGTAGCCTACTTCCTGGCATACATAGCATGTAGAGGCTGGGAGACTTTACGCAGTACAATATTGTTACATATATAGGGGAGACAACTATATGTTAAAAAGCATACACACCGTGTGATCTCATATAGTTGTCTGACCTGGATCATGATTCGAAGTTGACATAAGTACACATACATGTTGTAATTCTTATATATCTTATCTTATATAATACAGACGTTATTTCAAAATAGAAGATGATTAAGTCTTCATATATATATATATATATATATAGTGATTTTCAGTTAGGGAACATTATTTGGTATTCTGTTAGAGATGATTTTATGTTATTGTACATATATTACTGGATTCAGTAGGAGTTACATGACTGTTGGGATCACTTTTTTGCAAGGTATTCAGCAAGTTATTTACTATTTATTCAAATAATGGAAATGTTTCTAATAGAAACGTAGAATGTATTATGCTTCATATGCCTACAGTCTGTACCCTAATCTCTGTATATATATATATCAATATCTATCTATCTATGTATATATATATATATATATATATATATATGTATGTATATATACAATCAACTTATGAGTTCACAAATCCTTTATTCATTTTTATATTCCTTATTTATAGTATTTTTAAAAAGAATAAGTATAGTTTCCATTTCAGACCTTGCGATCTAAAGCGCAGATGATGTAAAGGTTTCTTTGGATTAACAAGCAGGGTGTCATGAGGACAGCACAACGACCAACATCCTTTAATTTCCCCAACTATAGTTGAGTACACATTAGTGTTGAGTGGACTCAGGGCGCCCTAAGAAATCCCAAAAATTAAAAATCCCAGTCTAATCCGAGATTCGAACCTAGGACGCTAGAATCGGAAGCCAAGCGCTTTAGCTTCTCAGCCACGGCGCCCCCTATATTATGGTCACAATACTCTTGGAGGATAAAACTAGGAGGCCAAACATGTTCCTTGACCATTTGAAACTGTGCTAATACTTCCATTGCTAAGGTCCTTCTGTTGGGATGTATCCTGTCTAACATCTAGCATCGTACCCACTAGAATGATTGGTGTATTGGGGCAGTGCTGCCGTATTTCAGGGCACCACTTGAAATATAAATAGTACAAATAAGCGCTTTAGATATTTACACATGGAAGGAGATTTTCTGAGCCTTTGCATGGCTAGCTACTAGAAGAAAGAAAATCTGAGTTCAAATCTCTGCAGCCTTCCAGCTTTTCCCAAATGTGGAAGGGGCTTCGAGAGTCAGCACTGAGAAAAAAAATCAGAAGCAGTTGAGCCTTAAGAAGCTTGCAGCACAATGCTACACTCTGGCAGAGCCTGACGCCTGCAGATCGCCTCTCATTCCAAACATCAGCTGCATTAAGAGCTGAGAACTGCTGTATAGAGCACATTGTTCTGACAATAGCTTATTCCTCGGAATTCATCTCATTTTTTAAGTATGTTTATAGAGAAGTTCTTATATCAATAATCATATCCTACCAATAACAACCTTACGGAACCACAATATTAATAATAACAATGCACAAATACAAATTAAAAAAATCATGAATTATCATTCTTATGTAAATTTCTAGCTTTCATTGACTCGACAAGCATCATTGTCAACAAACATGGTTTCTGTAGAAATCCTGAACAAAAACCATCTTTTAACACAAACTATCATGTATATATGTTTCCTACCATGGCAACGTATACCTTAAAAGTTAACTCTGTGGTCTCCGAAAAAATTCAACAAACACAGCAGAGTAGACCAAAGATGTATCTTGGCTAGAACGCTTTTATATGTAAACTCTTTTTGGTGCTCATTTTTTCATGTGTTAACTAATCGAGGGAAATTATCTCTATTTTAGACTTGATGGTCAACTCTCTGATGTCTTTAGACGACGTAGAAACAATAATTAGAGCAAACATTGTAAGACACACGTTTTTGCAGATGATGCGTTGAAATTGACACAGACGCATAGGTAGTACTCCACTCACTAAAATTCCATTTCTTTTATGCACGAAATGATTATGGGCTAAAATCCGCTCTAAAGCGTGTATTGTAAAGGGACAGCCCAACCCAAAGCCAACTTAGATGGATGTCCTGCACAAAGTGTGCTACTTTAGGTCCACAAATCAAGAATATCTTTACCTGGAAGAGAAACTCAAAGGGCGCATTGGGAAAGCTTCTTCAACATTTACTAGATTCTTCCCAGGAGTGTGAGAAAATTGAAAGCTCACCCCAGAAACAATGATAGAGGTCTACTGGTGGAGGTCTACTGGTGGGGGTCTACTAGTGGAGGTCCGGAGATGGAAGTCTACAGTTTGAGGTCTACAGCTCATGTATCATTTATGTACCATCTGTACGACAGCGAAGCATGAACCACATATGCGACGAAGAGTTTAAACTCCACAGTCTGTGTCATTTAACGTCTCAAGAGACAATTTCTTTCTTTGGAATTTTGTATATGACTTAAGAGGGCATTCCTAACTGCGGTCACGGTTTGGGTCACAGATTGGACATCTGGAATCACTTATCGCCGCTATATTCTGCCCCTTATCTTCTACTTCTGGTGTGTGTACCATCCGCAAGTCAAATTTATCTAGGACCCTTCCTTCGTGCTTGCAAGCTGTGGATCTATCCAGTGCTCCTGCCTTCTATTAGATCGTCATACAAAATATTTGTGGGAGTCAGCCTTGTGTTGTCTCCACTGTACTTCGAAAGTAACAAGGCAAGGCTTACTCTGTTTTGTTCAACCTATGTTTTTAACGCGTTTTGCTGATTGTGATATTTCAGTTAAACGGAAATTCTAACTTCTAAATGAAAAGCAATAAAAAGGAAGATACAAACTTTGTGCTGAACGCTGGCTAGACTCTCCTTGTTAGAAAGGGAAAAACACAAGAGGAAGCAATTCTGAAAAAACAAATAAAGAGCTATCCACGCTGAGTTATCCATGCTGTGTTGGTATTGTATGCCTATAACCAAATATTTCCAGCTCTAATGGGTATAAGACAGGGAAATGTAAAGGAGGTTGGTCTTTTCTGATGTTGTCAAAATACATGTCACATTTTAGGAGTGGAACCTTTCGTTACTGTTAGGTTGGACGCGATTTTCGAAAACGGCTCTAGAAGATTTTAAATCATTCGAAAGTGGATGCATTTCTTTAGGAAGAGAATTACTATCTCGTTGGATGAACTGGAAAAACTCTACTGGGAACGTAAACCTAAACTAAAATTTTTCTAGAGGTCTAGAAATTTTAAAACTTGAACAGATATATATATATATATATTCGGGTATCTCCAGATGTAGGCGCTATTTAAGAGAGATCTTATTAAATTAATGTTTAATAATCATAGATATATATTCTATCTAGACTGGAAATGAAAATCTTTTAGTACTAGAAAAAATGTCGCGAATTTTTTTTTTTTTAAAGTTGAAACAAAGGCGTTGTTCTGTAAAGTAGCAATCAGAAGTAAAGTAGTGTTTTTTTTTCTCTCCTCTCATAATTATTATTTTACAATTTTTATATACATAATCTAGAAAGATCTTGTTGATCAATTAATTTAAATATACATAAGATGTCAGGGTGGGATTTCAGATTAGCTAGGGTATGATATGATATTACGGTCCCGTATCCCCAGCCTGAACAGAGTAACACAAGAACCTAAAGATATTAGCATGTAAACTACAAACATTACATAACAGTTATTCAACTGAACATTTAGTGAATAACAACAGTTGTCAACAGGAACAATATTTAATTAAACTTAATTGTAATTTTCAAACATATTTGCATGTACATCGATATCCGTGAAGCTAGCATTTGATAATAATTAGTCTAATATCACACCAACAGGTTTCCGTAACACACCTTCGCACTCCATCTCGGCGCCCAACAGAAGCTAAACTCCCTACACTCCAACACCGATAGTTGCTACACAACTCCAAGGGCAGAAAGACGACAACTTTCCCATAGCCCAAACCTAACACCCTGAAACGAAAAGAAAACCTAGATCTAGCGCTGCCGCTACAAGAAAGAACTTTTCAGTAACGACACCCGTACCGAAAGATCAGCTTACTTAATAAAACTATGTACTTACGTACCCTTACAAGGGGAACCAAAAGACCAGCTACCAAGCTCACAAAAGCAACTCTCTCTCTCTTGCGGAAACTAAGGATGACGTAAACACACACACACAATATTCTAGACAACAAAACGCACTTAAAAGAAACTACTTCCTATACCCTAAAACACCAATAATAAATGCAAAGAAAAACTACAAGCGCGCACGACATCCCCCCTCTCCCCCTAACTGGATCTTGCGAAGACAAGTCCAGTCTTCAAAAAAAAAGAAATTGAAAACTGAAGTATATAGACAGCAAAAGGAATTAGGAAACATTGCCCAAAACTGAAACCGAAGAATACAACCTTCATAAAGTCAAACTGACATAATTATTCAAATAGATGATGTCTCAAAGAACAACATCCATCATACAACTATTATAACATTGCAATGCATACTAAAACAAGCAGTACATATTACATAGATATATACATACAAATCAAGCAATAGCTATAATAAAATAGTCTTTTTGTGCGAGTCACACCAATCTTGAGCACAAGTCTGCAAGTATATTGTCCTCTCCTTTTATGTGACACACGTCGAAGGTGTAGTCCTGAAGCATCAGAGCCCACCTCGTAACTCGGTGGTTCGTAAAGTTCGTGCTCCGAAGGTAAGCCAAGGCCTTGTGGTCCGTCTGAAGGTGAAACGTACTTCCACGCAGGTATCTGTCCAGTTTTTTAATGGCAAATACGATAGCCAAACCTTCTCTCTCGATGATGGAATACCTCTGCTCCCGAGGCAATAACTTGCGACTCACATACTTGACGGGATGCAGAACACCATTCACGCACTGACTCAGTATACCGGAGATTCCTTTGTCAGAAGCATCGGTCTGAAGAACAAACGGCAATGAAGGATCAGGCAAACGAAGAATGGGGTACCTACACAGATACGCCTGCACCCTGCTTAAAGCCTCCGCGCACTCACGATTCCAGTGCACCTTAACAGACCGACCCCGACACAATAAATCAGCAAAAGGAAAGAACTCCGCGTACTCTGGCGAACCTACTGTGCAAAACCTCCAAAGCGATTAAAGATTACAGGTATTAATTTTTCAACCCTCTAGACCACTGAAAGCCTTAAACATTCCTTTACCTTAGATATCTTTAAAAGAAAAACAGTTGAACAAGATAATGCTGATATTATATCACCCGCGGTACAATTATGCATGTCATTAGTATCTTCATCCTATACGACAGAAAATGCAACTAGATTCGTAACCCAGATCCAATTGCTAAATTCAAACAGGATAAGATTGTACTATTACGATGGTATATGCTCTATTACATGAGCTTCATCATGTACCTTTTACTCTACTACCAATTACTCAACCAAATAGTACGAAATACTTTCATGTGTGTGCTAGCCTTTCAAACCACGCCCGCAAAATTTACCCATACGACCAGATTACTAGCTTAATCATCACGTCAACCTCTCGAGCTCACACGATGAGGGACCACCACAATACTTCTACTACCAAATTTCGACCTGTCCAAATATCTAACCGCCTTAGCAACGTCTGCTAAGTTCTTAAACCTTACATGTCCAATACCCATCGACTTCCCATTTGCCTCTAATACCTCCACAAAACCAAACAAACCAAACTCCCTAAACCTATCCTTAAGCATTTGCCAGTTAACATTGAATGGCAAATTCCTAATAGTAACTGTATAGCGATCCGGCATTAACTTATACCTACGGCGACCTTCCGAATCGCGACGACCCTCTAGTCATCTATGTCTAGATCGCTGGTCTTGGTCATTGCCAATATCATTGGGATTTACATCCTCAACAGTAGCCTCATTATTTTGGGTAACAAACTCATTAGAGCACTCAGCTGCTTTATGACCCTCTTCCCCACAACTGAAACAAACAATTACCTTTCTTTTAACCACTGGACTCTGCTTAATCACAGGCTCACATGCTGCTGCCACATACACAGTTTCTTCTTTACTAATTGATACATTCGAATCAGCTACCTTAAAACCTTCGATTACCTCCAGCATGTTCTCTACCGTACTCTGTTTGTTTAAGACCAGCTGCCTGTACACTTCGCTTGATACATTTTCAAGTATCCCGTCTTTAATCAAGAGATCCTTGATCTCATCTACTGTATTTCCTACCTCGGCCATTTTGCACCAGTTGTCCAGTGCGGTCCTCCGCTCAGTCACATACCCACGGAAGTCATTCTGCCGTGGTTTGACCCGGTGAAACCTTTTGCGGCATGTCTCCGCATTGATGTCTGCGTGGCGGAGAAGTGCCGTTTTGACATCCTCATACTTATCGCTAAGGAACAGACTGTCCCTCAACATAAAGTTTTTGAGCGATGTCGTCAACTTGTACGACAATAGCAGGGACCACTCCTTACTCTCAATCTTACACCTTGCTGCCACGGCCTCAAAGTGCGTCAGGTACGCCAGAAGATCATCATCTTCCTTCATGCCTTGGAAGTTCTTGTCTAGCCTGTCCAAGACACTCTTTTGTCGCACCTCAACTGCCTGACCTGCCACTGCACCTGCCTCTGGCGCCAACTTCTCTTTAAGCCGTGCCAACTCCAGTTCATCTTTTCTCTTGAGCTCCTCTCTAGCCTCTCTCTCCTTCCACCTCTCGTGTTCCTCACTCCTAGCCTTCTCCTCCCGTTCATGTCTAGCGGCTTCATCCGCCTTCGCCTCTCTTCTCAACCTCTCTTCACGCTCAAGTCTGGCTTTCTCCTCAGCCTTAGCCTCTTTTCTCAACCTCTCTTCCTCTGCCTTCGCCTCTTTTCTCAATCTCTCCTCTCGCTCAAGCCTAGCCGTCTCTCGTTCAAACTCCTCCTTCTTAGCTCTCTCGTAGTCAACCTTCTGCTCTGCCACATACCTCTCCAACCTCTCACCATCATACCCGAGAGCACGGCCATCACTGATGAACTGGGCGGTTAGAGTCAACCTCGTCTCCATTACATATAATATTAAGCCTTAATTAATAATTACAGTCTAACTATCACTAACAAAACCCAAAGTCAGATCATAGAGAGAAACAGAATATATATCATTACTTAATTAAAACGGGCGAACTGAAATCACGGGCGCATCGACAAAAACAGGGCCAAGGACTTATCTGCTCAGTATCCCGCGTCGGAAGGAATCGCCTCACTCCAGGCTCCGCAGAAGAGAAAAGCCACAGGCAACCACAGCCACTGGAACAGACCAACGGTTCTAACTTCAGGACGGTTCCGGTACACCAGCCAACAAACCGCACAGATTCAGGTCGATCCCGTCGACAGGCACTCGATCCACTCATACGTTGCCGCTCAGAGTCAGAGGATTCAGGCGTTGGTGACAATAAATGCAAAAACAAGTTACAATAGTTTCAAAGAGTAATTACACACTCTAAGTTTACCGAACAAATAGGAACTACTCACATTAGGCACAATACAAGGGATGCCCAACGAATATATCGTGTGCTGTACATAAATCATCAGACCGCTCAAACGGCTTAAATGTATTTAATTTTATTTAATACATAAACATTACATATTTATATATCTTATGATGGTTATAACGGTCAAATCAAGGACACAGAGGTCACAAAGTTGACAATTACATATTGTTCGGACGAGCCCCCATTTCTGTCAGGGTGGGATTTCAGATTAGCTAGGGTATGATATGATATTACGGTCCCGTATCCCCAGCCTGAACAGAGTAACACAAGAACCTAAAGATATTAGCATGTAAACTACAAACATTACATAACAGTTATTCAACTGAACATTTAGTGAATAACAACAGTTGTCAACAGGAACAATATTTAATTAAACTTAATTGTAATTTTCAAACATATTTGCATGTACATCGATATCCGTGAAGCTAGCATTTGATAATAATTAGTCTAATATCACACCAACAGGTTTCCGTAACACACCTTCGCACTCCATCTCGGCGCCCAACAGAAGCTAAACTCCCTACACTCCAACACCGATAGTTGCTACACAACTCCAAGGGCAGAAAGACGACAACTTTCCCATAGCCCAAACCTAACACCCTGAAACGAAAAGAAAACCTAGATCTAGCGCTGCCGCTACAAGAAAGAACTTTTCAGTAACGACACCCGTACCGAAAGATCAGCTTACTTAATAAAACTATGTACTTACGTACCCTTACAAGGGGAACCAAAAGACCAGCTACCAAGCTCACAAAAGCAACTCTCTCTCTCTTGCGGAAACTAAGGATGACGTAAACACACACACACAATATTCTAGACAACAAAACGCACTTAAAAGAAACTACTTCCTATACCCTAAAACACCAATAATAAATGCAAAGAAAAACTACAAGCGCGCACGACATAAGATGATTGAAATCAACAGACATGAATTATTGCTAACTAGGATTTTTGAAACATCATCTCAATGGAAACTAACAGGAAATGGCGTTGTTTCAAATGTTTGCGTGAATATATAGTTCTGTGATTAATAACCCATTCTTAAAAAATCCGAGTAATGATTTTGCATTATTTCTAAACTTTGAAAACTAAAGATCATTACTTTTGTAAGATCGAGAAGTTTGATTTTGCTAGATTTGAGCGACTTCCTTACAGCTTGCAAAAGAGTTACGTACACAAATATATATGTATATATATATTGGTCTGTGAATCGATCTATTGCGGATAAGAATTTGTTTCCAATTTCCAGTCTAGATATAATATATATATATATATATATATATATATATATAGGTCTATGTTAGGAACATTTTGCGCACCATCTTCCAAGTCTAAGAGGCACGGTGGCTGAGTGGTAAAAAACTTGGCTTCCTAAACGGGGATCTCGCATTTGAATCCTGGTGAAGACTGGGATTTTAGATATCGGGATATTTAGGGCGCCTCTGCGTCTATCATGCTTTAATGGATACCTTGTATTTGGGGAAAAGTGGAGGCGGTTGGTCGTTGTGGTGGCCACACGACTCCCTATGTAAATGCATGATCTGATTGGGAAATTTCACAATTTTTTTAAATTTACTATGCAGTAAAAATTAGGATCACTAAATGAGTTTTAATCTTAGTTGTATAGCTCCCAGTATATGTGTTTGTTTTGTCTTAAACATAACTTGTATCGTTACTTTCTATAAGCGCCATTTAAATTATACTACAAATATACAAGGGAGGCGCGGTGGCTGAGCAGTAAAGCGATTGGCTTAATTTTTTAATTTCGGAAACTTCTGCAGCCTCTGAGTCCACCCAGCTCTAATGGGTACATGACATTAGTTGGGGAAAATTAAAGGCTGTCGGTCATTGTGCTGGCCACATAGCTCTCTCGTTAACCGTAGGCCACAGAAAAAAATATGGCTTTTACATTCTCTGCTCTATAGACCACAAGATCTGAAAGGAAACTTTACTTTTTATTTTACAAATAAACATAATACTGACCGTTTCAGGATATGCTATAACTCTAACTGCGTCATAATCACTTAATCCTGTGGTATCGTGTAGGTATAATTTTACCTTTTGACCTTTTACTGTGACCTCTGTACTTTTTATATCGAACCTATAAAGAAATAAAATTTATTTAAAATGAAGCAATTCTTTTTTTAATCTGGCATTGTGAGAATAAACATTAGAGAATAGAATGGGTTGAATCATCCAGGAAAACAAACGACTTGGCAGAGTTTAACTCATTGATTAGCTTGTATGACTAGATAGAGAAATGATAGACTGATAGATAGATAAATGATAGACAGATAGATAGACAAATGATAGACTGATAGATAGATAAATGATAGACAGATAGATAGAGAATTGATAGACAGATAGATAGACAAATGATAGACAGATAGATAGACAAATGATAGACTGATAAATAGAGAAATGATAGACAGATAGATAGACAAATGATAGACAGATAGATAGACAAATGATAGACAGAAACATAGACAAATGATAGACAGATAGATAGACAAATGATAGACAGATAGATAGACGAATGATAGACAGATAGATAGACAAATGATAGACAGATAGATAGACAAATGATAGACTGATAAATAGAGAAATGATAGACAGATAGATAGACAAATGATAGACAGATAGATAGTCAAATGATAGACAGATAGATAGACAAATGATAGACAGATAGATAGACAAATGATAGACAGATAGATAGACAAATGATAGACAGATACATAGAGAAATGATAGACAGATACATAGAGAAATGATAGAAAAGATAGATAGAGAAATGATAGACAGATAGATAGACAAATGATAGACTAGAGAAATAGAGAAATGATAGACAGATAGATAGAGAAATGATAGACAGATAGATAGAGAAATGATAGACAGATAGATAGACAAATGATAGACAGATAGATAGACAAATGATAGACAGATACATAGACAAATGATAGACAGATACATAGACAAATTATAGACAGATAGATAGACACATGAAATGCGTTGGACGTAATTATCTTCTTTCTTGAAATAACGTTATCAGAATTTTAGGTCTAGCGTTAAACTTAGATGTCCATATAATGACTACAACAATAAATAATCGCCTTATTATTCCTTCCACCTTCCTCGCTGGCCGAATCAGAAAATGAGTAATTTCTAGCAGATGAAGGTATCACAGGTTCGATACCAGAATTAAACCAAACGTTTTTTTTAAGTTATTTTTTATTATTATTTTATTATATTTGAAGTTCAGTAATGGATGTATTGTCTTTTGTTTTAAATGATATTTTTTTTTATCCTAAGACCGTATGACAAAAAGATGTGTGTGTTAATCACATGAAGACTACAATAGAGAATGAGGAGGAAAGAGAGAAAGATTAAAAACAGAAGAAAGAGAAAGAGCGAAAGAGAGAGGAAAATATAAATTGTAAAATCTTCCACTCACACTGTAGGAACATATTCTAAAGGAAAAACCTCCTTCAATGAAAGTTGTCAACAAAGGTGTTTTCCCAACTCCACTGAAATTAAAATCATAATATATGGCCAACACAGCTATTTAAGTAAAGAATAAGCATAAGTACAAGAACAAATATAAACATGATTAAAACATTATCTATGTGGAAGAACTTCACATTTACAACTTTATATCTCAATAATGTAAAAGTTATTTGCATTTCAACATCAAACGTAATAAAAAAAATACTAATAATTTAATCGACAAGTTGTTTAATTGTTAAATTGATTCATGTTTTGTTAGGTGCAACAAATAATTCTGTAACGTTTCGACTTGATCCGAGAATGGTTGTGTGAGAAATAACGTGTACAATTATCTAAAAGGGACACAATCCCACATATTTAGTCACATCTCTTAACAGTAAAGAAGTAAAGTTTCCCCTTTCAGACCTTGTGATCTATGGGGCAGATGATGTTAAGGCCATCTGTTTCTTTGGGTGGTTGGTCGTTGGGCTGGCCACATAACGCCGTGCTCGAAGAAAAAGATGAAACAGATATCTCTTAATACTGAAATATTAATTTCCTTTTTTGTTCTCAAACAAAATAATTAATTTTATTAATCAATTAACAAAATGCTTAATTCTCTTATTTATTAATGATAGAAAAATAAATACTTTTGTAAAGTTTCAACTTGATGCGAGAATGCTTGTGGGAGAAATGACGTGTTCAAAATGTGTACCAGACATACAGACTAACAGACAGAGTTGATATAAGCTTTTTAACAACAAAAAACTATTTACCTGTCTCCGACTATAACAAACTTCATCTTTCATAAAACTGTAAGATAAAATAGCATCACTTTATTGAGGACTATTGTACATATAATAAATACGCAATATTACGAAATTAAGAAATTAGTTACTCCCGATGTGTGATACACAGACTATTATCAGCAGGTCGCTTATTGAAACAAAGATGTCATCAAAAATATTAAACGACACTAAAATGTTATAAGTTAAATTTTGTTATATATAAACAAGCAACTTGATTTACAATTCTATAAAAACAATAACAACTAGAATTAGAATATGTAGGAACATCGAAATTTCGACTACAAGATGCTCTCGATATACTCAATAATTGGTCCAAAGATTGGGGCATGTCCATCAACACCAAAAAGACCACATTTACCATATTCTCACTGTCAACAAAACAGCAAACAATAAAATTAACATTAGATAAGGAAGGTTTAGAAAAAAATGACAGCGATACATACCTTGGAGTCACCTATGACCCGAGACTTACCTGGAAAAGCCAAATAGATAAAACACAGAGTAAAGGCATCCAGAGACTATCCCTCTTGAAAAAATTAACTGGCTCAGACTGGGGAGCAAATCACAACATCCTGAAAAAGACCTATACCAGTTACGTTAGACCTGTATTAGAATATGGTGCCACAGCATGGGGCTCAGCAGCTCAAACCAACCTAAGAAAAATAGACAAGGTTCAAAATATTGGTCTAAGGATAATGACAGGAGCAATCAAAACAACACCCATAAGAGCTATGGAGGAAACCGCTGCCCTGATCTCTCTGGATGAAAGAAGAGAAATAAAAATCCTTTCCCAATTTACTAAATTGGAAACCATGGAGAGGCACCCACTCAGAACAAAAATCCATAAAACTGGCACCAAAAAACGCCTCAAAAGGACCAATTTCATACAGGAATTTCTAAACCTAAAAAAGAAACACCAACTTGAAAAAATTACCCTGGAATCCTCGATACACTATAATGAATCTCCACCCTGGGACGAAAGCCCTTTTCCTACTATAAGGGACCATATTGAAAGCATTAAAAGAAAATCTGATTACAGACCAACAGAGCTCAAGAAAATAGTGAACTGTTTTCTACATACCAATTATCCTACCAATCAGTGGATCAGAGTTTACACAGATGGCTCAACCCATAAAGCCACCACAAATGGAGGAGCTGGAATACTTATCGAATGGCCAGATGGAGGAAAACTAGAAAAATCTATTGCAACTGGAGAGCTCTCTGACAGTCACAGAGCAGAAAAGGAAGCACTAGCACTAGCTACTACCATGCTAGCAAATCATCCAAATTCCCCACACAGTCAGATTGTCTTACTAACCGATGCAAAAACAACCCTCCAAAGCCTGCAAAACTCTGATTCCTCATATATTAATAACCTCAAAACAGCACTTACAAAGCTCAACAACAGCAAAAAAACTGTAATTCAATGGATCACAGCTAATATAGAACTAGAAGGAAATAAGAAGGCTGACACACTCGCCAAGAGTGGGAGAACTAACACACTAATAAACTCTGCACTCTATCCAGAAGAATTGAAGAAATTAATAGTAAATAAAATAAATGAGAAATGGACGAGCTCTCATCCAAATCACAAGAAAGATGACGCTTACTATAAGCTATCCCGACAAGACCAACGTCTAATCTTTCGACTCAGGACCGGACACAACAGAATGCGACAACACATGTACCGGAAGCTCAAAATTGGAACCAGTTAAATCTGCCCATGTGGAGAATCACCAGAGAATACAGACCACGTCCTCCAAAACTGCTCTCTATACCAAGAGGCTCGTATAAGACATTGGCACCAAATCACCCCACTAGAAAGGAAACTATATGGAGAGCTCCCTGATCTGGAAACCACTGCGCAGTTCATCTCATGTATTGGTCTAGTCATCTGAACACTCCAACATAACAATGAGAACGAGGAAGAAGAAGAAGAAGAAGAATTAGATCCTATGAAAATGAAAAGTTAATCTTAATTCCAACACTAGCTAGAATAACGAGGTCAGATACAGAGTTGGTTCTGTTGTTTGGTTTGCATACATTGTGTCAGTTTGGTCTGTGTCACATTTGTGCTGACATCCTGATGCAGTGTGTATCCTCTCAGCACAAGTGTGTACGTGCGCTTTCCAACCTGTGTGTAAAGTCTTAGTCAGGAAATGCGGGGTCTCCAACCTGGAAAGAGCACACATTTCTCGTAATGCGTGCACATACGCATCTTCATACAGACCGATTTTTTAAATGTAGATTCTTTTATATATGTGTCATTATCTTCTTTCGTGTATAATGTAAAAAAAATATATTAAAATATCATTCACGATAGATTAACACTCGTAGAGCTTATTAATATTTTTATAAAAGAACGTATGTAAATTATAGAATAATATAAGAAAGATGAGATCAGATTAGATTAAACACTCCAGTCATCCGGGGCCGCGGTTGCTGAGTAGTTAAGCGTTTGGCTTCCAAACCTGAGTTTCTGGATTGGAATCTTGGTGAATACTAGGATTTTGAATTTCTGGATTTTTAGGAAGCCCCCTTAGTCCAACCAGCTCCAACGAGTACCTGACTAATTGCAGGCGGTTGGTTGCTGTGCTGACCTCATGACACCCTGCTCGTTAAGCGTTGGCCAAAGAAATAGATGAACTTAACATCATCTGCCCTTTAGATCGCAAGGTCTGAAAATGGAAACTTAAACCAGTCATCCACACAACTGTCGTGCTCTATTTGGAAACAAAAAAAGAAAGGGATGAGCTGCTGATTGACATGTAAACTGGATCTCTCCCTGGCGCAGGTAATCCTTATGACGTCACGGTGTCGTCCTCTGTGGTAACCAGGTTCACTTTAATTTTTGTTTTTAATTTAATTTTGTTTGTGTTTTTCTAGAAGCTAATAAGCCTTAATTTACGAAACAAGCATCCAAGACTATTAGACAACTGGATAAGACATCACTTACTCTATATTCCACTTCTCTCATTTGGATTTCGAAGTTCTTCCGAAAAATGTCAATGTCCATTTTGTCTTCGTTGAATATCATATTTGAGACCAAAAGAAAGTCCGCTGCCGGACGCAGACGGCGAAAAGAAAATCTTAATCGACCAACGGCGGACTATAGTTATGCTTGCACGGATGAGGCAAAATATGTAGGTCACAGCTAGGTCAGCGTTGTTACCATGAATACAGCTCTCTTCTTATTAATCTTTGGACTCGAAGACAAGCTTTTTTACTATTATTAATCAATCATTTTGTTTGTTATCAAAAAAGAGAAATATGTGCTACTTGTTGAGAGATTTGGATGTGTATGTAAAATTATTTCCCTTATTACATTATTGTACACGTTCATTCTCCCACCTACTTTTGTCGAATTAAGTTGAAAATTTGATTAATTATTCATAATTATTAACAATACATGAATCAATACAAAACTAACATATAAGCTCATCAATTGGTGGTAATCAATTAATTTTGTTTTGCATAGAAATAAGGGAGCTTATCTCTGGAGGTGGTGATATAGATGGAAATGATTTGTTTCCACTTAGATAAGATTTCTTAATTTTTTGTTTTCTTTTAATTTTTTTATATTTTTCTTTCATTTTTTTTTCTTTACAGACTCAAGTCATTTGGGATTTCAGCGAAAGGTTCAACTTTTTGTGAGATTTTTGATCCTGTTAAATTCATTGTTAAAATGTTCAGTGCTAAAAGTAATAATACATTTTGAAACTATGAAATTTATTTTGATTCTTTCCTTTTGTTCCAATTCCCACTAAAAAAGCTGGGATTACGTTTTCTGTAAACTAGTTTAGTCAAAGTAGTAGTGTTAAGTTTCGGTCTCGTGTTTTTATAAGATATTTTGTGTTGTTATTTGTTAGTATTTGGAGGCGCTGTGGCTGAGAGGTAAAGCGCTTGGCTTCCAATTGAAAGGGTTCTAGCTTCGAATCGTGTTGAAGACTGGGAATTTTAGTTTCAGATCTTTAGATCACCTCTGAGTACACCCGGCACTGTGTGCGTGTTTTGTTGTCAAGAATATTGTGTGTGTGTGTGTGTGTTTAAGTCACGCCTTAGCTCTTGTATTTTTCTTTAGCGGTGAAGACGTTCTGACTGCATCTCTTTCTGCGCTACAGTTTCTACTGTTTCCCATTTTAAACGGTTCATAAGTACTTAAATGTATCAATCAGGTTGACATTTTTGGTACTCGCTTTGTTCACAAAGGTTCCTGATTAATCGTCATCGCTACATCTAGGATTATTTCAGTGTGTTAGGCTTGGTTCTACGATGTAGTGTGTGGTTCTATGCTCGACCTTGGAGCCGTGACTGACCCAGGTCTTTGGCAGGTCGAGCCTTGATGTATTAATTAAAGTTATTGGTCAGTGCTTGTGACCGAAAATTGAGTGTGTGTGCTAAGTTGTTTTATTCGGCATAATAACTAAAGAATACTGTATGGAAATGACTATGCACACGTAACTATTTTGCAAGTCAAAGTTTCTGCATTTTAATATTAAATTTAGAGTCGTTTAGAGTTCGTTAACATATATTTTGATGTCGTTATTTGCTTTAGACATTAACCTGACGAAGTTGGGAAGCAGGTTAACTATATAACATCCCCTAGTGCAGGGGTCCTCAACCCGTGGGTCGCGACCCCTTTGGGGGTCGATTGACTATTTGCCAGGGGTAGCCAAAAACCATTGAAAAAATGGATTGTTATTGACAATTCTTCTATTACTGTGTGTGTGCGGTGGGGGGGGGGGGGTCGCGGCTAAGTTGGGGATTGTAAAAAGGGGTCGCCGAGCATAAAAGGTTGAGAACCGCTGCCATAGTGAAACCTTAAAACCCACCTTAACATATACCTCGATGAAAAGTCTTTGATTTAGCTGTATTGTGAATATATACTCTAGCCATAGCAGTTACAAGTTAGCCCTATCTATCAATACTGTAATATTTATTCCCCAAAATAAAAAATCATCTCTTTCTAATTTCTCTCCCTCTCTCTATGTCAGACAATATGCTACACCACTTTTAAGAAGAATATTAAGACCTAACTGTTTAAATCTTTTTTAGATTAACAGTTATTTTAGCTTGTGCGAAATTTCAGCTTAATCCGAGATTGGATGTCTGAGAAATAACGTGTACACACTTTTTATCTAGACAGACAAACAGACAGAGTGAGTTGATATTAGCTTTGTAAAAAATACACGTGTTGGATTATAAGGGGCCCCATATCTAAAATAGCACAGGGCTTTATCAAATCTAAGTCAGGCTCTGATCCTATTACTTGTAGGATTTAATTCTTGGGCGGAATTTTGACATATACTGCTCTTCTCCTATGTATGTCAATATTATGTATAGTTTGCACTTTTACATGTAGATTGTTACTGAATGATACTTTGTTTAAGTGTTACAAAGTTTGTCTTTGAATTCAGGTGAAAGGTAGAGCATTTTATCCCCTATTGACATTTTGAAATTTGACTCGTCTGCCATGAATTTTGGGAAAAAAAAAAAGGAAATTTCTTATTAAGATGGCTGCTCCCTGTTTACAGTTATCATAGATTAGTTAAATTTTTGTTTTGTTGTATTAAAACCAAACAAAATTCCTTAAAAAAGCTATTCAACTAATAAACTAATATCTTTAAATTATATATTTAACTTAATTCAGCATTATTTCCACTAATTAATTCAAATTAACAACTCTTAGTTTAGGATTAGTCTAAATTTATTATTATATCCTTAGATTTTAGATCTAGTCAGTCTTAGACCTAGACTTTAATTAAAGCTTTCGATCTACTAATCATCTACTAATAATAACTAATAGTAATATTCTATATAGTTAGTTAAACACATAAATATATTGATCTAGAATTAGATCTGGATATAGTCTAGGTCTATATTTTGAATAAACCATTTGATTGTCATTGTAAATTAGCTTTCACTTTAGACTTAGACTTAACTTAGGCCGTCTTAGGCATTTTTAACCTTCAACTAGATTTAGACTAGACCTTTAAAAACTAAAATCAACAACAGTCATCATGAAATTGCTCTGGCTATTTATCCTAATGATTACTAAATACACACTAGCTGAACACAGAACTAGATCTACCTCAGTCAACACTAAACATAAAAAGGAAAAAACAGTCATAATCAATCATCACACTTTAGATCAATGCAACTTCAAAAATAACCTAACATACACATCCATAACATTAAAGAAGATTACCCATCACAAATGGAAGTTCTCAATCAGACACAGTAGAAATAAATACCTATCACTGTTAATATTAATAGCAGGAGATGTAGAGACAAATCCAGGGCCTAGATCTAAAGATAAAAGCAACATCTGCAAAAAGGTATGCACCATGAAACAGAAAGCCATTCAAAGTGACACCTGTGATGAATGGTACCATGCATCATGTCTCCATATGAATACACCTGTGAATTATGCCTTAGGCAACAAAGATGCATCATGGCACTGTGTACCGTGTGGGTTACCTCAGTTTACATCAGGACTGTTTGATTCCTTTTATGCGGACAATTCTAGCCCATACAACATCCTAAACACCATCCCAAAACAAACTCACCAACCACTAGCCAGATCCACTCCTGTTAAACCTAAATCTATTAAAATTAATACAACAGCATCACCAAACAAACATACTAAAGAAGTAATACCAAAATACCTTAAAACATTAGTAATAAATTTTCAAAGCATTAGGAACAAAACAGCAGACTTAGAAATTTTATTAGAATGTGAGAAACCCGACATAATTGCAGGAACAGAAACTTGGCTACATCCTGAAATTTGTAATGCAGAAATTTTCAATACTAATTATGAAATTTTTAGAAAAGATAGGGCTGATAATCATGGAGGAGTTCTTTTAGCAATAAAAAACACTCTTATAGCAGAAGAAATTACCTTACCTAACTCAAAAAATATAGAATCTGCATTTTGTAAAATTAAAACCACCTCAACATCCCTAATAATAGGCAGCATTTACAGACCACCAAATTCTAGTTTAGAATACATGCAGGAATAGGGTGGTTCAAAAAAAAAATTTCTATGAATCTATCATGCATTGTGATTCAATTTGTTCCTATTGATGAGTTTAACGTCTGAGCCAAAAATTACACGATTCTGACAAGCTGAAATATATGCTCAAATTGTCCAATTTTTCCAATGATATCAAATAAAAGACAATAAGACAAAGTTTAGGACATAGTAACATACAATATAATATTACCATATTACAATACAATTACAATTAATGTAATCATTGCCACACTCACAGTTGTCACACTTTGTCACTAATGTCACTAGTTCACTGTTATTATTTATATAACCGCTTCACAAACTATGTTCTGGTACTGGACCCAGCAGAGTCAGCGGACCCACGTGTCTTGTATGATGTCAATGTACTCTTCTGTGAATCTGGTATCCGTTTTCTGTTGTCTTCAACAACCTGCAGAAGAGTTTGCATTTCTGTTTCACTTTTAGTTATAGACTTGTTAAATGTAGACATTAATGCCACCGAACGTTCAGCACTATCATTGACTACTTTTATGGCACCAATAACAGACTTCGCTTGAACATATGCAGGCAAATCGTTCCAGGTTTCCGGATCGACATGCAAGAAGCTTATGTCAATTCTAATGGAACGCAGTGCACTGGTTGAAGAAGCAGCCACTAACGCATGCAGTTCTTTTACCGCTAAGTCAGTGCAATCTTCCAGTTTGATTGCCCTGTCACTCCAATCATCACCAGCCTGAGACATTGCTCTGACTATGCTGCGTTTCTCACTTACAGGAACCTTCTCTGAAAACAGGGCAAAGGAAATGAGTTCTGGGCTAATATACCAGAGATGTTTTTCTAACTTCTGTCTTGCGGCATCAGCCACTGCCTTGTTAATGCGAGCATACTGACAGATCTCTCGGAATAGAACAAGATCATTTGTTGCAGCGTCACAAGTCACAGGAGCAGCGATCCAAGCTTTCACATAGATGAGACTCGCAAATAAACAAAATTCTCTCAAACTTTTCAGTTCTTTGGGTGTTACTTTGAACTGGTCTCTGAAAAGGTAGATCTTGAAACTATAATTCAACTTAGCCATCCAGCGTGCCAAATGGTAAGCACCTGGTGCACGAAAAGAGTATGGTTGGTCACAAACAGAAGTATTGAGTATCAACAAGCAAAGTTCAGTAACCTCTCTGTAATCTTCCCGTGGCATGTAACCAGATTTAGCCAACAACATGTTCTGCAGAAATGACACAGTCGCATGTTTTAGTTCCTGTAGGAATGGATCACTTGGATCATCTACTCGTGGATCATCAAGTGGCCTATAAACAGTCTGATCAATATTTGGCCATGCTTTTTTAAATCTCTGAAACAGTGGAATGTCGGGACTGGTAGTGGGACCAAATAAAGTGCCAAATGCAGCTCCAATTATTAGCTCAAGTATATGGTGTCGACAGGGAAAATACAATAAATTACGTCCTAACCGCTCCTGCAATAACTTACATGACCCTTTATTGACCCCGGTATTTGTAGCAGTGGTGTCGAAACTCATTCCTATGACATCATCAGCCACCTCCCACAACAACAGAAGCTGCATTGTTGCATGTGCTTGTGCTTCACCAGTTCCAGAAGGTATTTTTATAATTCCTAGCATCTTCTCCAATTCAAGACCACTTACAACTACAGCTAATCTATCAGTGGCTGCCTTTGGATTATTTTTATCGGTGCTATTTTCCATAATTTTACCATCCCAATGAATTACTGCAACACTTTTACTTCTCGTGCGAAATTCTTCACGAACGTCCGTTTCAATCATACTTCGATGAAGAGAACGTTTACGATGCACTGTCGACCTTGATAGAGATCCTGTACCAACATCCTCCCCATTTGCTCTGGCTATAGCAGCTGCTAAAACCGTAAATTTTCTGTCGGAGAGATTAATACGATCTAGAGTGGATGATACATCACTTGAATTCAACATGGTCTGTAGAATGCGTGGTTTCTTCGGTTCGTTTTCATGTGGTTTTAAACTATCTGCAACTTGTTTTTTATAGTAGACTGGAATTTCAATTTCATAATCATCATGATCTGTGTCCAAACTGTCCATGCTGTCATTACTTTCACTACCACTTTCTTGCCAGGTGCTGACAGTGACACTTGCTTCGCCTGCTTTTCTTGTCTGCTCACGCTTTCTTCTCTCATATTCTGCCTCCTTTCTTTGCCTACTTCTCTCTTCCTGTCTAGTTAAGTTCTTGTCGATGCCTGCCATTTTCATTAATCTAGGTCCTCTCTGATCTGTTAAGAAAATCCGGTCTTCTTCTATCTTAATCATCCTGTCTGCATCCTTATCTGCTATATCAAATATTATACTCAGCTTGTTTTTAAACACTGTCTCTCTGTCACTTTGTGTAGCTGAACATCTTCCTTTATTTTTCTTCAATAAATTATACTCATCCACTAAAGCGTTCATTTTTGTTACTATGTTCTGTCGTAAGGCTACAGGAACGCGTGCATTGCTCCAAATTCTGAGAAGATCATCAACTGTTTGTTGCACACTGTATGATATTGTCTTCTGTTTTTTCAATATCTTGGTATTGTGAAGAACAGTTCGTAATACTTGACCATAAGTGGGCAGAACATTCTGTGGTAAACACGGCTCTGTCTGTCCAATTAACCATAATTCTGACATACTTCTTGTTGTAACACATCCAGAATTGTCTGTTGTACTTGACGCCATTACAAATGTTTAAATTTTACAAGAATAGATCTGAAATAAAAAGAACAACAACATTTAATTTTTAGAATAACTATTAATTGATAAAAAATTAATTAAATTAAGTTCTTGATAATAATGGCAACCTTTGTGAAAGTTGAGCACCAAGCAAATGTAACACAACTGTTAAAAGTCTAACATTTTCGTAATCTGCACACAATATGTAAATAAAAAAACAACAATGCTGTACGATTTTTAAAAATAATTTCTTTTACATTAAAGTCTGAACCACGCTAATGCAGGAACTATGTAATCAAATTACCACACTTAAAGAGACAAATAAAAATGCAGTTTTTTGTATTATGGGTGATTTCAACCTACCTGATATAAATTGGAAAACACTAACCATAAATAAACACCAAAATCTTAAGGACATAAATGAGCTTTTCATAGAAACTTTACACAACCCAAGTTTAGATCAAATCATTAAAAAGCCAACTAGATTAAACAACATATTAGATCTCTACTTAACCAACAGACCTGGATTATTAGTTGATTATGATATTATCCCTGGTCTATCAGACCATGAGATCAAAAAATTCACAGTCAGATACAAGCAGTAGCCAATTCAAAACCTAAACGAAAAATCTTACTCTGGAATAAATGTAACCTAACACAACTACACCAAGCTGCAATAAACTTTCAACAAACATTCTTATTAGAAAAAGACATTAATCAACCAGTCGATGACCTCTAAAATTTCATTAAAAATCATCTTAAAAGCAAAATAAAAATCATATACCAACTGAATGCACCTGAAACAAAATACATAAATGCTGGTTTAATAATAGACTAAAGAAGCTTTGTAAACAGAAGGAAAACCTATATAGAAAAATTAAAGAAACTAAGGCAGAAAGAGTTTACAAAAAGTAGATACAAATTAAACACTTAACCCAAAAAGTAAGCAAACAGCTGCAGAGTGAATACATAAGCAATGTAATATCCAAAGATAACAACAAAAACCTATGGTCATACATTAAGTCTAAGAAAATGGAAACAACAGGCATAGCGCCATTAAAAGATGAACATAACATAATACATAATGATAATGAAACTAAAGCAAACATCCTAAACAAATACTTCAGCATTCTCAGCCCCAGGAGAAAAATACATATTACTGAATTTGAACCAAGTAGACAACATAGAAGATATAGTAGTACAAGAAAATGGAATTCAAAAACTATTAGCCAACACCAAACCAAATAAAGCGTCCGGACCTGATGATATTCCAGCTAGATTACTCAAAGAACTAAGCAATGAGCTAGCCCCAGTGTTCAAAATACTCTTTAAGGCTTCACTTAACCAGGGCAGAGTACCAAAGGACTGGAAAGAAGCTAATGTCACCCCCCTATTTAAAAAAGGAGAAAAATCTGATCCAGGAAACTACAGACCAGTATCGCTTACCAGCATCACATGTAAAATCCTAGAACACATAATATGTATCAACCTCATAAACCACTTAGCCAAACAAAATCTCCTCACACCATACCAACATGGCTTTAGGAAATATAGATCATGTAAAACACAACTAATAGGACTAATTTATGATTTTTCTAAAGGTTTAGATAATAGTGAACAAATAGATGCTGTCTTACTAGGTTTTTCTAAGGCTTTTGACAAAGTTCACCACCATAGTTTGCTTAAAACGTTAAAATATTTTGGCATTAATGGTTCACTAAATTAGTGGATTAAAGAATTTCTGATAGGGAGAGAACAAACTGTAATAATAAATGGCTTTAAATCAACACCGATAACAGTAAACTCAAGAACAAACTGTAATAATAAATGGCTCTAAATCAACACCGATAACAGTAAACTCAGGTGTACCTCAAGGAACAGTCTTGGGTCCACTACTATTTTTAATTTGCATAAATGATTTACCAAATTGCATTACTTCAGGATCAAAAGTCAGATTATTTGCAGACGATTGCATAATATATAGAACAATAAAAACAACACAAGACACATATATTTTACAAAGAGAATTAGAGATATTACAGAAATGGGAATCAAATTGGAGCATGTCTTTCCACCCAGTAAAATGTCAGTTGTTAAAAGTAGCAAAAAAACTAAAACAAATTAATTCCACTTATCTTATTAATGGCAAACCAGTAACACAGACTAAAAGCGCAAAATACCTAGGTGTTATAATAAATGAAAAACTGTCATGGAATCCACATATTGATGAAACTATAAAAAAAACTAACAAAGGATTAGGCTTTATTAAAAGAAATTTCTATAAATCAAATAAGATCATAAAACTAAAATGTTATTTAACCTTGGTTAGGCCAATAGAAGAATATGCATCCTCTGTTTGGGACCCCTTAACTCAAGAAAACATTAAAAAACTGGAACACACACAAAATAGAGCAGTGAGATTCATAACAAATGAATATTCACATTTGACTAGAGTAACACTTATAGTAAAATCACTAAATTTAGAAAGCCTTCAGGACAGAAGTCTCAAAAGTAAAGTAGCAATTATACATAAAACACTGAACCATAATCTTCAAATACAAAAACAAAATTTAATAAAATACTCTGAAAAACACAAATATAAAGACGCATTCCTCATCCCATATGCTAGGACAAATTTGTATAAATACTTCTTCTTCCCTAGTGCTATTAGAGCATGGAATGGGTTGCCTGAGGTAGCCAGGAAAACCAGTGACTTGGCAGAATTTAAGTCATTGATTAATATGCATGACTAAATGCATGACGCGTAGGATGTAATCATCTTCTTTTTTAAAGTAACGTCTGTATTATATAAGATAAGATTAGAATCTCACATAACTTAGGCCTTCTAATCTAGTATTTATTAGTATGCATAATCATCATAAACCACTTAGACAAACATAATATCCTCACCCCATACGAACATGGCTTTAGGAAATATAGATCATGTGAAACACAACTAATAGGACTAATTGATGATTTTTCAAAAGGTTTAGATAATAGTGAACAAATAGATGCTATCTTACTAGATTTTTCCAAGGCTTTTGACAAAGTTCACGACCATAGTTTGCTTAAAAAATTAAAGTATTTCGACATTAATGGTCCACTGCATCAGTGGATTAAAGATTAACCTTGGTTAGGCCAATAATAGAATATGCATCCACCGTTTGGGACCCCTCAACTCAAGAAAACATAAAGAAACTAGAACAAACACAAAATAGAGCAGTGAGATTCATAACAAACTAATATTCACATTTGACTAGAGTAACACCATTAGTAAAATCACTAAATTAATAAAATACTCTGAAAAAGATAAAGGCACATTTCTCGTCCCATATGCTAGGACAAATTTGTACAAATACTCCTTCTTCCCTAGTGCTATTAGCGCATGGAATGGGTTGCCTGAGCTACCCAGAAAAATCAGTGACTTGGCAGAATTTAAGTCATTGGTTAATATGCATGACTAAATGCATTACGCGTAGGACGTAATTATCTTCTTTTTTGAAGTAACGTCTGTATTATATAAGATAAGAAGATAAATACATTGACAGATCATAGATGTACACTAATAACTACACAACAGACAACAAGAAAACATTTGACCATGTGGGTAAATACATTGACAGATCATAGATGTACACTAATAACTACACAACAGACAACAAGAAAACATTTGACCATGTGAGTAAATACATTGACAGATCATAGATGTACACTAATAACTTCTTTGAAGAATTGTATAACTGCTATGATTAAGAGGTCGGCATAAGCACGGTCTAAATTTATAAATAGTTTTGTAAAAGCGCATCTCTAATTAACTCCTTCAGTGCTGTACAAGAGTTACGTTCTTTATTCTAAATACACAGTGAAACATTTTTCCTTTAAAAACTGTTTATTACACAAGGCAACACAATTTTTGTGTCTCTGAAATAACTATGATTTCCTGTTAGCTTATACATCCAAATGATCAAAAATAGTATTTGTTTTTCCAAAAGTTTGGGTTTGTGGTCAGGACATTGATAATTCAGATCACGTATTGGATAGCATTATACAACGTTTAAAATACATGTAAGACTTATAATACACTTATGATGTTTGACAAAGTCTTCACAAACATGGTCCATGCAGATGAATAAAAGTCAAAAATTGCATGTTCTTTTAGACTGACGATTATAGACTAAATCACTATCACGGACTAGGCCCCAGATATAGTCCCCCATCATATTCTCGGTATACTGTCCTTGGTATCGACGTTCAAATTCCTGCAGGTCTTGATGGAACCTTTCTCCTTGTTCCTCTGAGTATGCTCCCATATTCTCCTTGAAATTACGCAGATGAGCATCTAGGATGTGAACCTTTAGCGACATTCTGCATCCCATAGAATGATAGTTTCTCACAAGTGTCTCCACCAGCTCCACATAATTCTCGGCCTTATGATTTCCAAGGAATCCCTGAACAACTGCGATGAAGCTGCCCCAAGCTGCCTTCAGGATGTCTGTGAGACTGTTAAGAAATTGCTGAGACTCCATTATTTTCTTTATTTTTGGTCCCACAAAGATCCCAGCTTTCACTTTGGCCTCTGATAACTTGGGGAAGAATTCTTCTAGGTATTTCACAGCTGCCGACTCTTTACCCAGAGCTATAACAAACTGCTTCATGAGCCCCAGCTTGATGTGCAAAGGAGGCATTAGAACTTTCTGAGGATCCACTAGAGGCTCCCACTTGACATTGCTACTCCCAATGGTAAAGTTGGTCCGTTCTGGCCAATCCCGACGATGGTAGTGTTGCTTGGTGTCTCTGCTATCCTAATGACAAAGAAAGCATAGAAACTTGGTGAAAACCACCCTGAAGACCCATTAAGAATGCCACCATCTTAAAATCACCAATTACCTCCCAACCATACTGTTCATAGTTTAGAGCCTGCAGAAGCTGTCTGACGCTATTGTACTCCTCCTTAAGTTGTGCTGAGTGAGCCACTGGGATAGAAGGTAGCTGATTGCCATTGTGGAGAAGAACAGCTTTCAGGCTGCGGGAAGAACTATCGATGAAGAGACGCCAATCCTGTGGGTTGCAGGGTATCCCTATTGCATCAAACAGAGCTTTCACATCATGCCAGTAGCAAAGGTTATCATGAAGGGTGAAAAAGACTGAAAATCTTTGATGACGTTTTCTCTGACATGTAACTTGAACACTCTCATCTAACAGGTTCCACTGTTTCAGTCGGGATGTCAGAAGCTCAGCTTTAGCTTTGGTGAGACCAAGATCTCTCACTAAATCATTGAGGTCATCTTGGTTAGGAAAGTGAGGTATTCCTTCATCATCCGCTTGAAAAACATCAACATCCTCAGCATCACTAGCGATACTGCTGTCTTCCGAGGGCAGTGTATTCTGCGGTGGTTTGGGAATGGGAAGATCAGGGGAATGTGGAACTGGGGCGATCGAAGAAGGAATATCAGGATAGAGCACAGCAGCTGCATTTTTTGCCAGATCGACGCTTTGATGGATCTACCATGCAAAAATAGCAGTTGTTCAGATGATCTGTAGGCTCTCGCCAAATTTCTTGGTATCGCAAACTTCATGCTTCTCTTCTCCCCCTTGAACCAACCTTCTAAAGTCTTCTTGCAGCAGTCACAACTCACATGTGGAGCCCAAGATTTATCTAGATCTCCAACTGGCATGCCAAAGTAGGATTTATATGCTTCCTTCATTGTTGCTGATGTTGTCAAAGAATGTTTCTTCGCACGTTTCTTTATGAATTCGCCGCAAACATAACAGAAGGCATCTGCTGGATAGGTGCAACCTCTATTTTACATAAAGTCAATGAAGTCACCGATTACAATCAACAATCAATATTCACAATGATTTTATCTGAAAAATCTAAAAAAATTCAGACATATATTTAAAGGTACAAAATCAATTCATACATGTAAATGCATATACACTGCAAAACAGAAAATGTTAGACAGCAGTGACAAAACCAAAGTTTTGCCTGAATAAATGAATTATAATAGGTGTTCTGGACCTAAGAAACAAGAAAAAAACAATTTCTTGTAGGGAACAAGAAAAAATTTTTTTTTTGTTGCCTTGTGTTATCATTTCCCAGAACAGATGTTTACTTACTTCCCCCATCAGAAAAATTAATCAAATTACTGCCCTTGAACACGAGTTTCTTGAACTAAAAATATTTTTTTTTTGTGTATTTATATTTTTATTCTAAAAATATTCTTATTTACAGTGATATTATTGAACAACGGTAAACCTTACTAGATCTATATTTAAGACATTAAAGAATGAAATTATTTTGACGTCATGTCACTACAACGTGGTATTGCATTGTTAGGACAGGGGCAAAATATTTTTTAACCAAATAGAAAGTGTGGATTCATTCCATTGTATGAGCCTATACGAGACCAATTGTTATAGAAGGCCTCAACACTGACCTGCGCCAGTTAGGACTCGTTGCCATGGTTCTAAGCTAAGTAGCATATAACTGATGTTGCTTATAAAACTTATGTTGCTAAGGCTTATGTTGCCTATAGCTTATGTTTCCCATAGCTTATGTTACCCTAAGCTTATGTGGCCTGTAGCTTATGTTGCCTTTAGCTCATGTTGCCTATAGCTAAAGTTGCCTATAGCTCATGTTTCCTATAGCTTTTGTTGCATACAGCTTATGTTGCCCATAGCTCATGTTGCCCTTAGCTCATGTTGCCTATAGCTTATGTTTCCCATAGCTTATGTTACCCAAAGCTTATGTGGCCTGTAGCTTATGTTGCCTTTAGCTCATGTTGCCTATAGCTAAAGTTGCCTATAGCTCATGTTTCCTATAGCTTATGTTGCCCACAGCTTATATTGCCTATAACTTATTTTGCCTAAAGCTTATGTTGCCTATAGGTAAATCCAGCATTACGTGTCACGATTTCGATTATCTGAAGAGGATAGAAATAAACATGCAAACCAATTTCTCTGGAACTAAAAAAAGTCTCAAAAGAAATAATACTTGAAACATTCATTCCTTTGTCCTAGAAATTCTACAACTACTACTAGTAATCTTTATTATCAATGAAGAAAATGGTCTTATTTGCGCATTTTAAAAATTCACAGAGCTTCCCTGAATAAGAACCCACAATAGCGGCTCTTATTATATTATCTTATAGAATACAATACATTTGTATTTTTTACTCCAAAGGAGTGTCCTGTTATGGAGTGTGTGTGTGTGTGTGTGTTTTCGATTGGCGGCCAAGATTATGGTGAATACTTTGTTTATCTTGACTGAAATGATTCTGATGTATCCACGAGAAAATCCATTGCAGTGGATGTTATATAATAGAAAGTGAAAGTTGAAGCCAGAAAATCGAGTGACATAAAGACTTGAAGTTTGAAGGAAAAGTTAAATGTTGCTTTTATTTTTTACAGTACCCTCATCTCCTTTTGGCTTCAACCGACATTTCTTTTAGACCTTGACAGGCTGTGTAATAGTAGGTATGTTTATTTTTTATTAAAAAAAGATTTATGTATATTCTCTTAAAACTTACTATAGCTACCTATTCATTATCACTGAAAAAAGTGAATTTAACCTACTTACACATATAAATCAACTAGCTCATACCCGTGCCGCGCTACGATTGAAATAGTTGATATTTTGTGTGTGTGTGTTTGTGCCCTGCCCGTATATCATTTCTAATTATGCTGTTTTAAACCAATATTTAATCATTTAAAGCTTAGCAGGCCTAAAAACCTGCGTTAGCCCGCCACAATAGAAAATAAATCATTGTAATGACACTGGATTTGTAATCGATTTGTGTCAGTAGAGCATATACAGGATTGCCTGAGTAAGCCTGGAAAACATTTGATATAGTTAAAATCTTTAAGTCTCGTATTGACATGTGTGACTACTAAATCATGGATACCTAATTATTTTCAAGACACGTCTGTAGCTTGTAAAATAAGATAACGCTCCGAATAACTAGTTTAGCTTATGTTATGGACCAATATTTGCATTGTAAATGTCTGTTAGACATTGTCTTTAAACACGAAACAACGTTTAATTATATTCTTGAAATAATTATTTTTCTCGTAATGACGAATTTACAAATAAATGAGATTTGATCTTTAACTTAAATGTATGCATTCTTCTGTTTCTTATTCACTATATTCATGTTGTAAGTTACATTCATATTGTAGGTTATATACATGTTGTAGATCATATGCATGTTGTAGTTTATATTCATGTTTTAGGTTATATTCATGTTGTAGATTATATTCATTTTGTGTGTTATATTCATTTTGTAGGTTATATGCATGTTGTAGATTATATTCATGTTGAAGGTTATATTCATGTTGTAGGTTATATTCATGTTGTAGATTATATTCATGTTGAAGGTTATATTCATGTTGTAGGTTATATTCATGTTGTAGGTTATATTCATGTTGTAGGTTATAATCATGATGTTTCACTAAATCAGGTAATGTCGGGACAGTCTAAGCGTGTTTCACCAAATCAGAAAATGTCGGGACAGTCTAAGCTTGTTTCACCAAATCAGGAAATGTCGGGACAGTCTAAGCTTGTTTCACCAAATCAGGAAATATCGGGACAGTCTAAGCGTGTTTCACCAAATCAGGAAACGTCGGGACAGTTCTTAATAAAAGATCACAACGAGAGTCCACTTCTGCTTCAACTCTTTCTCTGCATTTAGACTTTTTAATGAACTGTGATATATTTCCTGTCTGTCAAATCTTAGTGTGAATAGTTGCCTGCATTTCAAACATAGTATCGAAAACAGTAAGAAAAAAAAAGTTCCCATTTCAGACCTTGTGATCTATAAACAAATGATGTTACTGTGGCCCAGGGTTTCATGTAGCCAGCACAACGACGAACCCCCTTTTTTCCCCACTTATGTCAGGTACCCATGTCGTTACGATGGTTCTTGGTTTGATTTTTGCCATTCTCTGCCTTGGTGAAAGAGGTTTAGACAGGAACGCAATGATCTTCCTCTCTGAAGGAATCCTAAGCCTGCAAGTTGAGAGGACACGGAAACTTGTGTTTTTTTTTCTTAGCCTTAAGTTAATCTTAGAAGTTAGGAACTTAATAAGTATTGGTTGGCAATAGACAGCTTATAATTTCAAAGTCTCCTATGGTATCTTCTTTGTAATGCTAAGAACAGTATTATGTGACTGTTATGTTCCGTTGTTTTCAGGGGCCTACTTGATATATCTCATGATCATCATCATCATCATCATCTGTCTTTTGTATTTGAACTCACAACAGTCTTTTAATAGCTTCCTAGCTTTTTCCTTACTTCTCGTGGTATTATTCATTGTCTAACTTAATAGCTTGTAAATGTTGGCGGAACTTTAAGTAATAGACTTTAAGTAATAGCTTAATGCTTACAATAAAATAAAATACAATACTCAGCATGAATATCAGCTGATATTATACATCATAAAAACAAAACCTTAATTTCATACGTTAAAATCATCATTTACAAACAAAAAGTCGATCAATTATTGACTCCACAAAGTTTGGAAATGATCGTGAAAATAAGTTTTAAATCCAAACCTTGAAGTTTTCCAGTGGCCACAAAAGTCAGACTTGACGTGTTTGAGATTAATACATTAGAGACTGTATTATACCACCTGAACATTGAATTTTTTTTAAGGAGGATAGTATCTGTGGTCAATGGTCAAAGAGTTGGTAGCTGACCTGGTCCTGGTAAGGAGTAGTGTGCGAAGTAGATATATTTATGTTCCTATTTTTTTTTATTCCTACAGATGGCTTTGAAATGTTAAGTTGCATCCCTTAAAAAAATAATAATGGAAATGTCTTCGATTCTGTACATTAAGGTTGAGTGCAGTGTTTTATGTGACAATGCGATACCCAGTTGTGACCTAAATATTTTCCCGCCTGTCATGCAGCAAATGCCATTTACATCTTCTAAAGTTTGCAATATATTTTTTATTTACAGAAAATCTGACCAAAATAAATAGTCGTGAACGGTCGTTGACTTGTAGCACCGAACAGCTGGTAGGTAAATTAACCACTGTAGGCGTATTATATTTTCACTTGCAAAACTTTAAATTATTTGAATAACTTATTAGGGAATTTACTTTTTTTTACAAAATAGACAAATTTAAACTCCAGATGAAAAACAAAATGTAGTAGATTTTAGTATTTAAAAAAAAGAAAGTTGACGACAGTGTCGCTTACCTTGCATCACTCACACTATATAGATATCAACCAATCGCTGACATCGTCTCACCGTTACCGTAGACACACACACAAACACACTCCTTATTAATTAGGTCTATAGGCTTACACTACGGAAGTCATTGCCATTATTACGTCTGTAAACTCCATTTTATCTGATATTTAATATAAATACATTTCAACACGGATATAGATGTATAACTGAGACACGATTGTCTTTGTTTTAAGCTATGAGGCGAAGATAATAGCAGCTAACTAAAAAAAAATGATCAGATAAAAAACATACTAGAAAAAGTAAGAGAATAATCAGTGGCGCAGCAAGGTACCCTTGGGCACTGGTTCAAGAATTTGTTGATGTGCCCCTTCCCCCCATATGACAAATATTTTGTGTGACAATCAATCCATTTGTTTGTATGTATTTCCTCATTCCAATGCAAGCTCATGAACACAGCAGACAGAATCATTTAAGACCATGCTTACGTATCGCTTGCACAGTGAACATAATGCCTGAGTGGCTTCTTTTGTTGAAACAATCCAGTAGGGCTATAGTACATATTGGAAATCCATCATACGTAAAGACATTCTTACCCTTGAAATACAATGTAATGGTAGCGCAGGTAAAGGCCCAGTGAGAGCCTTTTATCGCACCAAGACCCAGTCGTCATTTCTTTATTTAGACCTGACCAAAAGTTTAAGCGTTAAAAAGAAATGTAGAAAACAGTTGACCTGTAACTTATTGATTTTCTGAAATAGTATTGACACGTTCCGGACCATTGCATGTGGCGTATGACTTAATCACATTCTTTTTAAAGTAACGTCAGCAATAACTAAGATAACGACCAGACTTAATGTTGAAGTGGACAGTTAGATTTAATTTATAAGGACCAAACTTAATGTTAAAGGAGACAGTTAGATTTAATTTATAAGGACCAGACTTAATGTTGAAGGGGACAGATTTAATTTATAAGGACCAGACGTAATGTTGAAGGGGACAGTTAGATTTGTAAAATGTACTAAACGGTGTCATATTTAAAAAAAAAAAACTATAGCAATTTCTTTATTCCATTCAGTTTTATAGCTTAAAATTCATGCTAATAAATGCTAATCCCAGGTACCCCATCCCTAAAGGAATATGGTAAACTCAAAAAAATATTAACATGACAATAAAAATAAAGGTAACAGTCATTTATTTAATATGGTTTCCGGTCATTTCATCCTCTGATCTTTTTATCAAACAAATGATAATTGTACTATAATTATAACTGTTATGTTATAAAATTTACAACGTGATTTAAAGGCCTCTTGATGTGAACTTCCTATTGTACTCCTACTTCGAGCGGAATGGCTTTAGGGGCAACAACGCCAATGTTCGGTGGGCCGGTGCCTAAATTGGCAGGTGGGACAGTAAAAAGGGCCACATTAAATTTTTAGTAAGTGCAGTAAAATTGATCAGTCTTGCCTTACCTTTTATAAAATATACTAATGCTAATCAAATATTCTGAAAGAATGGATTCGCTTTTGTTTGCTCATACCCCCTAAACATTTCTTCTGTGAATTTCATCTCTCTTAATACATAAAGAGATTAACAATCCACTTAAGACCTATATTTTTTATAGTCCAATAGAAGTGAAACTAGTGTGAGCATACTCGCGTGAATCTATAACGGGACCTTCAAATCTAAGATTACTTAAACAATGAAACATGTGACCAAATGGAAAGGAAAAGTTCAGGAAAACGTGAGAGAGATAAAAAAAAAACGTATTAAAGCGATGTAGTCAAAGTACTCGTCAGTTGGGGAACAAATAACTCAGGGACGTTACTTAATCTCGAGATCACTTAGTACGAAGTAACACTTAGAATTCGATTTACGTCTGGAGGTCATTAAACGTTAGATGATGTAGAAACACCATCTCAAATATCCTCCAAAGATGAAGACTTACACGCTCTCATTCATGTATATAATTAAGCGCCTTTATCTTCCTGTTGTCTATAATAATAATTTATTGGCTAAAAATTCGTTTCCTAAAGATATACAGATACTTAAAATTTCTATTTAAAAAAAACGCAAACATAGCCACAAGTATTCAGGCTCCACCCAGAACATTTCACGACAGTACGAGTTGAAAAAAGACATTGTACATAAGAAAATCAATGTCCCGTTTTCACAATATAATTTTCATATATATCTTTATCTTTATCTATATCTATATCTATCTATCTATCTATCTATCTATCTATCTATCTATCTATCTATCTATCTATCTATCTATCTATCTATCTATCTATCTATCTATCTCTCTCTCTCTCTCTCTCTCTCTATATATATATATATATATATATATATATATATATATATATATATATATATATATATACATAAACATACAAGCATTGCTGGAAGTAGACCATACCAGCTTTTATATAGATCTCTCTCTTTCTCTCTCTCTCTCTCTATATATATATATATATATATAGAGAGAGAGAGAGAGAGAGGAGAGAAAGAGAGAGATCTATATAAAAGCTGGTATGGTCTACTTCCAGCAATGCTTGTATGTTTATGTAAAGTAATGCAAGAGAATATAAAGCGTTGTTAAAAAAATATAAAAAACATTCAGCAGAAAGTAAGCTGGCGAAATAAACTAACTAATACAGTTTAGCTAAACACTATTTCATTGCTGGTAAAGATGTATTAGATATGTGAAGCACAACAATGTATCTGACTGTTTGAGACGCAAAGTTGTTTATTTCCTAAAGAGATCACCTTTCAACATTTTTAGTGGCTATAAATGTTTTTCTAATAAAACTTTTAAAAAGCCTGAATTGTATTTTTTTAATAAACATAAAATCGGATAGTACTGTTGTAATTTTGTTTCTATAAATAGCAATTAGTTCATTTCCCACCCCTCCCTGTTAATCGAATATATATCTACTAGAAAAAAAAGTCTTCATGATTGGTTCTTAGATCTCACAACCAGGAGACGGTTGTCAAAATAGTGCATGTAAACAGTCTTCATGATTGCTTCTTAGACCTCACAACCTGGAGAGACGGTTGTCAAAATAGTGCATATAAATCACAAGTAGATTCACTGCTGCCTGAGCTAGCCAGGAAAACCAGTGACTTGACAGAATTTAAGTCATTGGTTAATATGCATGACTAAATGCATGACGCGTAGGACGTAATCATCTTCTTTTTTGAAGTAACGTCTGTATTATATAAGATAAGATAAGAGTGTTACATTTTAAAAAGATAATCTTTTAAAACTCGGATGCACAAAAGTGTGATAACATTCTGTAGACATTAAATAGATCCCAAGACGATCTTACTTCTTCAGAAAAGTGAGACAAATTAGAAGCTGATAACAACAAAAGTTTACCAGCAACTTGACAAGCGCATTAAGTAAGTCTGTAGTTGAATTAAGTCCTTACCAAAGAAAATGTACTGGACAATAGTGTATATCAAACATCCGTAATTAAAACTATGAAGAGAATAAATCTAGATCCTATTTAAAACTGCTGAAAAACGATTAAACCTGTAACTAATAAAAATGAAAACAAACTGAAAAAACTAACTCTTACTTTAAAAAATATCTTTGACAAAGGTGCCAATGTAGAATGTATCTAAACTTTAGAGAGGAAATTGGAAACGAATTGTTTCTATTTTAGATTTGTCTTCATGTTTCGTGACTCCCATGAAGTGAATGTATTGTTTTCAACAAGGACGTTTATTTACACCGTTACTCCGCGGCTTGTTGGAAATGAACAGATACAAAATGAGAAATAATAGAACATTATAAGAAAGCTGGGACACAAATTACTATTAGATCAATACAGCAATTAAAGTTGTATATCAATGGACGTTATTTATAACTCTCGTGCAAGTCCTAAGACCTTTCTTTCGTAGATATTTATAAGTATATCGTCAGGTGCAATTCGAAATATCTAGTTTTTACTTAAGGTGATTGAAATTTTTACCAAGTAGTTTTTTTTTCTGAAAAGATCACAAGACGTTTCCTGCGGCATATTACGCATCCAGTAATTCTACATCCTTAACGTAATGTTAGTCAAATTTTGCCGACACATGTCCAGAAATAAACAAAAAAAATAATAATATCGTGTGATAGACAACTCGATCCCAAACCCCGACAGGAAGTGTGGACAACTCTTTAGGACATGTCAAGGCTTGTCAAAATAGTTGGAAAGAAAATAGCTGGGCAAAGGTCAGATCAAGACTGTAACTACAAACGTTCACAGCTAATGTTTGGAAATGAACAAGAAAAAAGAAGTGAAACATGAGTTACAACAAGGTCTACAAAGTACTTATAGTTGTGTACGTAATTTCGAGGTTCAAAAAAAGTTTTCGTTATCTGCCCTTGAATGTTTGATAAATATATTTCTTTGAACCCATTTTTATTTATTTTTAGAACTCGTCAAAGATGTTCCGCAAGAGAAAAACTCAAACTGATAGTAAAGTAATGAAAAGAATCAAAACAGAAAACGTAAGTCTGTATTTGTTTAAATTAACTACACAATTGTCTCTTATTTAGGCACATCTCTAACAATGCCCATATCTCAACAAACTATCTTAATCAGTGAACTTTAACCTTTTTTAGCGTAACGCCCCCCTTTTCGTATTTTTTCTTTAGAAAAATCCGCCAGCATCCTCCTCTTAAAAAAAATGTATAAAGAAGCGTGAGATGGCGAATTGGAACAAAATGTCATCATTGTATTAATTGTTTTGCTTTCAATAACACTTATCCCGCATGGAAGACGACCACATGTCACAGCCGATCTTCTTTGGAGAGTTTTGAGTAGGACGGAGTTACAGAGGTGCCTCAGCATGAGCAATATAAAGATCCACTCAGGCGCCATGTCGCCCTCATTGTCACAGAGTAAAGTACCTGGTAGCATTCACATGTAGCAGATGGCCTCTAAGAGAGAAGTTGGAGAGCTCTCAAAAAAGCTACATAACTAGAACATTTGAAATATTATTTCATTACTAACAGAAACAAAAATCGTTTTGTGTAACTTATGATTTAAAAAAATATATTTTTTTAATCAATTTTCAAACAATAAGACTTCTAAGAAGCCACTAAAACATAGCCATACACGAGAAGCTGCTCTTTGCAAAAAAAAAATTACAGTGATACTTAAGGCTTTTTAATTAATTATTTAATAAATTTATAATGTTTTCAGGACTGCTTCATTAAAGTCCCTACCTGCTTAAAAAAATACATAATCGTAGATTCCCCCCCAGGAACATCTCATAGACCCCCAATTTATTTTTTCACTTTCGTAGACCCCTTGGAAATTTTTGTAGACCCCTGGGTGTTTATATATACCACTTTGGGAATCACTGACCTTGATCACAGAGATAGTTAAAAACATTTTCTGATCTAATGTATTTCGCCAGTATGCAATTACAACCAGGTTGTCAATGCCCACATTTCCCAGCTGGCTCCGCCCACATATCCGTCTAAACCAACAATTTCAACAAAGCCGAAACAGACAGCCTCTACACATTTATTACACAAACAATAGCTATATCTAACTGTAGTTTTCAATATGGTGGCTAGGACAAATTTGTACAAATACTCCTTCTTCCCTAGTGCTATTAGAGCATGGAATGGGTTGCCTGAGGTAGCCAGAAAAACCAGTGACTTGGCAGAATTTAAGTCATTGGTTAATATGCATGACTAAATGCAAGACGCGTAGGACGTAATCATCTTCTTTTTTGAAGTAACGTCTGTATTATATAAGATAAGATAAGAGAAGATATGACAAGTGGACAACATAAATACACTAAATAGAGAAGCTTCAGTTTTGTATGAGCAAACAATGGCTATATTTAAGTGTTTCAATATGACAAGTGGACAACATAAATACACTAAATAGAGAAGCTTCAGTTTTGTATGAGCAAACAATGATTATATCTAACTGTTTCAATATGACATGTTGGCAACATAAATACACTACTTATAGAAGATTTAGTGAGTTTAAGCAAACAAATTGTAAATGGAAATATGAAAAACTTGCTGCTTTCGTGGTTGTGATTTTAAGTCATGATTCGTCTGTCAGGCACCCCTGACTTTTTCCTGGTTCCGGCCAAATTTTGATGCCAATGTCGACACTGTTAAGTGTTAGTGGAAACATTGCTGCATATCTTGTAAGAGTGTCTGCAGAGTCACGTTACCTATGTTGGAGCGATTTGGCACTACGCCTAACCGCAAAGTTTGTCGCCAAGGCTCTACGGGAGGACTACCAATTGGAGTTTATCTCTCAGGCACCATTGTCATTCGATCAGTTAATATATTAAGTAACCTTTACAGAACAAGTAAAGGCAACGTGTTAAAGTATATTAGTTAACAACGAGAGTGTTAATAAGTAATGACATATATAAGTTTGGCGAGCTCCTGAACAGTTCAATCCCCTCGTTTAGTGATGAAGAAGACATCTCTTTCAGATGGGAGAAATTAAGAGATGTAATCTACAGTTTGGCAATCACCGCCTTTGGGCCTCAAAACACAAAAATGTAGACTGGTTTGAGGCGAATCTAGCACATATGGAACCTTGCATCGAGAAAAAGCGATCTGCACACCTCGCTCTCTAGACAAAGCCAAGTCCAAGATCTTTGGAGGCCTTCAAAAGTGCTAATAAAGAGGCGAAACGAATGGCTAGAAAATGTGCTAACAACTTTTGGAGGGATACCTGCAACAGAATCCAAGACAGTCTCCAATCAGGAAATAGCAAAGCTCTTTTTGATGGCATTAAAGCGGCCCTGGGTCCAACAGTGTCTAAGCCTGCCCCCCTTCTATCCAAATCGGGAGAAAAAATTACAGATCAAACCAAGCAGCTAGAACGTTGGACAGAACACTACCTCGAAGTCTATGCCACACAGAACACAGTAGACGATGTCGCCCTGGCTTCCTCACCAGATCTTCCAGTACTGGAATGCCTAGATGATCTTCCGAACCTCAGTGACCTTATAAAAGCAATTAACAAGTAAACAAAGAGAGTGTCAATAACTAATGACGTATATTAGTTAACAAAGAGAGTGTCAATAAGTAATGACATATATTAGTTAACAAAGAGAGTGTCAATAAGTAATGACATATATTAGTTAACAAAGAGAGTGTCAATAAGTAATGACATATATTAGTTAACAAAGAGATTGTCAGTAAGTAATGACATATATTAGTTAACAACGAGAGTGTCAATTAGTAATGACATATATTAGTTAACAAAGAGAGTGTCAATAAGTAATGACATATATTAGTTAACAACGAGAGTGTCAGTAAGTAATGACATATATTAGTTAACAACGAGAGTGTCAATTAGTAATGACATATATTAGTTAACAAAGAGAGTGTCAATAAGTAATGACATATATTAGTTAACAACGAGAGTGTCAATTAGTAATGACATATATTAGTTAACAACGAGAGTGTCGATAACTAATGACGTATATTAGTTAACAACGATATATGCATATGCATATATGTAACCCTGCCAGACCAAGTAAAACAAAGGACGCTTGGGCTACGAGGCCTTCATCATCGCGAGTATGTTCATCGGCTAGGAGAATGTTCAGGTTTTTGAGAAAGATGTTTTTTGCTTTCACATTGTGAGGGTGATAGGTTAATATCAATTTGGGCCTCTCATCAATGCTAGATATCGTTTTTTTCTTGAAAGCTTGTTCTCTTTTAAGATTCTCCACTCGCGATAAGGCTTTGTCTAAAATAGCCTGAGGGTAGCCACGACGCAAGAAAAACTCTATCATTTCAGTTGCTTTTTCAGTGAAGTCATTGTCATCTTGTAGTATTCAGGCGAGACTAAAACCTACAAGACATATTAGTACACACTAAACTCCACAACATTTCAAGTGAACCTGGCACTTGGCCATGTAAGCGACGTAATTGTCAGACCTGCAAACACACACTCGCCACACCCACCATCACCTGTCCTAAAATGACCATCAAGATCAGTGGCAAATTTAACTGTAATAGTAGAGGAGTCATATATGCTATAATATGCTCAAGGTGTCAGATGGTTTATATTGGAAACACAGGCAGGACCTTAAAAACACGACTCCAAGAACACCTTAGAGACATTCGTAACTTTGCCACTAAGCCCGTCTCTATCCATTTCAATAACACACATCATAGGGGTACCACCGACCTCCTCGTCACTGCCATACAACAATGCAACGACAAAAAACACCCGTCTGCAGATCGAAAACAGTCCGACTCGTGATGCTTGCAATCCAATGAAAAGTATAATAGCCAAGTAGTGTCCGTAAAACTACAAATCAGGCTTGACTTCAGTCTCAAGTGTCCCCAATACAGGGAAAAACAACAATAAGAGAGCTCCAGGAAAAACAAAAAGAAACAATGACGCCAACGTAGTGCGTCCTTAGAAACAGCGCGCCATTATGTTTAAAACACACACACACACACCTAGCAGGATTCAAACCCTAGACTATGGAGAGACAACTATTATTGCATATCACACTACCAGGCTGTCTGATCTAGATAAAAAAATACCCCATTTTTGTTATATGGATATTATTATTCTTATTCAAAATAATATACATAAGAAATCCTAGACTAATGTATTTTTTTTTATTTGTGGTTTCTTTAAAATTTTGTTATTACTACTTTTCATTTTTATTTTTGTTTTCTTTCTTAAGGAATTTGTCATTTTAATTTAGAATCTAGATCTAGTACTCCAAAAGTAGTTTTAAAGTCAATTAGAGCTCTGAATTGAAATCTAGACTACCAAAGCCTGATAAATTTTTATTTTTTTACATTTTATTATTAAGCATTTCACATGTATTACATTCAATCTAAATGCAAAAAAAAGCCATTAGTCTTAGTTGAAACAATTTATAAAACAACAAAATATTTCTTTAATTTTACTGTACAGGCAATATAGAAATTAGATTTTTTTCTGAAAATATTCATTGATGTCAATTTCTTTATGTAAAAAAAAAAAAGGAAAGCAACTTTATATTCATATTTTGTTTTAATTTCCAGAAAAGTACAGACCTTTGTTTTCCTCAAGACACATGTGGACTTAATGGTGTGAAAGAATACCTAACTTTAAAACTAGTCTTATCATTATCATCATCACTCCTTTGAGTTCATCATGGAACATAGGGCCTCAACAACAACACGCCACTCTCCACGGTCTCTTGCTAGCTTTTTAATGGTGTCCCAGCTCTTTCCGGTCCTCTCGGATTCTTCATGTACACTACGTTGCCATGTTCTTTTTAGTGTTCCTCTGCGTATTATTCCCAGGGGGTTCCACTCTAAGGCCTGCCTAGCTCTGTTACTGGTATCTTTTCTAAGGGTGTGACCAATCCATCTCCACTTTTTTTTCTAAGATCTGCACCTCTTTAATTTTTCTGTCCAATTATCTCTTGCAGTTTGGTGTTTTCTACTTAATGGTATGAAATCAGAGTAAAACAGTACCTAACTTTAAAATTAGTCTTATGGCTTTATTTTATTATAGAATTTTTCACTAGAATTTAGCACAATAATAAGTAGCATATCAAATTCAAGTTATTGTAATGTCAGCTTCTAGAACTTTAATTTAAATATTTAGTTTTATCTTTATGTAAGAATTCAGTTTTATTTTTTATTTTTTTTTGTTGTTTTAGAAAAAAAAAATGTAAAAAAAAACAAATAAACTGACTGACACGTGTATTTAAACAATTTCAGTTTGTCAAAAAGATCAGAGTGACCTAGCAGACTTATCCAGTCTTGTGGATGAGAATCAAGATAAATGTAAACTTTTGAGATGTTAATGTTTAGATAGAGAAAGGTTTTGTATAAGTCTATTTTTTAATAATAATAATATAAAAGAATATATAAAATACTTATTTGACTTTCATCCTTTCAGATTCTTATCATTTCACCAGTGACCAGTCCAAAGTCCAGTCAGAGTATGTTGAAGGTCATCTAATTGGTAACTTTTGAGTGTAATTTTTAGTGTATAAACTGTAGTGATCAACACATAAGTTAGACTTGATCTATTTATAGATACCTCTTGATTAACTTAAAACTGTACATTGTGTTGTAAACATTAGATCAAGTTTATTTCCTTGTTCTCCAGGTGATCATGAAACTCAGGAGTCAGAAGGTGGAGAAGCTGATCTTCACAAATATCTTGTGTGCTGTAAAAAGAATCCAGGTCATAGACAGTTTATACCTGTTGATACATTCACCTTGAAACATTTACCTGAAGGTTTTCAAGACAAAGATTTGTATGAATACATCAAAGTTGCAGCTGACCTCACAGTTAGAGTAAGTGTGAAAACGTCAAGTCCAGACAGACCAGAGTTTTATCCAGAGACAACTCAACCATATCCATTTTCTAACATAAGTGAGAGAAGTAACTTGAGGACAGGAAGTGGAAGAGTGTGGAATGTAAACAAGTTTGAAGATGGAGTCAGAAAAGATAAACGTTATGGAGGAGCTGCCTACACAAAGTGTTGGTGTAGAAAATGTGAAGTTTCAAACTCACCCAGCAATGTGTGGTGGGAGTTTTATGTGAACACAGCCACACATGTGGTTTTTGATGACATTGAGGCCAACAACACAACCTTGAGATTGTTTTATGATAGAGATGACAGTCCAGTGGTCAGTGTTGATAAGGTCAGTGTTGTAGGTGTAAACATTGAGTATGACTTGTGTGTGTTGAACTGTATGACATGTGATAAAACTTTAGGAAATAAACTGATGGAAATGTGGAAACATCATCGAAATGTCTGGGGGAAAGTGTATACGAAATACTCTGCCTCTAGTTTTAAACACAAGTTGACCTTTATAGTGTCACATCCTCATGGATGTTCTAAACAGGTCAGTGTTGGTCAATGGAAGGACAGACTAAAGGTGGATAAATATAAATATAAATATAGATCTAAGTTTACTTATACAACTTGTACATGTCCAGGAAGTAGTGGAGCACAAGTCTACTGTCTGGGGTATAGTGACTGGACTTCGTCTGATCTTGTCCACAGTGGAAGCCTCAAGTCTGGATTAAATTACAGTGGAGTTGGTTTTGTCTAGTGAGTTGTTTCTTTTGTGAGTAGTCCAGCTCTACCATAAATATATCTTTGAGAACCCTTGACATTCTGAACATCAAACTCAAATGTCTCTTTAGTCTTGAGTTATGTAAATAAATTGTGTATGTCATCTTTAACTTTACATTGTTGTGTTACCTTTTTTTATCAATGTTGTTGTTTGTAATTTACATTTCCAATAATTGAAACCTCTTCAAATACAAACAAAATCTACCAGGTGTAGATCTAGAACTTGCTTTTGACGATCAGGTTTGTGGAAAAATTTATTAGATGTAGTTTGTATGTTGTTGTTTTTTATTATTTAAAATGCAATTTAAAAGTTTGCAAATATTTCAAAAACAAAAACTTGGCAGTTATAAAAGAAATGCATAAAAAAAAGCTAGTGTGGTGTCTGACATTATTCTTTTTAACAAGCAGCCATGTTTTTTTTTTCAAGAGAGAAAACTGATAAAATGCAAACGTTTTGAATGAAATTTCAGTTGTCTTTTTTTGTATCTACTAAAACTTACATTTTATTCCTGCAATATATTTTAACAGTGAAATTAAAAATATGTTTACGGCTAGGCAATGTTGGTAACAAAACAAACAAATAAATGTGTGATAATTAGTTTATGGTATTAAAGAATCTATTAAAACTAAACAACACTCACTATATTTCAATATCCGAAAACTCAAGACCAAGAATGTTGTGTTGATCCTTACGGAATTCTACGATTACCTGAACGTATTTCTACATTTAAAACGACATTTACATAACTAGAAGAGTCATTGAATGACTACTGCAATGGTGTATGGGTTGATTAAAGCTCACGTATTTCTACAAGATTTTGATAAGAACCTTTGATGCTTGACTGTACTGCAAGAACTTGGTCTATACATCAGAAGTATGTAAAAGTAAAGTTGCCTTTCAGAACTTACGATCTATGCGAAACATCATGTAAAGGTCATCTGTTTCTGCGGTAAGGGTTAACGAGGGTGTCAAGTGCCTAGCACAACAACCAGCCGCCTTTACTTTTCTCAACAAACAATAAGTAGGCCTATCCATTAGAGCTGGGTGGACTTAGAGGCGGATTTAAGATTCCAGATTTATGATTCAAAATTCCAGGATTCGAACCTGGAAGCAAAGAAATTTATCACTTAGCCACCGCACCTCCAAACACCAAAAGTTTGACAGATAAACATTTTATAACTAAATATATTGCACAATCATCTCAATCCCCTAACTGAGAGAACTTACCGGATGAAACTATAGTTTGATTACAAATATTCAAAGCGTACAGTAGTTTCCCTTTTATGACAGTAGTCAGTAGCAAATCGGTTATTTGTCAAAATATAAAACATGTATGGTAATAAGGATCTACTACACGGAAATGATTATATTGTCGTTGAGCAATCAGTCCAGCTTAACTACCGTGCTTTTCTTTTGCCTTCCAACAGCGTTGTGCTAACTTTTACTTAAGAGGAGACTTTAAAATGTTAAGCATGTTTCAGATGTTACTCCATATTTGTAAATAATTACATCTTTCAGTGGGGTAGTTAGGAATTTCGATGGCCCGGGTGTTTGACCTCTTTAGAGGCCCCTGCATTTTGACATTCAACATCATGAAATGAGATAATGGCGTAATAGTTAATGTAAAAACATATTTCGGACACTCTTTTGGGACCCATCATCAAGTAAATGCTTGAGGAGATTATTAAAGTTGATCCCCCTCCACCCAGCCTAGGTACGCCAATGACATCTTTTGAACCCAAGACCATCAAGACCATCAAACGACAGTCTAGAGCGCATACCACACGACAAAACAGACTACAATATTGAAAATATTAAAACAAGTAAAGTTTAGACCTTGTGATCTACGGGGCAGATGAATTATAGGTCATCTGTTTCTGTGGCACACGTTAACAATGGTGTCATGTGGCCAGCACAACAACCAACCGCCTTTACTTTTAGCCAGCTAATGTTAGGAACCCGTTAGAGATCGGTAGACTCAGAGGCGCCTTAAGATCCAAAAAGTAAAAATCACAGTTTTTTCCTCAGGATTCGAACCCGGGAACCCTGTTTGGAAGCCAAGCGCTTTACCACTCCACCACAATTTCGAAATTATGAATAAAAACTAGTAAATTAATTTAATACTTTAAACATGTATTACAAATGCTTAGTTTACAAAAGGACTAAAAGAGTTTTAGCTTAGTTGTAAAGATACGTTTGAAAAAGTTCTCTCAGCTTCGTCTTCTCTATCATCAAAAGTAAAAACAAACAAACTTGTAAATGATTGGATAAAGATAAACTAACCAAAAACAAGAAAAACCTAAAAAAAATCTTTTTTTTTTAAATCACAGAACTTAAACAAAGTGTTATGTATTGATTAATTTGCATCAGTCATGTAATTACATTTGTAATAGATCTAGACTAACAATAATACATCATTGTGATTAGAAATATTTATTTACCAATTGTTTTTGTATTGCGAAAGTTCGTGTTTTAAGCTATGACTTTCTTATTAAGAAAGAAAGAGATGTTTGGGTTGATTTTACCTTATTAGCTTTTAAAAGCATTGAAATTTTTAAAAAGGGGAAGGGAAAGACATGAATGCGAACCCCTAGCTCTCGCCTCCTCGGGTCGACGTTATAATCACTCTGCTCGTGAGGTACTTTTGACTAGAGAAAATGACATGTTGTTAATTACAATTACGAAAGACGACCTATAAAGGGCACTAATTCAGCTTATACTATCCTTTCAGTCAAGTACAATTTCTTTCTCTAGGTCGAGATACCAAACAAAATAAATTATTACCAATAGTTAATTAACTAATTGGTTCAGTAGTTGTTTTTTTTTTTTATTGATCCTTGTACTGTCTGGTAAAAAAAAAGGTAGTTGCGCAATATTTCAGCTGGGTGCCGCAGAAATAACGTGTACACACTTTTACCACACACAAATCAGATAGAGTGAATTGAGAGAAGCTTTGTAAAAATTGGGAAAGATAAAGACATAGACCTTGTCACTTAAATCAGACGTATGCGCTCCCTGGTAACGGTCACATTCTTATATCCTTGTCAATCTTGAACACTGACTGTAAAACTAGAGAGTAGGATACTAAAGATGGAATTGAGACGCTATAGAAAGATTATAGGCATCATTTGTAAGGACTGCATCAAAACAAAGAAATTTAAAATAAGATCACAATATCAATAGGGCTCTACGATGACTTGCTGTCCACTGTCAAAAATGCAAGCTAAACTTTTATGGCCATATTACAAACCCTCGAGACTCACAAAAACATTATTTCAGGGAACAGTACCAGGAAACATAAAAAGAGACAGATTGAGAAATCGATCGGAAGACTACATAAAACATGGACTTGTCATTGAAAGAGATAATTTTCAAGGCAAAATAATTAAGAGGAATGGAGAAAGACGGTCTGCTGATCATGTGTATTACCCCATCGTTTCTAAAGACACAGGAATAGGTTAAGGTGAAAGTGATTTGAGCAGACAATATAAAATAAAACTCTCTACAAACCTACACTCAAATCCTTATTTGTTTTTACACACTTAAAAAAAAAGACTTTTTAGGTTATAATAGAAATGTCTATGTTTCAATCCATTTACAAAAAACAAAAAATCTTTAGGGTTTGAACAAGGCCTGCCTTAGGTCATCAAGGACCCTAGGCAAAGCGAATAGGACGACCCCGTTTGAAATAGAATAACAACACGTCTTCTGCACCTGTTGTCTACAAGGACTTTCGTATTGGATCAAACGTGTATCCATCGGCTTTCATTAGAGCTCTCCAACTGTCTCTTTCAAAAGTAATATTCTGCCAGCTTTTTTCCGCTACGCCCATGATCTTAGTAGCGCTGAATAAAGGCACCTCTGTCACATTTTTCTTTTAGCTTGCCTGTAAGTCCACACACTCTAATGTGCACTTGGCATTAGTTTGGGAAAAGTAAAGGCGGTTGTTCGTTGTGCTGGCCGCATGACATCCTCGTTAACCATAAGCCACAGAAATAATTGACATTTACACCATCTGCTATATAGATTGCAAGGTCTGAAAAGTGTGCTTTACTTTTTGTATTATTTCTTTTTTACTAGGCGTTTACTAGTCAGGTTAAACACGCATTATTTACAATAAGAGAAATTAAACAATATTTTGTTAATTCTATTATATCTTTTTTTAAAATAATATTTGGGAGTCTGTAGATAGACTTAACTTTGAGTTTCATTGATGCCAATTAAATTTTATATTTTACAACAATGAAATCGGAATATCTTACAATATTTGATTGTGCATTCTTAAAATTGTAAAAAGTGTAATAAAGTTATTTAATAAAAAAAAAAGCTTCTCCTATACCACCGTATACTCTAAAAAGCAAGTTTATTTATAGTTATTCTTTTATAAATGAAAGTGTGTAGTAAACTCTAAGAAATAGATGTATAATGAATGTTTGTTGATCACGCCTTTGTTAAGCAAAATGTCTGTATATATTACATTTCTATAGATAAATGTTTCGTTGTAGATTCCTGCAGATGTGTTTGATTTCTGCTTGTTTTGTAAGTAACTAGCTACATTCTTACTTTTCCTCCTGGTGTTAAAAGCAGAAGACTTTTGGTCTGTATCGTCTGTTAGAGACATATACAAGCAGGAATAACAAACTATTGCAAAGCGTCATGTGCCTGTTCTGTTCAAGCAAAAGATGTTAATGCAAGAACGTAACGTCAAGCGGACAAACTTTGACCCTTACAGTAAGACAATGTTGACTCTAGAATCGTAATGGCGAAACAAGAAATGAATGGGTGACATCCGCGTTCTGAAATGATCTTTCTAAAGTCGACTCTGGTGTAAACAAATAAAAAAAAAATGTTTAGAAAATGAAACCGAGTTTTTTTTTAAATTAAAATTAAATAAATTATTTAACCTAATCTTTGTTGTTTGTGTCATCTTTGCCTTATTAATACAAATGTATGAATTAGTAAATTAAATAGCAGTACAACAGATTTCTCGTACTTGAAAATAAAACAATGTTGTAGCGCTTCCCTCCTTTTCAATTCCACTTGTCAGCACATAACGCCCAACCCCCTTTTCGAAACGCTTTATACATTCTATCTATAAGTAAGTACGTTTTTGAGCTGTGCGTTTATTCCTTTGTAACATGTTTAATAAAAATTAGACTACCAGCAGAGGCGGCACTGGATGTTATGATCAACCTGAGCATTTCTATACTATCCGGCCTACAAATTGAATATCATATAATAGTGTTATAACCTTAATTGTATATCATATAATATTGTTATAACCTTAATTGGATATCATATAATAGTGTTATAACCTTAGTTGTATATCATATAATAGTGTTATAACCTTAATTTTATATCATATAATAGTGTTATAATCTTTATTGTATATCATATAATAGTGTTATAACCTCAATTTTATATCATATAATAGTGTTATAACCTTAATTGTATTTCATATAATAGTGTTATAACGTTAATTGTTAATCATATAATAGTGTTATAACCTTATAGTGATGGGCAAAAGTTAACTAAAAAGCTGCTAACTTTTATTTTAACTAAAAAAATTAATTAAGGCTATAATTTAAAAAAAAAGTTTTGTTAAAATCCTAGTTTAACTAATTTTTTTTTACTTACAAACTAAAAAGTTCAATTACAAATTTTAGAAACTTTTTTAACATACATACCAATAAATATTTAGATCTTTGTAATTTGGAGAATATATATAATTAATAATAGAGAGGATAATAAACTAGAGGGTGCACAGGTCACTAGAAAGTTTTTAGACCTTTACCCTATAATGGCCCCTATACCCGCCAGTTCAAAGTATTTGAAAGGCGAGAAAAATCAACGTGTTCATTATATTTCTAGCAAGTTTCGCTGCTTTATAAATCCTGATAATTCCTTGCCTCTATAGATGTTGCAACTTTTTATTTAACACCAGTGTGTTCCTGTAGAGCTGCAGGCAAAGAATTTTGCTTTACTCTAGGCAGTATAGCTCTAAAAGAAATGTCGACTCTTAAGTCTTTTTTTTTAACTTTTTACTAGATCTACTCACTCGATCTAGAGTTAGAGTCTAGTGACGTCTAGTCTATTAGTATTAGTCTATTACTACTATTAGATCTATAGTCATAATAGTCTATATAATATTTACTTATTTTAGTCTTAAGTAACCTAACTCTTATTAGTTATAGTCTTAGATATGGATGTAAATTTAAAATTATAAGTCAATAATATAGTCATTATAGATTCTATTAATTGAAATCTATTTTACTTTACTTTATTAGACTAGATCTATTAGTTTAGAGATTCTACTATTCTAGAATTAAAGTCTAGATTAGATCTAGATATATATATATATATTATACTAAAACCTAAGAATGCATAGATTGGCATAGATGATCTATAATGACCGTAACACTAATAATAGTCGTCACTATACTAGATCTAATACTAAATTAACTAAATCTAGACTAGATCTACACTACATCTTCATCTACTTCTATTATAATTATACTTATATAGAATCTACTATCTAGATCTATTAGATCTAGATCTAGTATTATCTACTATTAACTAGAGAAAGCCTATATAGATCTAAATATCCATATCTAGTTATAATGCTAATTATAATAATCTAAAATATCTAGATATAGAGTTACTAAGATATCTACTAGACTAGACTAATTAGACTCTATCTAGATTCTAGATCTAGTAGTAGTTGTAACTAGTATTTCTTTTAAATTTAAATATTAATTATTTGATCTAGCTCTAGTAGCTAGTGTAGATCTAAATCTAATTCTAGATCCAGATTATATTTCTGATCATTTCGTTTGTAGAAGATATTAGATCGATAATATTCTAGAATCTAGAGTTAGTTAGAGATTCAACATGTAGTTTTATCATTACTTCTAAATGTAACTTATATTAGAACTTAGACAATTACTTCTAATTTCTTTCTGTAATAGTATCATTCTAATTCTATTAAGATCTACATCTATCCCATAAAGACATGTAAATCTTTTTTTCATGTGCACAAATAAATGTTTATTACATTTTGCTAGAGATTGGTTGTGCTTTATACTTCATATTTTTCATGTTTTGCTGTTTCGTCCTTAAAAAAGGTCAACATAGTAAGTAAAAGTTTAACTAACGTTTCTTAGTTCAGTTTAACTAATCTTTTTCAATTTGTGATAAACTTAAAGTTAAAAAACTTTTTTTAGTTCAAATTTAGTTTTAATTTAACTAAAAAAATTAGTTTAGTTCCCATCACTATAACCTTTATTGTATATCATATAATAGTGTTATAACCTTAATTGTATATCATATAATATTGTTATAACCTTAAGTTTATATCATATAATAGTGTTATAACCTTAAGTGTATATCATTTAATAGTGTCATAACGTTAAGTGTAATCATATAATAGTGTTTTAACCTTAATTGCGGCGTAATAGGGTCACAGTCTCAGTTGACATTGCCTGATTTAATGTTCACGTCATGTTAAGAGTTTAAAAGACACGTGGAATTCCTGATGTAGAAAACAGGAAGTAGAATGAATAAAGTTAAGTCAGTCAAGTGGTATACTTTGGACCGAGTGGTCAAGTCAAGTGTTATCTTCTGTACGAGGCAGTCAGATATGATTTTAGTAGTAGCGTTTTAGTCGAGTACTCGAAGTATCTTTTGGGCATATTATGCCAGTGGGCTTTTGAAACATGTATTCTTGTTCTGTATTATTATGTATAGTGTTACCCGCTAAGATGCGGGCGTGATTTGTAATATGCTCTGTAATGTACTCTGGAGACTTTAACGTATTGGATATAGGCCTATTTAATACCGCTGTTATGCGAATAGGATTGTTTATTATTTCTTGACTTGTAGCACTAACAAGGAGTGCAGTATTATTATGTTGTAAATTAAAATTTATATTTGTCTGATGAAACGGACTTAACTCAATGTGTGGTATACATTTTGTCACGTGTCAAGAGTGCTCCAGGAGGCAGGAACCCCGCATTCCACGACATTCGCATTCTTCAACATTTTACCATTCAACATCATTGACAGATATGTTAGTTCATTTAAGGTTCATCGTATCTCACTTTTATTATAAAATGCATGATGCAAATCAAGTTACCTACTATCCTGATACTACATGTTTTACACAGGAGATGTGGTGGCAAAGCGCTAGGCTTCTGCACCGTGTGTCCCGGCTTCGAAACTGCGTTTTTTTTAATGTCGGGATGTTTTGACATCTGAGTTCACACTTATCCTATTTCAGAATTTCTTAAATTTAGGTTAAGTATATAACATAAATGTGAAGGGTTTGCTTGGTTGCGTTTAAAACTCATCATTAAAACATCTCAGAGCCTTATCACATCTACCATGATTAGCAAGGTCTACCAGGTCGAGGCAGCACTTTAGGCCTCCGTTAATCTGATCTATTGGAAGTATTCTGTTTCCACGGCTTAATCTGATCTAATTGGAATTTTTTTTTCTTTATAAGTGTTTTCTTTGGAGTTTCTATTCATCGGGATCTTACGGTTTTTAAACTTTTTTTGTGTGTTTTTTTTCTTTGGAGTGTGAGGAGTGTTTTTTCTCACTATGTCTATTAAGACTTTCCTAATAGAGAAAAAGGATCTGGAGGGTGGTTTGGTCCACCAACCGGGTACTCTACTAATAAAACTGTCCGGACAGGGAGCAGTTCGAGCTTCGATGGCGTCCATCGTCGCCGCCTTGAGGCTCGGGGCGGAGGAGGTGGGTTCCCTGTACCGGTTTGAGAACCCTTTCCTATAATTCCTGCGTGTTTCCTCACCGGTGGTGAGGAACAGGATCATAGGAAAGGGTTCATAGGAAGAGAGAGTAAAAGTGACTCTTCACAGGGTGTCACCCACCATCTCAAAGAAAAAAAATTGAGGAGATTTTCAGCACTCTCGCCGCAGAAGGCTCAAAACAAGAAGCTGTTAGACTTGGGGTTAGTGACAAGTGGGCGGCTTGGATCACACTACGCAAGGGTACCGAGCTACCCCATTACATACAGTTGAAGTATGAAGAAGACCCCAGGACCTATAAGGTCCTAATCACTACACCGGGGAGAAGGCAGCAATGCTGGTTCTGCCAAAAGGAGAATCATTGGTCAAACCAATGTCCCAACAGGGCTCCCCCCAGAAGCTTCAAAAAGGACGTCGAAAGGCCCGTTGAAGCAAAAAAAGACTACTTATGCGTCGGTCTTAAAGAAAGATAGTGAAAAAGGGCAGACCAAAGCTATACCCTTTCCCCCCCCAAAAAAAGGCGAAAGTAGCACAGGGTCTAACACACACAAAAAAATGAAAACTACCGGTCACGCTAGATCGGAGCCTAGCTCTCCAAACATAATAAACAGAAAAAGAACTCTTTCTTTGTCCTCTACTTCGGATGACCAGGGGGAAGGCTCTGAGGTGAGAGGGGAAAGGGAGGGAGAAGAAATGGTGGTTTTGGAAGATATCCCGAGCTCTCCTGGACCTCTAGTTATTGATGAAGGGGAGGACCCTGACACACACAGAGTCATACTCACATACACAACGCAATAACCCACCAACACACAATCATGGCAAACATTACAATTCTTTCACTTAACATTCGAAACCTGAAAAACAAACAAAACTACATAGTTCACCCAATAGAAACACGAAAACTGGACTTTATATGCGTACAGAGATCAAATACCATTTCAATTTTTACAAAAAGACACATACGCCCTAGTTACAAACAAACCCATTTAAATATATAATCATGGAGGACATCACGTTTTTGACCCTCCACATTCATGGACTCACAAACAAACAAAAATACGTAGTCCATTTATCAAGAAAGTACAAACCAGACTTTATTTTTTTTACAAGAAACAAATTTAGGTACAGAACACAAAGCACACATATACACAACAGATATGGGCTTTAAGAAAGGGTGTTTTAGTTATGGTAGCAGATCCAGGGGGGTAGCCATCTTTCAAGTGTCAGAATTAAAATAGTACACAAATATAGTGACAACAAAGGGAGAGTAGTCATTATAAAAGTGGAAACAAGAAATGAAACAATTACATTGGCTAACATCTATGCACCAGCAAAAAAAACTGAGAAACGGGAATTTTTGAATTCTTGAGCGGAAAATTACATGACACATATAAAGGGGATACTTTGATTCTAGGAGGGGACTTTAATTACATCACGTCCTCACTAGACAGGCAGTACACATCAACGGCGAATCTTCCCTTACAGATGAACCCTACCATAAATAACTTTCTGAAAGACATTGAGAGCGAATTCAAAAAAGTTGATGCGTACAGAAGAGTAAACCCCACAGGTCAGGACACTACTTCGGTGAACAAAGTTTATCCCGTAACTTCCAGACTAGACAGAATTTATGTTCCAACGGAGTACCAAATAAATAAGATAGCTCATTTGGAAGAGCCTCTGGAATACTCAGACCATAAGGCAGTTATAGTTGCAATAAGTAAGGAAAGTAAAAAAAAAAAAAGGAAAACTAGTCATTGGAAATTTAACAACTCTCTCCTAGAAATACCTCTTTTTATAGAACTAATATCAAACACACTCAATTCTTGCTTGCAAGACTTAAACAATCCAAACGTTAACCTAGCACAAATATGGACACTATTTAAAAATTCAATAAAACAACAATGTCAGGTAATATCAACACTGATACAAACACGGAGAAAACAAGAACTAGAAAAACTGAAGCACACACTAGTACACGCTGAGGATGAAATAGATAGAACACAAGCCTCATTAAAGCAGGAAGAATTAAACAACTACATCTACAAAGGAGCTGAAGTTAGATGTAGAAACTATATTAGTCAGGAAGGTCCTAATAAACTCTTTTTGTCAATTGAACAAAATGTCCAGTCAAATAAATGCATAACAAGTGTTCTTGATATACACGGCTCCAAAGTTGATAATGAAGACAAAATAAAAGATGTTTTCACTAGACATTTCACAAATATCTATCAGGAAGAACCCATAAATAAGGAGGCTCAAGAATGTTTTCTAAAATATTGCAAACAGTTGAAGCAGGCTGATGCAGAATGTTTGGAGACCCCTTTTACTCTAGATGAACTCAAAACGGCATTAGACTCGACACAAAACAATAAATCTCCCGGACCGGACGGTCTGACTTTCAAGTTCTATACGGCTTTTTTTCCCCTAATAAGTCCTCTATTACTGCGACTATATAGTGACGCTATTATAACAGCTACCTTTACTGTACCTTGAAGTACGACTTTTAATAGAATAAACTGCGGTTCTGATATTGTGTTTCTCTCTTGATAACATTCACTGATTATAAAGCTATGTCTCGTGATTCTAAAGGCATAATTGTAAAGCTATGTCTAACAAATTCTAAATCTGTTTATTTTTTTTTTCTAAAGCTCGCTGTGTCCAAGACAATCTAACGCTCTTTCTAATATTTTCTTTAGCTATGTATAAAACATTTTAAAGCTGTGTCTAAGATATTATATAGATAAAACATTATAAAACTGTGTTTAGGACTTTCCAAACTGTGTCGAAGAATGTGTTTGTTACAATTAATGGTGGATAGTTATAAAAATGGTTTATTTTTATGAAAAAAAAAACTGCTTGCATAGTTGATTTTAGAAATTAAAATTTTCCCTTTCAGAAAAGAAAAAAAAAATATCCGTTGCATCACAACTTTGAATGGTCTAAAATATCATGATGTTGGATTTTCACTATCTTATCTAGTTTACGAGATCGAAACCGGAGGGATGGACGGACCGACGGACAGAAAAACAGAAGAACAGACAGAACCCCTTTTGGGGACGCTAACAAACAAGAATGGAAAAAATATTTCTAGCTATAAATATTCTATAAATAGTGCTGAACTTTTTCCAAATAAAAAAATATCTTAGTTCTGCTACCAACTCCCCCCATACACACACATACAAATAAACACATGCACACACACATAAACACACACATATATATATATATATACATATATATATATAAGTATTTATATATATATAAATATATATATATATATATTGTTGTAACTCTAGGTTAGGCACTCACGAAATGGCAAGCAACACAACACAGTTTAACAGGAAATAAATACGTGTGTTTATTCACTAGGGCAAACACATAACACCCTTCGGCTTCCTCTGAGTCTTACTACTAAGTATACCAGTCCTTTGCTACTTAACCTGAATGTGGACCAACGTCAGCCTTCCCCGCTTCGCTCCAGGCAGCACAAAAGATGGCTTCTTAGTCTCCAAACATTCAGACTCTTTACGATCCCTGATATACTGTTATTTTCTCTCTTCTAGTGTCTTCCTGTTTATGTTCAACAGTGCGCTAGTGCGCATCTAGAGCACTGGTGCAAGGCAGGGTTACAACATTATATACATGGGCGTAGCCAGGATTTTTTTGGGGGATGTGGGGGGTTGGGGGGATTTTTCCGCAAAAAAAAATAATCTATATGTATGTGTGTGTGAACATAATCTTTATTACATACTGACCCTTCATTGTTTCGGAAAACGTTTATTGTGCCCTAGAATTTCTTTCTGGATTTAGTGGAAAAATTGTAGACTCCCCGCCATTTCCAGCAAGGGGTCTGGAGGAGCGCTAGGAGCTCCCCCAACGCGAGGCGGAGCCCCGCCGCCAAGCTCTATTTCTGGTATTGAAAGCCAATAAAATGCATATTCTGAGGTATCTACTGTGCATTATCCTGCTATTAAAAAGTTTTTTTTAAAAAACCTAATGTGCTTACTGACTCAGACCCTCCCTCGCCGTTCGGCGCATTTGCCGTCAAGCTGTTTCCACAAGAATCTGTCACTGGCAATGTCTGAAGCTTCTTCCCACCTGCACCACGGACCTCCATGAATGTGTGGCGCTTAGTTGTACTTAATAGGATTGTCATCGCAACTCTTATTATGCGTAATTCATTTTGTCGGAGAACATGTCCCGCAAACCTCATGCTACACTCTTACTAAGAGGTCGACTCACAGTTCAGCATAGGGTTTCTTTTTAGACGCGATCTCTATAACTAACTCCTAAAAATTGTCTTAGCCATCTTTGTTGAGCCACATTTAGTGTTTTTCAATTTCGCAGATGACTATTTACTGCACTTTATTGTTAGAGCCCCCCCCACTGGTAGAAATGTGTAACCTCTCTTGAATTCATTCATTGGCCTCCTTCAGTCGTAAAACGATTATGGTTCATCTCGCACACTTCCTCTTGTGGCTGTGGAACCCCATTTTGGAGAGACACTTCCGTCCACAAATATCGCAGGCTAAGGTGGCTTTTGCTTCGGTGGTAGAGGAGATTGCCATTTTTCGCATTGTCCGTTTTTCTTCCAGGGTTGAGGCCCATGTACTTTCACTGTCCATAGCTTTCTTGGTCACTGTCTCTTTCCAACAGGTGAGGTCTAGAGCTATGTCTTCCCATTGGTCAGTATTGATGTTCACTGATTTGAGGTCCCGTTTTATTACATCTATCTAACGGAGGTATGGCGACCAGTTTTTCTTGAGCCAGTCGCGAATTGTCCATAGAGGATGATTTTCGGGATGCGTTTGTCCTCCATCCGGCGAACATGTCCAAGTCAGCGCAAGCGGCGTTTTCTGAGAACTGTAAAGATGATGGGAATACCTGATCGCGCAAGGATCTCAGGATTGCACACTTTTTCTTTCCATGTGATTTTCAAGATCCTACGGAGGCATCGCAAATGGAATGAGTTTAGTTTTCTCTCTTGCTTTGCGTAGGTGGTCCATGATTCACTGCCATACAGTAGTGTACTCATAACGCATTCCTTGTAGACTTCCATTTTGGTCACTGTAGTAAGCTTCTGATTTTCTCAAACTCTTGACCTGAGCCTAGCGAAGGTCGAGGCAGCCTTCCCTATGCGTTTATTTTTACTCCTCTTCTAGAGACAAGTCATCTTGAATTGTGGATCCCGGATAGCAGAATTCATTTACGGCATCCAACTTGTTATCCTCTATAATGATGAAGGGTGGTGTCTTCTTCTACATCCCCATTTCTACATCGGGTAGACTTTATCCCATAATATTTCTTCCACTTTTCTATATCCATCTAGAACATATTTTCACCCCATGAATGTACCCAATAATTAAATCTATCTCACCCTGCTCTACAACACAAGCTTCCACCGTCCCCTTAAAATACGGTGTGTCTATACTAACTTTAGCAATCGGTAATTGTATAATATTCCCATTAAACATAACACACTTTCTAGATTCACATGTATATTCATGGTCTTCCACTAATTTCTTATTCACTCCAATAGATGGTGCTCCCTGGTGGTCTTGGCTGCCTTGTTCCCTACGAATGTCTGTAAAACGTCCAATGTTCCAGTCTCAGATGACAATGATAAGCCTTGCTCTATTCTACCTTTCTCCCAGTCCTTTCTCTCCTGTCTGTTTCCTTGATAGCGTCCTTTGTAGTTATCGCATTATCTTTCATATGTACCACGTCTATTGTGCCTGTCTTGCGTCTCCTTGTTCTGTGAGAGTTATTCTGTGTCTCATATGTTCTGTTTTAGGCATCTATTTCTTCTATATCACTGCCTCTAGATAATTTCTTCTCGGGTTGTGCTATTTTATAAGCCCTTATCAGTCTTACTATGTGTTCTATATTTTTCAGTTTCCTCTCTAACAAAATTTTTTTTAAATTCCTCCTGACACTCGTAAATCACTTTGTCCAGCATGAGAAATGTCTTTAGACTGTCAAAGGTTTTTTCTACCTCAGCGGTTTCTATCCAGTTATCAAAATAGCTGCTCATTTTGTCCAAGAAAATCTGTGGGTCATCATTTGTTTCTATTGCAGTTAAAAAATTTTTCACTGTTTTTTCGTACGTTCGTAGTGGTCGTTCTTTCACCACGCTATAGCTGCTCTTGTTCATGCATATCTTTGATGGAACTTCTGCTACAAATAACTTTGATAATAAGAATGACCATTTGTCTTCAGGGTATTATTATTATTATTATTATAGCTTTTATATAGCGCTAATTTCATGCTTATAGCATGCTCAGAGCGCTTTGGTCCAATCTCATTTGTGGACTGGTGGGGGGGGGAAGGGGTATCTAGGAGTTGGTTTTTTGTGCTGCCTTTAGGCGCTCAGTAAACGCAACACTGCCAGAGTAGGGTGTCGAACCTCGAGCCCCCTTCTAGGTAGCCAAGACAAGCTAAGTAGCCTCTCGGCCACGCTTCCCACTATTCCAGTTCCCAGTAATCCAGTTCCCTCATTTCAATTTCAAATTTCTTCAAAAAAATGTCCATTTTATCGTCTTTGAATATTGCACCTTTATATTTTGCCAGTTTTTTCCCTTTTCTTATATCGCTCTCTTTGTCTTGGTCTGATTTTAACTTTTTCTCTGCCGTCTCTGTTTCCAACGCCAACCTTTTCTCTTTTAATGGCAACTCATTTATTTTTATTTTCTCTTTCAATAGCAATCTTTTCATTTTCTCTTTTCTCTTTCTATGGCACATCATAGGCATATGGAATGCCCCCTCATTACTTAGATGCATTCTAGACATTCGTTTCAATAATAAATCTTCGTGCGTAGAGATTGGGCTTTCGTCAGATGTACCTGACGACCATATCGTCACGTTGCACAAAATTTACTTTTGCGATAGAATCCAAAGAGTCTCTTATGTGGAGTGTAATAGATTGTAGTGCTTATTATCAAATCGTTATTCTTCTTCTTTAATTGTTATTCCTCCATTCACAGTTCTGGATACGCCTTTGTCTAATACAGTGCTAGTGAGTTAAAAGGAGCTTCATGGATGCTTGCTACGATACTTCAGTATTAAAACACAGCGGTTACAAAGAAGAAAAATTTTATATATAAATTGTAAATAAAACTATCAATGTAAATAGTATGTGTAAATTACTTTTTTTCTTACTAATTATTTACTTTAAAAAGAAAAAAAAATCTGTCTAAGCTGTCTAGATCTAAAAACTTACTGGGAATTAATACCTTAACACAGAACGGGAAAAATCTATTTCTAATAAGAAGTTTAGGTTCTTGAGGATCAGTGTTAACTATCTAATGCAAATAAAAATCTCCTAAAAGTTAAGTCATTTTACAGCATGTTCAAAGTCCGTTTGTTATGGTGTGCAAAACCAGATACTACATCCTGCCTGTTAGGAAACCCAACAAGAAAAGTATAAGTTTAACAACTTAAAGAACAAACAACAACAAATGAAGGTACACCGATGAAAGAAGATAACACACATCAATGACGTCATGCAAGTACTTAAGAAAATAAATAAAATTTCATGGCAGTCTAGCTGAACCATTCTTCATGCGTGTACTATATCTTATCTTTTCTTTTCTTTTCTTATCTTATCTAAAAGGTACAGACGTTACTTCAAAAATGGAAAAGCTCCAGACCTTCGTTAACATATGCCTACGCCGGATATTAGGAATTAGGTAACCAGAAAAGATAACTTCTAGGGATTTGTGGGAGAGATCTAGACAAAAGTCCATAGCCCAAGACATCACAAAACGAAAATGGAGCTGGATAGGACACACCCTGCGAAAACCAGCTACCAATGTTGCAAGGCAGGCACTTGACTGGAACCCACAAGGAAAGAGGAAAGTGGGCAGACCCAAGCAAACCTGGAATAGGTCAGTCATCAGTGAAGCTGAGGGTACTGGAATGACATGGGAGCAGATGAAGAACCGAGTTCGGTGGAGAGGTATGTTTGCGGCCCTATGCTTCCCTGGGAGTGCACAGGATTAAGTAAGTAAGTAGTTACTTCAAAAAGAAGATGATTACGTCCTACGCGTCAAGCTCAGGCAACCCATTCCATGCTGTAATAGCGCTAGAGAAGAAAGAGCATTTGTACAGATGTGTTCTAGCATATAGAACGATGAATGTGTCTTTATCTTTATCTAAGAAGCTTAATGATGCCTCCAGAGCCACATTCATTTAGTTATACAGTTTGGGCTCATTACATTATCATACTGAATATGGTTTTGTCCAGATGGAATGTGATAGACACTAACATATGTCATAAATATGAAGTTCCTTATAACGTAAAACTTCTACTAATGATATTACAAATTTAATTAGACCATCATTAATACTATTGATAATAAAAACAATTGTAACATTAAGATATGTTGAGAATTGGTCAAAGAGAGATAATTCAACTCAAATAATTTTATTTTTATCAGGAAGTAAGTAAATACAAAGTGACTATCTGTCCACTTTCTTGTTGATATTAATAATTTAATTATTTCCCTTAAACCCATTATTAACATAGCTCAATATTGTATTGTTTTTTTTTTTAATTTATATTACGATGTTAAAAACAAAATACTCTTAAAGCGTTACCACAGAATCCTAGACACATCAATGTGTGTTGGATTCGGAGAGTACTAATATGTACATTACGTGGATAAATATAATAGTGTTTCTTTGCTGTAGCGAAGAATGTAATTCGTGTAATCTCAAAGAGACTCGAGTTCCAGACATCTTGTCCACGCTATAAAAGTGGATTGTAGCTTATTGATTAAGTCATAATATCTAGCTACTAGCAAGACATTGCTGTCGTCACGTCAGGGAATTATTAATGCCACTGCTATGTTCTTGTATTTTTTGACTCCATTATCAAACAACATCTGGATATGCCTTATCTACGCTAGAGATACTTACAGGGCTGATTTATGTGTGTAGGTAAACAGCTGAGTGGAAACAAGCAAATAAAAAAAATAAAAAAAACACTTTAAAAAAAAACAAAGCTTAAATGTCATTGTATCAATTAGTTTTAATCATTCATGTAATTAAATTTTTTAATAGATATAGAATAACAATAAATATCTATGCAATCATAAATTTTTTTGCACATTATTTTTTAAGCACATTAAGTTTAATTTAAATTTAAATTTAATTAATTGAGGGAGTCAGATTTTGCTTTTCTGCTTCGCCTTGTTAGCTTTTAGGCTACTAATGTTGAGTTTTGATGTCCTTTTAAAAATAAAGGCATGTCATTAAATATTGAAAAAAAACACAAATGACATATTCCAGTAAAATGTATAAACTATGTGGGTAATGTATTCTATGTCAGAGAGATAGTCATTATATTTTAGTTTTACATTGAGTTTACATGATGTCTCTCTCGTCCACTTGGATACAAAAAAACAACAAACCCATCAACTCAGCGATGAAACTCTAGATCATTGTTGAGCACAAACAGCTAAGTAAAGCTGAAAATGTGAAACTAAAATTCTCAGTGGGTCAGATGTATGTGTTTGTGTTTGAGAGGTTCATTGAACGTAATCAGACAGATTAATTTAAGATTATTATGAGGGAGCGTTAAAATAGAAGCAGGATGTTCAGCCAAATATTATGTGAGCGTTCGATGCGCAGGAAGAATGAATAAAACAAAGAAAATCTAAGAAAACAATCATGAAAAAAAATTGCTTATCTAAGGGAAAGAAGTCTGCACGTACAAAAAATCCGAGAATGGGTGTAGGGGACATAACGTGTACCGACGTTTTAACCAGATAGACATAGTGAATCAATCATGTTATCAGCAATACTATTAATTCATACGTACGACTGTTATTTATGATCTCCCCTACCGTTTACTGTCAATCAAAGTTCAAACAACTGTATGTATATATATATATATATATATATATATATATATATATATATATTACATTTCACACGTGGTTGAAGGAAACTGTACTGTTTAGATAGAATGAACATTTCATTTTTTTCTTTTTTTCGTAATTCTATCTTGATAAGCTTTGATTCTCATATTTTAAAATCATTTTTTTGCAATACTTATATCCATTCACACTACCTGTTTTATCTCAATCTACAGGAGTGTAAATTAAGAAAAAAAAGGTTAATAACGCTGGCCGGTTGTCACCAATGAGATACACCCATAAATGAAAATCAAGAACTAAAATGGCATAGATCTAAAGCATTAACTCAGCTCTAACAATTATTCTATTACAAATCATTTCTACAATGAATAATTATATTAACCATAAACAAGAAATACTTAAAATAATTTTAAACAAAGTTAGAAAGACAGTTTGTGTGGAAACACGAACTCAAAACCAGTCTCCACCCAGACTGGGTAAAAAAGCAGTTCTTATATTTCCTGAAAGAATATCAGAATGAAATTATATCAAAGGCTAATAACAGAGAAGAATGGAGAAAAAAGAATGACAGATCTTATGTGGTTCACCAACGATCCAGCAGACCAAAGGATAGGTAAAAATGAAAGTGAAGCTAGATTTGAACCTGGCCTAACTGATTTCATACAAGGATTATCTAATTGGTCACATTTTTTTGTAAAGAGTCAATCTATTATTCAATGCCTGAAGAAAAAAAAAACATTTCTAAAAAAAAATAAAAAATTCCACCACCCCCCGCCACCGCCTACTTTTTGTTCGATTACAATTCCTGTTGAAGTAAATGTACAAGTTTAGTTCCCCTGAACAAATCTAATGATAGGCCTGACACCAAGAAGACGGTGCTAACAAATGTTTACGAATATTAATGTATCAAACTCCTGAATGAATCATAACTACACTGAAAATACTGTATGCGGTGAAATTTCATATATTATGATTACATTATTTATAAGAATATTAAAGTGTGTATTAAATAGAGCCTAGGAGTGTCTGCTTATTTTTGAAGAGTCTTGTGTGTTAATAAAGCACGATGGTTTTTTTTAAAGTATATTTTTATAGTTTTTATTCATGTTTAACTTTGACTTTTACCAAAGTCCAATAATTTTTTCCAAATTCCTCAAACGCCTATTCGCGCCATGATTGCTCCATAGCAAATGGTGTACCCATAATGTTCGTGGGTCTTGGTGCCATGTATTCCACGCCACTGTTACGTACCTTTGTTTATAAATGAAGATATTATGCTATAACTAATAACTCCCGCAGGACATACACAGATGGTACCAGATCGTGTAATGCATATTGAAAGAAAAAAATTGTCAATTTTTTTAAAAATATGGTTATATTTTTTATAATCCTATATTCTTAAGGGAGCAATTCTTGTATGTTTGTATGTATGTATATATATTTATATTTTAATTTTTGTTTCGAAAACGACTCTAACGATTTTCTTTAAAATTTCAAGGTATGTGCATATTAGTGAAAAAAAAAATTCTCAACTCATTGGCCACATCGGAAAAACTCAAGGTCAACCGTTATATCGGTTTCAAAATGCCTCATTATCGAAAAATTATTTTTGGCTAGAATGTTTTATGAATGAAAATTCTCCATGACGTTAACGGGAAAAACGCTGCTTACGTCACTAGGATTATCGCAGTACACTCAAATATTTAATTGCAAACAAGAACGAGTTTTAAAATAAACATTTGCGAACCGTCTTATTGTAGATTGATTTATTATAGAACCATGAAAGAAAAGTAATGAAATTAAATGTGCCAATGTATAATTAGTTATTGTGTTTTAAGTGCTTAATAAATTGTTTACGCTTTAATTGCGGAGAGCGGATATAGATACAGTTTACTTTGTTGTTTATTTTGCTGGTGACCTCCAGCTGTCTCGTTTTGAGGCCGCATGCTACCATACTGAGATTCGACTCCCATACGGGATAGTGCCCTGCCCAGCGTAACTTTCGGACTTTAAGAATTCCCTCTATACAAAGGCCGCGGATACACACTTGAGACCAAAAGAAAATCGGCTGCCGAGGATAGATGCAGACGCTAAATAAAATCTTATTTGACCACCGGCGGATAATGGTTATGCTTGCCCTGAATGTGACAAAATATGTAGAGGCTGCGTAGCCACGCGAAATTCTCTATTCCTCATTAATCTTCGGACTCGAAGATAAGCCTTATTATTATTAATATTTTGCTGGTCAATTATTACCATGTGTTCATACTTCGGTGTCTACTGTCGGATACCAAAACAAAGGAAATGGTCATAACACAGCATCTCAACGCCTTATTTGCTCAAAATGAACATGATATCTAGCTAGCGGTCAACAAGTTTGTGTACGCTGCAGCCTCTTTTGATTGAAGTATAAATCTCGGTAAAAAGCTTTTGGTGAGGGCGTGGTGACGAAAGGTCCAGGAGAGTTCTAAATGGAGGTATGTGTATAAGCAGGCCATATCTCTCCACGGGCTGTAGCACAACTGGAATAAATGGATGGCAAAAGCCGGTATGAACTTCTTATAGTCCGACAGTCAGGATGGCCATGGCACGTATCCCGTACGAAGGACGAACAAATCATTCGACGTAACAGAGGTGCCCCACGGAAACGTTTCTTTATAAAACTAATGCAACGATTTAAGTCTAGTAAGAAAAAATGCTCCATTTTAATTTGTCACAAAGTGCCTGTTTTACCCTATAACGTAGAGATTTGCGTCACTTGAATATACAAATTCCATAATTTAATTTCTGAACGTAACCACCTAAAATGTTACACTGCATTATGTCCCTTACCTCTCCCTCACAACGCATCTGACTAGAACTAGTTCGAGATAAAGATCTAATAGATTTAATTCCCATACATCTATTTAACTAATACTTTCGTGAAAGCTAAAACCTGGAGGAAAGGGGGGGGGGGGGGCTCAATCAAAAACCTTGATTTCGCAATCTAACGATTTTTCCTATAGTTTCTACATTGTAAAAAAGTAAAGTTCCCCTTTCAGACCTTGTAGTCTATAGGGCAGATGATGTAAATGCCATCTGTTTCTGTGGCCTACGCTTATCGAGAGTGGCCAGCACAATGACCAGCGGCCTTTTTATTTTTCCCCAACTAATGTCATTTCCCATTACAGCTGGGTAGAATATAGATCACGTCTTCACCAGGATTCGAACCTGGGAGCCCAGGTTTAGAAACCAAACGCTTTAACGCTCAGCCACCGCGCCTCCTAGTTTTCACATAGTTAGGAAAAAAACAACATCGGTAGCCCCAATGGAAAACCTTTTTAATGAACATTATAATTTTTCAAATTACAGAAATAATCATGTAAATTTGGCAACAGAACTTTACAAAAATGTATCTTGTAGTTGTCCCGTATGCATTATTTCTTCAAGAGTTTAATTAAACAAAAAATGTTTATGAACATGTGTGATACATGTCTTTGTCTAAATCTAAAGAGATATAATTAACTCCAGTAGATATATTAATTTTAGAGACAGAGAGAGAGACAGAGAGAGAGAGAGAGAGAGAGAGAGATTAAGTCTAGCAATCGTTCTATTTTTTCTACATATTAATGAAATAAAAAAAAAAAAAACAACTCCAGTTCTATTTCTTTATTTACAGCATTACTGAATACAAACGGGAGGTGAGTGTAATAGACCAAATTTAATATTTAGATGAAAAGTAGCCGTGGCATCAGAACTTTGAATGATCTAAAATAGTGTTTACGAGAAACGTAAAACCTTTATAGTTTCTCGTAATAAGATTGAGATGTAAACGTTTAATGGTATTGTGAAAATTGTATACAGAGCAAATAAGAAAAAATAGTTTCGTTGCAAATAGGCCATTTTATCCGTTCTAAATATCTAAAACATAGAACTTTTGCAACAACTATTAAAGGATGTTTTATTAAATATTCTTGAGGCCATGTTTTCAAGAATGGTTCATTCAGAAAAGACAAGCGTTTATAACTTGGACACACACATGTGTGATAAGTTTCAGAGGAAACATTTAACAGATCTCGTGATGGTCTCTGACTTCTTTAGAAACGAGAGACAAATTAAAAGCTGGTAATAACGGAAGCTTACCAACTTCACACGCCAAGTCTGTTATTGCATTATGTCTTTGGCATGCACACATGTACTGGACAGTGCTGTATGTCAAACATCTATTAATTACTTTGATTAAGACGGCAGAACAAAATCTAGATCCTGTTTAAAACTGATGAAAAACGACTAAACCTGTAAGTAAAAATAAATGAAAACTAACTGACTAAAAACAGAAAGACAAAAAAAAAATTGATTGTCATTTAATTTTTGTAAAGAAAAAAAAATTATTTATAAACGTGTCAATGAAGAATTCAAGTTTACCCGTAGATAGATTGCAAGCGTGGTCGAGAGGCTTGAACTTGGCTGGCCTTGACTAACTATGAAGGGTTTCGACACCCGACTCGAGCAGAGTTGTGATTACTGAGTGCCTAAAACACGGGAAACCCCACTGGCCCACAAATGAGATTAAACTATAGCGCCCTGAGCATGCTATAATTATGAAAGTAGCACTATGTAAAAGCAATATATTTTTTTTAAATTTAGATTTTCAGGAATGTAAAATTGGAAAAAAATGGTTTAGAATTTAAGATAGTATGTTGCATTATTGATAGTAGGAATTTGAAAGTGCACTTAAGTTTTGTGAACCACAATAAGTTGATTTGCTGTTTTGATCATTGACGATTATATAGCTGTACCCTGACTTGTTTCAACTTAACAGATAAAACAAGAGAAACTATGAGAAAGCTCTAACAAAAATTACTTTTTTTATCAATACAATAAAGAAAGTTGTTTGGCAGTGGACGTTATGTATTGTTCTCATGCAAGTCTTAAGTACTTTCTTTCATAGTTATTTATAAGCATGTCATCATGTAGTTATGGCACATATCAAGTGATTACAGAAAGTGATTGAAATTGTTACGAACTCATTGTTGTCTTTGCTCATGACGGGTTACTTAGGGACGATTACTGCCGTATAGTAAACACTTATTGATAACAAATATATTTCTAAAAGAATCTAGAAAAGCTTTATCTCTCGCGAAATAATAATAATAAAAAGGCTTGTCTTGGAGTCAGAAGATTAACGAAGAATGCAGTTTTCCCCATGGCTTCGCAGCCCCAGCTGTGACCTACATATTTAGCCACATCCAGGACAAGCATAACCATTGTACGCCGGTGATCAAGAAATTATAAGTTTATTATTTTTATAGTGAACACTGAGTAATACAAAAATATATGTCCTTGTCTACTATAACAACTAACTCAGACACCTGTCCATGAAACAACAGTCCAACCAACCTTGACTAGGAACAGCGCCCCACTGATTATCACACTCTCTCTCACATTGAAGGAAAACTATAACATTCAGTTCACAAGACGTGCAGGCTATTTACATTCATAACCTGGGAACACATAAACAAAGGGGTATAACTAGCATACCAAAATATCAACAAAGTAAAATATGCACTCTCGCCATACCTGCCCCCGACAGCATTTTGTGCATCGAGAGACAACCTTTCCCCTTGTCAATCTTGACTACTTCCAAGCCTCTTGGTGTGTACGTCATCCACTGTTAGGCCCGTTCCTTTAGGCTTTAGAAATCAGTTACTGCTAGATTCTCGAGGGATTATCAAAGTTGTTAGTGACGGACTAGACTGTGGCCTATTCTGTATTAAACATTGTTTAAAGTTTCATCTTGAATCAACTTGGTCATTTGAGTCTTTGTTCCTGTTGGTACCTTTTCATTCTTGTGACGGACAGCATAATCTAAGGACTAGCGATAGTAATACATACTACAAAGTACGCACGCATCTAGTATAATTAAACATCGTTAGAAATACTTCAAGTGCATCTGATTACACATGCATCCGTTACAATATTTATATATATGTATATATATATATATATATAATTCTCATCATGGCTCAATAGTTTGGACACAAAGAAGTAAAGGAAATATCACTGTTTTATTTCTGCAAGTCGAACTATAGTTACCCAACGAAAAAAAAGAGGGGGTAGGGAGAACGACCCTTCACTAAATAGCAGGGCCGGACGTAACCGTTGTGACCAAGAAGTCATGGAACGATCAATCTTTCATTTATTTCTACCTCTTGTAACTTCAGCGGCGATAAAAAAAGAGGGAGTGAAGAACAAGTAATCTACTCTGTAATCTACCCATCACTAAATAGCAGGGCCGGACTTTGAGTAGGGATAAGGATAATAGGTAAAAATTAAGATTTTGTTTTAGAAAATAAATTCGTCTTTGCATTTGATTCATTCTTTATTACGTACATAATTATTTTACTAGCCTGTGGCGAAGTTAAACATTATAGCATACAAAATATGTTTTCTACGTAGCTCAATAGCAAGAATTACCAAATGTTTTAGTGGAAAATCATACCGGGAAGTTCCATTTCATACTAACAGTTGCCAAGAAATAAACACCAGATAAATATATAATATAAACCTCGACTACTTGACTATCACTCAATGTGTGTGTCAAGGTTCGAAAACTTTTGTTTAGTATTCATATTCTTTTAAGCAACAGACTTCAAAATCGATTATTGCTACCTATATGAGTATAATTTCTTTTGCTAGATAATAGAGAGGGCGGGTAAGGGAACTCTAAATATGTCACGAATAATGTAGAGATCAATATTTTCTAAGTTTTAATTAGCTTTTAACCCTTAAAACGCGTGTGGTAGTTTAGCCTCTAAACATCAGAATTATGCATGCACTCATTGTAAACAGTTCAGCACGTTAAGGGTTAAGTATTCTGTAGTACCAGGACGTACAAGTAAAGGTTTAAAAAAAAAACCAGATACAACGTACACAATGTCTCTCGTTATAGAACACAGTGTTTATGTTGGCAGCTGATTGGATTCATTTGTGATTATATCAAAAGTACAGTGCTCTTAGTTCTTAAGGGTTCTTAGGGGTATGTTTTATAAGCAACTGTTTCTATAGTAAGTCTTTCACGGTGTTTTTTTTTTTTTTATTAAATGTTTTGATTTATTGTTAATTTAGACCAATTCTATTTGATTGATGAGTTCTCTTTTTCTAAGTAACTTAATACGTGAGTTCTTGTTTATTTTGGGATTTGATTCACTAATTTTTGTGTGTATAAGTGATTTTCAATCAATAATTATTTTCTCATAAGTAACTTGATAATTATATTCCACTTTTCGGGTTTTAAATAAAGATATTTTTATAAGTTTAGTCTTAAAGTTACGTCAGAAAAGTCTTCTTTGTTTAGAAAGGTGACATGGAAACAGGGCCGCCGCGAGTGTTGTGGCGCATGGGTGCAAAAATAAAATATCCCCTTTTTTTTCTAGAAAAAAATAATAAATCTTTAAGATAGTTGGATACGAGTACAGTTTATGATCTAAAAATACGCATTTCCCATAAAAAAATTATAAAACAATTGTTGCTAATGATTTAGCTATTAATATAACAGAACGTCAATGCCTGAGTTCCTTTCAATTAATCACTATATTTCTCTACCGTTAAGTCTTCGAACTGATTAATTGATTGTTTAGTTCAAATTTCAAATGTATTGTACTTTTATAGATTTAAATACAGTATTGTGTTAGAACGTTTTACGATGTCAGGCGCAACGAATTAAGAAAGTAACGTAAATCTAGATTTACAATAAGGAGCTTTATAGATCAAAATATAGATGTAGATCAGGTCTTGTTTTCTACATTTAAATGTGACCAGGAGTATACTAGAGTTTGATATAGAGAGGACTATTATCTAGATCTAGATCACAGCAGATCTAATTATCTTTAGATTTCGGCTCTTGACTTGGTCTAGTCACTCTAGTAGCTCTAGGATCTAGAAATCTAGATCTAGGTATCTGTAACTAGATCTAGATATAGTATTAACCTACTCAAAAGTGCGCAGCATCTTCTGACATCTTATAAAGAGATTTATTGATCACTTTTCTTACCGCTTATATTTGTTGATGACATTAAACGATGAAGTGCATAACTCTTATGGTATTTTCTTATTGACAAATCAGCTGTTTATTCAGGACGCCAATCAAGGTAACAACAGTCAACTAGGGACATTACCCTTATTCGCTTAATAGCATAACCTGTATATAAGATACATACTACAGGTAGTCCTCGGTAGTCTCGACTTGCCTCGTTTCATGGTTACGACGTTGTTTGCGACGGCTCAGTCCAATCATGAGGCTATCTGATAAGGGGGAAACATCAACTGAAATTGACAGGTCATTACAACTTAGTCATTCGACTGTCGCTACGATTATTAAGGATAAAGATCCTATCCTTGAACACGTGAAAGGATCTGCTCCTATGAAAGCGACAGTAATAACAAAGCAGCGTAGTGGGCTTATTATTGAGATGGAAAGATTATTGGTGCTGTGGTTGGAAGACCAAAATCAACGCCGTATCCTTGTGAGCCTTATGGTTCTTCAGGAAAAAGCTAGGCGACTGTTTGAGGTGTTAAAAAGTGAGAAAGAAGTGAACATAAAGAATTTGTGGCGAGTAGGGCTTTGGTTTAGGAGGTTTAAGGATATTTTTTTTATTGATAATTATGTATTAGACTAGGTGTATGGATAGGCTAAGTGTTTGCATTTGCAGTACAGTACAGTAGTTATTCTGCTACAGTACTCTGTATGAATGTATAATCCGACCTACGTCGAAATTCGGTTTACGACCCGCGTAGGAACGGAACACCGTCGTAAGTCGAGGACTACCTGTACACATATATGCTATATACATACATACTATACTAACATCCTTCCTTTTCTACAGCTTAACAAAATTAACTTAAATGATCCTTGTAATTAACAAAATAAAACATAATGAATGAGATATCTCAATTTCTTAAAGTAATAGTATAAACAACGAATAAACCACAAAAATATTAAGTTTAACATATCCGAACACATATTATCCGAGTTCCAAAATGATACTGATAGTTGATACCATATCGGTCACTAAAACCCAAAGATTAGAATACACTTTTTTATTTGCATAATGACAACTTGTATCTCAGCACTAATAGTTCTAGCTAACTTTTTATAAATCCTATAAGTTTATCTCACTGAATTATTTTTTCTGATGACAGGCAGTATATACATGTAGTCTCACACTATCAGTTTTAACATATTCATCAAAGATCTATTGTTCATGTAAATAGAGTTTTTCTTCATCGAATGTTTTCCCTATTGCTAATGTCTTTGTCTCCATTTTGCTCCCTTGATTTGATAAGATCTTGGAGATACTTGTTTTATAATTATGACAATGACAGGATGACATCATGTTTCTCACATATTTCTATCAAATACAGGTATTGTTTGGTCTCGATGTGGCTCATACGTTTTTTTTATCACAATGTCTGGTTGCTTGTTTTTTTTTTTATTTCTTTTGTCTTATTACTGTCTTTTGTTCACCAGCATAATTAGCAAAGTTCTTTCTGAGACACCTTTGATCAGGTCATCACCAACCTTTCTCCATGGACAACAATTCTTTGCACTATAAAGGATGTCTCATATTCTATAGCATGTTAGTCGTGACGATTCGATTATATAGTTGTTATGAATGCCACAAGGTTGACTTTCACAAGATATTCTGTATGGTGATTTAACAGAAGGCAGGAGATCCGCTGATCGTCCACTGCTAAGGTATACTGCTGTATGCAAACGCGACATAAAGCTCTTCAAAATCGACACTAGCAGCTGGGAAAAAGTGACACTGGATAGATTTACATAGAGGGCGAGCATTAAAGAAAGGGTCCCAGATTGCAAATGCCATACACAATAGTTGTAGAAAGAAGGGTGAAAGTACAAATGATTAGCCTCCTTAGTCACTCAAGAAGTTGCAAATGGAAAAGTAGTCTCGAGTCGTAAAACAACACTATTATATAATACTTAGTTAAGTATATGAAGAGTCTTTCGGAGTTGCGGTCGTTGTCAGCGCTCAATAAAACAGCATCTTAAACACGTCCAACAGTTTACAATAAAAGAAATACAAGAAAGTTCATCACACGTCGCCTATCGAGTTAAAACGTTGATTTGGATCTCAAGGAGCACTGGCAGCAGCAAATACGAGCTGCAGCTTCATGAATTAACTGCATTTGCTGGGTATTTTAGTGATGAAACTGCAGCACTGAGTAGATGTCTTTGAGCGTTTGGTTTGCTGATAGCGATTGTATTTGACTTCATTAGTTTAGTTCTTATCATTCAGTGAGTGGCACTGCACGTGTCTAACGTCATTGTACAGTCTAGACATGGACAAACTACTCGGCCAAAGCTGACCCTTTGTGGCTAGCACTCTTTTTCCGTAACTGTCCCAAGCGATAGCGTTGGTGCTAAATTTACATCTTTTGTGTGAGACACAATGAACCGAAAAATACGAATCTATTCGTGATATAGATATAAGTCTCAACTTATATTAAAATAACGACTGCAAGTGAAACCATATAAACTGCAGACATGTTTAGTAAATGTCTACTCCTCGTGTGTTTTTTTATTTGTCTTGTCATTGTCGCCAAATATTCATCTGGTCTTGAACCAGTTTCCATGGTGTTGCAGCCTTTCCAACTTAACATAGTGGCCGCTCAACAACACATCTGCAGTCACATTAATGGCATAATCAAAAACAAATTTGACCACCCTGAGGAACACGTCAGAGGTGGCATCTTTGAGGAAAAAAATACATGTTTGGATTTTGTGACTTATTACAGAACACGGCTTTGCATTACATATCTTAATTCTTAAGTTTCTTCTTTATGTCTCGCTTTTCGAGCAATACTAATGGTCAGTTCAACTTGGTTTTTTTTGTCTTCAACCTAAAACGATGTAAAAGCTGCAGTTCAAAGAAGAATATCAGAACTGTGCGATAAATGTTCATGGCCAGCTTGTCCATCGTGACGAAAAGCAATGCATTAGTAAAGTTATGGACAGTTTCTGCAGCCATAGTCAACATTTGAATTGTTTGATCGAAGGTAGGGAAGCACGAGCCTCATGGATACATTTTACAATGCGTACAGTAAATACTTTGTCCACGTGCTTAATTTTTTTTTTATTTCATGAAAAAAAAATACTGTGAATTTAATTAATATCGATTAGGTACTGTATGAGGGTCGAAGAAATGGGGGAGGGGTTCTTTCTTTAATATTATATCAAGAAAGTTGAAGATACGACTTTGAGTCATGAGTGGCAGCTTGCATCCCACTGCAAAAAAAAAAAAAAATCCTGCAAGCGCCCATGCCTTATGTTCTGTATATCTGTGCAATGAACTTATCTTCATGCAATGTGACCAAACCTAAACTTTGGCTTGTTTTCTGTCCCTATAAAGACTAATATTGATTTCCCACAACTGTAGTCCAGCACAATGTAAGATAAGGCTTTTTTGTCTGCTTTTATGTTTCTCTTTGCACCTATAGCCAATAGAAACCATTTAAGTTGTCTTTTCCATTGACGGAAATTTTCACAAATATTGTCATCTACCATATTTTACTGTGTTGGTGGTCTGAATTGACCTGCTGCTATTATCAAATCACACATTTTACTAAAGGCGTTACTCTTTTCGTTTGTTATGAATCTCACTGCTCTATTTTGTGTCTGTGAAACACCTCTTCTGGTGTTTATTAAAGTATCTCCTATCTATTGTCGCGGTTGTTCATTATAACTGCAGTAGTACAGCAAAATTGAAATTCACAGCTTAATTCATTGGTTAGCAGATAATATATTTATTAAATGTAAAGTAATAATAATCTGGCAAATCCAGCCATAAAGCAATGAACAATACTTCAATAATTATTTGCAAAATTCAATATCTAATAAATTTTATATTGATACTTAATAACACTTCACTCAATACAAATAGAACTCCTCAAACATACGTCCTTTCTCTCGGAGGACTAAATAGAAAAACTGACCATCTGATCATGTGACAAGATAAAAAACGAGGCTTCCCAACTACATTTCACTTTTCACGTGAAACATGATAACTAAGAACTCATAATGAACCTTGTCTACCGTATGTCACGGTGTAATTTGTATTGATACTTTTTGGATTCTCTTTCTTGCACTTCTATATCTACTATCCACTATTATGTCTGAGTTTTATGGTTCGTCATATACTCTAAACTAGAATTTGGTGGTCTGTAGATACTGCCTATTACTATTAGGGATGTTGAAGTGGTGTTAATTTTAGCAAATATAGATTCTATATTTTTTAAGTTAGGTAAGGTAATTTCTTCTGCTATAAGGGTGTTTTTTTATTGCTAAAAGAACTTCTCCATGATTATCTGCCCTATATTTTCTAAACAAATCATAATCACTATTGAAAATTGTTGCATTAAAAATTTCTGGATGTAGCCAAGTTTCTGTTCCTGCAATTATGTCTGGTTTCTCACATTGTTATACTATTTCTAAGTCTGCTGATTTGTTCCTAATATTTGAAAATTTATTAATAAGGTTTTAAAATATGTTGGTACTGCTTCTTTAGCAGGTTTATTTAATGAGGGTGTTGTATTGTTTTAGCACATTTAACAGGATTGGATCTGGCAAGTGGTTGGAGAGCTTGATTTGAGATGGTGTTTCTTCCAAAAGGATTAGTGATTTATTTATTAGGACTTTCAATTTAAAGGTCATAAAATGCGCCATGTTGGGACATTATTATACGCCGTCATTTTTGTTTCAGCTTTAAGACGAGCCAGTTTAAAAAAAAAAGCTTTTCGTTGAAACTTCTGTGTATATATACTCCATCTTCCAGGGATTTAAAAGCACAGGTAAGTACAACTGAAAAGAAGATGCCGAATAGTCTTGGAGCCAGAATACATCCTTGTTTTACTCTGCTCTTGATGAAAAATGGCCTAAAAGCGGAACTGTGGTTATAAAAGGTTGTCATGGACAGGGGGTGTCAATGGGGATAAGCTCCCAATTTTCCCAGCCTCATATATTTTAGTATTATAGGTGTATTTGGTCTGAAATACACGGGTATTATCTTCTTCCCGCTGTAATGCTAAAGTAATTATATTTCGCTATATTTTTATATTGTATTGTGTTTACATAACTTGGGCGTAATTATTTGTCTAACCAGTGAGTTCAAGCTGGACGCTTATAGGAGACAGTATTTTATTGTGTATTATTATTTATTAAATAAACGTTATTTTGTCTGCTAAAATCGGACTCAAGTCAGTGTATAATAGTTTGTCACGTACTAAATGGGTCGCGCAACTCAATTGTCGGAGCTCAGACACAGGAACCCAGAGGCAGAGAGAGAGCACAGCACAGAGACCCCAGACCAGTTTACATTTTGATGGCCATTGTGACTGTTACACCAATGTGTATAAAAATATACCAAAGTATAAAATCCTTTATATTTTACAAAGCTTATATATCAGCTTACTCTGCCTGGTACAATTCTCGTACACGTTATTTTTTCCGACTTTCCATTCAGGGATCAACTTGAAACTCTGCACAATTATACATATTAGGAATTAAAAAAAAATTAACTAGTGGTAATTAATATAATTATTATATAGATATTGATAAAGGGTAATAAATCTTACAGAACTAATACATATAATTTTAAATGTATAGTTTTTCCCTTAAATAAGATTTTTAAAAAATTTTATATAATTCCATAGAAAATTGTGTTCCAGTCAGACAAATTCGTTATTATAAACTATTAAGGAATATTTTTAATCGTTTGATGAGATGCATTGACTTGATTGAACAGTAAAAGTATTACAATGTATTATAAAAGTAGACTACATATTTTTTTTGTTACTATCTCTATACTATAATTATTCAACAAGCAAAGGAAACTGGAGAGAGAATCGAAATGCTTACTAGATGAACATTTTTTCTAGACAAATGATAACCAAAGTGAGAACAAGTCTATACATAATGTTTCAACAGATTCTAGCTTTTATTATTATCTCGCGTTTACTTTTACAAGGTACGTTTTTGAAAAACGGAATGCTTTTTTTAGCGACCTCGAATGGGGAATAACCACTATTATTTCTGTGTTGCCTGTTTGTTTTGTAAAATGTTTGTAAAATGCTCGACATGTTTCTGATGTTCATTCAGAGCTGAAGATAAATTACGTCTTAGTCCAAACCTCCCGCAGGATGACGGGTGACGGCAGCAGGCAGGGTATGAACCATGGACCATCATCAAGTCCAAATGATAGTCCAGCGCGCATACCGCACGACCAGACTGTCCGTTTGTCCACCTCATTATATCACAGAAATTAGAAGATAATGAAAATACGAGATGGTGATATTTTAGAACTTTAAAAGTTTTGATCCTTTTCTTTTCTAAAACCACATTGATTCATTTAACATGCTAGTAGATTTTTCATAAAAATGCACCATTTAATCAACAGTTTAATGTTAATAGTAAAAAAACTAGGGACTCTATGTTATTATGGAAGTACAATTACATGTATATTTTAAAGAATGTTAATGTAAACTATTTTGCTATTTTCTAAAAAAAGGGTTTAAAAAGTATGTGTAGGCCTACTACTAAATTTAATGTCGGCCGTCAGCCTAACAAAATAATAATATCGGCAAACTTTCGATGCGTACTTGTGTTTTCTTTTTGTATTGTTGTAGAGAGGGATGTGATTGTTGATAGTTTTTAGTCCATAGCCTCTGATATTCGTACAAAAAATACTGAAATTTGCTATTTTACCTGCCAGAATGGACTACTTTGAGGGCCGATTGTGAGTTTGTGTTTCCATAAAAAATTATCTTTACAAACATTTGTCATCAGTTACTGAGCGTAAAAATAAATAATGTGGTCATTCCGCTTCCACGTCAACAATGATGATGTGCATCAGAGCACTGCTCAACACGAGAAGAAGACATGTTGATTCTACAGGAAGGTCTGTTGTAGATCCGGCTGAAGGAATTTTCCGGTTACGGGAGTCTGAACTGACTGGGGTTAAGTGCCACCCTGCGTGATACCATTGAACTTTTTGGAGGACCTGAAGTGACAGTGAGAATTGTGTGGGTGGTCTGTTCTAGTATTAAGTACGACTTGTAGAACTTATGACATTACTCCCTTTGTCTTGATAGTGGAAGTCCAAGAATAACAATCTGTTTATAGCTGTCAATAAATACATCGTCTACCATTACATCCTTCCTTTCGTTGAGCGCATGAACTAGATTTACTGCAATAATAATTATTTATTTACCTCGATCAGTTGTATCCGGTCAACAAATTCAACTCTTTCCCTACAATGAAACAAAGAACTGTAAAATCAATCTAGTTGAAAAAATGGACAGAATTATCATGTACGGCAAAGTGGATCTCAACGGATACATACATTCACCATCAGTTGTCTACTTCGAAATCAAAAGACAAAATGAGACGACATTTCAAATTGTAAGTATCCATTGTATAGTCATCTGTTTTGATATATGATTATATTAGAAATTTGATTTTTAATGTTCTTAAGTTAAATACTATTCTGTACTGTTGTTCATAGCTGAAACGTTTATTTCAGATTGGTTTCTTACAAATTCCAAAAGATTGTGACAAACATGTCGACAACTATTGCAGCTGTTTTAAAACTGATGACCTTAAAGTTGTAAAATTAGTATTAAATATAACAGCTATCACAGTGAACAGTGAGGCAGAAATAAGAGCAGAACTGGTTTACAGGGAAATGGTACTTCTTACAAACAGTTTTAAAATAAAAGCAGTTTTGAGATAGTGGAATTGCATTGTACATTTCTACACGATATTTTGATTACACTTTTATATTAATTATTCGTATATTAAATGAAATATGATAATGATCACCCTTTAGCAAAATCATCAACGAATAGTTTAAAAAAATGTAAATACATTTGAATATCATTTTTAAACATCAAACTTCACAAAGTGAAAAATGTCATTCATTTGTTTTCAGCTTCTGAAACAAACGGCGTGTTAGTGCTTGTCAACGCTGAAAGTATACACACTAAACAGACTAATGTGACACTGAATGACACACGAGTTATAGTATTGTCAACTTGTCGTGAAAAGTTTGTTCTAGGTTGTGAATTAGAACTGATCAACTTGGAGACTGAAACTTTATTAAAATCTGAGAAAGAAATTGTTGTCTACAATGGCAACTTCAATGGCACAACACATTTTAAACTAAAATACAAAATTTGTAATATTCAAAGAAACATCTCAGGTATGCTATTCAATGCGTACAGATACATAAATAGATAGACAGATAGATAAATAGATACACATATAGAGAGATACATAGATACATAAAAGTGATACGTTTTTATTGTTGTGTATTCATTATTATATATAAAAAGATATGATATTAATATAAATAGTGTTATAAACCTGGTGGTGGCACAGAGACGGATAGTGGTGTGTGTGTAGTCAGCCGACGCAAATCGCCCCAGGCCAGCGCTAGACGAGCGGTCAACCGTGACGAGTTACAACGGTCAGCCGAGTCGAGTGTCAACAGGACGGTTCGGGAAGGATCGTCGTCATGAACAGAGCTCAGGGGCGTCACGAGAGATGTAGTCAAGTGACGAAGCTAGAAACGTCGAGCGATGTTCCGTCCGGTTCTAGTAGGCCAGTAGGGACCCTATATAAAGAGCGGAGGTGTCCAGTCAAGACGGTTCGGAGCCCGGTTCACAAAAGGAGGTTCACGACAAGAGTTCAGAACACGGTCGACTACAGCACAGTTCAGCGGTCTGGTTCTGTACGGAGCATTACGACGGTTCAGTGCGGAGTACTATTAAGTACAGTTGAGACGAATGGCGTCTTGATCTTGGTCTGTGATCGAGTCCGACACAACGAGCCTAGTGTGTGAAGTCAGTCCTGAACTGTTAAACCCAATGCAAGCCTGGAAAGAGACGGAGAGGCCAGTGCAAGAGTTGCTACGGCGGTACGGTGTTATCGGAAAGATATTTGTACAGTGTACGTGCTGCCAATTGTACAGTATTGGCTGTTATTTATTCAACCATTTAAGTGTTACGTTACTTTGGCGCCCTGAGTTGTCAAGTTCTTTAAATTGGTGGTGTATGGTGCAGTTTGCAGAGCCTGGATAGTGAGATCCGTAACAATATGTATTTATCTTTAATTAATTTAAGACTAATGAATGTAGTGGATGTTAGAATATAATCATAATATTTTATTTAACATATAAACGTCATTATGAAACAAAAATGACGTCATTCTTGCTTTGAGCCGCGACTAAAAGATTGTTAAACTACGCCTATAGTTTGGAGGATCGATAGGAATATTTACCAAAAACTGACAAGACATTGAGTCGGCAGTAAAGCGAGCTACAAGATTGCTCTATTTTAAGTACAGACAGTAAGACGTTTTCAGACGCGTGAAACAAATCGCTTCAGATATCCAATTCTTTAATCTAAGTACTAGATCCGCGGGTTTATAATCAATTAGTTACAAATTATAACGGCCCGCAGGTCGAATAAGTTTGGGCATCACTTGGTCTCTAATCTGCTCGTGAATATAATTTGTATCCCTTTTTTTTTATTGTAAAAACAAAACATGCGTCGGTCCACATTAAACTTCTTGGCAGGTCGAATTCGGCCGTAATTCGCTCATTACTTTTTTTTTCAGTTATCTTGACTTATCAGTTTGTCGGTAACACATACACTGCATTTGTCGTAATTGTTACAACAATGCATCTATTTCTTTATAGCCTTTATTTTAATGTATACTTTACAAGACTAACTAGGATTGCGATTACTATATCACAGAAAACGCAGCTAAAGATCTGGACTCAGATTGTAACACAGAAAAGGGGCTAACATTTCTTTTTGTGTCAATAGCGCTGCTTTTATTACTCAACTTTTTTAGAAGGTAATTATTTTTATGATTATTATTATTTATTTTTTTTTGGGGGGAAGGGTAGTGGCTTGCAAATCTTAATTCATCGTGTGTACAAAAAAATGTATAAAGTAATACTTTAAATCTAATAAAGTATATAATATTTTCTATCTGTCTGTGGCATTTTATATCTCAAAAGATGATATTTTCCCTTTGCGACTTCTTGTGTGACAAAAGAAGTCAATCCTTGATACACAGCTGCGGTCAAGATTGGGCATATGCACCAGGCGCAGTTGCATGTGGATCTATCCAGTGCCACTTTCAATTGTATATATACAATCTGTTTTAAATTATCACAATCTTTCAGTTTATGTATAATACTTATTAACGTCATAAAAAATGAAATATTATGATATAATATTGTTGTAACACTCTAGGTTTGGCACTCAATGTAAAGGCAGACAACTCAACACAGTTGAACAAGAAATAAATAGTTGTGTTTATTCACTAGGACAAACACATAACATCCTTCAGCTTCCTCAAGAGTTTTACTACTAAGCATACAAGTCCTTTGCTACTTAACCCGAATGTGGACCAACGACAGCCTTCCCCGCTTCGCTCCACGTCTATATTACAACCTTCAGGCGGCACAAAAGTTGTCCTCTTAGTCTCGAAACATTCAAACTCTTTACAATCCCTGATGTACTGTTATTCTCTCTCTCTCCTAGTGTCTTCCTGTTTACGTTCACTAGTGCGCTAGTGCGCACCTCAAGCACTGGTGCAAGGCAGGGTTACAACAATATATAATCATTTTATAGTTGTGCAAAAATCAATAATTTAATGAATATGGATAAATATCCTGCACTGTCTAAAGGGGGCTTATTGAACTAATTAAACCACATCAGTGAAATTCAATTTCTTTCTCTTCTTCGTGATACAAAACTAAATATTTAATAACTAATAGTTATTTAACTAATTTTTTTTTATTCATTCTTCTCTAGTCAGGTATGAGAAATAAATGTGCGAAATGTCAGCTTGATACTTGTAGGCCTACACGTTATTTCTGTAACATTCAAACTTTTTACCAGACAGACAGACAGACAAGAGTGAGTTTATAAAAGTCCTGTAAAAAACTTTAGTACGAACTTCAATATCAGTGGGAAAATACGTCGACTTTCCATCATGGAGGCTCAATGTTGAATTCAGACACAACAAACTTATATTTTTTAAGTTGATTTAACTGCTTTTGAAAAGACAGCACTGATACCTTCTCCAATATAATCCCAATCCCCACACTAGTCAACAAATGTAATTGTGAGATAGCGCAGTGAGCATGCTATAAACATGTAATGTGGGAAATTAACCTGTAACAATGATAAAGCACAGCCAGGCAAACAAGTATAGTGCTACCAGATCGAACTCAAAAATTTAAAGCGCTGGGTAACCCAAATGGTTTATCCTTCACGAACAAGAAACCTATATGGTTAAAGTAAAATATACAACACAAGTTTAAAAAAAAAAAACAACTTTTTATACGGCTTATCAACCTTTGTAAAACCGATTGACTTTGCTCTTAGAACTAATGAATGTAAAATAAAAACAAACACAAAAAAAATAATAAAAAAATCCCCGCCACTATCCTCTCTCCCTTTCAAAAAATAATTATGGTCAAGCGTGTATGTAGAACAGCTTAGAGGGCAGCGCTAAATGTCCTTGAAGGTCAGATTCTATATTAAGTTCTTAAACGAATAAAACTTGCATTTGGAAAAAACACATTTAGATCTCGTAATTAAACAATAAATGTGGCAAACTAATTTAATTGTATTACCAGGATTCCGAAGTGCAAAGAAATGTCAAAAGCATTGGATCATGTAAGGTAAGACTTCGTAGAAGAATCATTACGTTAAATGTAATAGTAACCATTTCCTTAAAGATTTTTTTTAAAACTAGAATTTCGGATAACACAAGTTAAACAGAACATAAAAAATAAATTACTAAAACTGTACCAAAAAAGTTCTTAGCTGAATAAAATAGGCTCTTCTGACTTGGTGGGGGCAGGATTATCAGGCTATATAGGCTGCCGCCGCCACTGGGTCCACGTATTCGAGTGAATTAACTTATTTAATTTTCAGACTTGCTCTTGTATTATCTTCTAACTTAATTTGACCTAACACCTGTTTAGATCTGTTCTATTTGACAGTCATGTTATAAAAACTTCGTAATAATTTTATTTTCAATACCAATGATATTGGCTTTATGATTTTTTCTATATAGATAAAGAGTCATAAAAATATGTTTGATTTATGTTGTGTATTTCTCTGTTAATTAGGTGGAGCTGTTCGCGTGATAATCGTCATGTAAGTATAAAAGAGGCAAACATTTAGTTAATTATTTCCAAAAAAGAACATTTGTCTGTAGAGTTTTGTTTTTTCTGAATTTCGTAACACATCGTAACACAATACCAATATACATTATGATAACAAATTTTTTAATACGAAATTTACTTTTATATGACAAAATTATAAATTTCAATATAATTTAATTTCGGGATAAGTATGTGTTAAAAAAATATAAAAAAGTAAGAGAAAGTGAGATTCACTCCTTTTGTTTTTGAAATATCCTTAATATAATTTTATAAGATTGAAAAGTGTAGTTAACTCTTTCTCTTCGTAATTTTTTTTCCACGTTCCGATTGATATTATTCATTTTGCTCAGTTGTGTTTCACTCCCTTGTTATGATTAATCTTCAATAACATTATTGTTTGTTATCAAGAAATATTATATAAGGTATAGAATTATAGGGGGAATGCGTGCTCTTTTTATATAATACAAATTAAAGTTTATAAAACCAAATATTAATTTTAATTTAATTGAGTCAAATCAACGTTGGCATAGTCGGTTAGGAGAGAAAGAGTTGAGAGATGCAGGTGCACCCATTTAACTTATGACGTAGGATCAGATAAGAAAGCATTTTATTATTATTATATTTTCGTATGCATATTTCCTCATGGACTTGCACTGCACTTATGTGATTACATTTTTCTTCTTCGTTCTCATTGTTATGTTGGAGTGTTCAGATGACTTGACCAATACATGAGATTAACTGCGCAGTGGTTTCCAAATCAGGGAGCTCTCCATATAGTTTTCTTTCTATTGGGGTGTTTAGGGGCCAGTGCCTTCTACGGGCCTCTTGGTAAAGAGAGCAGTTTTGGAGGACATGGTCGGCATGCTCTGGTGACACTCAACATGAGCAGATTTCACTGGTTCAAATTTTGAGCTTCCGATACATATGTTGTCTCATTCTGTTGTGTCCGGTCCTGAGTCGAAAGATAAGACTTTGATCTTGTCAGGATAAATTATAGTAAGTATCATCTTTCTTGTGATTTGAATAAGAGTTCGTCCATTTCTCATTTATTTTATTTATAATTAGTTTCTTCATTTCTTCTGGATAGAGTGTAATGTTTAATTGTGAGTTTGTTCTACCCCTCTTGGCGAGTGGGTCAGCCTTCTCATTTCCTTCTAGTTGTATATGTGCTGGTATCCAATATGATTACAGTTCAGTCATTAGATTATTTCAAATCCAGGCAAAAGTCTTTGTGAGTTCTTTGAAATGACATTTTTTTTATTCCTGTAAACCCACAAGAGGCCGCAATCACACCTTTCGTTTTGACTCGGTTCTGAGCAGCTCTCTTTATCCGCCCTTATGTCATTCCAGTAGACCGATGCCATGTACACTGTATCTATATTTAGCAACAGTCTATATTTAGCCTGTCGGCAGAACTCGAACTACCTCGGGGAATTTTTCTATCATGCAACAGGATCATGTTCAGAATAAATGTTATTGGTTTTGAAAAATTAATTGTTGTATATTGAGCTGCATTTATTGGTTGGCCTTGCAGTGTAGAGTTGTTGGTCACGTGATTACGCTCTAGAGCCCGGGGAAGGTTCTAGATTGCGCCAGTCTTGTATGGAACGTATTAGAGAAAACATGTACTATAGTTTTGTATTAGAACTCCATTATATTATTGTGTAGATCAGTTATTTTTTTCAAGTACATTTAACCATTGTAATTATATGTGAATAGCTTTTTCAAGTTCTGAATTAAAATAATTGTTTTAGACGAAGAGAAGTTTCTTTATTGAATACAATAAAATACTTAGATCGACTTAGCGATTGGCATCTTCTAGATGATCCTCTTATCAACTGGCAACATTCTGAATGATCGTATTATCAACTAGATCTAGCTATTTTTATACGATCATCTTATTAAAAGACGATTTCAAGATCCTCGGCAATCACGATCATTGATGGTGTGATATAGATCAAGATAATCTTCAACGTGACATCTATCATAGGTTCTTCATAGATCTTGACATCTGACATTCACAATTGATGATTGTGGCACCCGAGCTTCGCTAATGACATCTCTTCCAGTTTGCTTGGAACTGCCCACTTTTCTCTCTCTTTGCGGATTCCAAAAAAAGTGCCTGCTTTGCGACTTTGGTAGTTTGTTTTTGCAGGTTTGTTCTATATAACTTCATTTTTACTTTTTATATCTTGGACTATGCATTTTCAATATTTTCTTTCACAAATTGAAAGTACATGTCTTTTCAGGCCACCCAATGCCAACATCTGAAGAAGGCAACTGTTAGTCAAGTTTTCTGAAATTTGTTTTTGTGTCTCACCGAGTCGCTGAACCGTACAAAAGAGCCAAAAGAGTCAAAGACTGACTGTGCTAAAGATTCGGATCTTGTTCTGTAAAGACAGTGCTTCGGAGGGCTAGATTGCTTTATGAGTTGTAAAGGCAAAACTAGCTTAATTAATGCGATTTTAATTATCGTCTTCAGTTTCACTGTCTTTGCTATTCCTACTGCACTGATATGTTAAAAAAGTGTCTAGGCAGGCTTTAGGCACAAACAAAATAGAGCCAAGGGCCTCCAATTGTGCCCAGTGCTAAAGTTGGAGTAGATTTCGTTTTAAATAAATTGCTTACATTTACTATTTCGCTATTTTTTTAAAATATTTTATTTGTGGCCACCAAATTCGTTCGCCTGGAGTCTCCACTGATCTAACTTCCTAGTTCTTGTTGTGTTCGTTTCTTTAAAGAGTCTGATTCATTTAGCCAGAGCTTTTAGTTGTATGGGATAGAGGGGCGAATGTCTTCCAAGGGATCAACTAGGGTCAGTGGTAGTTCTTTTGTGGGCAAACGTCTTTCTTAAAGTCAATCAATAATCAATAAAAAATATTAAGGAAAGGATCATTCTCTTATTCCTGTTTTTATTAGATATGCATTGTTAAACTTAAAGTTGTGTAATACTTTGCATAAGGAGCAATCATAAGACTTAATTATGAAGGTATTCCGTAATGTTTTATCATCTTCCAAAACTATGTCTATTGTACAGAGCTTAATTTGTTGTGACGACCTGGTAATATAAGTTTTGGTGAGACGTAAAACATAACATAAGCATAAGGTCATACTCGCTATGGGATAAGCATTTTGATGGGCAGTTAATATGATACTTTTATCATTGGAACTACTCTGCTGTTTTGAAACTTACAATGTTAGAATATGAAATTGTTTAATAGTATGAATGGAAATAAGAACAATATATACGCTTTGGACTTTCGAATCCTGGTATTACATTTATCACCTTTTTGCAATAATAATTTTAAGACTTTTAACTAACATTCAGCTTATCAAGTCTTTATCTATTAGAAAGAAACAATCAAGCATTTATTACATTCTTATTTTATCTCATCTATTACATTATCCACTTCATAAAAAAAAGAAGATAATTACGTTCTACGCATTGTATGTGTCAATTGTTTCATGCATGTTAGTCAATAGTTGTTGTTTTTTTAACTGGCTGATTCAGGCTACCCATCCCATTCTCTAATGGCACTAGTGAAGAAAGAGCACTTGTACGAATAAAACTCCTTCTATGCTTTGTTAATATCCTAACATAGAGAAGCACACGCAAAACACATTTTTATCGTCTCTGAGTGACAAAAATAGTGATGAGTGATTCAGTCTCTGAATCAGGAATGTTAACTTATACCTCGATATATATTTTATTTTTTTTATTATCTTAGAGAGAGGAGTTAAAACCATTGATAAAAAAAAAGATAATATTTGAGAGTCGTGAATCTATTGGAATCTATTCAAGTAAGTAGCAGTTGATATATTTATATTAAAGTTTCAATAAAAGAAAGTATTAATGCTTGTAAATATCTCAGCAGTAATCTTTATAATATAAAGTACAGCCTATGGTATCTTTTATGAGGACATTGATATTGCCTTTAAGCCCTTTTAACGATTTCCTATGTGAGTCATATTAGTGCACAAAGATATGATCAGTTCATTCATTGGTTATAAGTATTAATTTGTAATGTTTGAAATGCAGTTGTAAATAATGGCAAAGCAGAAAGAATCCTCATGGACCTAAACATTTAGTATCAAGTTCATGAAAACAAGAAAGCCATATAGGCTCTGTTATGTTGCAGAAGCGCATTTGGTATTTTCTCTTTATGGTCTTATAAATATAGGGTTTTCTGAGTAATAGTCATTGAAATATTAAAAAATGCAATCACAAATTAATTTCATGAGACTTTTAAAGAATAATACTAACTGTATATCAATACTATTTTATCTGATGTGTCTTTGTATTTTCTTTTTTTTTTACCTTTTTATTTTATTAGATGTTGATCTTAAAACCTTACCACTTGGCTTGAAACAAATAGCGATTGAAAAACTACTGGACGTTTTATCACAGCTTTCCTGCAGTGTAACTTGTAACTGTAAAATGAGAACAAAGAAACTTGGTTGTGGACTGGTGGACAATGTTTTTATTTATTGCTATGGTATAGGCATCAACACTGTAAAGAAAAGTCTTTTTCGTGTGTGTCAATGTACAAAGTGCATTATGTCTAAAACACCAAGCAACACTTGGGGTGAAATATTCTTAAAGACCTTCAACGTTGGGAAAAGCACAAAAAGTGTCTCTGTTCTGTTCAATTCTGGTAGAATAAAAGTTACGTTACATAGAATTTTGAAACATAATGCTTCTAAGAAAACTGTCGTCTGTGTACTGAGGTATGTGACATGTGATCAAGCTACATTAAAGGAATTACAAGTTTTGCAAGAAGAACGTTTCAGACTGGAAGAAAAAGTTCAGGAAGAATTTCAATGCTACAAAGACTTTAAAAGATTATATGTATCCGTTACGTACACTGAACAGGACACAAAATACATAAGCACTGGGAGTTGGACAGAGAAAACAAATAAAGATGGTGTACCCAACTACCATTATGATCCGAAAATTTCTTCTGGTAATATTGGAGCACCTGTTGTTTTAATAGGCTATGGTCATAGAGATGCTGAGTACAAACACAAACGCAACCCTTACACAGAGGAGGTACACTGCATTGTAAGCGCATCTGTTTTTTCTACTGTGATCGCGCAAAAAGTAAAAAAACATTAATTATTGGTTTTAAACGGAAAAAAAAAATATCGACAATTATTTTGTGTCAGGATTTTGTGATTTTACCATCACAAAAGAGATACAAGATACCAATAGCAAAGACAAACAGACATAAACACTCTTTTGTTCCCCTGGCAATCAAATCATTAAATAAGAACAATCTGAGATAAACTTTGTCACATGTAAATTATGAGTGAGTCTGGTGTGAATGTACACTTTGGTTTCTTATAGTTATAATGTTTTTTGTTTGCTGTAATGCACAAATTGTAACACAAATTTCCATACGGACAATAAAGATTATTATTATTATTATTATTAAAGAAGAGACAGAACTATGTAACTGCGTGTAGGCTTTTCTCTGTTTGCTTTAATTTGTAAATTAAAAGTGTGAGATCGTTCATTAGTTCGTTAAGTCTTTATCTTCGATCTATTAAATGTACAATACATTTGACTTCATTTTTTTTTGTTTTATGTAGAAAATAAAATCTTGTTATACTAAGCTTTTCCAAAAAAACATAAAAAAATTCGTTTGTTTTAAATTGTTAGTCTATGCAATATTAATGCATTTTGTATGTTATTGAAACAAATGTTTAAACTTGAGTAATTTTCATATTCATATATTCAAAGCAAGATTTTACAACTAAATATTAGAGTAGTGGCAGAGAAGAACTAAGATGTTCTATGAAGCACAAAGTGGCCTAATAAAAGGCGTTAAAATGGTGTAGAAAATAAACAAAATCTGTATAAACAATAACATCTAGTATTTTAATAGTCCTTCAAACATCGTAAATAATATGATTGTTTCTTGATTTATTAATAAACAAATCACTTTATCATCTTTGGATGCTCATTTTTTTAAAATTATTGATGAACGCTTTGTCAAATTCCTTTTTTTGTAAGCAAACTAACACACACTATAGCTCTTGTCTATACTCTTACAAGTGGGGAAATAAGGGGATGACATTATCTAGTTTATGATTTCTGCTCTAAATATAAAAAAAAAAATAGCATGCATTGGACATTAAGGCCCGTTTTGCCCTTCATTTCCGAATCATGGCCACCGCTTCACATATATTTCGAGGAGTCAACAGTCGACATTCCTGCATCAGGTAACAGTTTATTTCTATCAGTCACATATTTCTGGAAAAATGTCATCAACGAAACTGTTGCTTTCGAACTTCGCAAGTTGGCTGTAAGATTTGTTTTCGAACATTGGGATAACTATTTTGACGCCCTGTCCGTTGTTCTTATTTACGGAAACACAGTCATACACTCTTTTCGACAATACGCAGCTGACATGAATACTTACGGCAAATAGCGGCGTATGCTACCCCGCGGGTCGACTATTATAGAATATTTTAAAGAAGAAATTGTAAATAACCTTTTTTACACGATTGCTAAAAATGTGTGACATGATAGACTTCCAATAATGTTCTTTGCTAAATCATCGAAAACATGACGTTGTTTGTTCCTTAAACATTCTTCATCTAGTCTATTTACACTACATCTATCTTGGCAACTAGTGGAAACAAAGTGTTGGAACGATGACACAAAAAATCCAATAAAAATGATCAGAAGACTGACAGTCGAAATTCAAGTTTTCTTTCTAATTCTTTATTAACTCTTTCTCTCCTAATTGACGATATCATCGTTGATTTAACCCCATTAAATTAATTTTTGGTTTTAGAAAGTGTAACTTGTGTTCTATAAAAAGAGCATACACTCTCCTATATATCTATGCTAAAAGTAACGTTTTCTGATTACAAAAAAAAATGTATTGAGGTTTAATCATAACAGAGTTGAATGTGGAAAACGAACAATTCTGTCAGAACGTGGAAAAATAATTACTGAAATAAAGAGTTAACTAGCAGAGCTATATTATATAGCATTGGGCGGCAGGCTGTCTCCACAAAGATATGATACTGGCAGTGTCTGAATATAGTATATACAGCGTTCAATGTAAATAAAATGATGAAATACTATTTTTAGACATTACCATCATTCCGGGAAATCGTATGTTTTTAAGTACGAATTTTTAAAATGTATATATTGATCTAAGGGAAATAATTCCGCTTACATGCTTGTACCAATAATATTATGTTTATTTTAAGAACTGTATAGAGCAAAGCGCAGGATCTACACGCCAGGGACCTGAATCTAGGTGCAGATTGACGATAAAGAAAAGTAGAAATATTACTATAGAAATCTTGGGAAGCTGTAGAGTAGGGTTGAGCTAGTAAGTTGCTTTTAAGTAGAGAATATATTTGTCTTATTAATATTTGTTGGTACAAGAGGTACCATAATTTAGTTAACTAGTTTGGGTAATTAAGCATAAGAATTACCAATATGGCAACTGTTTCTTCCTATTGTAAGTTAATTCAAGAGGCCAAGACGGAACTAGAGCTGCGCGGCAAGGAACTAACCGCTTATGTCCAGCAGATAGTAGCTATGGAACAAGGAAGTATCAAAGCTATAAATAGGGAAGTGAAAGCTGAAGTGGAAAGGACTAGAAAGACACGACGCTACAACCCAATGACTTTGTATAGACACTTATTCAATGACTTCAGTCTCACAAACACACACACACACTCAAGCTCATTCACTTCAAATATAGTTCATCACTTAAGTTTTTGCTTCCGCTTACGCGTGACTAATCTAAAGAATGAAAAAAAAAGCGTACTTCTCATAAACACTTGTGGAGATTTGAAGACAATTCATGACATGACCTGGAAAGACAGAAAGAATAAGACGTAGAATTGTCTCAGGTTCATTCTATTCACAAGTCGCTCTGGAATGGAAGCTAGCTGTATAATTAATGTAGTCTTTGTTTTGGCTTTACTTCTTATAAGTCATGGTAAGTCGCCAACACAGCAGCAGCGTATACTTGTTTAATCTAGAGTGCTTCCTTTTAAAAACTTTATTGTCAGTTTAAGACACAAATAGAGATTTCAGTAGGTTTGATTTCATCGTTGTTTCTTACAGTTTCTTTTTGTATGAAGTCTCAATTGTCTTTATTGTATTCAAATGTAAGCGAACAAATAGTTGTTGGTACTATCGAAGGAATGTGTGGGCTATCTTGTGTGAGTTTCATTTACAACGTAACAAAAAACGTAATTCTTTCGTGTATCTTTAACTGATAGCACTCGAACTTTAGACCAATTTGCACTCATCTGAACTTCATTCAATTTTGGCTCGATAACAGCAATACAAAATTTAAAAAAACAAAAAAAAAACACTTAGTTAATCAAATAGTTGAAATACTAACATTATGGTTTTATATAGAAAGTGTACTTGTCACAGCGTTCCTATTCTATTTCTAATTATAACTCGATAGAATCTACCTTAGGTCTCGATACGTCTAGGTGTCCCTGGTTCAGTTCTAGTTAACAAAATGAAACAATTAATCACTAGATCAGACACATAAACTTTAATCAGCTTTACTGCATATTACCCAAGCTGGACTCTCTGTCTGACAACAAAAAACACTTCCAGTCATTCGTGCAGATTGTAAAAATAGATTATACATACATACACACATTCTTCCGTGACAGTACTAAACGACATGAATTGAAGCCTTGTGTAGAGATATAAGCAATTATTTATTTATAGAAAACATTCCAATTGACGTTAACTTGTCTATAGTTTTACACCAATGATTGTTTCTTCAACAAATAGAAACAGACATTGAGACCAAATACAGGAAGTTCACGTCGATTGAGGCATTTACATATAAATTCTACAATGTTTAGAACTAAATTGAACTTCAATGTTGCCAACTTAATAAATAAAATGACGTACAAACGGAAAAGCTAACAACAAATATACAACAGTTGTTTCTCTCTGGATGCAATTTGTTTCCTCTCATTGGCATTTTCAATACGAGAAAAGGGCAAACTGGAACGTCCTCGTATAACTAGGCGCCACATTTTCATGGAGTACTTCAGAACAGTGGTCTCCTGGTGGGAGGAGGCTTTAGATACTATCAGTGACAGATTTTTATGGAGACATCTTGCCACCCAATGCACCTAACGGCGCGGGAGTGTCTAACGCAAACCTAAGTAAGGTGCAATATCAAGTTTCAATTAATGTGTAAGAATTATTTAGCTCAACTAATCGTATTTCAAAATAGTTGTAGGTCCTACACATTAGTAAATATAAAACTGTTTAGTGTCTTCTTATTAGACTAATATCAGAAATCAAAAGATGCAGACATAGGGGGGTGGGATATGTGATTAAATTGTTTACATACAGCCGCCAGAGCAATGAAACAAATTCATTCATCTCTTTACAGCTGTTCTTTTGACATATTTATATGACTTTCTTTTTCAATAGAAATATAATTTGTTCCAATGAGATGGTCTTAACTTAATGTAATGGAAGAGGAATAAAAAAAACAAATCTACCACTGAAGCAATGGAAAGTCTCCTCTATCATACACATTTGGTTCACGTTTTGATTGCATTTCCCCGTTTTTCCTTACGTCATTTTGTTCTCCTAAATTATCTGATGTTGAGGACACTTCTCTCCCCTTAACTAAAGCTCACCCGACAACTTCAAACCCCATGGGAAAGACACTAAAAGAGAGAAAATCTTACAAAAGAGGATAGTAAAAAAAGAACAACAGATTAAACATTCTTAGCTTGACTTGCAGTGGTCTTTAATGAAAAATACATTCATAATAATATTAGTAAGTTACAGGCTGTAGAATATTTTTTTTTATCATGTTTGTCAGCCAAAGTGACTTTTTAGAACTGTTTGATCATTCGCACAAAACAAAACATAAAGTATGAAACTCCATGTTCATTATTTTTCCCAAATAGCTTTTAGTGGGGGAAAAAAAGCTTATCACCGGGTAATGCTATATTCTTTTTTTCATTTAAATCTGGAGGAAACTTAAATTCAATCAGATTAAGCTGATAGAAAGAATTTGAATGAGAAAATAGTTAAATTATAATTATATTAAACATCATTCCTTGAACAAGAGCAACCACTTAGTTGATATGAAATTTCAAGAGCAGTTTTCTTCCGGGTGCAAGCACTTGTTTTCAATGGCGAAACATTTCTAACAAAGAAATTGCACTGAAGCCTTGATTAACATCATAACACTTTATAACAAAACGTATTATCAGATTTAATATATATATATATAGTCCAGTGAATCCTTCTTAGTAGCCCTATTTGCCTTGATTACACAGTGGGCCTATTTCTTTCGGGTTTCGTACAATGAAATATGAAACATCTTGTGTATCAAGTTTTACCTAGAACAATGTAGTTCTACAAAGCATGCACGCATACATAGTTATTAAAAAAAAAACTTTACACTTTAAAGAACAGGCGGTCATTTATATGACGTGAAAAAAGTAATACAATTACGAGAGATTTACATAATTAACAACATGCCCAAGGAAAGTAGACAATGGAGAAATCTTTTTTTTTTCTTTCCCTTGAGTTTTTAGGCATTGTATAGAATGCCGGATTTGGCACTTTGCCAGTAACAGTGAGATTACTTTGCTCTTAATATGAGAACCTTAAAAGACACATTTAGGTTTGGTGATAAAAATACAAATAAGATAGATCCACACTAAGAAGAAAGTACGGTAAGCAAAATGTGTCAGAACTTCTATTTGTATAACTTTGTAATAAAGTTATGCGGGAATACCCACTGAGGTATGTGTGTTCAAAATAATGATTGTCTAGACCGTCAGACCAAATTAAACTATTATATTATCACACTTTCAAAAAAAATTAGAACGGTCAACTTAGAATTTTGCTTATGTTAATAATTAGTCATTTATTCTTTTCCCATATATATATATATATATATATATATATATATATATATATATATAACAACTGTCAAATTTGTAAGAAAATCTTTAGAAATGTTTTCGAGAACTGCGTCCATTTTATTTTCCAACTTACTTGTTTTCGTTTTTTAGACCCATGAACTATTTGATGATTTTCCAGTGTTAAAACGTGCACCATAAAATACAACATTTCTATATTTGGTTCACCGGACACACACAAACACAACTAGCTTTTCAAAACAAATTGCCGCCATAGATGAAAATTTGTAATAAAAACAATACATACATTTTCACGAATTTTTTTTTTCATTCCTGTAGACATTTGTTTAATTAACATTATATTTACTAAACTCTTTCTGCTTATTTTTTTTTCTCTATTCCCATTCTCGTACACAAATATTTAATTATTTATTAATTATACTTAACAAAACATTATTATTTTGTTTATTGTCAAAAAGAAAATAAATTATACTGATAGAGGGAAAGTTGTAAATGTGTAGTTATTATTTAAAGCATTTTCATATCTATCTGTTTCATTTATAAGATTTAGATGATTTATAAACGTTTTTTTTTATTTATTTTACTAAATCATTTAAGCATTATTTTATTTCAGGTAAATTTACTGATAGAGGAAAAACTATTATCCTACAAGAAAATGTCTCTAAATTTATGGACATTGACATAGCATCTAGTAACATTGATACTGAAAATACCATATCTATACGTTGTAATAACATCACACTGTTCGTATGTAGAAAAGATATTGTGTGTATCGAGAAAACTAAATCTAATATCTTCAATGTAACAAAAACCAAGGATGGAATTCTTAGAGTATATTTTGAAAATGTAGCTAGAATCATCCCCATTTACATAAATGGAACGTGGCAAGTTTGTAATGCTGGTGAAAGTGGAAATAGATGTGATGATACTTTAACTAGACAGGTTTTAATTTACGGTAAGTCTATTTCTTTTCCAATTTTTTTTGTTATATAAAAATAAAAATAAATATTTAAGCATTATTTCAATTTTTCTTGTATCTCTTATCCCGTTTCTTTGTCATTGATCATTATATAATACCACTGGTATGTAAGCACATGCCCATACCAATCGGTCCATTTTGTTTTTCTTTTATAGTTACAATGTTTTATTTGGTGTATTGTATAAATTGTAAGACAAATTTCATTACGGACAATAAATATTTTTATAACAGTTCTCCCTTTAACTTTGAACTTCCCGATCACCCACGTCATTTAATTTATAACTGTAGATTACCTATGGCTTCATATAGCTTCGTTTTCTTACACTTTCTAAGAAATAAATCATCGGTGGTTTCCTTGATGCCCTGGTCAAAAAAATATGCTGCTTTAGTTAGATGGAGTCTACCTTTATATATCTCTATATACACTGAATAGTTTTTTTTTATATAAATATTTTTCAAACATTTTATTTTAGGTTGTATAATGGATTTCTAATGTATATATTTTTTTTCAATTTATATTTCAGCTCAACTTGACTATTTTAACTGTACGTATCATTTTGGTGATATTGATCACATCCTGACTATTTCATGCACCATGAAGAACATTTACCCTCAAGCTGTTTGCTCATTTGATACAGACAATGTATGATATTTATTCCTTTTACTATAAAATCAAATAGTTGAACATTAATGATGTAGTATTTTGAAGAAAAAAAAAAACTAACTATTATACTAAACGATTTACTTGATTTTCTTTAATGTTAATGCTGTGATTTAAAAAAAAAAATAATTTTCGAATTGTTTTGTAAATTGTAAATGTTTCAATGTATACTGTCACTATAAAATCGGGTGCTAATTAAATTTTAGTATTGATCTTAGTTTATTTAGATGACCGAATATTTGCCAGGTGTCCGGGTTAAGAAAAGAGATAACATAACATTTTAATCGCTGAAGTTGAAATCATGAAAAAACTAAACACACAATTAACGGATAACCCCATAATTATCTAAAGGTTTTATCCAACATACGGCACGATTATTCACAAGACTCTGGAAATACAACTCGCTGTTTAGTAACACAAGACAGCAACAAAGATTCCTTCCAGGTGAAAACAACAATGTATCCAAATATCACTGGAGACATCACAGACATGAATTATGGCATTAGTATCACTTTATTCGTTATGAACGGTAGGTCAGAGGTAATAGAAAAGGTCTTTAAGCATTATGTAATAATTGACTTCAGCTATTTTTACAAAGCTTATATCAACTCGCTCACTCAGTCCGTATGTCTGTCTGGTAAAATGTTTGAACTGGATTTTCCTTCTATATTCCATTCTCAGATCAATTTAAAACTTTACACAATTATTCATTAAAGCTGACAAGACATGAATCTGTAAAAAAAAAAGCAATTAATAATTTTTGGTGATTTATCATTTTGTTTGTTTTCGAAATAAGGGTGAATAGATGCTACTTAATGAGAGATATGGATAAATACATATATGGGTTTAGTCCCCTTATTACGCGTTGATACAATTTTTTTCTTCAATTTCCCATTCTTGGATCAAGTAGAAATTTTGCATAATTATTTATAGTCGATAATAATACACCAGTGATGCCCAACTTAATTCGACCTGAGGGCCAATTTGATTTTCGACACTCGTGTCGCGGGCCATATGAACGAAAAATTACAAACACGAAATGAAATTGATCTGAAACTATTTGATTAGAAGCACAAGGATGAAGTTCTTTATTAATAAAAAGGATATTTGTTTCATCATTCAGAAAATGACTGCATTTCTCTGCTTAACCCTTAAAGTGCTGAGGCCGTTTTACAATAAGGGCATACAAAGTGGAATTACAATTCTGATGTTTAGAGGCTAAACTACCACACGCGTTTTAAGGGTTAAAATATAAGCAACACTGTAGCTAGCTTTACAACCCACGTGTTTTCTTGTCTCTTTTTTTTGTAAAGATTCTAATCGAACCTCAAATCTCTAGACGTAATTTAATAATCTTTTATTTGCGGCTCAAACCAAGAATGTTGTTATATTAGTCTTATAATGTATTTTATATATTGTTCGTTTTTTGAACAGCCACACGTTCTTGATAAAGCAAACGTGTTGGCTTATTATATCATGTTTCGCAAACAAAAAAAAGTAAAGACCCGTTCATTATTCCTGGTAGATTCTAATTCACAGTCCCATTTAAGGGGAGGTACACCTAAAAAATCTATTTACGTTAATATTTATCAGAAATTTATCAAACTTGTATGGTTGATACAGTAATTCATCCTGATTTTAAAAACATAGAAAAAATGTGTTTGACTTTTGTGGTTGCCATGGAAACGGCCGCCATCTTGTTTTTTGTATATGATTTTTAAAATGCTATTTCTCTTTAACTAATAGACAAATATAAGTCAAATCTGTTTCATTTGAAAAAGGAAACAACAAAGAAAAAAGTGACATCTCAAAATTTATTATATTTTAATATTTGTTTTTAAAATGTAACAGTAAAGTTAATCATTCTTTTTTTTAAAGAAAAATATATTTTTTTTACATTCATGTCCATAGAAAATGAAAACCTAACAAGATATTTAAAAAATCAAGATGTCACATGAAAGTATTACAATAGATCTTTAAGTGTTTCAAATTTCATGTAAATATCTGTAATGGTTCTAAAGATATATAAATTTTAGTGAATGCATTTTTGGAAAACGGCCATTTTGAGAAAAACTGATTTTAAATAAAATGATGTTTGTAAAACTAAGTTAACTAACTATATTTGAATATATAAAACTTGTAAGTTAAAGAACAACATGTAAACTAGTGTTATTCAAAATGTCACATCATTAAACCAACTAGTTTTTAAGTTATAAGACTTTTAAGAAGACTAATCAAGAAAAAACAGAAATGAGAAAAAAAGCAAAAATTGAGAACTTCCATAAAAGATTTAAAATTGTCCAGATGAATATGAAACTCCTTCAGCTTCAATAAACTGCAATTCTTTACGTGCCTTAGCCTCCTTTCTTAACAACAGTCTCCTTTTTACAACTTGTTGTTTTTTATAAGCTGCATTTTTCAAGCGTTTCTTAAGTCTCAATAATCCAAGTCGCTGGCTGCTTTTGCCTGGCAGTTGAAAAAACTTTTTATTTCACTACCAAAAGAAAAGCCAAAATTGAATTGTCCTGCTGCAGCTAAAACAGAAAAGTTAACTTTTTTTAGTGAAGAAAATCTTGATTTGCTGCAAATATTCCAAATACATGAATGAAAAGACTCATTCGCATTTTGAGTTGAGCCAAGCAAACATCGTTGTAGAAGTTGAGGCTCTGACAATCTTTTGTATATAGGCTTCAGATGTTCTGCTAGTAAGTCATAATTGAGAGGCGTATGTATATGGAGATTGTGTTTACCAGGCTTTACATTTTTTGCCTCACAAGACTTATAAAAACACCAAGAATCTGCACCTGAAGGACACAGATGATGCATCGGCCTCTTATCGGTCAAAAAATTGTGATACATGCTCGCAAGTATAGCATTTCTCATTTGCTTAGCATCATTATGTTTCCGTATCGCTCTGGTGTAATACTTGGACAGTTTTTTGATTGTTTGTTGTGTAAGTTTACCTACACCATTACCTCCAAGTGAAATTCCTTTCTTGCTACAATCTGTAACCAAATTACGGAGTGCAGTGCCCATCCTTTTCCCCACATGGTTGACACACTCTTCTTTTGTTATAGGTACATCTCCATAGGGTTTTATTTCACAGACTTTATTAAAGGCTTTAGAATCACCATCTGACAACATAGTGGTGTAGCGCAATTTGAACTTCTCAATAGATCTCCTCCACAAGATCTCGGCCGCATGTGTTTCCATCATTCCAGATGATCCTGAAAAATTTAAAACAAAAAGTTAATGGAAAGACAATAAACTGTTTTGTATGCTGTTTTTAAATAATTTAAAAAAACATGTCAGTATAAAAATGAATCTAGATTTTAATTACTGTAAAAGGTTTTAAAACAATAGAAAAATATCTCACCTGTATAATTGATATCACAATCAGGTTTGTGGGATTCAAACCATTCTTTGTAGTGTGCAGGAGATTGTGCTTTTAGTCTAGTACCAGTTGTGCTACAAGTTTGGCAAAAGCTAGATAGTACTTCAAAATCAATGACATAGCCTGTCAATACATCTATGACACAGCTAACACCTATCATTGATTTATGTCCTCTGGTCATCCAAGTACCATCAAATGAAATGGCAATGTCCAAAATGTCATCATCACTTAGAGCTGAATGGCTATTTTTTGCATGTTCCTTTCTTACAAGTCGAATAGTTTTACTATGCAAAGCCTGACGAACATCTTCAGCATCCTTATAAATGGACTTTGTCCTGTTGTAGACATGATTGGCTGATAGACTCGGTAGGTCTAAATGTTCACAAAATTTGTTGAAAGTTAATGGTCCTAGTCCACACAACGAGGAGGCAACAACAGCAGATGTGTTGATGGAAAATTTTTTATCATTGAGTGAGCGTTCAGATGTAAAAACATCATTAACCACAGTGCCACAATTATCGCAGTAAAGTTTCAGTTTTAATACAAGTCCGAAACGACTGTTGTCATCTGAATGCAAAGTTAGACCATCAGCATTACAATAAGGACACAGAAGAGGTGAAAGCAATTTTTCAATTTGACTAATGTCAATGATTGTTCTATATGTCTGTTTAGCTGACTGATCATTAAATAGAGAGCTAGAGCTTCCAATGTCCATAGCAGGAATATCAACAGTTTTTTTTTTGGAACTTGTTTGCAAAGACAACAACACCGACGAGTTAGCTGGAGTTGAAGGAGCTGGTGTTACTTTGTCTAGATCTAGTTCATGATCTTTTCGACATAGGCCAACAGTGTTCTTCATCTTGGCAATCTTGCGAGCCTCTAGAAGTTGTTTACTTCTTTTTTTTAATCTTCCCATGGCTAGCACTAGAGCTAGAATGTCTAGAGCAGTAGAGCTAGATGATACTAATGCTAGTAGATGTGATGATAATTATGGATAAGACTTAGATCTAGTCAAGCTCAAATAAGAATGAACTTGAAGACAATCACTGAATAAGTCACAATCGTAGAACTTAAAAGTCTAAGCTCTAGAATATTATCAATATAGATCTAGACTATATATTTTATAAATCGAATCTATATAAATCTAGACTAGAATAATATGATATCCACAGGCAATCCAGCAGAGTCGCCAGAGAGACTAGTCTGATTAGTTATAGTATTAGAATTATTAGATCTACAACAATTTTTCACATACGATAATTTCAACAAGCTGTAGTCAGTTCAGCCATTTATTTTCGATAACCTGAGGTACACAAAGTCGCTAGGGGAATCCTAAGAATAGACCAATCAGAACGCAGCATTTATAGCGGGGCTATATTTACACCAAAACTAATCAAAAAGAGTACGTAAGTTTCTAAATATAGCGAAAATGTGCTAATAAAAGATTAGGAAGTGATGCCAAATCTTAAAAGATCTTTGGACGCTGAACAAATTGATACCAAATATGACTATTTTATTTGCAATGCACAAAAATTTTTAAACCTGTAACTATGGAGAATTTTTGCATTTTCTTATAAAATCGTCATTAATATACACCCGAAAAATGTAAAAAAAATATGTTTTAAAGCATTATTTTAAAAAAATTAAAGTACTTATCAATTAAATAAATGGATAAGCTATCTAAATATGTTTAAATCTAAAAATCGATTTTTGGGTCCAAAATTTCGATTTCCAAAGGTGATCCTCCCCTTAAAAAACGCACAAAAGTTTAAGGTCATAATACCAATCCACCAGAGAAAAATTGAAGTCCCTAACATAAATAAGGATATATTATTCAACATTTTAAAAAAAAAGGGCAAGGGGGGGGGGGATTTTATACACTTTGTGCCGCCGTTACGACGGGCCGGATAGAACCACGGCGAGGGCCGGATCTTGTCCGCGGGCCGTATTTCGGACATTATTGTAATACACGAATCTATCCAAAAATTAACCAATAAGTTAATCATTTAGTACTAATTAATACAGTTGTTTAATATAGAAGAAAGGGAGATTAACCCCATAATTTTCAAATAAATGGCAGTACTTAGCGGTTCCTTCCCTTAAATAAGGTGTTTTTTTTTTAAAGTATTATTTTTCTATAGCATATTTCAAAATAAGGCCAACTTGTTATATCATTACCTCTTACAAGTACTTTCTATTTAAAGTAAGTAGGCTCAACTCATCAAAGACGTGTTTCGTAGAAGGAAATAGCACATCAATATACCTCTGCAGTTGTGTGGAAGCTCTACTAGAGAATGTTACAACTGATTCATATACCGAGACAGATGCATTCATTGGTATATAACGTTGTTTATTTAATTTTAGTTTCATTATATGTTATGCTATTTTAAAAAATAATTCTCTATTATTCCAATACAATGAGTTTTACGTAGCTGAAATCGAATTTTATTTCGTAAACCAAGAATTAATACTCGATTTTAAGGGGAAAACAAATAAAGTCACTGCTACATTTACCTGGCCGTTCTAATTGCAATTTGTATGATTTAATTGTTTTAATAACTTTTTAAAAGAAGATTTGCGTATATATGTTACAATGCAGTATTTAGTTGACTTAAGCTAGAATTTCATTATGAAAAAGTGATATAAAGAAATAAACACATCAAATGTCAATAAAGAAAAGACAAACAATCCTATTATTTTTTCCATTAGTTTGATATAATCAATATTGGAGGGTTAACTTAAGTCCCATGAACTCAATTATTCGCAAAGTAAAACTTCATCAATTCTGAGAATCTCAATCTGTCTGGAAGAAAGCATTGCAAAATCAAAGTCTTAGTGCAACTCTGTAATAGTTGTAAACACTGTAAAGGTTCATTGTTCGTTGAAGTAGTAGTATACTATTACACATAAGGCTGGTTACTAGTTGTGTGTCGCGAATGTCGTATGCTGCTGGGTTCGTGCTTCCTGGAGTCTAACTTGACACGTGTTAGACACAGACTTTACAGATTGACTCAAGTTCACTTTGGCAGACAAATATAATGTTTATTTAATGACGATAAAAAATACTGCACCTTATTGGCAGTTACATCAAGACTTCCGATGTGAAACATAATTACATCCGCATAACAGCGGTATTGAATGTCCAAGATGATAAGTTACAGAATAAACCACAAGTAACGATAAACTTCACAGTTACTACTTTACTTTCTAAATCCAGAGAAAAACTATCAAAATACTTAAGTCCGTACTGGACCAAAATATACTACTTGACTTAAAGTTACAACTCGACTTTCAAAGTCGCTACTGCTAAGATAATACATAACTGCCTCGTTCAGAGGATAACACTTGACTCTTTCTGACTGAACTGACTGAACTCCATGTCACTTTTATTCAATCTACTTCCTGTTTTCTACATCAGGAATTCACAAGTCTTTTCAACGTCTTAACCTGAGGTGAACATTAAATCTTGCAATGTCAACTGAGACTGGGACATTAAATGTTTGTAAAATGTTTTATATGTTTCGGATGTTCCTTCAGAGTTGAAGATAGTTTACTTCCTAGTCCAAACCTCCCGCAGGACGACGGGGGATGGGAGCGAGCAGGGTTTGAACCCGGGACCATCGATAAATCCGAACGACAGTCCAGCGTGCAAACCGCACGACCAGGCAGCCATCCAAATCAGGCAATGTCAACTGAGACTGGGACATTAAATCAGGCAATGTCAACTGAGACTGGGACATTAAATCAGGCAATGTCATATGAGACTGGGACATTAAATCAGGCAATGTCAACTGAGACTGTGACATTAAATCAGGCAATGTCAACTGAGACTGGGACATTAAATCAGGCAATGTCAACTGAGACTGAGACATTAAATCAGGCAATGTCAACTGAGACAGAGACATTAAATCAGGCAATGTCAACTGAGACAGAGAAATTAAATCAGGCAATGTCAACTGAGACTGAGACATTAAATCAGGCAATGTCAACTGAGACAGAGAAATTAAATCAGGCAATGTCAACTGAGACTGAGAAATTAAATCAGGCAATATCAGCTGAGACTGGGAGTTAAATCAGACAATGTCAGCTGAGACTGAGAAATTAAATCAGGCAATGTAAGCTGAGACTGGGACATTAAATCAGACAATGTCAACTGAGACTGGGACATTAAATCAGGCAATGTCAACTGAGACTGAGAAATTAAATCAGGCAATGTAAACTGAGACTGATGAATTAAATCAGGTCATGTCAGCTGAGACTGGGACATTAAATCAGGCAATGTCAACTGAGACTGGGACATTAAATCAGGCAATGTCAACTGAGACTGGGACAATAGGATAGGGTATAAAAACGTATTATTGTTAAGTACATCTAATGGCACTAGATCTAACCTATGCTGCAAGTCCGTGAAGCGGTACTATCAATACAAATTCAATTTAAAAACCTAAATATTTTAATATTACAAACTTCAATTGCATAATAAAAAAGCACAATACTTCAAGTAAAAAGACACAAACTGGTCCAAATGAAACTTAATAAAAACAAACGCATGTTCACTTTAGGCCTACTTTTAAAAGGATCATCAGAGTCTTTTGTTACAGCCTAGTCTGAGTTCTGTGTGTGTGTGTGTGTGTTACTATCATGGGTATTTTGAGCTATATTAAGCTTTCTGCAAGCTTTCAGTGTGTTCTGGGAAAATCTTCTGACAAAATAATTGTTACTGTTATCACATGCACTGCCAAGTTTCACGTTGAATCCTAAAATTCAAATATTTCAAGTAACACTTATCTAGTTCAATGCTGCATTACCCAATGGCTTTTTATGTTTCAAGTTGTAAAGCATAATACGAAACGTATCGATGATCGCGGTGTATTCTTTATAGATATTTGTGAACAGAAATGTCAGTGACTAGTGCATAAAACTAGTATCATGTTACTTATGACTAACTACTTCGTTCTTATTTCTTTAGAAGCAACATTAAATAGAGAGAACTCTCAGCTTGTTTACTGCAATACAACTACTCAACTATCTGAAAGGACAACATTGTCTGAAAATATTCCAAAGCTGAGTTCAAGTAAGTCTACAACTTCCTTGATATATATGAAGGACACATCAGTTTCATCACAGCCTCCAATAGACTTTGACCACACCAGACAGGGCAATATTTTAACTAAGGACATAATTAAGAGAAAAAAATCCACATTAAAGTGGTCCATATTATATTGATTTAAACATGGGATAATATTTTTGTACCTCGACATAAAATATACTTATGTTATTTTATGTTTATAGCGTATTTTGATTGATTACATCTGTTCACATGAATTTATCATTTTACAACTTGAGATCCCTGTATTAAGGCCCTAATGCATTTCTTGTTGATTTTTTAATTAACCAAACCACCTGAACACAACAGCTCATGAAAATGTGACGTTATATCAAATGGTATATTATAACGAGGCGCACCTTTTCTTGACTTAACGTAGCCACAAACAGTATCAGGGAAGGTAAGCCTATGTTTAATTACTATTCATATTGTCTAAATATTTTTCGTTAATTTATATTAATGAAATTTTATGAAATAAAAAGTTATAATATGATGATGTTAAATTTGGGGCTCTAAAAATATTTATTTGAAGTGAACTCCAAATAAAGTAAGAGTTAGACATGGTTTTAAGTTAAAAGATTAACTCGTTTTCAATACAATACAAGACACTAGTTTAGCTCAGCAACTAGGAAGGTAGGCTGGATACACAACTCGTAGTTCTCCCAATACTGACATGTACGTTTTGGCTCAATTATTTGAATTTTGTATTTCACAAGTTTATTTGTCTTAGTTAATCGTAATTATCGTAGTCTGTTGATCAAATGTGTCACTTATCTTTTTTTATATTAAAAGACTATTAATTCAGACCACAGAAGCACTAGCTAAGCCTATAGAGATTATTTCACATTATTTTTCTTTATTTCAGATATTATTGACATTGCAGATTGTAGTTACATGTCGTGTGGTAATTGGACATTTCCCATTGTCCTCACCACTTTCAGATTGTTATTAGATTTTGATACAATAACAAAGATCGCAAATAAACAGATCACAAGCAGAGGACGATTTAGTTTACTTCATCAGTCACACATTATTAAATAAAGAACGTCATACGTGTAGTTAAGTGAAATACTGATTTGTCTTTCAGCCTTTGAGGTTGAAAATAGTGTCCAACTGATGGTGTTTATGAGGCTGTAACTTGGGTTGTAGTTCCAGAGCAGTGGCATGGTACATTCGTCGAACATTGTTTTATCGCCTCTGGGACTTTCACTAGGAGTGGAACATACTCTCTGTAAGTAGTTACAATTACTGGTATAAAGACTGTTATTATAGCCTGTCTGCCAACACGTGTCCTCATCTATGTAATAAATTGGCTAAAAATAGCTTAGAATAAAATATTTTCTTGGAAAATCAATGTTTCGTAAAGTTCGATGCAATGTTAGTCAGTTTTTTCAATATGGCATGATTCTTAAATTATTTATATTTTTAGCTTCAAGATATATATCGTAATCTAGTTAAATTTAACTTGCCTCAAGCTACAATTGTTGTATTGTTACAGTAGTTAAGCAGTGTTATGGAGTGTGTGTGTGTGCGTGTTTGTAATTGTATGTTTCTTTAGTGACTGTGGGAAGAGGTTAACGGTTGGTTGTGAATAATGCATGACAGGTGCTATTGTCGTCACTTGGTCTTAGTTAGGACTGAAGACTCCAGAACGTGTGACTAAAAGGTTGTGTTATTGTAGAGTGATTTATTTTAGAAAAATGTTATTACTAAAGTCTGATACATTTCTTGTATCAACTTGATTTTGTCTATACCACAATACAAGTTCCATTTAGTTTTGTTCACAAAGAAGTTATTTGAAGTTTTATTAGTAAATATTTATTACGCGTAGAGTGGTTTAGTTTTCTACTAGCAGTTTTGTGCTATAAGCCAACGATCGTCTATAACAAGCAGGACCCAACCTTTCAAGACTAATGAAAGAAATAAAGAATATACTTTTCTTAAAATATCTAGTCTACATTTGTATATATTAACATAACACATGGTATGCATCTAACTAAGCATTATTGAGTCTTAGCCAAGCTTGTCAATCTCTTGTGTGAACTTTTTATAATTTCTAGTTATTTGAATTCGTTAGGATTTGTTACTGTTGTATCTTGATTAAATATGTTACTTATCTTGATATATTACAAGACTATTAATTCAGTACACAGCAGCACTTGCTAAGCTCAAAATGGCAAGACTAAGGCATAGCCATCTACACCAAAATCAGACTGATGTGTTCCCATGCTTGCAAGTCATGTATGCTGATTGCAGAGCTAGAGAGGAGGATCCTATCAATGGGATTGGGATGATACAGAAGTATCCTAGGAATCACATTCAAAGAACGCATCACAAACTATGAGATTAGAGACAGGCTTACTGCAGTGATTGGACGCCATGATGACCTGCTAACTACTGTCAAAAAAAGCAATTAAAGCTCTATGAACAAATTATAAGGTCTTCGGGATTCGCAAAGACCTTCATTCAGGGAACAGTACCAGGACAAAGAAGAGGCAGACAGAGAAAGCGATGGGAAGACAATATAAAGGCTGAAAAAGGTTATATGTAATGCGTAAGACAGAGATAATCGGAGAAAGATGGTCGACAAACCTTGCGTGGTCCTCAAAGTCTCCAACAGACTACAGGATAGATAAATGCAAAGTTGAAATGTTTTATTTAGTGTAACTCATTTGTATGGGAAAGAAACAAGAAAAATAAAGACTGTTAGACTCGAGTAATTTTAAAAAAACACAAAAAAACAACACATTACAACACTAACACAGGAAAACTTAATGAAAACAGACATCCTTTTGATACCAACGTGGCCTTGTTAAGTAACCCCCACCCCACACAAGACGATAAATTATGTTTACAAGCGTACTTCATTCACGTGATTTCAGCTAGTGAAGACAATAATGGCTTACACATTGGGAAACACTTATAACCATGATTTATTCAAGCGTAATAAATCTTATTTGAATAATCTCTATAGGAAACGTTTAAATTAATAAACCTATTTTAGCTAGCTAACAAACTATGGTATGCATTTTATGGAAACTGTCGCAGGTACATAAAGCTATGATTTAAATTGTTACGAATCTGCTCTGCGCAAGACATTTTGCACAATGTATCACAACGTAGACATTGGTAAACACAAGAATAAGTCAAACAAAGGGAGATTGTTATGATCTAAATAAGAAAGTGCTATTGAGTATTATTTGTTACACTGTTTGACTATTTGTTATTAAATTAGAAGTATTATACTACCAGGTGGATGCATTGTTCAGTGTGACAGGCTTGCTTTCAAGACAACTACAAAAGACATATGGTCATAATAACTTTGGGTCGTAAAAATCGAGATAAGATTTAGACTTTGGCGCCTTCCGTCATAAAATGACTAAGGCTATTATTGTATTTCTTCATGTGGTACTAGGCCTCTATTTTGGAAAGACATTCGCAAACCCATACATAATATGTGAAATTAGCACCCATTTAGAAAATAGAAATAGAATGATTGCTCTCCATTGTGAGCTACAACTGACCAACTTGGATACTGGAGCTATATTAAGGTCTGGAAAACAAGTTCTTATCTACAATATAGACATAAAGAACAAAGTAAGATTTGATTTGAAATACAAAATGGGTAATATTCAAAGAAACATCTCATTTTCAATCATTACAGTTAGTCATTTTATCATGGACAAATAAACATTAGAGGCAAGTGCGGAAATTCCCGCTGAAAAACTGTTCAATATACAGAGACGTAAGCACAAGATTTTATTTTTGAATCAAAACATTAATACAATTTGTATTGATGTGACCAATAAGTAGTATTTTTTCCATCCCAAACAAATCTACATTAAACTTTCACATAGAGCCGTTATAGAAATACACGTTCTGTATCCACCTTTCCATAAAGAATTTATTTTTCTAAAATAAGGCGACAAAACAATTAACATTTTTAAAAAGTATATCTAATAATAATCCTTACCATACGAATCAGAATGTGTTCTGTTACTACGAACGAACTGCCTTTGAGACTTGCTTTTATTGTGGTATCATTGTAATTATTATTACTATTTTCGAAAGGTTGTCATTACCAGAAAGTGGCAATGGATATAAACACTCCACTACCTCTAAAATGATTCGAAATGGCATGCGTCTCAAATAGCTTCTGACAGTCAGTCCAACTCCTAGCTTTCACGTGTGTCTTAGATATTGAGTCCAGCGGAATGTTTTTACTAACAGGAGAAGAGAGCAATCATGGGGCCAGATTTAAAAAAAAACAACTTTTGAAACACTTGTGGGGCCAGTAAGAAAACAACTATTAAGTTTTAAGACACATGAGAATGCTTTGGATCACAAGTTCCGATTAAGGTATTCCCTTTTTAAAAAAATACATGCCAAAAGCAATCACCCAGATACTCCATTTTGTTCCCACTTCCCCTTTCCAACTGGTCCAGACAAGTGATAGGATCATAGCGTATTGAGACAAGTGATAGGATCATAGCGTATTGAGACAAGTGATAGGATCATAGCGTATTGAGACCAGTGATAGGATTATAGCGTATTGAGACAAGTGATAGGATCATAGCGTATTGAGACCAGTGATAGGATTATAGCGTATTGAGACAAGTGATAGGATCATAGCGTATTGAGACCAGTGATAGGATTATAGCGTATTGAGACAAGTGATAGGATCATAGCGTATTGAGACCAGTGATAGGATTATAGCGTATTGAGACAAGTGATAGGATCATAGCGTATTGAGACCAGTGATAGGATTATAGCGTATTGAAAGCTAAATCATGAATTAGCGCTAAACAAAAACGATTGGTCTAAAATATTTCTAATCGCACAGATGTATTTTTTTAGTCTTGATCTATTACACAGACACACACACACACAAATCCTGGCTATCACAATGCTAGCAATAAAAGTATCTGTATAAATCAATTCACTGAAGCCCTTACCAAGGTCAATGACCAGTGTGCAATATGTATATACAAGGCAAGTAACACTGTAACATGTAAGGTGAGGATAAAATGGATAAAAGTGAACAGCACTTAAATCCTGTCTTATATCTGTTTATATCTAAATAGATAGAACTACACAGAAGCTGGTATATTAAACAACGATTTCAGATCTTGAGACTTTTAGAACAGCTAATGTCAAGATATTCTATTTTAGTGTTAACGAAGGTGCCATGTGGCCAGCTCAACGACCACCAGTCTTTAATTTTTCTCCTAACAATGTCAGGTTCCCATTAAAGTTGGTCTTTATTAAGATCTGGATCTAAATTCATCGTTTTGAAAACCGAGCGCCACGCCCTTTTAGTATATTGGTACTAAATGATGCTCTGCAGTCCATCCGGTCGGTTGGTATAAACAATGATGCATAAATACTATATGAGACTTAGACTTAGGTCCTCCCGCGCCGATCGGCGCATTGCGCGGCAAGCTGTCTCCATAAAGATATGTCACTGGCAATGTCTGAAGCCTCCTCCCACCTGGTGTCCACTGTTCTGAGGTCTGAAGGTGTGTCGCCAAATAATACGAGGACGTCCCTGTTTGCGCTTTCCTTGTTTTGGCTTCCATGTTATCGCAACTCTTGGTGTGCGTAATTCATTTTGACATAGAACATGTCCCGCAAACCTCATGCGACGCTTTGTCACAACCTCACTAACTGTTCGACTCCCAGTTCGGCATAGGATTTCCTTTTTGAGACTCGATATGTGTAACTGACTCCCAAAAAATTTCTCAGCCATTTTTGTTGAGCCACATTTAGTCTTTTCTCAATTTTGACAGATGACTTTCATGTCTCACTTGCATATATAGCAGTTGGAATGACGATTGTGTTGAAAAGGTGTATTTTTGTCTCTAGTCCAATGGCTTGGCTAGTCCAAATAGGCTGCAACCTTTGAAAAATGTTCCTTGCCTTTCCTATTCGGCACTCTACATCATGGTAAGCATCTCCATCATTTGTTATGATGCTGCTAAGGTACGTGAACTTGTCCAGCTCTACAACCTTTGACTCGCCAAGTCTGACGGGGACACCCTTTGCCTTATATCCCACTCGCATAATTTTAGTCTTATCCAAGTATATAAGAGTGCCACTAAATAATGTATTTACCTTTACCTATTCCATAGTCTTTGGGGCACCATGCAAGATTTGTCAACCGTCTTTCTCCATTCATCTCTATCTTTTGCCTTAGTTAGAACCTCTTTCTATGGCAGGCCCGTCCATTTGTTTATGTTGTCCTCCCATAACTTTCCTGTCTTCCTCCTCTTCTTTTTCCTGGTACTGTTTCCTAAGTGTATTTTTTATGAATAAATTTTAAAATACTGTTTAAATAACCCCGACGATATAAAACTTAATTCATATTTAAATTAATAACGCCCTGCTTGTTTATGCCTAGATGTATTTTTTATATGCATTATTTTTCGGATGTCTTAATTTTAATTTTTTAGTTAAAACAACATGAAGAATAAACATAATTTTTTTATTTATTTTCTTTAATGATGGATATGAAGTGCATATCTCTAGATCGATTTATGTAGGCCAATAATCTATTGACACTATCATTAATATTTACATATATGAGGACTTTATGCTTGAAATCCCACTGGATTTGAATTCTTTTCTTGATAACAATGTGTCAAGTATAACATTTGCCCTTGTGTTGTTGTTTTTTAAGTTTTTAGTTTATTTTGTGCTCCAAACAGAAGTGCTAGGCCAATTTCATTCTGTGGTGCTAATAACTGCACACACGTTATAATAAAGATTTTAAAATACACAAAAAAGTTGGTCATTATACAGTAATTAATGGGGTATCTAGGAGGGGTAGCACCTCTAGTGGACAGGCAGTCTTACCCTCTTTTTGAGGTTAGCTTGGCTCACTCTTGGTCCTCACTCGGTACCCAACTCTCACCTGTGGCTCCCAGGTGCTACCATGGTTAAATTAGTAATGTGAGAAGCAGGAAGTAAATAAGATGATTTTTTGACAGCATACAATCTTACATTTTACATTTTTTCGAACATTCCTGAGCGCTTATTTCTGTATACTTCATTCTAGGTGAATGTTATTTTAGTATAAGTATGAGTGTGTCGTAGGGCTTAAGTTCACCTATAAGTTGTGACCTCGTGAGCCTGTCCAGTGGTTCAATAGGTTAATGGTAGTATATATATAGTTCGTCCATCGTGGTTCGATGATGACCACTTTGTCATCCAGGGGACTGAGGGCTTTGCACTGGGGTTTTATGCCTCCTCATGTGGCTGGTGAGACCTATGTTAGCCCGGAATGTTCGGCCGCACACTGGGCAGGTTATTCCAGCTGGAGCTAGTGTCGTTTGCCTCGCTTTTTTTCTCTGGCGTTTTTCTTCTGCCAGCGTTGTTCTTTTTTCCTCAGCAACCTGTGCGCCAATTTTTACAGCGCGACGCCATCATGCTCTGTCATGTGGTAGTATAAGACTGTATGTGTTTGTGAGGCGGGACCTCTGGTTAGAAAACTAGCAACATCCAAAAAGACCTGTTGTCTTTTGCTCAAATAGTGAAGATTAAGCTTTGAAAATGTGCTGTTAATTTAAAACCATGGGACAAAACAAGTTTGCTATAAGCATTATAAAATTAAATGTAAATGTATTAGTAATAGAATACAGTTGTTGTTGTTTTTTTAAAGCATCACATTGCATTTTTATAGGAAAGTTAATCTCTTATTCTAGGGTATGTCAACTGTACATATTTGTATTAAATTTGTAATACATATGTCATGCATGTGTAATACATTTGTAATGCATTTGTAATACATTTCTAATACGTTTGTAATACATTTGTATTAAATTTGTGATACATTTGTAATACATTTGGAATCATGTTTAATATAATAAAAATGACATTGCAAGTTGTTTTTTTTTCATATTTCTAGAGGCGCGGTGAATGAGTGGTAAAGCTCTTGGCTCCAGGGGGTACTGGATTTGAATCTTTGTGAAAACTGGGATTTTTACTTTCGGGGTCTTTAGAGTCCACTCAGCTCTAATGGGTACTTGACATTAGTTTGGGAAAAGTAAAGGCAGTTGGTTGTTATGCTGGCCAAATAAAACCCTCGTTAACTGTGGGCCACAGAAACAGATGACCTTTAATTTATCTGCCTGTAGATCACAAGGTTAAACTTTACTTATATTCTTTTTTATAAGTAATATTCTTTTTTATAAGTAGTGTAGGCTGCCTTGTCGTGTGGTATGCGCTCTGTACTTCTACACTGTAGTTCGACGGTCTTGATAGTCCCGGATTCAAAAGATGTCAGTGGCGTAGTTAAGGTGGGTAGAAGGGATTAAATTTAAAATCTTCTCAGGTCCCCAAATGAGTTTAAGTATTTCGCCATTATCTCATTTCATGATGTCGAGTATCAAAATGCTTGGACCCCTAAGGAGATCAAATCCCCCGGGCCGCCGAATCCCTAGCTACGCCACTGAAAGATGTAATTATTTTCATATCTGGAGGAACTTTCGAAACATGCTAAACATTTTAAAGTCTCCACTGAAGTAAAAGTTAGCACAACGCTGTTGGAAGGAAAATGATAAGTACGGTAGTTCAGCTGGTCTGATTGCTAAACGACAATACAATAGAATCATTTCCTAAAGTAGATTCTTATTGGCATGCAACTAAATGTAAAAACAACCGACTTGCTACTTTCATAAAATGGAAACTATTTTACGCTTTGAAGATTTGTAATCCTTCCACATTTTCTGTCTTAAGTAACCTGGATAAGACTACTCCTTTCTTCCTTACGATTACTTAGTAAGTAGTTTCATTAAAATGGTGACATTCTCAATCTTAATCTAATTGGATTATTTCATGCCAAAGTTTGTATTCATTATATTAACATCATATGAATCAATATCTATCTATGTTTATATAGATGTACCAGTTTTATGTATCTCATGTTTACATAGGTATTTTCATATTAAATTGTGTTCATATTGCAAAGAACGAAATGATATATGTTTGCTTATGTTTATTACAAAGAGCGAAGATCCAAAAATGTAAAAATGACACTCAAACGACATGTTATTTGTGACATCAAACAAAACATGTCTTTTAGAAGCTGTATGTAAAATAAGTTACAGTGGGGCCCCAGGCCTATGATTCATATTAACTTCATCTGATAAAATGACATTTGTATATGAACTATTAGTAGAGTTTTAAAAAATAGTAAAGTTCCCCTTTCAAACCTTGCGGTCTATAGGGCAGATGATGTAAAGTTCCTCTGTTTCTGTGGCCTACGGTTAACGAGGGTGTCATGTGGCCAGCAAACGACCAAGCTCCTTTACTTTCCCCAACTAATGTCAGGTACCCATTAGAGCTGGGTGGACTCAGAGGCGCCCGAAGATCCCGAAATTAAAAATCCCAGTCTTCACCAGGATTCAAACCCCGGTTCGGAAGCCAAGCACTTTACCGCTCAGCCACCGCGTCTCCCAGTTGAGTTATACATGACCTATATTTCGTAAAGCCGTGTTTTTTTTTTTTTTTTGGGGGGGGGGGGAGTTAGGATGTTATGTTTATCTTTTTTTATGTAACTACATAATTTTACTTTGATTCTTAAAGCCATTTCATTGAGTTTTTATAGCATGAAAAAAACTGTTGTTTTTTATTTTTTGTTTTGTTTTTGGAATAGCTTTTATATAGCGATATTTTCATGCTTATAGCATGCTCAGAGCGCTATGGTTAAATCTCATTTGTGGACCACTGGTGTCTTAGAAATGGTCTTCGGTACCTCCAGGCGCTCATTAAACACAAGTCTGCTTGAGTCAGGTGTCACTAGGTAGCCTAGCCATGCCCAAGCGTGCTGAGCATCTCGGCCGCACACCCCAGTGTGTTAGAATGTTCAAATAGGTCAGTCATAAGTCAAGCATTTTGTTTGCTGGTTTGTTTGACATGTTTTGGATCTTCCTTCAGTATTGAAGATTATTACATCATATCCTAAATCTCCAGCTGGATGGCAAGCAGGGGTAGTTGCAAACTTCAAATGTTCTAGTTGGAGCCTAATGAAAGAGGTGTACATATAATATTATATATATATAAATTATCGCTTAAGAGTATAGTATTTAATTTCATAAATGGTAGCAATGAAACATCTTTCAACTCAAAAAAAATTAATTTGCACTGACAAAGCTAATTATTATGAGAACAAAACTTAGGCATCATGCCCTAGATGCAACACCAAGATGCAACTCTCAATAAGGCCTCCAAAAGATCCTTAAAAAAATTATGGGAAATATTATTTAAACTAACAAACATTTTCTATTACATCTAATTAGACCTACTTGTTTTGTTTCTTGATCTGACTTGTAGATTACCGTTCTGCTAATACTTCTTCTAAAATATAATCCTACTCACATTTTTATATGATGCAAATAGCGTGTTGGATACATTCAAATTGGATTCTCCGCACCGTACAGTCGTAATCACTTACATATTTGGTTGGGGAGAGGCAGAAATAACCTTCCCACCCTCCGGTCAGACCAATACTTTTCTTTTGTATTTCCTACACCTGGTGGCGACTGAGATCGAGATAAATTGAGGTCTTTCACAAAGGCCGCGGCATACAGTTTAAGATCAAAAGAAAATCTGCTGCTGATGACAGACTAAAACGACTAAAAAAAGGCTTAATCGACCACCGGTGGACAATAGTTATGCTTGCTCAAGATGTGGCAAAATATGTAGGTCACAGTTGGGGCTTCGTAGTCACTGCATTCTTGGGACTCGAAGACAAGGCTTATTAATATTATTAAATGCCTATATTTCTATATAATAGGTTGTGAGATTCTACATTTTTGTTTCAATAGAATCCAATTCGTCTGGCGACAGTCTTATGCTCAAGAACAAAAGGAGCCACTTGTATACATTTTTGGCAGCATTGAAATAATAAATGCAACTATATATTTGTGTTTTTCTAACTTAATGTCTTTATGATCTCTTACAGTTTGAAAAGTTCTTGACCTCCTAGATTAGTTCAGTGCCGATACAGTGTTTCTGTTGTCCTTATATGCGTCTGTTTTTTAAAAACAATAAGATGCAGTTCTGATTTTTGTGTTTGTATTGATGGCATTCAGTAATTCTAAAGCTGTGTCTAAAATATTCTAAAGCTGTTCCTTTTTTTTCTAAAGCTGTGTCTAAGACGTTCTGAAGCTCTGTCTTATATTTTCTTTACCTGTTTAAGAGATTTTAAAAGCTGTGTCTAAGATTTTCTATAGTTAAGACATTCTAAAACTGTGTTCAGGACATTCCAAACAACTGTGTCGAAGACTTCTAAGGCTGTATCTAAGATTTTCAATAGCTGTGTCAAAGACATTCTAAAGCAGTGCCTCATAATTCTAAAGCTGCGAGTAAAATTTCTAAACCAGTGTCTCAGATTTCTAAAGCTGTGTCTAAGAATTAAGCCATGTATCATAACACTAATACATTCTAAGTTTTCTCATTAGAATAGAGCAGAGCAGGAGTCATTTTCTTCTTTATTATAATCAAACACCAGTCCTAAATTTATACAAAAATAGAACACATAGTTGCATTAATAATTTGTACAAAAACAAAAAACTAAATTGATTTCATCTAAATGAAGTCTAGGATATCTACATTAGGTGCATCTTTTTTTTATAAATCGTATACATAATTAAACATCGGAATATAGGTACACAAAATAATAACATCAATAATCATTGAACTTACGTTATTTAGAACTTATTCACATCTCTACAGCCTCAACATCTTCCTAAACTATTTGAACTTACACGTAATGGTTGTTGGCTTCCTAGTCTTCACGGATGTGATTCGTTTCGTAGAAAACTTCATCTCGTGACTGTGGAGCGCTTTTTTAGTAGACACTCCCATCCACGTAATTGCATATTCAGAACTTAGGTTGAGGAAATTCTCGATAAGTAAAAAAAAAAAAAACAGTGATGCAAAACTACGACCCGCGGGCAACATCCGATCAGTTACGTTATTCCATCCGGTCCGCCGACAAGTCAACACAAAGTTTAGAAAATTATGTGTTCACAAAAAAATAGCAGTGATACTAAACCATCATATAAATTAAATAAAGAAAGAGTGGCTCTTTATAAACATTATAACATTAAATACCTTTATGAAACCAAACGCATAAATAAATAAGGCGGCAACCTTAATACGCAACCATTAAATTACACCTAGGCTGAATGACTGATGACAATGTTTACCAAAAACAAACAATAAAATAAGTCAGCTGTAAGGCGAACTACAGAGCTGTATACATTGTAACTAGAGACATAAAGCAATTTTCCGACAACAAATTCATAAAAATAGTGCTTGCTAGCAAGGATAGCAGAAATCAGTCCTGAAAAGAAGAATGCTTTTGAACTTATCATCATCTCTCATAATAATTAAAAAGCTAGGGAAATATATCTCCATTCAAAACTAACACAAATCGGATTTCAAAATGTTTTCTATCGCCGCTGACGACATATCTGATGCCGCTGAGAATCTTGGTAATTGTTTGCGGTACAAACAGCAGTTTTTTAATCAGAGAAGTTGGCAGCTAGAAAGAGCATGCATTAAACCTTCACTAGCGGAGTCTTGTCTAAGAAATTTTAACAATCACAGATGGATCTTTCTCTGACTTGGGAGAAATTACTTGGAGTGACTACTGATGGTGCCACAAATATGGTTGGCAGCAAATGTTATTAGAAATAGTGTGGAGTCAAATGGTACCAAGTCTCTGTGGCTTCATTAAAATATTCAGCAACAAAATCTATGTGGCAAGCTGTTCAGTCTAGACCATGTGATGATAATCGTGTTCAGATCAAACAAAGTTCGTGGTTTCAAAAAATCCATCACCAGCCAATGTGTCATGTTCCCTGACAGAGCTACAACTTACAAAGCTAGACATGCCTGTTTAACAAATAGTAAGTGATGCAGTAATCTTTGTTCCTTGAAGGAACTTTTCTAAATCTCCGATAACAAGCGATAATGATGATCACAATAATTAATAGCACCTGATTGTGAGGACAATTATTTTTAGAGATGAATATTTTAAAACTCATGCTATGTAATTTGTTTCAAGGACAAACATCTAAATAATGAAAATAAGCAAGTATTATGTATAAAAGTACCGGATTTTAGTAAGTGAAGGTACTGGGCAGCATTTTTGTGAAGATCTATATCTACTTCATTATTATTTAATCTAAAAGTATGCCATATTTGCAGAGGAAGAGAGTAATTATCTCATTCTCATTTTGCCAATGTTTAAAAAGTATAGCGCTATTTTGTACGCGCTATTTTGTCCGCGCTATTTTGTTTGGGAACCACTGACTACAAATGACAATAAGAACCAGCTTCCACACACTCTATCTAACACACTACTGCTCCTAACAAAGCAGACGTTTATGAATTTTTTTTTTGTTTGAAAACTTGCTTTTGTGTAACTCGTCTGTCATGTCATGTCATTTTTCATCTATTCTAATCGTATCTCTTTTGTGGGCCTGTGGGGGAAGCGATATCTGGAAGAAGTTTCCGGGCTGCCTTTAGGAGTTTAGCAAATAATTCAAGATTTGGGTTTTGGACTCGAGTTCTTTAGTCGCCAAGCGTTTAATGCCGCTAAGCTGCATATACTAACTTAAATCTTTTTAAACTTTTAAATCTATCGTAGAGAATTTGTGTGCTTTTCATCTAAAATGTCACATTTCTTATTCCTAACGCTGGATCAAGTTTGTACAAGTGTTCTTTCTTCCCTAATGCCATTACAGAATGAAATGGGTTGCCTGAATCATCCAGGAAAACCAACGACTAGAAGCATAACTAGACGGACATTTGAAATGCGTCACTTTCTACTTGTTCTGTAGTAACGTCTGTAATATAAAAGATAAGATAAGAGAATGCAGGACTCAAATCATGCCAACACTAAAAGGTCTTACATTGTTGATTTCAGTCCTTCCTACAAAGAAGAAGAGAATTACGTTCTACACGTCTCCATGTGTCCTTCTACTCGTGCAATTAGAGACTGGACTTCTATAAACTCATTGGTTTTTGTCTGGCTGATTAGTGTTGTGTACGGTCGTTGACTTGTAGCACCCAACTGCTAGTAGACAGTTAAATCGATGTAGGCGTATTATATTCTAACTTGTCAAACTTGAAACAGCTTATTTGTGAACAATACTACATATAATTGTATTAGTAGACTTTAGTCAAAATATAAACTGCTATTTTCACACACTTTCACACACACACACTACATGCAATGTTCAGGTGGTATAATACAGTCACTTATGTATAAATCACGTCAAGACTGACTTTTGTGGCAACTAGACAGAGCGGTCGAGTTAGACGATGTGAAGAACATGTCGGGACTAAAAGAAAATGATGAGCAGCAATGAAAAGACTAGTAAGAGACTGTAGAGACTGTCGAGTTTAGACTGAGGCGTTTCTTTGAAGAACACAAAAGATTAGTAAGAGACTGTAGAGACTGTCGTGTTTAGATTGGGACGTTTCTTTAAAGAACACAAAAGACTAGTAAGAGACTGTACAGACTGTCGTGTTTAGACTGGGACGTTTCTTTGAAGAACACAAAAGACTAGTAAGAGACTGTAGAGACTGTCGTGTTTAAACTGGGACGTTTCTTTTAAGAACACAAAAGACTAGTAAGAGACTGTACAGACTGTCGTGTTTAGACTGGGACGTTTCTTTGAAGAACACAAAAGACTAGTAAGAGACTGTAGAGACTGTCGTGTTTAGACTGGGACGTTTCTTTAAAGAACACAAAAGACTAGTAAGAGACTGTAGAGACTGTCGTGTTTAGACTGGGGCGTTTCTTTGAAGAACACAAAAGACTAGTAAGAGACTGTAGAGACTTTCGTGTTTAGACTGGGACGTTTCTTTGAAGAACACAAAAGACTAGTAAGAGACTGTACAGACTGTCGTGTTTAGACTGGGACGTTTCTTTAAAGAACACAAAAGACTAGTAAGAGACTGTAGAGACTGTCGTGTTTAGACTGGGACGTTTCTTTGAAGAACACAAAAGACTAGTAAGAGACTGTACAGACTGTCGTGTTTAGACTGGGACGTTTCTTTAAAGAACACAAAAGACTAGTAAGAGACTGTAGAGACTGTCGTGTTTAGACTGGGACGTTTCTTTGAAGAACACAAAAGACTAGTAAGAGACTGTAGAGACTGTCGTGTTTAGACTGGGACGTTTCTTTGAAGAACACAAAAGACAAGTAAGAGACTGTAGAGACTGTCGTGTTTAAACGGGGACGTTTCTTTGAAGAACACAAAAGACTAGTAAGAGACTGTAGAGACTGTCGTGTTTAGACTGGGACGTTTCTTTGAAGAACACAAAAGACTAGTAAGAGACTGTAGAGACTGTCGTGTTTAGACTGGGGTGCCCCTCTGTATCCTCTGTGTGTATGCCATTGTTTATATTCGTCAACCATACTTTTTTTTTCATATTGAGTATTCATATTGACAATCGTTTCATAATTTGTTTGGTAATAATGTAATTTGAGTAATGTCCCTTACCATCGCCACCACTTGTGTAAATCTATATCTACTATGGTACAAATATACTTGTTACAACACATTAGAAACAAAAACGAAATTCGATAAAAAAAATTGCCACCCCCCAGTTTTCCGATGGACTTAGGCGACCACCGGCAAATGGTCATTTGACCTCAAAGGGGTCGCGACCCACAGGTTGAGAGCCAATGGATTAGAGGATCAAATAATGTGTTGGGTTGAGGGCGGCGTTGTAATGCAGCACGTTTTATGGAAAAGTGTTCCGGGCAGGGCACACGCACACACACACACACAAAGATATCAACTATTTTAATCGTTGCAAGGCACGCACACACACACACACACACACAAAGATATCAACTATTTTAATCGTTGCAAGGCACGCACACACACACACAAAGATATCAACTATTTCAATCGTAGCCAAACACACATACACACACAAAAAGATATTAACTATTTCAATCGTAGCCAGGCATACACACACACACACACACAAAGATATCAACTATTTCAATCGTAGCCAGGCACACACACACACACACACACAAAGATATCAACTATTTCAATCGTAGCAAGGCACACACACACACACACACAAAGATATCAACTATTTCAATCGTAGCAAGGCACACACACACACAAAGATATCAACTATTTAAATCGTAGCAAGGCACACACACACACACACAAAATATAAACTATTTCAATCGTAGCAAGGCACAAACACACACACACACACACAATATCCACTATTTCAATCGTAGCCAGGCACGGGTATCTGCTAGATGATTTATATTTGTAAGTAGGTTCAATTCACTTTTTTCAGTGATAATGAAACAGGTAGCAATAGGAGTCTTAAGGGAATATACAAATATTTTTGAAATCGAAAAATAAATATACTTCTTATTACACAGCTGTCAAGGTCTAAAAGTAATGTCGGTTAAATCACAATGGAGATAACAACGTTATAAAAACTTTAAGCAACATGTAACTTCTCTAAGAACTACAAGTCTTTCTGTCACTCAATTCTGTGGCTTTAAGTTTCACTCTCTTATATTAAACAGCCCCTGCGATGTTCTTTCTCGTGGATACATCAGAATAATTCAGTCAAGATAATCAAATGATAGCTTACTTAACGTTTAGACAGCAAAAGCTATGGCAACATAAGCTATGGGCAACATAAGCTATAAACAATATAAGTATAGCTAAGTGCCTTGGAGGCGCCGAAATATTGTCTTGAAGAAAAAGTAAAGGAATAAATAGTCTGTTCATTATAACAGAAGCTTAATTCTTATAGCTCAAGGCAGGGTCGGCTTAGGCTTAGACAAACTATGCAGCACTGGGTCAAGTAATGGTTTAGTATTAAATACTCACTTAATCAAAGCAAAAAATCAGTCACTAAACTTAGTATCCCCCCTCCGGCTACGCCCATGGTCAAACGTATCCATTCCCCACAGCCTTATGTAATAGGCTCGTTGCAAAGTTGCAGGTCAGTGTTGAAGCCAATTGGTCTCATATAAGGTCATAAAGGGAATGAATCCACACTTTCTTTCAGGTTAAAAACTATGTTTCCTTGTCCAAGCCTTGCAGTACCAAGTTGTAGTGACATGGCGTCAAAATAATTGTATTCTTTCATGCCTTAGATCTAGTTCTGGTATTTTGATTTGGGTTCTGCTTCTAAACCTATATTTTTAATCAACAGAAAAAAAGGAAATTACTGGGCGCTTTATCTTATCGTTGATAAAATATTATAATACATTTAAACTTCCTTAAAGGAAATGATGACTCGAACAGTAAACACTTGCACAACACTGAAAATGTCTTTGAAAAAACTCATTGAATGAACACATAACACAAAAGGCCAAGATATTCTATCGGTAAAGTTTGTTCAATAGAATCCATTGTAAATAAAAAATATTTTTTGGAATGAAAATCTTAAACCAAATCAGACAAACAAATTATGTTTAGTTCAAGAAACTCGTGTTCAAGGGCAGTAATGCAATTCATTTGTCTGATGGGTGAAGTAAACAAATATATTTTTTTCCGGAAATGATAATAAACTTTAAAAAGCAAAAGTTGAGACAACATACCAAACTCTTGTTCTGCACAGAAAGAGTTAATTAGAGATACGCATTTACAAGACTATTTTGATGTACATCTGTGGTTATGTCAACTCTTTAATCGTAACAATTATAAAACTCTTGAAATGAGTTATTAGTGTTCATCTATAGTCTATCGGTGCATACCTTGCATGTCTACATGGTTAAAGTTGTTTTCTTGTTGTCTGTCTGTTTTTTCATGTTTTGCAAGTTCCTTCTGAATTGAAGCTTCTACCTAGTCCATAACTTAATATGGCGGGGGAGGGCAGCGGCTTGGATTCGAACCCTGAACCTTCGAGACGAAGCACACATTTGTTTTGCAATTTTCGTTTACACCAATGAATTACCTTTTCGATTGTGAGGACTTTTTTTTTTTGTACATTGGTTATACACTTCAATTAATACAATATTCATTCTTGTTTCACAATATTCCCACAAATATACAGTTGTACCTAATGTGCAGTATTTTACTTCTTACACTCGTGCATAATGTTCCGGAACTGTGAAACTATATTACTAGTTGTTACCCCTGTGTGTGACTGCTGTCAAATTACAGTCAGTCGACATTGACCAGTGACTATACTTGTTTAGTTTCCTCAAAAAAATAGATATAAACTCAGAAGATGTTTAAGTTTCATGTGCGGATGTATTATACGCATTATAACTACTTATGAACAAGACCTACAAGATGTAAGGATCAAGACCAGACGGTTAGATACTTGAGTAAAGTTTAACGGCTAGTGGTTCACAGACTAGTGGCTCACGACTAAAGGTTCACGACAAGTGGTTTACGACAAGTGGTTCACAGACTAGTGGTTCACAACTAGTGGTTCACAGACTAGTGGTTCAAGACTAGTGGTTCATGACTAGTGGTTCACGACTAGTGGTTCACAGACTAGTGGTTCACGACTAGTAGTTCACAGACTAGTGGTTCACGACTAGTAGTTCACAGACTAGTGGTTCACGACTAGTGGTTCACAACAACCTGGTTCACTGGATAGTAACAGTGTTAATATTTTTGTCTCCAGTCCACATAAATCGCAGGTTAAGGTGACATTCGTTCTGGTGGTAGAGGAGCCAGCCATTTCTCGTTTGGCACGCTTTTCTTCCAGAGCTGAGGCCCATGTTCTTATGTTCCCTGTACATCGCTTTCTTGGTCACCATCTCTCTCCAAAAAAGTGCAGTCCAGGACTAAGTCTTCCCTGTGGTCAGTATCAATGTCCACTGCTTTTAGGTCGCCTTTGACGTCATCCACAGATTTGAGATGGACATGTATGATAAAAAAAACAATCATTGTACAGCTTATGTGTGTGCGTGTGTGTACTGTACAAATTATCCATAATTTGATGATAGTGTGTGTTGTTGCCTGTTGTTGACTTGTAGCACCAATCAGCTGGCAGGCAACTAAACCGCTATAGGCGTAATGTATCTTAACAAATAAAACTTCAAATAACTTGAATAACTTAATTTTGTGAACAAAACTAGATAGAAATGCATTTTAATATAGACAAAATCAAGTTAATATGAAACCAAATACATGGAGTAGACTTTAGTAAGAATATTTCTTAACATGATCTAACTAACTACAACAGTGATGCCCAAAATACGGCCCGCGGGCCAAATCCGGCCCGCGATGTGGTTTTATCCGGCCCGCCGAAACGTCTGCATAAAGTGTAGATTAGGTTGAAAAAATTATCTTTACCCACGTTAGGGTCCTGACTTTTTCTCTGATGAATTGGTATCATGCCATTTAAAATGTGTAGGTTTATGAAGTGAGAGAGCCGAAGAAACTACAAGTTGGAACTTGATAATAAACCAACATATTTATTTTGTCAATTGTAGCTGTGAGACCAGAAAATGAGTCGCTGGTAAAACTAGCTACAAAGATGCTCACATTTTAAGAGAGAAATGAAGCCAGTTAATATCCTATGCATTAATGCAAGTATTAGATCCACTGGTTTCTAATAAAATTCTTTAAGTTCAATTTCATTTCGTTTATGTACATTTTCGGTCATGTGGCCGGCGACATGAGTGTCGGAAATAAACATGGCCCGCAGGTCGAATTAGTCTGAGCATCATTGCACTACAATAACACAATCTTTCAGTTTCACGTTCTGGAGTCGTCTCCCCTAACTGAAATGAAATAACGACAGCGCCTATTTAGTTGATGCATATCAGGTGACGTTAATTTAGGTGATGTTATTTAGGTGGCGTTAATTAGGTGATGTTTATAAGGTAATGTTAATTAGGTAATGTTACTTAGGTGTTAATTAGATAACGTTAATTAGGGGAGGTTTTCCTTGCCTGTATTTGCCAAATACGAGCTATAAATCTACAAATAGAAAACAAAACCTGTATAAATACTCAGAAAGACACAGAGATAAAGGTACTTTTCTTATTCCGTATGAAGAGATATACATATACAAATGCTCCATCTTTCCTAGTGCTATTTGAGCATGGTATCAGTGGCACAAAGGGGTTCAATGAACCCGGGACCACGACCATCAGGGGACAAAGCCTGTGACGTAGCAACACTAGCTCCACGGGGTTCATTTCACTTGAGCCCATGACGGATGACAACAAGGGGCCACATGAGATTTAGGGGATGATATCAAAGTGAAACAAAAAACTCTTTTGTAAGAACCGATTAAAACAAAGCTTCCTCAAAATGTTCTTAACTTTCTACCCAAAACGTTATATTCGTTTTAAAACATTAATCAGTGTTTTTAAGCTTATGTCATCGTACTTGCGACTTAAATTACTTCATTGTAAGAAACTGCTCTCAACCAGGTTATTTGTAGCGGTGGCTAGTCCTGACCGTGCATTTGAGGTAACAATAGTTGCTTTATCAATCCACTCTGTTTCTTCTTCTGTATAGATATAAAACCATGAATAGTATTCAAGGAATGTGGGTGGGGGCAGGGCCCTATGCGAAACGGATTGAGCGGGGCCCAGTCTGTTTAGGGATAAGAATATAAGGGAAAATTATGATTTTTGGTTCAATATGCATGAGTAAATGCGTGACGCGTAGGAGGTAATCATCTTCTTTTTTAAAGTAACGTCTGTATTATATAAGATATAAGATTATAATCTAGAGTTAGCGCGGGGCCTAAGAAAGTGCAGGACCCACTGTTGCAGCATAGGTTGCATTGGCCTCACACCGGCCCTGGATGGGGGTGGGGAGAAAGAGTTTGGTTCAGAAAATATTTATGTGTTGTAGAGAAAGAGTTTGGTTCAGAAAATATTTATGTGTTGCAGAGAAAGAGTTTGGTTCAGAAAATATGTATGTGTTGTAGAGAAAGAGTTTGGTTCAGAAAATATTTATGTGTTGTAGAGAAAGAGTTTGGTTCAGAAAATATTTATGTGTTGTAGAGAAAGAGTTTGGCTCAGAAAATATTTATGTGTTGTAGAGAAAGAGTTTGGTTCAGAAAATATTTATGTGTTGTAGAGAAAGAGTTTGGTTCAGAAAATATTTATGTGTTGTAGAGAAAGAGTTTGGTTCAGAAAATATTTATGTGTTGTAGAGAAAGAACAAAAGGAAATTGGAAGAGGGGTGACAATAACATTTTAGTCTATAGAGATAGTCCTGATGGTCAAGAATCAAAATTGTGACATACTTGCTAATTATTCAATTTTCTGAAAGCTCAATTTGTTTCTTTTTTCTATAACTATAACATAGTTAATTGTAGGTGTTTTCTATTCACAAACACTGTAATCTTGGGACTTAAGTCAGAGAAATAAACTGAATACTTTCTGCTGTGTTTATTAAAAAACATTGAGCATAATTTTATGACTTAAGTCAGAGATCTAAACTGACTTCTTTCTGCTGTGTTTATAAAAAAAAAACTTTTGCACTTTGCATATTATCCAGTGCACAATTGTAAGCGCAATCAACAATGTGTTAAAAATGTTGGAAAGTGAGCAGCAAGATCTACATAAAGCAGATAAACAACTGCAGAAGATCTAGAATGAAATAAAGAATTAGAGGATGACTTTTTGAGTGTAAGATAAAGGGGGCTGCTAAAGTAGCAGAACCTTTTATTGTTGATGCAGTTTTTTTCCCTCTACACCAGGGGTTCTCAACCTGTGGGTCGCGACCTCTTGGGGGTCGATTGACCATTTTCCGGGGGTCGCTTAACACCATCGAAACTATGGATTGCTATTGCCTACTCTTCTATTGCTGCATGTGTGTGTCGGGAAGGGGGTCGCGGCAGAGTGGGGGGTTGTAAAAAGGGGTCGCCGAGCTTAAAAGGTTGAGAACCGCTGTTCTACACGATTGCGGAAAGTTAAGAAGCTTTTTGATGAGCCTACTACTAATGACCAAGAAGAGAATACTCAAAAGAAGACTTTCAAATTCAACGCATTTTACGGCACTATTGATTTCATTGTTTCAAAGTAACATAACGAATTTCATGGGTATACAAAAGTGGTCGAAATGTTTTCGTATTTGAAGCCCATTTCATTTCAAGTGCTAACAGCAAAGAGTTGGAGGACGTCAACATTCTTCTAGTCTTATCTGACTCAGATGATAGTTTTCTATGAATATTGTTCAGCGATAAAGTACAGTTCCCCTATTAGACCATACGGTCTATAGGGAAGATGATGTAATGTCATCAGTTTCTTTGGCCAACGGTTAACGAGCAGGGTGTCATGTGGCCAGCACAACGACCAAGCTCCTTTACTGTCCCCAACTGAAGTCAGGTATTCATTAGAGGGTGTACTCAGGGGCGTCCTGATAGTCCCGAACTCAAATCCCAGTCATTACCGGGATTCGAACCCAGGACCCCTGGTTTGGAAGCCAAGCTGTTTAACCATTCAGCCGCCGCGCCCATATTGTTCCCATCAAAAGAAGCCTTTAATGACATATCAAGTCTTTGTTCAATACGAGATATGGCTAGGTTTTTTTTTATTAATACATATAACTGCGTTGGTTTGAGCTAGTTTTTTTTTTTTTTGTTTTCTTTTTTTTTTAATGAGAAACAACTAGATCTATATTAGTTTCCGAGTTAAACATACATCTATTGAAGATAAAAAGTCACTCTGCGCTCTCGATTTAATCATGTATTTACAATGTGTTGATGAATTGTGTCGAGTATATTACAAAATGTTCGCCAATTTAAATTTAAAAAAAATTATTAAGAATTCGGGCCGTACTTTGGGCATCACTGGTATAGAGCATTTGGTAATTAACGTTTTTTAGCTTGTGGATTACCTCCCCTGCCTGCTCCCCTCTCAGGCAGAAAAGAAAAACAAGTTTTTGTCTCCGTTGTCGTCTTACATTGCGTCACAATAACCCAGGGGCGTAGCTAGGAATTTTCCATTGCTTAAGGGCAGGGTAGGCTTGACTTCTTTGGGGGCCCCTGCATTTTACGTAATATTTAATTTTTTAATGTAAAAAACATTAATTTGGAGGCACCCCTCAAGTTGGGGCCGCTAGGAATATTCAAATCCTCCCACCTCCTCCAACGACCCTAGCTACGCCGATGCCGTAACCCTTAGTTACAATCACATTGGGATTGTTTCCTGTGTGTGTATACAGGGCCGCCTCAGGCCACGGCCACCTATGCGGTCGCAGTGGGCCCCACACTTTTATAAGCCCGCGCTAACTCTAAATCTCCTGAAAACTCATGAAAATCTTCAGGAAAAAGACAAAATTGTCGTTTTGGTGTGTCCTTATTGTGGAAAACGACAATTCTACGCGCGATATAAAAAGGCATTGTAAGCTTTCGTTTAATAAAAATACTACTAATTTAATCTAAAGCGGTAGTTCCTTTACTTTTTACATATAGATGTCAAATATCTCGATCTCTTAAAACAAAACAGAATAAAATTAATATTTTTTAAAACTTTGATCGTGATTTTGTACGTAGTCAAGAAAGAATAAAATGCGATGACACATTCATTTTCTAATACAAACTCTTCATTGTCACTTATCCGTATCCCTACACAGACTGGGACCCGCATAATCCGTTTCGCATAGGGCTCTGCAATAGTTAGGATCGGCCCAGTGTGTGTGTGTATGTATGTGTGTGTGAGTGTATGAGTGTGTGTGAGTGTGTGTGAGTGTGTGTGTGCGTGCGTGTGTGTGTGTGAGTGTGTATGTGTGTGTATGTGTGTGCATATATATATATATATATATGTGTGTGTGTGTGTATGCGTGTGTTTGTGTGACGTGCTGTGACCTGCATAATATTTGTTTAATCTCCGAATGAACTCTTTATGTTGTGTCTGTTCTATTTATGTTGTGTTGTCTTTATATCAGAAAAGTGTCCTTGTAAGCACAACAAATTTCCATAATAATCAATGAAGCGGTCTTAGTCTTAGTCCCGTATTGAGGCCTACTCTTAAACAGGCCCTAATTATTTTTTTTAACTTAATTAGGAGCCCCCTTCCCTTTTTTTTTTTTTGCCTTTTATAAGTACAGATCGTATATGCCCGTGAAAACTATGACTTGAGGGCCCTAACTTAGCTATAGCATTCCTATACGTAAATATGGATCTTGTAATGATTGTACAGCTTCATTTTCTTTCCGTTCCACATTGTGATTAAAGCTATCTCTCTCTCTCTCTCTCTTTCTCTCTTGTAATAAATTAATTTATTAATTTCATATCTTATCTTATGTATTACAGACATTACTTCAAATAAGAAGAGGATTACGTCCTACGTGTCATGCATCTAGTCATGCCTCTAAACCAATGACTTAAATTTTATCGTCATTCATTGTTCATGGCTGGCATGCTCTAGCAGCACTAGGGAAGAAGGAGCGTTAGTACAGATTTGTCCTGGCATATGGAACAAGGAATATGCCTTCATTATGGAGGCCCCTGCCCTATTGAAGCTCCAATATAAATAAAACTAAGAGTATTGACATTGTCACGAGTCGAGTCTGTGACCTATTTCGACCAGTTTCTAGAAGCTCGAGGTTAAACCAGTGCAAGTGTCCAGCGTAAACAAGTTAATTTTAGGTATCCAATCAAAGAAAGAGGTTAAGGGAAAAATAGCACACGTCAGCTTCTAGGTCAAAGTGACTAAAATAATTAGAGGGAGAAGTTTCCATGATTTTGGAATGTACGATTAAGAAAGGTATAAATTAAGGGAAAGTCAGTTAGACGGGGTCCACGCTTAGTCCTCAATTAGTAATGGATATAAGTTTTGTGATATTAGCGGGTCCATTAGTTAAAGTTGAAATGAAATGAAGTTTCATGTATCTTTAAGTTTTATTTTAAAGTATCAAGTTAAGTTGTTATTGAATTGAGAAGTCATTTTATGTGAAAGTTGAAGAAGTATTATTAAAGAAGTTTGAAGAAAATACAGAGAGATGTTTCTTTCTTCATTGCATTGAATTGTCAAGTTTGATAATATAATCCCCGACATGTGTGTTCGTCACAGACATCTCTAAAAGTATGTTATGTTTGTAAATAAAGAGATTGAGTACTTGTAAATATAATCTCATTTCGTTGTCAAAATGTACATCTTTGGAACGTGGAGGCGGCACTGCCTTATTATACAATACGCTGTCGTAACTCCATGACAGATTTCCAGTGTAATGTAAGAGTTAGTACTGTGTTTTTGTTTTCTTTACAGGGCTTCTATTAATTCCATCCTTCCGTCTGTCTGGTACACATTTCTCCAACTTCCCGTTCTCGGATTAAATGTAACTTTTGCACAGTTATTCATAGTAGATAACAATACACGAAGCAATCAAAACAAAATGACATACGAGTTAATCAATTAGTAATTGTTAATCAGTGGCGTAGCTAGGGTACTTGATGCCCAATTCGGTAGGTCCTCATATGGTCCTCCATAAAAAAAGAGGAATGAAACAGTGAATGGTACTTTTTTCTCCAAAAGAAATATATAAGTAGTCAATGTTCAAGTATTGCTGATTCAGAATAAAATCAATTTTACAAAAAGATACATCTTAGTGGTTTCTTACTAGCAACTTATCGAGAAAATTATCAAAATGTTTTTTTTCTTACCGACTTTGTTCAATTGACAAAATTGCCAAATGTCGATTGAAAGTAATTCTTGAATAACTAAAATTTAGAACTATTTCTCTTACATGTAGCATGTACCAAAATTGTCAGAAATATGCGAATCAAGATTGAGATATTCGAGACAGGTTCATCTAGTGAATGTTTTTCTTTTTAACTGAACAGAACCTTGTTTCTTGAGTTGAAAGTTTCTGAAGAAACTACGACAACCTTTGAAGTCTCTTTCTATCGACATGAAATTGTTTTTGTCAAAAGTACTATCAAGATTGGGAAGACATAGCTCTAGAAAGCACAAGATGGAGAGAGACAGTGACCAAGAAAGCTATGGACAGTGAAAGAACATGGGTCTCAGCTCTGGAAGAAAAACGGACAATGCGAAAAATGTCCAGCTCCTCTACCATCGAAGCAAAATCCACCTTGACCTGCGATATTTGTGGACGGGAGAGTCTCTCCAAAATAGGGCTTCAAAGAGGAAGTGTGCGAGTTGAACCAGAGTCGTTCTACGACTGAAGGAGGCCAATGAACTATCAAGATTTTGTTTCATTCGAGTATTGGGAAAGCGACAAAAACTCATATCACATCATGATATTGCTTAAATTTGATGATAATTTCTTTAACAATATGTTGATTTTAATAATATGTTGATTTTAACAATATGGTTCAATGAAATAAAAGCTGTGAATTCTTCCTGAAACTAAACGGAATCACAGTGAAATGAAAATAAGCTACAACAGTCAACTTTAGTCAATAGACATATTAATGCTATCTTGATTTAGATGAAACTAGCGTACTGAACAATTTAGTAAGTACCAACATAGCTTTGTCCCTAATATACATACAGAGCATTGAACAATGTAGTATGTACCAACATAGCTTTGTCCCTCATATACATACAGAGCATTGAACAATGTAGTATGTACCAACATAGCTTTGTCCCTCATATACATACAGAGCACTGAACAATGTAGTATGTACCAACATAGCTTTGTCAATCATACACATACAGAGCATTGAACAATGTAGTATGTACCAACATAGCTTTGTCACTCATATACATACAGAGCATTGAACAATGAAGTATCATTTGACCATGTAGCACAGAAGAAAGTGTACAAGTTCGTTGCCTTCAGAGCTTTAAACAAAATGTCATCAATTGGATTCAACATGTTTTACACCTTGACATTTAATGGAAGAAAGAATAGAGGAGAAAAACAAATGTTTACAAATACAAATGTGTAGTTTTTATTCACAAAGTTTGTCCTAGCTTGATGCCCCTCATCACTTGATGCCCCGTGCGGCCCGCACCACCTGAACATTGCTAGCTACGCCCTGTCGTTAATGAATTTCAATAATTACAGAATTTAATATCATTAAACATTGCTCTTCACTTTCTAAATAGATAGATGTCCCAGGCACCAAAGTTATAGTCCACGTCTCGACAGGTCTGGGAAAACAAAAAATTCTCGACCTCTATGATGACATGTATGCACTACGCAAAGCAGTAGGGTTTCTGTCCAGGGCTTTTGCAAGAGAGGATTTGAGCCCCTCAAGTCATGACTCATATGGAGTTTGATGATGAGGATGATGATTAATATGATAAATTGATTATTTTATGTCACCCTTATTCCTCCCCTAATAATGTTCCCCTCTATTATTCCATACAGGATCTACCCAGCATAACAAAGCTCAATTATTATAGTTCTTAGCAGCTATAAAGAATAAGACTGTGATTAAGGCTAATAGTAAGATTAAATCTTATGATTAAAACTTTGATATGTATAATGATTAAAACTAAGACTACGTCTAGTGATACAACTATAGCTGCCATGTGATGCACTCCCGACTGTCACCTCGATAGTTCGTGTTTGAACTCTTTAAAAATATGATTATGTCTAAAATTTAATCTACGATTCATCATTTTCAAATGAGGTCTAAGATAAACGTTGAGACTAGGATTGATTCTGTTTTGTAATGTGCAATGGTCATACAAGAACACTGCATACAAAGAACATACAAGAACACTATACAATGAACATACAAGAACACTCCATGCAAAAACATACAAGAGCACCGCGTACAAAGAAGATAGAAAAAACACACCAATAAACATACCACACAATCAAAGGTTTTAGAAACTTTAGAATATAATTTCACATGCCATTGGAGCACTGATACGGTATATATTCTATTGACACCATTCAAAGAGCTGTGCAATTCTACGTCTGGGGATCAATATTTTTTTTTTGCAACTTTTAATGTGACTAAAAAGCTTTAATCCTAGGATACACGTCCACTGCCACAAATTGAGAATTTGCCTGAAGATCCCATGCTACCGTCGAGAATGGTCACTGGCGTTCCAGCTTATGCTAATTAGATTTCGGACAATGTAATATTGCAACTGTTGTGGCTGAGGGATAAAGCACACGGCTTCCGAACTGAGGATGACTGGGATTTTTAATTTTAGGAATTTCAGGGTACCCCCTGATCCCACCCAGCTCAAATGAGTACTGATATTAGTTTGGGTAACATAAAGGCGGTTGGTCTTTGTGCTGGCCACATGACACCCTCATTAACCGTCGACCATAGAAACAGATGATCGTTATATCAGCTGTCTTATAGATTGCAAGGTCTGAAATGTGTACTTTAATATTATTAAATATCTATCTTCTTTGGGGCCACGGTGTCTGAATGGTTAAACTCTGGGCTTCCGAACCTGGAGATCCTGGGCTCAAATCTCGGTGACGATTTGGGTTTTTAATTTCGGATTTTTTAGGACCCCCCTCACTTCACCCAACTCTGATGGGTACCTGATTTTAGTTGGGGAAATTTAAAGACGGTTGGTCGTTGTCCGGCCACAAGACACCTTGCTCGTTAACCGTTGGCCAAATAAACAGATGGCCTAAACATCATCTACCCTGTAGATCGCATGGTCTAAAAGGGAAACTTCATTTATTCAATTTTATATTTTTTTTTGAAATGCAGAAATTATAGACTCAACAATGTAACTCCGACAATTCTGCTTTTATGTCGTCTGCTCGGGTTTGTAGAAAAGAATAACTCTTAATGTAAGTGCTGCGCACATTTAAGACCTCAGCAAACTTAGCAAACCTACAATATAACAAGATTTCGTGTTATAGATCTAGTACCTACTCTAAACCATTTGTACTTGTTTTACAAACACGTAATTTGGGAATCGATGTCACTTCAAAGAAAGGGAGACAAATCCTATGACTATGGTGTCACAAGAAAATGAATGCAAACAACGTGTTATTTCCCTTTTGAGCTGTAGTAATAGACAATTAAAAATGTCTGAACTATATTCTTAATCATTGTTTGCGTTCATTCAACTGAGGTTTGATTAAAGATAAATGAATGTGTACAAGGTGGATTGGGTGCAGCGAATCGGTGAAGCTAGCTTGTGGCATGTCATGTCGTCATGTTAGGCACGCACCATTTTGGTCAACAGCTAATGCTGGAGTGCACTGATGCACAATCTTCGGCCTGTGGGACATATTCAGCCCGTAACGCTGTGCTATACAGCTCAAGGAGACTTCAGACCATAGTAATAAAGATGCAATTTCTCGGTGCTATGAATTCAATTATTTATTTTCTTTTTCATAGGGGTCCTTGACTTAAATAATATATAACACTGTCGATCATAGTTATCGAGAGGTTGTACGTACATAGTTTAAGATCATTTGCACTGTTCTGTAATTTTATAATCATTGTAAATATGGACCTTACAAATTGTCTGATCGAGATGCTTTTTTTTTTAATTCATCACATGGAATAAAGATCAAGAATTTTGTCTACACAATTCAAATGCTTTAATACATTGTATGTTGCCAAAAGACATAATGAATTACTCTACTATTTTGTTCTAAGTGCAAATATCTTTATCGCGGTTTATGTCATTATGCATAATTTTTATTTTTACGTCTTAATTATTGTAAGAATTAAGTCGAATACACTTGGAACTCTCTGGCACACGGAATTTCGCCTCAATGGCTCCTTCTGCCTGTCTGAACAAACTGTTCAGTCTAGGAAGGATCCAAGGAGATGTCATTTTTTTTAACCCGCCTTCTTCTTATCAAATACAGACGTTACTTCAAAATCGAAGATGATTACGTCCTACGCGCCATGCATCTAGTCATGCCTCTTAACCAATAACTTGAATAACCGATGCTTTATAATATCTTATCCCAAGAATATTGGGTTTAGGTGCAAGGATGAAGGCCGAGCACACCGGGGATCCCCCCATATTCCTTATCTGTACCTCAACAGCTGTTCATAAAAAAGGCCACATGAGGAACAGTGTGAGGGTAATAAAATGTTTCCTAGGGTTTTCTTCCATCCCCGCTAGTGCAATGGACTCCCCTACGGGAGTTCTGTTTTATTTCCCTATACGCCTTATTTCTTTTTCTAACGATCGTTTCCACCCGAGCGCCACATTAAGGCTGAGAAGCATTGCACAGACTAAACATTTAACTCTTTCTTTCCTAACTGACGATACCAACGTTGATTTGACTCATTAAATTAAATTAATTTTTGGTTTTATAAACTTTAATTTGTGTTATATAAAAAGAGCATGCATTCCTAATATAACATTTCCTGACTACTTACAAAAAAAGTTATTGAAGTTTAAGCATAACAGGGGAGTGAAACACAATTGAGCAAAATGAACAAGTCCACTGGAACGTAGAAAATAATGAAGGAGGGAAAGAGTTAAATCGTTTGGTTATTTAAGTCGTTAATTAAGATGCATGATTAGATGCATAGCGCGTAGGGCATAATCATCTTTTTTGAAGTAACGACTGTATTTTATAAGAAGGAGAAGGGTTTTTAAAAAAATGGATCTTTCCCAGACTGAACAGTTGTTTTTTTTTCAGACAGGCAGAAGGAGCCAAGACGCGAACTTCCGTGAGCCAGAGAGTTCCAAGTGTCTTACAGCAATTAAGAAGTCTGTGCGTTGAAATAAAAATTATGCATAATGACATAAACCGCGGTATAGATCTATAATATGGTAGGGTAATTCACTATTTTGTTATTCGCTAATTACTACGGAGATATAAAGATTGTGTAGGCAAAATTCTTGGTCTACATTCCATGTGATTAATTTAAAAAAAAAATAAAGAAATACCCAGAAAAACACAAAGATAGAAGCTATTTCTTACAAGTGCTCCTTCCTCCCTTGTGCCACTAGATAATGGAATGGGTTGCCATAATCAGACAAGAAAACCAACAACTTAGCTACTTTAAATTTTTACGATTTTTAACATGACTAGATTGACTAATAAAATGCGTAGGACGTTATTATCTTATTTTTTGAAGTTACGTCTGTAAAAAAAATAATAATAACAATTATAGCTTTTGTATAGCGCTACCTTCATGCTTATAGCATGCTCAGACCAGTTGGAGGGGGGTATCTGGGAGAATCTTTTACCGTGCTGCCTGTAGGCGCTCAGTAAAAACAACTCTGTTTGAATTTGGTGTTGAACCTCGAGCCCCTTTCATTGGTAGTCAAAATCCTATCGTGCCCCACCACATGAGGTGGCCCCCGAATGATTGCTTTTTTTACATTAAATATTGAATGTTGCACAAAATGCAGGGGGCCCCAAAGAGGTCATGCTCCCGCCCCCCCCCCAAATGATGGAAAATTCCTAGCTACGCCACCGTGTGCTTGTGTGTGTGTGAGAGAAAGAGATCTCTTTTAAGCTTTAGGTCACTATCATGATCGAAAGTTATAAATGGACGCAAGCTTCTTCAACTCAAGCATTTTCAATAATGATGTGGATGATAAAATCTTTGTCATGATAATATGGATCAGTGATGCCCAAAATACGACCAGCGTGCTAGATACGGCCTGCGATGTGTTTTCATCCGGCCCGCCAAAACGTCAGCACAAAGTGGAGAAAATCATACCTTCCAAAAAAAAAAAGGTTTAAAAATGTATCATTACCACACTTTTCACAATGCTTATATTGAATGAAACAGCATTCACTATTCTCATTCAATCATGACTGTACACAATGGCGTAAGTTTCGTCAGTTGCTCCTATGGTCTTGTGTATTGCCCGAAAAGACACATTCGCGCTTCAGAAAAGGAGATGGGGGTGGGTGGGAGGACCAGGAGCGATCAATAGCTACCACACCTCTCCTTATTGCAAGGCTAATCTCTCTTTAGCATAACACATCATCGATATAAAACAAAATGAATCGATTGCGTCTAATTTATTGATTTATTGATTCATTATTGGATTGTTTTATGCATTGTCATCGAAATGGAATAATTGTGCGAAGTTTAAACCTGATCCAAGACTGGGAGCTGGGAGAAATAACGTATCCAATGTTTTGACCAGATAGACACAGACGTAGTGAGTTGAAAAGGCTGGAGGATTATTTACTTTTATGTTTAACCATACTTATCCATTAGTCTGTTTGGCCGTAGGGGCACCACATAAGATTTGCCATCATAGTTGAGTAGACATTACTATAGGATATATGCAGAGAAGATGGAAACCTGGCATGTGCCTTGCATTGCTTACCATTTCTAAATTATAGGCTCAAGGGGGTTAAAACAAACTCTTTTTATTGTCTTGTTTTTCCCCGCACATTTTCAAAAAGTAACGAATTCTCCAACACTAAAAACATTTCATCAATGGAATTAAGATACATTAGAAGGATACTAGGTATCACATACACAACCGCATTACAAATGAGAAAATTCGAAACAGTATCTCAATGGCAATAACAGTAACGTAGCTAGAAATTTGCAATCATTTGGAGGACCAGGGTTGGGGGGGGGGGGGCTTGACCTCTCTGGGGTTCCCTGCATTTTCGTAATATTTAATGTTAAATGTAAAAAAAACCCCACTCATTTGGGGACCCCCTCAAGTTGGGGCCCGAGGGGATTTTTTATTTTCTCCCTCTCTATCTCCCACCCTAGCTACGCTTCTGGGCAATAAGACCCCACGATGACTTGGTGATCACTGTCCAAATTCGGAAAACTAAAACTTCATAAGGTTCTCAGGACTCAAACACCTTCCGTCATTGCCAACTACCAGGGGAAGAAGAAGAGTCAGACAGAGAACGCGAAAGGAAGATATGACCAAAGAGTAAACGCGCCTGTTATAAATTGAAAGCTCTGATATTAAAAAAAAACTGCTAAAAGGGGATGGGTGAGTAAAAAAGAAATGTTCCCCTTTCAGACCTATCGATCTATAGGGCAGAGGATGCAAAGTTCATCTGTTTCTGTGGCCCACAGTTAACGAGGGTGTCATGTAGACCAACCACCTTTACTTTTCCACGACTATTGTCAGGTACCGAATAGAGCAGTGTAGTCTCAGAGTCGGCCAACGATCCTGAAATTAAAAATCTCAGTCTTCACTAGGATTCGAACATTGGACCCCCAGTTCAGAAGCCAAGCGGTTGAAAATTAGATAAGATTTAAATTTATTTTTATATGCAAATTTTTAAAAGCAAATTAATAAAAATCTATTCAAGTGTGAGGTCATTTTTAAAACGAGAATTTAGCGCATATACAAAATATACAAATACTCTAAAATGATTACCACATAATTATTATAATTTACGAGTATGATTCTGGTCACGAGTAGTATTACGTAGTACCGATTCGCTATAATCAGCAATTATGAATTCAGGTTTTGTGCAAGGGGTCACAAAAAAAAATACTGTCATTAGTTTTAAACGTACCTGATAAAGCATAGATCAGTGATCCCTTACCCAATAGGGGGGCCATTTTTATTTTTGACATTCAATTAAAGTAAGTGTACTTCTGAGCAACATTGTAGCTGCTTTTTCACCGACTCATGTTCTTGATGTCTCATACATCCTCCAAAATCTAGGCGTAGTTAAACATTTTTTTTTATTTGCGGCTTAAACCTAGAATACCGTCTTATTAGTTTCATGATGCCGTTTATATGTTATTTAATTAAGAAGCCAAAATTTCTTTATAAAACAAACATATTGGCTTTTTATCATGATCCACAAAAACTTAAAAGATCCACTTTTCCTGGTAGATTCTAAATTCAGAGCTCGCAAAAATGTTAAAGGTCATGGTACCAATCCATCGGAGACGAAGCGTGGGCCCTAACGTAGGTAAAGAAACATTTTTTACTTCTTTTTGTAACAGGGGAGTTTTTCTACACTTTGCCGACGTTTCGGCGGGCCTGATGAAAACACGCCGCGGGCCGGATCTGACCCGCGGGCCGTATTTTGGGCGTGATGGCTTAGATAGTTAATTATTATGTACAATTATTGAACGAATATTTAGAGCGCAGAATTAAATGGTACATGATATCGTGTATGGTGAAAATTTATAACGATAAAATGCCATGGCAACTTTGTGTCACTATGTTTATTTCCTCACTTCATCACATAAAAAAGAGGCAAAGAAAAGAGGCAAAAGTCTTGTGATTCCTGGTCTGTAAATAGCTCGACAACTCATGTTAAAACTAGATTAGATAATATAAAAAGAAAAAAACAAAACTATACAACTAAAATTATCCCAAAGAATATACACAAGGGCAGACAATTGAAAGTCAAAAAGTTTTAAGGATTTAAAAACAAATAAAATGTATCAAAAGACTAAAATCGTGTGAGTGGAATATAAGGCGAAAGGTTCCCCCTGTAGTCCGCCTATAATTGAGAAATGGTAAGTAAAGCAGCACATATGGTAGGCTTCCAAATTCTCTGTCTATATCCTATAGTTTTATAATTATCTAGTGTGATGCTCCAACGGTCCAACAGACCAAGGAATATGCGAATAGGTTTTGTAATATATAAAAGTAATCAATCTTGGAAACCACTGCCCAGGAGCTATAACCAATAAGCTTTTGAGAAGGAGGGACGTTCTACCTACTTAGCAGAAGGAAAACGGAATTTAAACCTCTGCTGCCCAGGAGCTATAACCTAATGAAAACTATAATAGAGTGCAACTGAAAATAAAACGTCAAGGCTAACTTGCTATAGAATATTAAGTTGCAAGCCTCTAATAAAGCGCACATGGTCTGACATGAACTAGACTATTCTAGTTTATTGCAATAATAGTTTATCCTATTTACTTTATTTCAGTGGAAGCACTATATGTTAAGTGGCATCCTAGCAGAAGTTAATTGATTTGAAGGGTGTAAAGAAAATGGCTAAAATTCTTGATAAGCCTAGGCTAGTATACTATAACTGTACTTCAGTCACCAGTGGAAGCACTACTTGTTCAGTTTTTAATTAGATTTTGATTGATCTGAAGGTGCAAAACATGGATAGAATTTGGCAGCCCAGAATCCAGGGGGGTGCAATTGAACCCCTTGGACCCCCCCCCCCCCCGCGGGCGACCATGGTAGTTTAACATCACAATGTCCACTCCAAAAAAAAAAAAAACTTAAGCTAATTTTCCGTCACGAAATTTCCACTCCCTGCCTTCGAGGAATTTCATTTCGAGGATGGTGGTTCAAGGTTTAAACTCTCGCCCGTGTGTTTAACATTTGGTTAATTTCTAGTTTCAGAGCAGGCAGAAAATCAGTTACACTCGTTTCAGCTTTATTTATATTGTGGTCGTGGTAGTTTGAAATTAGACAAGGGGAAATAATTAGTATTTTATGTTTAAAAAAATATTCAAAATGTGTACAACCTGTTAAATAACTAAAAAAAAAAAAAGAAATAATCAGTTGTTAATATTAATTAACAGTCGCAACCACATCTTGTTTCCATTAATGTAAATAAAGCTATATAAATAGCACATAAATGTGACTTGCTGTAGCGCGGGATAAGAATTATGTATGATACAGTAAATAGAGTAGGAAATCAATATGATTTCCTCTAACCACCGTAAAATTATTAACAAAATTTAAGGAACCCATTACATATCCAGTTAAATAGTTAAAGATCAATTGCATGTTTCGTTAATTCTTCTCTAAAAATAATTGTATTCAGACCTTACGAGGCCTCCACCAATGGAAGACCATTTGCGGATGCCTAGTTAGCGATATGCCCAAGGCCAACCCTGTTGGCATATAGGCATATCCAATCCCACCAATATTCCCTGCTATCTGTATTCTCTACGTTGCGGGACACCAAGCACGCCTACTATCTAACCCGCAATGAAAAAGTTATGGAAAGATAACTTTTATTTCTGCAAGTCCGACTAGAGTTACCCCACGTAACTTTCGCGGTGACAGAGAGCGCAGCTCAGACAAAAAAAGGGGGGAGAAGAACAAGTCTCTACGTCGCCAAACCATGTGGGACACCACGCACGTACGCCGACTCTCTTACCCTCCTCGTGCCCCCCACCGCACGCACCTACGCCTTCCTCTTTCTCCAGGCATTCGCCCATAATCGTTTGCCCAAACCCATTCTATTTGGAAAAATGTGTCTTTCAGGAAGTGTTCACCCATCACTAAATAGCGGCTTGTGCTACTCTATTTGTCATTATTGTGTCATCAGCTCGTCTGAAAGTTTAGATACAACACAGATCTCACAATACCATCATGACAATTATTTTTTTTTTGCAAAGCTTATATCAATTCACTCAGTCTGTATAATCTGTTTAAAAGTTTATACACGCTATTTCTCCCACACCCAGGATCAATTATTCATCCACAAAGATATGAATCTTTTTTTTTTAAATTAACAATGAGTAAATTACTTACGAGTAATTTATTATTTTTTGCTTGATACCAACAAGGGAAATTAATCTTTCAGTATTCACAGATACGCATCATAGGGTTACGTCCCTTTCGTAGGCCTAATTAAATACGCTATTTACCCCACGCACATTCTAAATACTCAAGTGCTTAATTTTTAGATTTGGAGCTAAAACTATACAAGACTATACACACATTTATAGAGATTATAATCGAACGTCTCAACGTCTTATAAGCTTAAGACGTTTCGTCTTACATGAGCACTAGTCGGATATGACCCGCGGCCTGCGGGCCTTAGTTTGGGTATTACTAATCTACTCGACTGAATATAGATATATGTCTATCTTAGAAAATGTTGCGTTCCCAATTTTTTTATAATTTTGCCATAGAAATGGAAGTAGAGTGATCAAATCAGCCAACATATTTATATCCAATATAAATAAAGGTCGAAACCCGGTTTACCCGATTTCTAATAAAGTTTCGCTCTTTTGATAGAAATACAATTAGGTACATTTTGTCTACTTTTAAGGAATTCCGGTTGTGAGGGAAGGACATTAAATATGCACTACTGTCTCGCCATGCTCTAAGGAACATTTATGCCAAGTTTTATCAAGATTGGTCAAAGTTTTTTATTTTTATTCGGGACACACATAAATACATACGTAATACATAATAAAACATACATACATACACACATACATACATAGATACTTACATACATACATACATACACACATACATACATACATACATACATACATACATACATACACACATGCATACATACATACATACATGCATACATACATACATACACACATACATACATAGATTAGATACCTACATACATACATACATACATACATACATACATAAATACACACATACATACATTCCTACATACATACATACATACATACATAAATACACACACACACTCACACATACTTACATACATACATACATACATACATACACACATACATAAATACACACACACATACATACATACATACATAAATACATACATACATACATACATAAATACACCCACACATACTTACATACAAACATACACACATTCATACATACACACACACATACATACACACATACATACATAAATACACACATACATACCTAAATACATACATAAATACACACACACACCCACACATACTTACATACATACATACACACATTCATACATACACACACACACATACATACACACATACATACATAAATACACACATACATACCTAAATACACACATAAATACACACCCACACCCACACATACTTACATACATACATACACACATTTATACATACACACACACATACATACACACATACATACATAAATACACACATACATACCTAAATACATACATACATGAATACACACACACACCCACACATACTTACATACATACATACACACATTCATACATACACACACACATACATACACAGACACATACATAAATACACACATACATACCTAAATACATACATACATACATGAACACACACACACACATACTTACATACATACATACACACATTCATACATACACACACATACATACACACATACATACATAAATACACACATACATACCTAAATACATACATACAGACATGAATACACACACACCCACACATACTTACATACATACATACATACATACACAAACACATACATACATACAAACACACACATACATACATACATACACACATACATACATATACACACACACATAAATACATACACACACACCGGCACATACATACACACATACATACACACATACATAAATACACACATACATACCTACATACACACATACATAGATACACACACACATACATACATACATAAATACATAAGTACATACATAAATACACACATACATACCTACATACATACATATATACATACATACAAACATAATTACACACATACATACATACATACATACATACATACCTACATACATAAACACACACACACAAACACCCACACATACATACATACATACATAAATACATACACACACACCAACACATACATACATACATACATACATACATACATACATACATACATACATACATACATACATACATACATACATACATACATACATACATACATACATACATACATACATACATACATACATAAATACACACATACATACATACCTACATACATACATACACACCCACCCACACACACACACACATACATACATACATAAATACACACACATACTTACATATATACATACATACATACATACACACACACCCACACACATACATACATACATACATACATACATATATACTTACATTCATACATACATACATACATACATACATACATACATACACACATACATACATACGCTTTACTTTCTGCTTTATAGTATATTTTATTCCCTCCTATTTCTGGTCTCGGGCAGAGTGACAGCTCGGTACCATTGAGATAGGACATTTCGCATTTCATACGACACCACCATGGACATGCCAGGGACTGGGTTACAACTTTTTGTTTACCGATACACCCTTTATGCCCTTTGCATTGACAGACCTTGTTTACTGATACGCCCTTCATGCCCTTTGCATTGACAGACCTTGTTTACCGATACGCCCTTCATGCCGTTTGCATTAACAGACCTTGTTTACCGATACGCCCTTGATGTCCTTTGCATTGACAGACCTAGATTTATGATCTGATATTTACATTTCTTTCTTACATTGATGGTGTACTTGCTTGGACCTTCAACGTTATGATAGTGTGTAAATAAAAGGACATATAAATGGTATGCAAACAACATCCCCTTATAAAGAAACAAATAGATATATGTCTATATAGATCAGCGATTCTAAACATTGGGTAGACATTTTCTTCATTGGCATTTGGTGCTGATACGCCATCTTATGCTTGATCTGTAAGCTTTTCTTCTCCCCCCCTCCCCCTCCTAGGTACGCCACTGCTTGAAGTTATTCTTGCTAGGACTCTGTGACCCCTGTTGAGGGTGAGTTTTATTTCTTAGTATAAATATGATTTAATATTGTTTCGTTCGTAGTTGTATTTGTAGTTTTAGATTAGAAATTACTTTCTAGGTTCCCTGTTCTTTGTTTTCTATAGGGTTTCAGTTTTAGCGTTCTATTTTGATACTGTGAATTATGGTGCTGTCCTTGACGCCCTGAACATTGTTATCCTCGTTGATGGTGATCATTCTTCTTGGTTCAAAGATCATTGTGTTACCCTGAACGTTGTTCTATGAAGTTGAACTGAACTTGTCCTTAGTCTTGTACTGGGAAGCTGAAAAGCTGTTCACGTCAGTGTTATCATGACAACATATTATAAGTGTTTTTTTTTAAATGCTATTTAAGTATTTAAATAGACTGGAGACGCGTGGCTGAGTGGTAAAGCGCTTGGTTTCCGAACCAGGGGTCCCGGGTCGAATCTTGTTGTAGACTGTGAATTTTCTATTTCGGGATCATTGGGCGCCTCTGAGTCCACCCAGCTCTAATGGGTATCTGAGATTAGTTGGGGAAAAGTCAAGGCGGTTGGTCGTTGTGCAGGCCACATGATACGCTCGTTAACTGTGGGCCACATAAACAGATGACCTTTACATCAACCGCAAGATCTGAAAAGAGAACTTTCTTTTTACTTATTAAATACTTGGGCTACATCGGGATTTTAACTTGATCCACTTATTGACATTAATGTTCGGCTACACATTCATTATAACCATTATTGTAAAAAGAATAAGGCAACACAACTTAGATCGAGTTTTAAAAATCTAATTAAATTACTAGTCTCCATCGGATTCGAACTGGATTCCCATCTATCAGCACGTGTCCCTCAACCACAAGTATGAAATGACTATAATAATATTATGATTTGACTAAATAATATCATGCACTAAATAACAATATCCAGAGTGCATATGTCTTCTCTAGGTCCGAACTTACAATTATTACTTTATATTTTGTGGATATTGCCACCATTAAAAAGTCATGGCGTTGCATCTATTAAAATGATTTTAAATACTGCTGTATTCTAAGTTGGGATTGATTTTGGCGTTAAAGTCTCCCATCAGTAGAATTAGGTCATGAGTGGGTGTTTCATCAAGTGTGGTTTGAAGTTTATTATAGAAATCATTTTTCATGGTATATTCTGCATCCTGTGTAGAGGCATATACTTGGATGATAGTGATTTTAATTTGGTTTGTTTGGAGTCAAGCTGTAATGATGCGGTCACTGACTGGCTTCCAAGCAATCAGCGCTGAAGCTGCTTTTTTTAGACAAGATGATTCCTACACCACCATTGTGTTCCTTGCAGTCAGTGATTATTTGTCCACTTGATGTCCACCGCATCTCGCAGATCCCAAGGATGTCCAGCCGGTAAGAGTCAAATTTTCTTAAAAGCAGGGCCAGTTTACCGCATTGATTTAGGGTTCTTACATTCCATGTGCTTATAAGAGTCGGTTTCTTTGCGTTGAAGGGCTTGCCAGGTATCGGACATTGGACTTCCAGTTGGGTTTGAACACTATCATCGGAGTTGGCCACCCTCGCCGAATGTATAATTTTCTTTATGTGTCAAGTTTGCTGTTCTGTAGCAATTGTGGTTTTACAGGGTTTTCCCAACCGAACTTGCTTTGAATACGTAACTGGACCATATGGCTCTGCAGAAAACATTAGTGATTGCAAGGGAATATTTCTTTTCCCATATGCTGGGACAAATTTAAAACATGTTTCTTTTACCCTAGTGCAATTATAGCGTGAACGGGTTGTCTAAATCAGCCAGAAAAACCAATCTCTAATTAATATGCACAATTCGTGGATACGCGGACGTAACTATTAGTGGCGTAGCAACAGGGCCAGTTTTAGCCATTGCGAGGCCCTATGCGAAACGGATTGCGCGGGGCCCAGTCTAGGTTAAAAAAAAACATTATCTCAGAATTAAGATTTTGTATTAGAAAATACATTCGCCTTTACAATAAATTTTTATCAAATGAAAGCTGACAATGACGTTTTTTTTTTTTTTTTTTTTATAGTTCGAAGGACTGTCTATTTTTCAGGCGATTTTTTTATTTATTTATTTTTTATTTTAGGAGATTTTCAGGACTTTTTGGTATATTTTGCAATTACAGGAGATTTACAGGAGTGCCTGGAAAATTAGGAAGCCGCGGAAAACCTGTTATTATATAAAATTTATTATGTTTTTATTTAATATTTTACACATAGAATTCGCGCGGGGCCTATGAAAGTGCGGGGCCTCCTGCGACCTCAAAGGTTGCAGTGGCCTAAGTTCGGCCCTGCGTAGCAACCATGGCGCAAAGGAGTTATTGAGCCCTGCACCACGTCAGCGCATTGCCAATAGAGGCCTAAACTGGCTCTAGAAAGAGGAAAACAAGTTGATTATTAATATTTAACTATTTGAAATGATTACATTATTCTACTTAAATCTGCATGCATTTATTGTTCTTTCTAGCAAAGTAACAAATTGGTATACATCTTTTTACTCTAGTATAAAATCCATTATTGTAAGATAACATTTAAATTGTCAAAGCAGCTTTCCATTAAATGATAAACAATTAAGATATTTAATAATAGTAAATTCCTCAGTGGAAACAGTTAAAGGGACTACGATGGAGTTTGAAGATTTGTTACAAGGGAGAGAGGAGAAGTTTGAAGATTTATTACAAGGGAGGGAGGGAGGAGTTTGAAGATTTGCTACAAGGAAGGGAGGGAGGAGTTTGAAGAATTGTTACAAGGAAGGGAGGGAGGAGTTTGAAGAATTGTTACAAGGAAGGGAGGGAGGAGTTTGAAGAATTGTTACAAGGAAGGGGGGAGGAGTTTGAAGAATTGTTACAAGGAAGGGAGGGAGGAGTTTGAAGATTTGTTACAAGGAAGGGAGGGAGGAGTTTGAAGATTTGTAACGTAACAAAACAAAAAAAAAATAATTTAAATGAAAAAATGTCTTTTGCGGGTCCTAGTTTTCATACGTCCGACTGTCGTGGAGAAGCCAATATATCACTTGTTTCAAAACAACATTCATGACAAAATTACTTCAAGGGTTTTCCGCCCGATGTAAATGTACAGTAACAAACAACTACTTTAGGGGTTTTCCGCCCGATGTAAATGTACAGTAACAAACAACTACTTTAGGGGTTTTCCGCCCGATGTAAATGTACAGTAACAAACAACTACTTTAGGGGTTTTCCGCCCGATGTAAATGTACAGTAACAAAAAACTGAATACGTCATCAAAGTACCAAAAGTCGATACTTTGTCCATCATTTCTATCGATACAATGATGAAAAAAATTGATTGGAAAAATGATCATAAATATGCCTTTTATAACATTAAAATTTTCTTGTTACTCTACCCGGGGGATTGGGGGATTGAGTCTTGTTACGATTTCTTACAAAGGGGGCATAAGGGTTAAGAAAGGGTTTTTTTTTGGCGTTACGTCATATTCAGACGTTTTCTAATGCAAAGTACTGAACCATCTGAAGTAGTGTTGTGACACGGTTACTATGTGTGGTCAACCGTGACACACGGTTACTATGTGTGGTCAACCGTGACACACGGTCAAGTGCTGGGTATCGGAGAGTTAGGGGACTTGCGGGAAGTGACGAGTGTGTTGAAAATATGCAGAAGGAAGTCATCTAGTGGAGTTGGTTATCTGTCGATAATGTTCGCCTTGTAAACATGTTATGTTTGAATGCTTCACAATAAAAGGCATTTATACTTAAAAGGACTTGTTTCTTCACAAGTAGTCTAATGCGCGTTTCTAAAAACAACAATAATAATAACAAAATGTTAACTCAATGCAAACCGATAAGTTTATGTATTAAAATGTGTCCACACTATGACCTTTAACTCTATAAACATCCCACTTAGTAGGATACAGAGTACAGCAACAAACATAAAAGCGCTTTAACGAAAACATAAAAGCTTAATGAGACGGCAATCTCTAGGCCACTCAGTTCTCTACAGCTATACGGATCTGACATTTCATCTCTAGGCCACTCAGTTCTCTACAGCTATACGGATCTGACATTTAATCTCTAGGCCACTCAGTTCTCTACAGCTATACGGATCTGACATTTAATCTTTAGGCCACTTAGTTCTCTACAGCTATACGGATCTGACATTTCATCTCTAGGCTACTCATTTCTCTACAGCTATACGGATCAGACATTTCATCTATCACTTTAAGAAAACCAAATAAGATATTCATGAAGAAAAAACAAAATATGTAGATTTTGTCCGGGATTAACAAAAAGGAATGAACATTTTTAGAAAGATGTTTCTACTACTTAGAATCAGGGCTTGATTAGTGCAAATATTAATGACCTTCTGAGTGTATGCAAAGATCCTAGGCATACGCTAGTAAGGAATCCTGATACAATAATGTAAAAGAAAATGACATTTCAGACAAAACAGAGTCAACCGGAAGGACAATTTAGAGCCATGCATATTAGGCAAGAGAGACTTTAAAAAAAAAACAACTACCGCTAGGCTTAACTCTTTCTCTCCGCAATTATTTTCCATGTGTCAATGAAATTATTCATTTCGCTCATTTGTATGTCACTATCCTGTTATGATAAAACTCTAATAACTTTGCGGATTGTCATTAGAAAAAGTTTCTATTTGGTATAGAATTAAATAGGCTTGCATGTTCTTTGTACACCAATTTATTTAAATTGAATTCAAGTTTTTAAAACCAAAAAAATAATATTTAATTTCATGGTATCAAGTCAAAGTTGGTATCGTCAATTAGGAGAGAGATGGTTATAAAACGTGTTAATTTACTTGGTTGATATAAACTTAGATGTAATCATCGTATTTAAAAATCTATACGCCTTTTGAATATAAAAAGCATCTATTTTGTATTACTCTTAAAATAAAAAAAGAAAGAAAATTTAAATTCGGAAGCCTATTAGGACAAGCCAAGCCATTGGACTTGAGACAAAAATACACCTTTTTAACACAATCGTCATCCCAACAGCAACATATGCACATGAGACATGGAAGTCGTCTTCCAAAATTGAGAAAAAACATTTTTGTCGTTCAACAGAAATGGCTGAGACGGATTTTTGGAATCAGTTACACAGATCGGGTCTCAAACAAGGAAATCCTATGCCAAACTGGTAGTCGAACACTTAGTGAGGTTGTGACCGAGCGTCGCATGGGGTTTGCGGGACATGATGTTCTCCAACAAAATGAGCTACGCATACAAACAGTTGGGATGACATGGAGGCCGATACGAGGAAAGCGCAAACACGGGCGTCCTCGTATAACTTGGCGCCACACGTTCATGGAGGACCTCACAACAGTGGACACCAGGTGAGAAGAGGCTTCAGACATTGCCAGTCACATATCTTTGTGAAGGCAGCTTGCCGCCCAATGCGCAGAACGAAGCGGGAGGATCTAAGTCTAAGTAAGTGTTATGAAAATTATTTTCTGTAAGTAAGTCTAACAAAGAAAAATTTTATACTCAAATACGTAGGCTAGTTGGCGCCACAGGATAGTTGGTTCTAGCATTTGACCAAAGGCTTTTTGGCTCTTACATTTGAATACAGTCTATTTGGCTTTAATATCAACCTGTATTTGACCAAGAGTTCTGTTATTTCGAGCAAAATTATTTCAGATTACTTTAAAAATAGAAATTTATATCATTTTTTTTTCTGTGAGAAGGCTGAGTGGTAAAATGATTTGCGTCTAATACCAAATGGCAATGGGTTTGAATCTCGGGGAAGACTGGAATTTTCAAAATCAAGATTTTTAGGTCACTTCCAAGTCCATTCAACTCTAAAGGGTACTTGACAGAAGTTACATAAGTTTGGTAAAGTAAAAGTGGTTGGTCATTGTGTTGGCAACATGACATCCTCGATAATCGTCAGACATGGAAAACAGATGACCTTTTTAATATTTCACATATATATATATATGTATCTTATATAATAATATATATATCGCAAGGTCTAAAAGAGGGATATATATGTGGAGGAAGTTAGACTCAAATGACAACCAAAAGATTAACCTACAGGGATGTCTGCAACATGACACGAGAAAAAAAGAAATTAAAGTGAGTACGTTGGAGGAAATCAGAGGCGTAGTAAGCAAAACGTCTGTATTGTATAAGATAAGAGTGGAATCAAAGGAAGATTTTAACCAAGACGTAGTCTTGAAGCTATAGAAGCAAATAGAAGCGACTCGTAGAAAGAGCGTGTATCACCAGTGTTAGCATAACCCTGCACGATTAAGGAGAGTACAACTTCAAGCCACTATTTACTTTATAGTTCCCGGACCTTTAGCTGCATAGTGTTACAAGAAAATTTATAGAGAGATATGCATTATCATTAGGGTTTGCAAGAACAGAACGATAGCAGTTGTGCTCTTTCTTTAGCAGCTCTTAAATTTCCACCTTGTTATCATCAAACCATTCTCTACTGGGTTAGGCTGTCACGTCCTGGGGTATCATTTTTAGCTGGCTTCAGTTACTAAATGAATCATCGTACTGGAGCTTTCTGAGCTCAACCTTTTAGTATTCCTCTGAATTTCTCTTGTACACCAGACAACCTATCAACACTTACCACCAAAAACAGAATGGTCATTCTTGAGAATGAGTTGGTATTGCGTCCCTTCTAGTTTGATTAGAGGCACTTCAGGACAGAAGAATAAAACGTAACGTATCTATAATATATCAAACACTCAACCAGAACCTACAAGTAGAAAAACAAAACCTGAAATAAATACTTAGAAAGACACAAGGATAGAGGCATATTTCTTATTCCGTACGCTAAAACAAATTTGTACAAGTGCTCCTTTTTTTCTTGTGCCATTAAAGAATAGAATGGGTTACCTGAATCAGCCAGGAAAATCAACGACTTGGCAGAGTTTAAGTCATTGATTAACCAGTTTCTAGAAGCTCGAGTTCAAACCAGTGCAAGTGTCCAGCGTAAACAAGTTAATTTTAGATATCCAATTAAAGAAAGAGGTTAAGGAAAAAAATAGCACACATCAGCTTCTAGAAGGTCAAAGTTACTTACTGGATGCGTAAGATGCCGCAGGAAACGTCTTGTGATCTTTTCAGAAAAACGAAACTTGAAGACATATCTAAAATAGAAACAATTAGTTTCCAATGTTCTCTCTAAAGTTAAGATGAATTCTACATGGGCACCTTTATCAAAGATATTTTTTAAAGTAAGTCAGATTTATCTTGTTCAGTTTTATTCAGTTAGTTTTCATTTTTATTAGTTACAGGTTTAGTTGTTTTTCATTAGTTTTAAACATGATCTAGATTTGTTCCCTTTATAGTTTTAATTACAGATGTTTGATGTACAGCATTGTCCAGTACATTGTCTTTGCTAAAGACTTAATTCAACTACAGACTTACATGATGCGCTTTTCAAGTTGGTGGTAGACTTTTGTTGTTATCAGCTTCTAATTTGTTACACTTTTCTGATGATGTAAGATCGTCTTGGGATCTATTTAATTTCTCCAGAAAGTTATAACACTTTTTTGCATCCGAGTTTTAAAAGATTGTGTATTTAAAATGTAACACTCTTATCTTATCTTATATAATACAGACGTTACTTCAAAAAAGAAGATGATTACGTCCTACGCGTCATGCATTTAGTCATGCATATTAACCAATGACTTCAATTCTGTCAAGTCACTTGTTTTCCTGGCTAGCTCAGGCAACAGTGAATTTACTTTTGATTTAGATGCACTATTTTGACCATCGTGTCCTGGTTGTGAGATCTAAGAACCAATTATGAAGACTTTTTGTATTCTAGTAGATATATATTCGATTAACAGGGAGGGGTGGGAAATGAACTAATCGCTATTTATAGAAACATAATAACAACAGTAATATCCGATTTTATGTTTATTAAAATAAAAATACAGTTCAGGCTTTCTAAAACTTTTATTCGAAAAACATTTATAGCCACTAAAAAGGTGATCTCTTTAGGAAATAAACAACTTTGCGTCTCAAACAGTCAGATACGTTTTAGTGCGTAACATATCTAATACATCTTTATCAGCAATGAAATAGTGTTTTGCTAAACTGTATTAGTTAGTTTATTTCGCCAGCTGACTTTCTGATGAATGTTTTTTTTTATTTTTTTTAACAACTCTTTATATTCTCTTGCATTACTGTACATAAACAGACAAGCATTGCTGGAAGTAGACTATACGAGCTTTTATATAGATTTATATCTATCTATCTATCTATCTCTCTCTCTGTATATACATATATATGAAAGTTATATTGTGGAGACGTGACCTTGATTTTCTTATCTACAATGTCTTTATTCAACTCGTACTGTCGTGAAATGTTTCTGGGTGGAAACTGAATACGTAAGGGCTATGTTTGCGTTTTTTTAGAAATTTTAAGTATCTGTATATCTTTAGGAAACGAATTTTTAGCCAATAAATTATTATTCTAGACAACAGGAAGAGGAAGGCGCTCAAAAATATACATGAATGAGAGCGTGTAAGTCTTCATCTTTGGGGGATATTTGAGATGGTGCTTCTACAGCATCTCATGTGCCATGACCTCCAGACGTAAATCGAAGTATAAGTGTAACTTCGTACCAAGTTATCACGAGATTCAGTAACGTCCCTGAATTATTTGTTCCCCAACTGACGAGTACTTTTACTACATCGCTTTGCCGAAGATTTCTAATACGTTTTTTTTTCTTTTTCTCTCTCATGTTTTCTTGACCTTTTCCTTTCCATTTGGTCACATGTTTCATTGTTTAAGTAATCATTAGATTTGAAGGTCCCGTATTAGATTCACGCGAGTATGCTCACACTAGTTTCACTTCTATTGGACTATACAAAATATAGGTCTTAAGTTGATTGTTAATCTCTTTATGTATAAAGAGAGATGAAATTCACGGAAGAAATGTTTAAGGGGTATAAGCAAACAAAAGCGAATCTATTCTTTCAGAATATCTCACTAGGATTAGTATCTTTCATGAACGAATCCATTCTTTCAGAATATGTGATTAGCATTAGTATTTTATAGAAGGTAAGGCGAGACTAATCAATTTTACTGGACTTACTGAAATGTAATGTGGCCCTTTTTACTGCCCCACCTGCCAATTTAGGCACCGGCCCACAGAACATTGACGTTGTTGCCCATATAGCCATTTCGCTCGAAGTAGGAGTACATTAGGAGGTTCACATCAAGAGGCCTTTAAATGACGTTGTAAATTTTATAACATAACAGTTAGAATTATAGTACAATTAGTATTTGTTTGATAAAAAGATCAGAGGATGAAATGACCGGAAACCATATAAAATAAGGGACTGTTATCTTTATTATTATTTTCATTTTAATATTTTTTTGAGTTTACCATATTCCTTTAAAGATGGGGTACCTGGGATTATCATTGATTAGCATGAATTTTAAGCTATAAAACTGAATGGAATAAAGAAATTGCTATAGTTTTTTTCAAAAATATGACACCGTTTACTACATTTTACAATTAAATCTAACTGTCTCCTTCAACATTAAGTCTGGTCCTTATCTTATTTACTGCTGACGTTACTTCAAAAAAGAATGCGATTACGTCATACAAATCATGCTATGGTCCGGAAGGTGTCAATAATATTTCAGAAAATCAATAGGTTACAGATCAACTGTTTTCTATATTTCTTTTTAACGTTTAAACTTTTGGTCAGGTCTAAATAAAGAAATGACGATTGGGTCTTGGTGCGATAAAAACATATCATTGGGCTTTTACCTGCGCTACCATTACATTGCATTTTAAGGGTAAGAATGTCCGTGGATTCTGAAAAAAAGGAGCTTTATGCTTATTTACAGGCTCGAAACCTTCTGTGAAATACAATCTCTTTTTCTAGTTAATATTTACAGGTGATCAATGCTGTTGACCGTAAGCATTGTATATGTGTTAGACACAAATAATTCAAAGTAAAATAAATGACAAAAGTCATTGCTCTATAGAAGAAATATCGAAAGGTGCTGTTTTTTAATTACACGTAATGTATCAGAGTTTAGGTTCGTTTCTTGTGCAACTTCAGTATCTACACTGAACACACATATCTTGTGGATAACTGCAATCAGTAACTATATCCTCTACTGGATCTTATAAACACTGAATCTCCTACTGGACATTATAAACACTGCATCTCCTATGGACATTATAGACACTATATCCCCTAATGGACATTATAGACAATACACCCTCTACTGGACATTATAGTCACAACACCCTTTATTGAACATTATAATAGAGAATTAATTCTTTTCAAAGTTAATAGAGTTTATAATACCCTAGCTGTGTAAATAATTGTTACCAGATGTACTAAAATGTGTGATTGCGAGATTGCTATTTAAGTGTGTATCTTTGGGACAGTTGTATATGTGTGTTTTAGTGAGTAAGTATGAATGTATGAGGCTATTTTTTATTTCCTAAATAGTCATCAATGTGAATAGAAAGTAGTTTAACTAAGAAATTGTTCCATTGATTAGTTTTAATTTCTTCACTCTACAAAAGTGTGATGCGATCTGACTAGAAGTGAAGACTTACAATGGAGTTGTGGCTTAAGAAAGAGTATGTGTCATCTCGTCATCATCATGCAAACCTTGTTTTTTCTCTTACGCTATACATTGGTAAAATTGTTTAAATTAACTATTACCGGTGAACACATTTTGTGTTTGCAGTGGATTCCTCATAAAAAATTAATGTTTCTGGATTTTTAGATATGTTAAATACGCCGATAATGCTTTTATATACTTGTAAATAATGTGTAAAATAAATCGTTTCTAATAGGCGAGTGAAATATCTCTTTTACATCTTGTTTTTGTCAGTTCAAAGTCTGACAGGTAAGTTTAGAGAACACAGGTACTTTTTTTTTCTTTCATGGTTTGTTTAATGGAGCACCAATTTAATTCTTTCTTTACTTTAGTAGCATTTATACTTTCTCCTCTTCACCTCTGTGCATCTGTCTCTTTATCTCTCTCTTTCTCTCTCATATTTTCTTTCTCTTTCACTCTTTTTTTCTTTCTCTCTCTTTTTCTCTCTATGTATTTCTCTCTTACTCTCAACTTAAGTAATTCATCGCATAGAGAATGTTAGCTTTAACTTAAGCTTGCAACAACCTTTCATTTAGTAGTCATCGTTTAGGTGACACAAGTAACAACGACAATGTCTTAGCAGTACATAAGTTCTTAAGTAAACAAAAAACATAACTCTTTACCTCGACCCACAGATTCAAAGAGATAATAGACCTATTAGGCAATGCAATTTTAGCAAAAATCCTAAAGGAGATCCAATCTGCGTCATTTTTCTCTATCATGGTTGACAGCACCCAAAGAGAAGTACACATTTATTACATTTGCATTTTTTTTTTTCAGAAGATGTTTTGTGAATTCCGATGACGAACTACCCAAAGAAATTGCAATCAGAGAGTCATTTGTAGGTTTTTATATTTGAAATAACCAGAAGTTTGCAGGTTTGACTGAACAGATACTCTTATGTAATAAAATATCACCATCTTTCTTTAAATTACTTATGATGCCAAGGCAATGATGGTTTTTCAGTATGAGCAGATGGTGCAATAGCCTTGAGTTGATCCAAAAAAAAAGCAGCCGCTCACTCATTATGTTTACTGTGCAAGCGATACTTAAACATGGTCTTAAATGATTCTGTCAGTTTATAAACTTGCATTGAAATGTTTTTTAGCAAATGAAATAATACATATAAACTACTTGATTTTTAGTTGCACAAAATATTTGTCATATGGGGAAAAGGGGCCAAACAAAAAAATCTTGAACCCGGGCTCACGGTACCTTGCTACGCCACTGATTATTCCCTTACTTTTTTAGTATGTTTTTTTATCTGATCTTTTCTTTTAGTTCGCGGCTATTTGCTTTGCTTCCTAGCTTAAAACAATAACAATTGTGGCTCAATGATACACCTCTTCACGTTGACATGACATTGGTTGGGGGGGGCGGTTGATCGTTGCCAAAGGACGCCCTCGTTAACCATCGTGTTTACAAAACAGATGAACTAGAACATCATCTTCCCTAGAAACTGCAAGGTCTGAAAAGGATACTTTACATTTTCAGTTCTATGTAAGGAATTATTTAGCTGGCTTAATTATATTTATATACTTAATTATAGAAATATTATTGAGACTTGAGACTCAGTTCTTCTAGCACTTTTAGTGAGGTATGATATCTCCACCTAGGTCGGCCACAGTCAATGTAAACAATCTTTTATCAGCTAGTGCCTATACTTTTTAGACCTTTTGAAGAAGTGACACTTCACATTATTTGGTGGTCCTTTGAAAATGTATTGTCCTATGTTATGATATCTCAGGTAATCTCATACATACAATAGGTCATCAGACATCAGCATATTTCTATATTGCCGACAAGATCTCGCTATGCTTTTCAAATGATCCTTCTCAGCCACTGCCGCTGAGCCATGTTTAACCTTTCTTTAATCTTTATGGATCACTTTTATAACTCGGATATCTAAGATAACCATTGCGTTGAGGCTCATAGTGGAACTTGCTATGGAAGCTACATTTATATTGATTTCATAGAAATAGAAAGTGAACAAATATTTCACTTCTTCTGTTAATAATAGTTGAAGTTTTATTTTTTTTAAATAACAGGACAAATGTCAAAGTAGTCAAACATGTATGCTCCAATCATTATTTTGACATTAAATTAATACATAATTTAATTGGTGTCATTTAAATTACTTCAGCAAATGTACAGATGCATCAATGAAAAAGTTTACAATGAAAAGAAAGTTCATTTGCCTTTTAACGAACACGATACATATTTAATAAATACATTATCCCTTCTCTCTCTCTCTCTCACTCACTCTCTCTCTATCTCTGTGAACTTATATAGCAGTTATATAATTATTTGAATAACCATTATTTTCAATACAGTCATATTGATCATAATTTTGTGGTTCTGTTGGAAACGACTTTATTTCAGTCGGATGAATACCTGAAAAACAAACATATTAAAATGTAAAAAAACATACCACTCACATTTATTTGTCAGTTAGATAGGATATTTACTAGGTTCCATTGCAATGATAGTGTAACACGGGGTCACACTTTGCTTTATATTCCAAGCGAAAATATTAGTTTTATCCGAGTTTATGCGACGCCACTTTTGGTTCTTCTTTATCTAGCCTCTCCATCATATTTTTATGCATTTATTTGTAGACCCGAGGAGTGCTGCTTCGTCAACGAAGTCCTAGTCAGTCATTCTGTTCTGTTCACGCCATGGAATACCAAAGGCAGTCTGATTCATTGCTCATGTCATTATGTAGTCGATTTCTCATACCTGTCTTAGACCTGTCTCACACCTTTCTTACACCTGTCTCAGACCTATCTCATTCGTTATGATGCTGCCAAGGTAAGTGAACTTGTCCAGCTCATCAAGCTCTGACTCGTCAAGTCTGACTGGTGCACCCTTTGCCTTATATCCCACTCGCATAATTTTAGTCTTATCCAAGTTTATGCGGAGTCCTATTTTGGGTGCCTCTCTGACTAGGCTCTCCGTCATTTCTTGAACGCATTGTAACTAGTGGCATGAAGCCATTTTCCAACAGCAAATGCATAAAAATAGTGCTTGCTAGCAATGATTGGAGAAATCAGTCCTGAAAAGAAGAGTGCTATTTAAATTGTCATCCTTTATCATAATTAAAAACCTAGTGAAAGATATCTCCATTCAAAACTAACAGAAAAATCGGATTTCGATTTACCGACGAGTTTACCGACATATCTGATGCCGCTCAAAAGCTTGTTAATTGTTTTCGGTACAGCAGTTGTGTAATTAGAGAAACTTGTAGCTATAAAGAGCATGCATTAAACCTCCACTAGCGAAGTCCTGTTTTAGAAATTTCAACCATCACACAGGATAATTTTCTTGCTTGGAGTGACTACTGATGGAGCCACAAATATGGTTGACTGCAGAATTTATTAGAAATATTGTGGAGTTTAAAAGTAGCAAGTCTCAGTAGCTTCATTGAATTATTCGCCAACGAAATATATGTTGCAAGCTGTTCAGTCTGGACCATGGGATGCTGGTCGTGTTTAGATATATTAATGTTCGTGGTTTCAAAAATCCATCAACAGCCAATGTGTCAAGTTCTCAGACAAAGCTACATCTTACAAAGCTAGACATTCCTATTGAACAAATTGTAAGTGATGCAGACATTTGATTTGTAATCTTTGTGCCTTGAAGAAACGTTTCTAAATCTCCAAAAACAAGTGTTAATGATGATCACAATAATTAATAGCACCTGTTTGTCAGGACAATATTTTTTAGTGATGAATCTTTTAAAACTCATGCTATGTAATTTGTCTCAAGAACAAACATCTAAATAATGAAAATAAACAAGTACTGTGTATAAAAGTACCGGATTTTAGTAAGTGAAGGTACTGGGCAGCATTTTTGCGAAGATCTATATCTACTTCACTATTATTTAATCTAAAAGTATGTCAAATTTGCAAAGGAACGGTACTTATCTCATTCTCATTTTACCAATGTTGAAAAGTATAGCGCTATTTTGTCCGCACTATTTTGTTTGGGAACCACTGACTACAAATGACAATAAGAACTAGCTTCCTCACATTCTCACATCTAACACACTACTGCTCCTAACAAAGCAGACGTTTATGAATTATTATTTTTTGTTTGGAAACTTGCTTTTGTGTAACTCGTCTGTCATGCCATGCCATTATTCATCCCTTCTAATCATATCTTTTTTGTGTAGCTCGTCTGTCATGTCATGTCATTATTTATCCTCTCTAATTATATCTCTTTTGTGTAACTCGTCTGTCATGTCATGTCATTTTTCATCTATTCTAATCGTATCTCTTTTGTGGGCCTGTGGGGGAAGCGATATCTTGAAGAAGTTTCCGGGCTGCCTTTAGGAATTTAGCCAATAATTCAAGATTTGGGTTTTGGACTCGAGTCTTATAGTCGCCAAACGTTTAATGCCGCTGAGCTGCATATACTAACTTAAATCTTTTTAAATTTTAAAAATATATCTTAAAAAAGGTGTTAGCTTTTCATCTAAAATGTCACATTTCTTATTCCATACGCTAGATCAAGTGTTCTTTCTCCCCTAATGCCATTAGTGAATGGAATGGGTTGCCTGAATCATCCAGGAAAACCAACGACTAGAAGCATAACTAGACGGACATTTGAAATGCGTCACTTTCTACTTGTTCTGTAGTAACGTCTGTAATATAAAAGATAAGATAAGAGAATGCAGGACTCAAATCATGCCAACACTAAAAGGTCTTACATTGTTGATTTCAGTCCTTCCTACAAAGAAGAAGAGAATTACGTTCTACACGTCTCCATGTGTCCTTCTACTCGTGCAATTAGAGACTGGACTTCTATAAACTCTTTGGTTTTGTCTGGCTGATTAGTGTTGTGTACGGTCGTTGACTTGTAGCACCGAACTGCTAGTAGACAGTTACATCGATGTAGGCGTATTATATTCTAACTTGTCAAACTTGAAACAGCTCATTTGTAAACAATACTACATATAATTTGTATTATCATATATTATAGTTAAATATGAGATGAAATAAATAAATAAATGTAGTAGACTTTAGTCGAAATATAAAATGGAATTTGGAACAAAATCGAGCTAACAAAAATACGATTTTTTTTTATTTCAACCTTCTGGAGTCGCCTAATGTAACCAAGATATCTTACGACAGTGCAGCTTATATTGCATTATACGCACTGCAAAACCACCAACCAATCGATAATGTCTTTTTTACTGTCACAATAGAAACACACACACTCCATAACATTTCTGCAATGTTTTCCATGGTCTAATCGCCCTATATAATCTAAAAAACGCATCATTTTACAAATGTTCTCTTGACAGCTAAACCTTTCATCAAATTCGAAAACTTCCCCGAAGAAGTAAACGTCGGTGCTGCAGTAGACTGCCAATGTAGTGTTGAAGGTATAGAACCAGTAAATGCAATGTTCAGGTGGTATAATACAGTCACTAATGTATTAATCACAAACACGTCAAGACTGACTTTTGTGGCAACTGGACACAGTCGAGGTTTGGATTTAAAATTAACTTTTATGTTCATTTCATAACGTTGTAGAGGAATAAATTATTGACTTTTTGTTTTTAAATGATGATTTTAATGTATTAGTTAAAATTTCAATATTTTAATTTAACTGAAAATAAAGGTTTGATTTTATAATGTATAAAATGGGTCAAAGCGCGGCCATTGAATGTTAAAACGCTTGGCTTTCGAACATGGGGTCATAGGTTTCAATATCGGTAATGACTTTGTAATTAAATTTTGGATCTTTAGGGCGCCTCTGAGTCCACCCAGCTCATTAGTTGACATTAGTTGGGGGAAAATATGCGGTTGGTCGTTGTGCTGCCCACATGACATCCTCGTTAATCGGAGAACACAGAAACAGCCCTATAGATGCAAGGTCTAGAAGGTAACAACTTCTAATATGTGCCGCTTAATCATGCTTAATATTGTATTTATTGTAACTATTAGGTTAATGCTGTGTGTCTATTAGTTGCAGATCCGCCAACATTTCCAAGCGGTCCAGATTAGACGAATTAATTAAAACTACGAGAATAAAGGAAAGAGTCATTAAAACACTGAGAAGAAACTGCAGAGACTGGGGGGTGTTTTTAATGGATCTCTTTGTTCCGCGAAAAACCAGGTTCGGATCTCAGTAAAGAATGAATTTTAAATTTTTGGATTTTTAGGGCGCCTACGAGTCCACCCAGGTCTAATGGGTACCTAAAATTAGTTGGAGAAAAAAAAGCCAGTTAAATATTTGTTGATAACTATATGGGCCTGGTACTATTTTGGCTGAAATATTTCCAAGCAACTATTCAGACCATTATCTTATCTAATAAGCTAAAGACGTCTGATGAAAATAATTACTTCCTTTGCGTATCCATGTTTTAATAGTCACACATGTCGATACGATACTTTAACGGTGTCAATTTTTTTTTCCTGGCTAATACAGGCAATCTGTTCTATGCTCTGATGACACGTGTTGAGTGTCATTGAGATATTAATTTTTTTTGACTTCGTGAACCAGTAGAATTTTTTTTAGGCCTGTTAAATGTCAAAATAATTTTTATTGATTAATTATTGGTTGAACCCAACAGAATGAAATCTCGTCAAATATTACTTTCTGATACTTTTGTCTAAATAACATTTGACTAGGTTTAAGAAATGATTCAGATTTGGCTTTTTTGTTTTTCGAGAATATATTTCGAGACCTATTTACTTAAAGGAAAAACAAGGCTCTACATTATTCATATTCTATGGTCTATGGATGTTTGCCTACATGATCAATGTTGTTTTCTTGTTGTCTGTCTGTTTGGCACGTTCCTCCTGAATTGAAGCTTCTCCCTTGCTACGACATGTATATTTTCACGCATTTCTTACAGACAAAGCCGTTGTCTGCTGGCGGTCTATTTAAGTTTTCTTTCAATCTTCTGCGCCTGTCTTCAATACATACATACATACATACATACATACATACATACACACATACATACATACACACATACATACATACATACATACATACTGTTAGGCACTTAGTTCATATTATTAGTTAGTTTGAGACGCACCATAGAAGACGTATATTGAACAGGACTAGTGACGCTTGGGTTTAATTTGGTTATAGAGTTCTTAGAGACTAGAAAATCAGTTAGCAATCGGATTCTCTTGGGTAAAGACGTGTTTTATTTGACAGAGACTTTGACTGTGGTCTTTTATTGGATTAAACATTGTTCATTGTTCTTCAGTGTTTTTGACTCATCTCTCTACTTCTTAAAACAGGTGGTGTTCATTCTTTGTTGTTAGTCTACTGCACTAAAATACACCCGAACAAGAAACTTAAACACAGCTGAGTAATTTGTCATAATCTGACAACCATCTACAGTTGCCTTTAATACAGATAAGCATGCATCACAATACATACATACATACAAACAAACATATATTCACCACCTTAGATTTCTACTTTTTATATGAGACAAGTAAATACGGTAACTTAGCGTCAATAGTGTTTATAGACAAGTCTGTTGAATGGAAAACATATTTGATACCTCTAGCTACAATGTTGACCCGTCACGATCTATTGAGCATAAGCTAAGTAGATCTATAATAATCTTTAATGAAACAATTTAAATGTTTGATCATTTTGGCACATTAATTATAAGTCACTTTTATTGTTATCGACCACATACACCCAAATCTAATTTCGTAGAAAAATACAGATTGAAGAATGAATACACAGCGCCCTTGGTGAGAGTCTCGGGTAAGACTTGGATTATTAATTTTGGGACTATCTTAAGGTCCTGAATTAATCCTACTCGAAGAAATACCTAAAATTTAGTTGGTGAAAGCAAAGGCAGTTGGTCGTTGTGCTGACCACTTGACACCCTATTCCCTAAAAATCGCAAGGCCTAAAGGGAAAACTTTTACCACGGCATAACAATGTGGTGTATTAGGAGTCTATGTCAAGGAAACATTAAAACACACAACTAATAAACAAAAATATGGTAAGTTAAACATACATGTTTTATTCGTCTTTAAAAAAGAAAGAAAAAACAATTGACCAGAGGTAGCGAATTGTAGGATTTAGTTGACAAGTCGTAACAACCAACCTACGTCTTAGCTTATTTTGTCTAATGTAAGGTCAAGTCTTCAAATTCAAAGCAGAGGCGGATATTGGTAAAGGGGGGGGGGGGGGAGTCAATTATCTCTTGTATTTCTAGCTCTAGAAAACTTATACTCAATGCAGACGCGGATATTGGTAAATGGTGGGGGGGGGGGGGGTCAATTAACTATTGTATTTCTAGCTCTAGCAAACTTATACTAAATGCAGAGGCGGATATTGGTAAAGGGGGGGGGGGTCAATTATCTCTTGTATTTCTAGCTCTAGAAAACTTATACTCAATGCAGACGCGGATATTGGTAAAGGGGGGGGGGGGGTCAATTATCTTTTGTATTTCTAGCTCTAGAAAACTTATACTCAATGCAGACGCGGATATTGGTAAATGGTGGGGGGGGGGGGGTCAATTAACTATTGTATTTCTAGCTCTAGCAAACTTATACTAAATGCAGAGGCGGATATTGGTAAAGGGTGGGGTGGGGGGTCAATTATCTCTTGTATTTCTAGCTCTAGCAAAATTATACTCAATGCAGAGGCGGCTATTGATAAAGGGTGGGTTGGGGGAGGTCAATTAACTCTTGTATTTCTAGCTGTAGCAATGTTATATTCAATGCGGAGGCGGATATTGGTAAAGTGTAAGGGGGGTCAATTATCTATTGTATTTCTAGCTTTAGCAAAATTATACTGAATGCGGAGGCGGATATTGATAAAGTGTGTGGGTGGTCAATTATCTCTTGTATTTCTAGCTGTAGCAAAGGTATACTCAATAGGAGGTTATTTCCCTCTCAGCTTATCACTGTTATCGTTTAGCCAACTTTTACTTTCAAAGCTCAATCTATCACAGTGGCCCGTGGAGGGGCTCTGGCTTGCTTCAAGATACTTTTCCCTTCTGTTCTCTCCTGAGATGTTTATCTCCACTTTTGAACTCTAGTTTGTTGTATATCCGCCTCTACATCATCGACCCCAACGTCTTCCTGACCCTTGGAGTGTGCTCCTCTGTTCTTTGCTATTCCTTCAAGGCGACTCGCCACACTTTGTGTCTTGTCTGTATTTCAAGAAGTCCATTGGAAGTGGTGTTTGGCACATTGGGCAAAATAGATTCTTGTTTTATACTATTGATTTATTTAAAGCTTCTTTTCATTGTGAATACAAAAATAGCCCAAAACAGTATTACAGTTTCATGTAGTTACACATCTTAAACAACAAACTTTGAATTTTCCCATAGTCCAAATTATTATAAGCCATTTGACGTCATTTACTTCAAATACATAATCGTTTCGGCTTCGACGCCAGAAGATGTAGTCTGTGCAATACTCTGGGACTTGTTGTAATATTGTAAACATATTTATCTATTCACACCAGTGGCGAAGTGAGCAAAATGAGTGCCCGGAGCAATAAACTTTGTAGGCGCCCCCCCCCCCCCACTCCATGAAAACCGCATAGAAATATAGGCTTATAAATAAAAAGTATTTAATAATAATATTATACAAATTACCTTAGAATGTATCAACTTATACCAGTCAAGAACAATGTCTATCCCTTGTTCGATACCAAATGAAATAATTTGATACCATTGCTGATTAACTTATTCGTTAAATTTTTATTTCATACTTGTTTTGCCAAATTAGTATTTTAAATCACCCGAGTTTAAGTTTTATTTCAGACCTTGTGTTCTATAGGGCACATGAATTTAAAGTTCATCTGTTTCAGTAGCCCACGGTTTTACGAGGATGTCATGTGGTCAGCACAACTATCAACCGCCTTTACTTTTCCCCAACTTATGTCAGGTACTCATTAGAGCTGGGTGGGCCAAGAGGCGACCAAGATCCAGGAATTAAAAATCCTAGTCTTTACCAGAACTCGAGACGGAACCTTGGTATAGATGCCAAACGCTTTACCCCTCAGTCACTCATGCTAAAATGTTTATTAACTCTCGTCCTCGAAAATTGAAAATGGCATCTTTAGTCTAACCGTGTGATGTTGTGGAATTTTTTTTCTTTGACGTCTTTCCGAGTATTTTTTTTTACATATGGCCATTCGGGGGCATCTCTGAGTTAGTGTGATAACATAAACTCTTTTTTAATTGTATGCTTATAACATTTTTATTTAAGAGTTTGTGTCATGGCTTTAGCACGGTTGTAAGCGTGCTTTGGAGGGTGGGAGAGGTTGAGATGGCGTCAAGAAGTGCTTAAGCCCAAAACCATCGCAGTAACATGCCTTTCACACAACCAGACAGCTATCCATGCTTTGCATTTTGCTTTCATGAAAAAGTCGATATTGATCGCTTGTTTAACTGTGAAAACAAAATGTTCACCTCAGGGCTCAAGCTGCTCCTCATGAGAACACATTCAAGTGTCTGTCATCACAATGTTCAAGAAGAATTTCTTTCCTTTTGTTCTTGACTTCACACAATAAGGAACAACTGCCAATTCGTTAATGATTTCATTTGTTGCCCTTTTTTAAATGTGTATTTTTGTTGTTGTTTTTTTATCCTTTTTATTCGGTGCAAGATGCAAATTGTGCTAAATTTTAGCTTGATGTAAGATTAGGTGTTGGAAAAATAACGTGTGTACAAACATATGGCCAGCTTGACCTGATATTAGGTGTTGGAGAAATAACGTGTGTACAAACCTTTGGCCAGACGGTCAGGGAGAAAGAGTGAGTAACTATACATTTTGTAAAAATATTTTCAGGAATTTTTGGGAGAATGCATTACTTTTCCTTCCCCTACAAAAGAGTCAGTGTCTACAATGCAGTGGCTCTTTCAATCCTTGTTTAAAATCTGAGGACATGGCCACTATACAGAAAGCAACTAAGACTTATTGACTTCTTACAGCCAAAATGTCTGCACTCTATTATGGACATACGATAAAAACATTGACATAAACAAACAAGCAAATGCCGGTATGGATAATGTCGAGGAACTGCCTGTAGTTCAACTGTTACCTTGTGCTGGGCATATATCCCATGTGGGGACGATCGTATGATGAATGATGTCCTTTACTGTGAGCTAAAAAGGTGGCAGGCATATAGATAGATAGATAGATAGATAGATAAATAGAGAGATAGATAGATAGATAGATAGCTAGCTAGATAGATAGAAAAACAGACAAACAGACAGACAGACGGACGGACGGACAGATGATAGATAGATAGATAGATTAGATTAGATTAGATACATAGATAGATACATAGAGATACATAGAAAATACATAAATAGATAGATAGCCATATAGAATGATATATAGATAGATAGATACATAGATAGATAGATACATAGATAGATGAATACATAGAGAGATACATAAATAGATATATAGACGTATAGATAGATATATAGATAGATAGATACTTAGATAGATAGATAGATAGATAGATAGATACATAGATTATTGTCTATTTTGTAATGTTATATATTTATTCTAGAAATAGACGTATTTGTCTCCAGTCAACTGAACAATGCTATCACCAATTGATTTTGCCAAGTTTTCCCGTTTATGTCTGATGTTTAACATTATGTTTACGGAAGGTAAATTACTTAATCGTACCCTTCATTGGAAAAAGAAAATGACATATCAAACATTTAAATATACTTCGGAACATTTAATTATTGATTGTTATAGGTTACGTTTGGTGTTCCAATAATAAAACCCGAGAACCATTGTTGGTGCAATTTTTTTTTTACCTTGAATTAAACTTGCTTGCTTGGTTTGTTTATGGGTTGGTGAGCTTACCAAAATCTAGGCGCTTTGCATTCTTGGGGGCCGCCCATATAGTTTGATGCGTATTTTCAACTTAAATAATATTGGGAGATGGTCAGTCAAACAGTTCACTTTGCATACAGTTTTTGTTACTTTGACATTCAGTATGTGACACTGTTTGACAAAGATTAAGTCTATTTGATCCCAGTGCTTGGATATGGATGCATCCACGATGCCTTTTCTGTGATGTAACTGGAAATGTGTATTTGTTACTGTTTACTTGTAAGCTAATACCTTAAAACCTTAGTAATAAATTTTCAAAGCATTAGGAACAAAACAGCAGACATATAAATTTTATAAGAATGTGAGAAACCAGACATAATTGCAAGAACAGAAACATCCTGAAATTTATAATGCAGAAATTTTTTAAAGTAATTATGAAATTTTAGAAAAGATAGGGCTGATAATCATGGAGGAGTTCTTCTTGCAATAAAAAACAAACACTCTTATAGCAGAAGAAATTACCTTACCTAACTCAAAAAATATAGAATCAACATTTTGTAAAATTAATACCACCTCAACATCCCTAATAATAGGCAGCATTTACAGACCACCAAATTCTAGTTTAGAATACATGCAGGAACTATGTAATCAGATTACTACACTTAAAGAGACAAATAAAATGCAGTTTTTTGGATTATGGGTGATTTCAACCTACCTGATATAAATTGGAAAACACTAACCATAGATAAACACCTAAACCTTAAGGACATTAATGAGCTTTTCATAGAAACTTTACACAACCTAAGTTTAGATCAAATTATTTAAAAGCCAACTAGATTAAACAACACATTAGATCTCTTCTTAACCAACAGACCTGGATTAGTAGTTGATTATGATATTATCCCTGGTCTATCAGACCATGAGATCATAAAAATACACAGTCAGATAAAAGCAGTAGCCAATCAAAACCCAAAAGAAAAATCTTACTCTGGAATAAATGTAACCTAACACAACTACACCAAGCTGCATTAAACTTTCAACAAACATTCTTATTAGAAAAAGACATTAATCAACCAGTCGATGACCTCTGGAATTTCATTAAAAAACATCTTAAAAGCATTATAGAAAATCATATACCAACCAAATACATATTGAACTAAATAAATAAATGCTGGTTTAATAATAGACTAAAGAAGCTTTGTAAACAAAAGGAAAACCTATATAGAAAATTTAAAGAAACTAAGGCAGAAAGAGTTTACAAAAAGTATATGAAAATTAATCACTTAACCCAAAAAGTAAGCAGACAGCTACAGAGTGAATACATAAACAATGTAATATCTAAAGATAACAACAAAAACTTATCGTCATACATTAAGTCTAAGAAAATTGAAACAATAGGAATAGCGCCATTAATAGATGAACATAACATAATACATAATGATAATGAAACTAAAGCAAACATCCTAAACAAATACTTTGCATCAGCATTCTCAGCCTCAGGAGACAAAGACATATTACTGAATTTGAACCAAGTAGACAACATAGAAAAAATAGTAGTACAAGAAAATGGAACTATTAGCCAACACCAAACCAAATAAAGCGTCTGGGCCTGATGGTATTCCAGCTAGATTACTCAAAGAACTAAGCAATGAGCTAGCCCCAGTGTTCAAAATACTCTTTCAGGCTTCACTTAACCAGGGCAGAGTACCAAAGGACTGGAAAGAAGCTAATGTCAGCCCCCTATTTAAAAAAGGAGAAAAATCTGACCCAGGAAACTACAGACCAGTATTACTTACCAGCATCACATGTAAAATCCTAGAACACATAATATGTAGCAATATCATAAACCACTTAGACAAACATAATGTCCTCACACCATACCAACATGGCTTTAGGAAATATAGATCATGTGAAACACAACTAAAAGGACTAATTGATGATTTTTCTAAAGGTTTAGATAATAGTAAACACATAGATGCTATCTTAATAGATTTTTCTAAGGCTTTTGACAAAGTTCACCACCATAGTTTACTTAAAAAATTAAAATATTTTGGCATTATTGGTCCACTGCCTCAGTGGATTAAAGATTTTCTGATAGGGAGAGGACAAACTGAAATAATAAATGGCTCTAAATCAACACCGATAACAGTAAACTCAGGTGTACCTCAAGGAACAGTCTTGGGTCCACTACTATTTTTAATTTACATAAATGATTTACCAAATTGCATTACTTCAGGAACAAAAGTCAGATTATTTTCAGACGATTGCATAATATATAGAACAATAAAAAAAACACAAGACAAAGATATTTTACAAAAAGAATTAGATGAATTACAGAAATGGGAATCAAATTGGAGCATGTCTTTCCACCCAGAAAAATGTCAGTTGTTAAGAGTAACAAAAAAAACTAAAACAAATTATATCCACTAATCTTATTCATGGCAAACCAGTAACACAGACTAAAAACGCAAAATACCTAGGTGTTAAAATAAATGAAAAACTGCCATGGAATCCACATATGATGAAACCATAAAAAAACCAAACAAAACATTAGGATTTATTAAAAGAAATTTCTATAAATCAAATAAAAACATTAAACTAAAATGTTATTTAACCTTGGTTAGGCCAATAATAGAATATGCATCCTCCGTTTGGGACCCCTCAACTCAAGAAAACATTAAGAAACTGGAACTGACACAAAATAGAGCAGTTAGATTCATAACAAATGAATATTCACATTTGACTAGAGTAACACCTATAGTAAAATCACTAAATTTAGAAAGCCTTCAGGACAGAAGACTCAAAAGAGAAGTAGCAATTATACATAAAACACTGAACCATAATCTTCAAATGCAAAAACAAAATGTAATAAAATACTCTGAAAGACACAAAAATAAAGGCACATTCCTCGTCCCATATGCTTGGACAAATTTGTACAAATACTCCTTCTTCCCTAGTGCTATTAGAGCATGGGATGGGTTGCCTGAGCTAGCAAACATAATTTAAGTCATTGGTTAATATGCATGACTAATGCATGACGCGTAGGACGTAAACATCTTCTTTTTTTAAGTAACGTCTGTATTATATAAGATAAGATAAGATAAGCTAAACATATTTCTAAAAACAATTCTGTTGTAATTCTGGCTGTTGCAGTGACCAATCCCGTGTATTCCGAAATCATTTCTCCAGGTTTAAAACGAAGTCCACTATTGCATTGAAATTGCCCAATGTGATAATTTCATTCGTTATTAAGTGCAGAGTAATATCTCTTGTTCTTTCTTTGTTACATTTCAGCTACTGGCCGTATAAATCTGAGGGAACAAGACAATGGGGAGGGAAGCTATCGATGTTTGGACTCTTACAATGATACAGTTTAAGATGCGCATCGGGGATCAGTTAATATATCTGACATAGATCAAAAATATATCAACTATGGGCTGTGACTATTACACTAACCATACATTATCTAGAATTGTAAGTAGTCATTAATATATACCTGCTTTCATATATTTGATAAGTCATAGTATTAATGGTACTAAAGTTCCTAAAGTGAAGTCCAGTAGGGCGTCGGCGTCGTAGGCGCCATTATCCCGTTGGAGGTTATAGAAAGGCTTTTGTCCAAACACCAAGCTTGGACATGGGGCTCTTCACCCATGTCCTGTCTGAGGGCTCCCAACGGTAGACGGTCATATCGGTTGACTGGGCCAGACCGGGCCATGACGTGTACACAGCGCACCGTCCCCGTTTCTGGGCCCCATTCGCTATAAGTGGCCGAGAACAGCGCTAACTGTGGGGAGCTTATCTCCGTGCAAGGACCTCCACTCCAGCTAACTGTATACTGATGACTGCCCCCTTGTGGAACGGCGTGGCGGACTTTTTGGACTGGGTTCCAGGCGTTCTTTCCATCGCAACCCCGAGTGCGAGAAAAAAAAATCTTACCCAGTACCAGATAGTGCTGCCAGTAAAATGTGTTCTCCTAGCCTGCAAAGGTAACTCTATTTCCAATATACCCCATTTTTAAATATCTCCACACACACACACACACACACACACACAATTATATAGCATACAAATGTTAGGCCTACCACGTTAAATACTCTAGTTTCTAGATGGAACTCAGATATTTTTTTTAATAAAATTACAAAAAAAAATATTTGTAATGATAGTGCCTCAATTAGCTTTATGCAGTCTGTCTGTTGTGTTAAAAAATATTGCGTATTTATGTTTAATGCTGTGTATGAATGTTTATTGCTGTGTTTTTATGTTTAATGTTGTATGTTTTTATTTCATGTTGTGCGTTGTGAACTGATTTGTAGCGTACTGTTCAGCCAAGCTCGAGTCCTGTCTAAGTGTGTGTGTCTACGGCTGTGTTGAAGTGAACTGTTTCGGCATTTTAGTTTAATAAAGCTTTTTTAAAAGCCTTGTCTTCTTGTCCTTTTAAAGACAACTGGATAGGTCCTAGTGAAAGACATGACTCACTATTAAAAGTCATTCTTTAAGGTACAGTTGAAAGAAGGTCATCCAAAGAAAAAGCTTGATGGACAACGTACAAGAATGGACCAGCCTCTCTTTTGATATCCTGCTAAGATCAGCTGCTGACCTGGAAAAATGGAGGGAGTTGGTGACGCGAACCTACGACGAAATTCATTGTACAGATAATGATGATGATTATTCATATTTATAATTGATATTGATATCAATCAATCAATCAATCAATCTATCTATCTATCTATACATCTATATATCTATCTGTCTATCTATCTCTTTCTCTCTCTCTATATATATGTATATGTATATCAATCAATCTATCTTTATATCTATCTATCTATCTTTCTATCTATCTATCTATCTATCTATCTATCTATCTATCTATCTATCTATCTAACTATCTATCTATCTATCTATCTATCTATCTATCTATCTATCTATCTATCTAAGCTCTGGGTAACATAAGCTATATGCAACATAAGCTAAAGGAAACATGAGTTATAGGCAACAGGAACTATAGTCAACATAAGCTTTGGGTAATATAATATATGGTCAACATAAGCTATAGGCAAGATAAGCTGTAGGCAACATAAGCTTTAGGCAACATAAGCTATAGGCAACATAAGCTGTAGGCAACATAAGCTGTAGGCAACATAAGCTGTAGGCAACATAAGCTGTAGGCAACATAAGCTATAGGAATTATATAAGCTTCGGGTAACATAAGCTATAAGCAACATAAGCTATAGGGAGCATTAGCTATGAGCAACATAAGCTATAAGCAGCGTAAGCTATAAGCAACATAAGCTATAGGCAACATAAGCTATAGGCAACAAAAGCTATAGGCAATATAAGCTATAAACAACATAAGTTAAATGCAACATAGCTTAGAACCATGGAAACGAGTCCTAACTAGCACAGGTCAGTGTTGAAAGCTTAATAACAATTGGTATCGTATAGGGTCATAAAAGATAATGAATCTACACTTTCTTTCAGGTTAAAAAATAGTTTCCCCATGTCCTAACAACGCAAAAGCAAGTTGTAGTGACATGACGTCAAAATAATTTCATTCTTTAATGTCTTAAATATAGATCTAGTATTTTGATTTAGGTTCTGCTTCTAAATCTATATTTTTAATCAATAGTAAAAAACTAACTTATCTTCTCGTTGATAAAAAAAAATTATAATCCATTTGAACTTCCTTGAAGGGAAGATCAGTACTGAACATTAACACCTGCACAACACTAAACATGCCTTTGAAAAAACACATTAAATGAACACACAACACATAAGGTACAGACATTTGATCTGTAAGGTTTACCTTTGTTCAATAGTATCACTGTAAATAAGAATATTGTTAGAATGAAAATCTTAACAAACACATACACAAACACAATCTTTTTAGTTCAAGAAACTCGTGTTTAAGGGCAGTAATTCAATTAATTTGTCTGATGGCGGAAGTAAGTAAACATCTGTTCTCGGAATTGATAATAAACTGTTTTTAAAGCAAAAATGTTTCACTGTGTATTTAGAATAAAGAACGTAACTCTTTTACCGCACTGAAAGAGTTAATTAGAGATGCGCTTTTACAAAACTATTTATGGATTTTAACCGTGCTAATGATAAGCTCTTAATCGTAGCAGTTCTACAATTCTTCAAATAAGTTATTAGTGTACATCTATAATCTGTCAATGTATCTATCCACATGGTCAGATGTTGTTTTTTTATTGTCTGTCTGTCTTACATAATGTGCACGTTCCTCCTTAATCGAAGCTTCTATCTAGCCCCAAGCTTTTATCTAGCCCCAAGCTTCTATCTAGCCCCAAGCTTCTATCTAGCCCCAAGCTTCTATCTAGCCCCAAGCTTCTATCTAGCCCCAAGCTTCTATCTAGCCCCAAGCTTCTATCTAGCCCCAAGCTTCTATCTAGCCCCAAGCTTCTATCTAGCCCCGAGCTTCTACCTAGCCCCAAGCTTCATCCAGGAATTCGAACCCTGGACCATCGAGAGGCAGTACACATTTGTTGACATCATTCAATTACCTTTTCGATTGGGAATGTGCGGTGCTTCTTTTTTTTGTACACTGGTTATACACTTTAATTAGTACAATATTAATTCTGGTTTCAGATTCTCAAAATATGTATACCGGTATCTGTACTATTAATTCTTCTTACAAAGGTAAGTACAAATGTAAACTAATTCAATGCCAACAGACATTTCATAGACTCAGAATTACAAAAACAATTATAGTTGCTATTTCTGGGCTTAGCAAGGACTGGGTTAAAGGTGTAATGAAAATAATAATTGTTACATATATAAAGTTGGAAAAATAGTGAAACATTTGTAACAGTTTGTGTTGTCTATTGGTTAAAACATGTTTCGTTATCGTAAAATTTATTTTGGCTTTAAGTTTCTAAAAAGCGAATTCCCGATCTCGTCCCTATAAATAGATAAACATGAACATAATATGTGGAGCGCCCTCTAGGAAATCGCGTCATGTAGCAACGTAGAGCTGTATTAGTAGTGAAGTTTTACATTCATATTGTATTGTCAATGTACACTATGAAATTCTTGGCACTGAGGACTGATTATCAATAAGTCTCCCAATTCCCTTCGACAGCAAAAAGCTGATAACAACTTAGTCATTTTCACGATAGAAACTTAGCGGTTTTTATTCGCAATTTTGACCCAAATTTTTCTTTTTTGAGCCAACATTTAAATGTCTAAAGGCCAAAACTATATTTCATTGCAAGGCACTTATTAATTATACGAATGTATCACAAATGTACTACAAATGTATCACAAATGTATTACGAATGTATCACAAATGTACTGCAAATGTATCACAAATGTACTACAAATTTATTACGAATGTAACAAAAATGTACTACAAATGTATCACAAATGTACTACAAATGTATTACGAATGTATCACAAATGTACTACAAATGTATTACGAATGTATCACAAATGTACTACAAATATATCACGAATGTATTACAAATGTACTACAAATGTATCACAAAAGTACTACAAATGTATTACGAATGTATCACAAATGTACTATAAATGTATCACAAGTATACTACAAATGTATTACGAATGTATCACAAAAGTACTACAAATGTATCACAAATGTACTACAAATGTATCACAAATGTACTACAAATGTATCACAAATGTACTACAAATGTATTACGAATGTATCACAAATGTACTACAAATGTATTACGAATGAATCACAAATGTACTACAAATGTATCACAAATGTACTACAAATGTATTACAACTGCTTAGTTTACAAAAGGACTAAAAGAGTTTTAGCTTAGTTGCAAAGAGAAGTTTGAACCAGTTCTCTGGATGTCGTCTTTTGTTTCATCCAAAGTAAAATAAGAAAACTCGTTAATGCTTGGATAAAATTGAGCAAGCAACAAATACTATCTATTAGGTCGTTATATTTGGAATGATTTAACCCTGTCATGTCAGACTAACTATGAGATAATGACAGACATATACGTAGATTATCGAAACATGTACTACCTTGTTCTGCGTAACTAGTTGATAATCTATTTTACTTTGTTTTTTAGAAACCTTTATTTTTGTGTTATATTTTTAGACCTGAAGTCCACCAGGAAACTAGATCACCTTTTTTGGCCCCCCCCCCCCCATTATTAAAGTAAATAAGAAAATGACTCTGAAATGCATACGTATAGTATGCCACAATGTAAAACAAAGTTCTCTCTTAAGAGCATACAGTTTAACAAATAATACAAGAGAAGACAATTACACTATCAAGTTGAAGGATAATTGTAGCCTTTGCACTAGATTACTTCCCTTCTTACTGTTCATCTCAGACGACAGCCTGACAATAGACAAGAACATGTTAACTACTGATACATTTTATTTTCTTCGTAAGTTTTATCTAAACATCTTTAAATTTTATACTCTAAATTATAATTGTAGCTTATTAAAATAACATCCTCTGCCATATAGATCATAAGGTCTGAAATGGGAACTTAACTCTGCGTCCACTAAAATCTAAAAGGTAGCTGGTATACGTCTGGGAATATAAAAATCTTGGTCGTTGTGTTGACAATAGGATACCCTCGTGAACAGTCATGGAAACAGATGAGCTTTGGTCAAGATTCATCCCCTCCTCCATCATAAATTACAGAAGTTTAAATGTAAAGTCGAAAATTGTGTCTATTAATGGACCTCATTTACCAATCGTAAACAAACAACATTTAGTCTATCTATCTATCTATCTATCTATCTATCTATATAATATATATATAGATAGATAGATATAGATATATAGATATATATATATATAGATAGATAGATAGATAGATATAGATATATAGATATATATATAGATATATATGTATATATATACAAACTACTACAATAATTAACTAGTAGGCCACCATGTAAATTACTCTCATTTCGAGTAAGCCAAGTGTTCCGCTAAATACGTGGTCGAGAGGCTAAGTACACTTAACCTTGGCTTGGTTTGGCTACCCATGAAGGGACTCGAGGTTCGATGCCCGACACGAGTAGAGTTGTATTTACTGAGCCGAAAACACATTTCAGTCAGGTCCTATTACGAAGTCGAGCTCCCTTGATTTGTAGTGAAGTGATTTACATTTATCTTTATCCTTACATATCTCTTTAGTCTGTTAAACCGTTAGGGCACATGCAAGATTCGTCGACCATCTTTCTCCATTCCACTGTTCTTAGCCTAAGTAGAAACTCATTTAATGGCAGGCCCGTCCATTCTTTTATGTTGTCCTCTCATTGCTTTTCTGTCTGCCTCTTATATTCTTTTTCCTGGTACTGTTCCAAGAAGTAAGGTCTCTGAGAGCCACTAAGATCTGGTAATATTTAATGTAAGTGGTTTATGTAAGACCAATCATCGTAGTATTTCGTTAGACCTGTGACGTGGCAGCGAGCTATCGGTGTCCCCAGACCCTAGATCAGGGATGGGCAAATTACGGCCCGCGGGCCACATGCGGCCCGCCGAAGTGCTTCATGCGGCCGCGGTCAACTACAAATTCAGGCATGCCCACATATTACACATATAAAAATTCAAATATATTAAAAATAAATAATTGTAAATATGAATACAAATTATTGAAACATTTTATTCTTATCACTTATAATGAAGAGGCTAAAGAACAATTGTCTCTAAACGTCATTCTAAAAAGTATCAAGTAAACAAAGATTATTTGAAATGGTAATATTTCGAAACATCCAGTCAAAGACAAAAGTCCAGGCCAGTATTTATTCAATGCTATGAAGAACTGTGTATAAAGAGTTGTGTTGGCTTGTACAATATGACAAGGGTAACAACTGCTGGAGACCGATCTTTGATTGAGAAAAACAGGCTTTTAAATTTACTTTTAATAAAATAAAAACAATAACCCAACCATAAACTCATAACGGAAAAGTTTACACAAAACTGCATTGAATTATAATTGAATAATTCTAAGAATTACAATTCAAATTCATTTAGTGGCACAGGGCACACCTTAGGCATAGGCAAATTATTCAACCACTTAAGGCCCTTGAATCACAGGGGTCTTCGTGCAGGATGTATGTTAAATTATAATAGAAAAGAATATCCGAAACTTGTCTCACTGTTTATTGTTGTAGTACACTAGTTTTTTTTTTATCTATTGCCTAATTATAATTTTTTCTCCGTTTTTTTTTTCGGGGAGGGGGTCAACCAAAATCACTTCGGCTAGAGCCTCCAATTATCTAAGGCCGGCTCTGGCTGGCAGTTCCGAGAAGTACTTGAAGATTTGGAAACAAAACAATCCGATGTTCGGTAACACAGTTTGCCTAAGTAAAACCTCTTTTAATGGCAGGCCCGTTCATTCTTTTATGTTGTCCTCCCATCGCTTTTCTGTCTGCCTCTTATTCTTTTTCCTAGTATTGTTCCCTGAAGGAAGATCTCTGCAAGCCCCGGAGATCTGGTAATATGTAATGCAAGTGGTTTATGTAAGGCCAATCATCAAAGTAGTAAGTCAGACCTGTGACGTGGCAGCGAACTATCGGTCTACCCAGACCACGTGACTGGCCCACTGTGACACATGGTCTAGATTCATGTCACTCATTCACACTAAAAAAGAAAAAGTAACTCTGCTTAACTCAAACCAGAAAGAATTAAAGAGTTACTCACCTTTGTTCTTTTGCCAATTGTTTCATAAAAAAGTCAAACTAAATGAGAAACTCTTGACTTTTTATTTCTCGTTCTCAATGTTCCGTTAATGTCGCTCGGAATCTTCAATATAAGAACAGAGACCACAACTAGGAACCTATTCCTTTTAGCGACATATTCTTTGACAAGGAATGAGAGAAACGATAATTTATTTCGCACATTTTCGGGTTCATTAAACTTGTATATAGACTAAAACTAGCATTACACTGGAGCTGGGAAGAGTGTAAGGCCTATTCGTAGACTATATTTAAAGTACAATATTTTGTAGACAGGCTTGTCTTCCTCTTACGATGTAAGCCTTATTATAGCTAGAAATAATCGTAGGTACTGGTAGGAGGTACTGTACTATTGGCCTTTTGACTACGTGCGTATGTATTGTATGTTATCTGATAGTAAAATTGTTCTTCTAATATTAATGAGACTATTGGTTTAGAGAAATCTTGAATGAAATATACACCTTTGATCTAGTGAAATAAGGAACACAATTTCTAATATTTTAATGTAAAAATCAACGTTTTGAACTATAATTCCTTCTGTGGAAATTTAATGCTTCAATTATACTCCTTCTTCTGTAATCAAGTAAAGTGTTAGATTAGGTTTGGGCTTTCTTACATATAAAGCGCTTTTAATCAATTACAATGATTGGTCGGATGTTAGGGGATTTATCGGGCGGACTAGAAGGCCCAAAATTATTTGTTTGTGCATCGGGGGCCTCAATTAAAAAGATTGATAAGCTATGCCATTGCCATATACAAGATATATTTTAAAGTCTACTACAACAACATCCACAACAAAAACAACATAGGAATAACAAATGTTTCACTTCTATTCCAACTTTATTTTCCTTGCAATTATCTTGTCTCACATTTAACACTTTTGACCCAGTCCCTTCTTCTAACTAAAAACATAGCAACTAGAAATGTTCTTGTAATTCTGAGTCAATGAAATGTCTGTAAGCATTGAATTAGTTTACATTTGTACTTACCTGATAGAGTGTTTCTGTTAACCTTAGGTGCGTCTCTTTTTGAAAACAATAAACTGCGGTTCTGATATTGTGTTTAGCTTTTGATAACATTCAATAAGTCTAAAGCAGTGTCTCTTGATTCTAAAGCCATAATTCTAAAGCTGTGTCTAACAAATTGTAAAGCTCTGTCTAATTTTTTTTTTGGCTTGAAAACCGACTTTAGCAGAGTAGTGTTGAGCGCCTAAAGCTATAGGTACAGAAGGCACAATTGGTCCACAAAAGAGATTAGACCATAGCGCTCTAGGCAAGCTATCAGAAAGCTATTCCAAAAATAAAGCCAAAATGTGACATGAACAATTTCATCAGGCTCCAACTAGAACATTTAAAAGTTGCAACTTAGTTCTAGAATGGGTGGAGGAGAAATAAAGTGTTCACAATTTTTACCAAACAGAAAGACTAGCTTTTTAGAAAGAAGAGACATTACTTCCTAGAAGAAGCCTGGGGAATCCCCTTCAGCAAGCATTGACTTTTGATGATTGAAAACGCAATCTGCTTGTCTGTAACTTTATTTACTTACACATTCGTATTAATTATTAAAACATATGATGGAAATATTGTATCGTCTGCTTCACGAGACATGGGCTACCAAGTATAATCTAAATGTCACGTTAAATTGTATTTTTTAAATTAACACTTTATAGGCCCTAATACAAAACATATTTCATAAAAACTTAACATTATTAAGCTCATCTAAGCTGGATCTCTGACCTATAGATTAGACTATTAAAAGTGTACTGGTTTCTTTTTGATGGACAGGATTCATATCTAGTCATGTCAGTTTGATTCAATGGCTGCCATGTCGTGTCAATAGTTTCAGGTTAGAGCCCTGCCAATAGCCATCTCTTGCTTCAGTGGCGTAGCTAGTGTAGGGGAGTAGGGAGGATAATTTTAAATTCCCTCCGGCTTCCGCTTGAAGGGAGCCCTCAAATTAGTTTTTTTTAAATTAACTCTTTCTCTCCGTAATTATTTTTCTCATTTCGATAGTATTATTTATTTCACTTATTTGTATTCCACTATCCCGTTATGATTAAACTTCAATAACACTTTTGTTTGTTATCAGAAAAAGTTTATATTTGGTATTGGTATTTTTACACAACACAAACAAACGTTTCTAAATCTAAAATCAATTGAGTTCAATGGGAGGTCAAATCAACGTTGGCATCGTCAATTAGGGGAGAAAGAGTCAAATTTTATATATTTTGCAAAAAGGAGAGGCCGCCAAAGAGGTCAAGTTTCCAGGGCTTCCAAACAATGGAAAATTTCTAGCTACGCCCCTGCTTACCACCCTACTGGAGATCTGGGATATGATGTAATAATCTTCAATATTGAAGGAAGATCCAAAGCATGTTAAACAAACCAGCAAACAAAGCTTGAATATAACTGACCTAATTAAACATTAATTCTTAGTATTCTTACACATCGGGATGTGTGGCCGAGATGCTAAGCACGCTTAGGCTTGGCTAGCTAGCGACACTCGACTCGAGCAGAGTTGTGTTTATTGAGCGCCAAAAGGTACAGGAGACGTTCTCACAGGTACAACTGGTCCATAAATGAGATTCAGCCATAGCATTTTGAGCACGCTTTAAGCATGAAAGTTGCGCTAGATAAAAGCTATTCCAAAAACAAAACAAAACCAAAAAATCTTTATTTATTTCATTTTATAAAAAAATCAATAAAAAGGCTATAAGAATCAAAATAAAATTATGAAGCAACATTAAAAAACAGATAAACATAATGTCTTAACTACTTATCAAAAACCTGGCTTCACAAAATACAAAACATGTAAAACTCAACTAATAGTTCACATAGATTTTTCAAAAGGCTTCTTTAATACAGATGTCATTTTATCAGACAGGTTTAATAAGGATCTAAGCACTCTGGCCCCACTGTAACTATATTTACACACAGCTTGTAAAAGACATGTTTTGTTTGTTGTAAAATATTTCGGATGTTCCTATAGAGTTTAAGGGGGATGGTAGCGGGCAGGGTAAAAACCCGAAATCATTGATAAGTCCAAACGACAGTCCAGCGCGCATACCGCACGACCAGATGCTAATATGTTGTTAAGCAGGATGAGAATAAAAATATTTATTCTACACATAAGCGAATATATGTCATTACTTTGTGTAGCATATTAAAATAATCTAGTTTATAAATACTTATGTAAACATGAGATACATAAAACAGGTACATCAATATAAAAAACATGGCTTTATAAAATACAGATCGCCTAAACTCAACTAATTGTTCACATAGGAGATTTTTCAAAAGGCTTATTTAAAACATAAGTCATTTATCAGACAAGGTTAATATGGATCTAAGCACTCGGGCCCCACTGTAACTAATTTTTCATACAGCTTGTAAAAGACATGTTTTGTTTGCATGTAAAATGTTTCAAATGTTCCTTCAGAGTTGAAGATAATTTTTTTTTTGGGGGGAGGACGGGGAATGGCAGCGGTCAGAGTATGAACACGGGCCCATCGATACAGCCGAAAGACAGTCCATCGCGCATACCGCACGACCAGGTGCTGATACTTTGGTTAGTAGGGCGAGAATTGAATTATTTACTCTACACATAAAACAATATATATATATATATATGAAGACGAAATAAGACCATGGTTTTATATAGGCTGAAATTATCTTTCCAAAATGTATAGCGCCCCATCACAAAATGGTGGAACCAGATATAATGAGGTCTCTCGCAAAGGAACTCTCCATGTTCTTTTTTCATAAGGCCGGCCCTGATTGGAGAAAGTAACATAGCCGAAGCTTCTACCCTCGGAACAGCTAACAGTCACAGTTTATTAGATTTAATTACCAACTGACAAAGCGTAGGCAATAAAGCCAGGAATGATCAAACTATCGAAGCAGCGTTACTGATAAAAGGCAGGGATGAATCAAATCCAGACAGGAAAACCAAAGATTTACCAGAGTGTGGAACGTATTTTATTTTCTCTTTCAAAAATGTCTTTAATTTATAAGATACAAAAAAATAAGACAACAGCAGTGGTACAGATCAACATCAGAAACATTATAAGAGCTTTGTTCTAAGAGTTCAGTCACGTGATCGATGTAACGTCATGATGTGTCGTGTGGTTACAATGAGTTAGTGTAGTCAATCAGTACAGTAACGTCTGTAATATATAAGCTAGGATAAGCGAAGATAAGATAAAAAGACGGAAGGAAATAGATAAACTGACTAAATTCATATCATTTGTCCCTTGACTTTCTTGCGTCACCAAAGTCCTCCCACTTTTCACCGGTCAGCAGCTGTTCTTAGCAGTTGAGGCATGTCCATTCTTTTATGGTATCCAGCCAGCTTTTCTTTGGAAGATTTGTTTTTTCTGCTTCTTCCCCTGTACTTTGAAGAAAGACTTTTGACAGTGAGTCATGTCTTACAATAGGATCAAACCAGCTCAGTTTTCGTCTTACTTTTCGCAATTACCAATAAATAAATAATACCTCCCCCTCTCCTAAAAAATATAATAAATAAAAGGAAAAGTATTTTGTATGCAAATTGGGAAATTTCTTTTTCTAATTGCAAGGGACACTCCTGGCCGAGCACCTTTGGTCCCTATAGTGGGACTCCATAGTCTATCTGTTAGGTCCTTATCTTTGGAACGATTTAACCCAGTCATGTCAGACTAACAAGGAATTATAAATACATCTTTACGTAGATTATCAAAACATTTATTACCTTGTTCTGCGTAACTAGTTAATAATATATTTTACTTTCTTTTTAGAAACATTTTTTGTTATATTTAGACCTGAAGTCCTCAAAAAACTAGATCATCTTTTTTTCTCCTATTATTACAGTAAATAAGAACATTACCCTGAAATACATAAGTAAAAAGAGCCACAATGTAACAAAAAAAAAAGTTCGCTCTTAAGAGCAGACAATTTAACAAGTAATACAAGAGAAGACAATTACATTATCAAGTTGATGTAGAATTAGCACTAGATTACTTCCCTTCTTCGAGTTCATCTCATAAGACATCCTGACACTGTTGTGTTTTCTTTATATGAGAAAAGAGTCCTTGTAATCGCAACACATTTCCGTAAGAATCAATAAAGTAGTCTGTGTCTTAGTCTCATTTGATAAGCACCGAACTGTTATTATGATTTTTATAGACGTTAATGTGGTTAAGTGGTAAAGCGCTTGGCTTCTAAAGCAATGGTTTTTAGTCTGCGGTTATTAACTTAAGAATTTTTAGGACGCCTGAGTCCTGACATTAGTTGGGGAAAAGTAAGGGCGTTTTGTCATTTGCTGGTATCGTGACATCATTGTTAACCGTTGGTCGCAGAAACAGATGACCTTTACATCCTCTGCCCCAAAGATCACAAGGTCTGAAATGGGAACTTTACTCTGAGTCCACCCAAATCTAAAAGGTAGCTGGTATACGTCGGGGAATACAAATAGTTTGGTCATTGTGTTGACAATAGGTTACCCTCGTGAACAGTCAGGCATCGAAACAGATTAACTTTAGGCCTACATCATCGCCACATCACCCATCATAAATTACGGAAGTTTAAATTTAAAAGACCTAAATTAATTATGTTGTAAAAGATTTGTGTCGTACGGGCGTTATTTATTTTTATTTTCTAATCCCAAATCAGTAATACAGTTTTAATGTGCAGCTTTTATCAAACTTAGAACAAAAAAAAGGTGGGGGTTAGCTCCAAAGTCCTGCCAAACATATTGAGACGTCTTGCCAAATGGCATAAGTCTTAGTTTGTATTGTTAGACACTTAGCTATTATAGTTCCTAGGTACGAAAAGTGTAGTTTCTAGATACGACAAATCCAGTTCCTAGATACGAGAAGTCTAGTTTCTAGATACGACAAGTCTAGTTTTTAGATACGAGAAGTCTAGTTTCTAGATACGACAAGTCTCGTTTCTAGATACGAGAAGTCTAGTTCCTAGATACGACAAGTCTAGTTTCTAGATATGACAAGTCCAGTTTCTATGTATGAAAAGTCTAGTTCCTAGGTATGAAACGTCTAGTTACTAGATACGACAAGTCTATTTTCTAGGTACGAGAAGTCTAGTTCCTTTATGAAAAGTCTAGTTCCTAGGTATGAAAAGTCTAGTAACTAGATACGACAAGTCTAGTTTCTAGGTACGAGAAGTCTTGTTTCTAGGTATGAAAAGTCTAGTAACTAGATACGACAAGTCTAGTTTCTAGGTACGAGGAGTCTTGTTCCTAGGTATGAAAAGTCTAGTTCCTAGGTATAAAAAGTTTAGTTACTAGATACGACAAGTCTATTTTCTAGGTACGAGAAGTCTAGTTCCTTTATGAAAAGTCTAGTTCCTAGGTATGAAAAGTCTAGTTACTAGATACGACATGTCTAGTTTCTATGTACGAGAAGTCTAGTTCCTAGGTATGAAAAGTCTAGTTCCTAGGTATGAAAAGTCTAGTTACTAGATAAGACAAGTCTAGTTTATATATATATATGTGTGTGTGTGTGTATGCCAAACAGAGTAAGTGCGAGCACACATCCCTGCTGGACACCACAGCTAACCTCAAAAGGTACTGATTGGGCTCCGCTGAATTTGACAGTATATTTAGTTTCCTCGTGAAAGCACTCAATGAACTTCAGTAGTTTGGGAGGGCAACCTATGTTCCTTAGGAGTTTGAAAAGGTCACTTCTGCGGACCATGTTTTAACATCTGTTCATAAGTTACCTTATAACTAAACGTTGAATTTCAAAAGAGAAATACATATGTGGAGTTTACTCTAGAAATGAATACATATATATCAGCCTTTCTTATAGATACAGTTTTCTTTTTCTTTTCATTTTTTTAAATTACCTCCCTTTTACTATTGGCACTACTAATGTACATGTTAAAGAAAGAGTGCCGTACATTTTATCAAAAGCCTCAAGTAGGAAATGACTTTAGATTCACAGCTCAGCTTAAATAGCTCTCGAATGTCTCATCTGTATCTTGACTTTCGGCGAGTAACCTGATTCCAGCTGTCCATGAATATATCAAGAGAAAGGTCGGTCCATGCTTAAAGTTTCCATTGTCTGTCCAGCATTTCTTTGGACGACCCTTTCTTCATGCTCCCTCTACTCTAATGACTACCAGAGGTTATTTGATTCACCAACATGTTCCCAGCGGAATAAGATGCAACAATTAGTTCTACTGACCATATAAGGAAATAAAATTCGCTACTCTGGTCTAATGGCCACCAAAGTAAAGTTAATTCACCAAATTGATCTGATAAGTACCGAAGTAAAGAAAATTCAACACTAAGATCTGATGTGTACCAAAGTAAAGTGGATTCAACACCCAGATTTGATAAATTTGTAAAATGTTTTACATATTTGGATGTTCTATGAGAGTTGAAGATAGTTTACTTCCTATTCCAAACCTCCTGCAGGACGAAGGGGGGTGGGAGCGGGCAGGGTTTAAACCCGGGACCATTGAAAAATCCAAACGACAGCCCAGCGCATAAACTTCACGACCAGGCAGCAATCTAAAGTAAAGTAGATTCACCACCCAGATGTTATAAGTAAAAAATTAAATAGATTCACCACCCAGATCTTATAAGTATAAAAGTAAAGTAGATTCACCACTTAGATCTTATAAGTATAAAAGTAAAGAAGTTTCATAAATTCGATCTTATAAATTTCAAAGTAAAGAAACTCACCACCCTTATCTTGCGTCTACTTGTGGGTAGAAATTCACCACACATTATTTATGACCACCAAAGAAAATTAGATTCACCATCTAGTTCTGATGACTATTAGAGGAAAGAAGATTCACAACATAGTTATTATAGGTATCCAAAGAGAGTAGATTCACCACTCTTTCTAATAAGTACCCGGGGATAGTCGATGACCACCCAGTTCTACCTAAGGAAAGTAGGTTCGTCGCCCTATTCTGAATGGTAACTGAGAAAACTGCAATTACTAGAGGGAGGGTTGATGTTTAAAGTGAAATGAGAAGTGGATTTCAGAGCAGGATTTGAACCAAGGCTCGCCCTTATTGAGGAGTTGCATATTTCTAATGAAATGATAACGACTAGAATACCAATAACATGGCTTTATTCGACAAAATTAGACTACAGTAAACAGTGAATGAAACCAGCTCGCCTCGCATAACACTGATGCAGTACTATACACACACACACACAGGACATGAAACACACAATGGACATGGCCTTCTGACACGCTGGACGCACGCAAAAAATCAACTCAGTTACACAACACTTAGATAATTGGAGACCCTCGGCAAAGTGAAATTAGTGGTCTCAATGAAATAGAAAAAAAAGTTATAGTAAACAGGTAATAATAAAAGTAAGCAATCTATTTCAAATCTAGTCTACTCCAATACTAGCATTGTGCACATTTCTCGCTATTTATTGCCTAACAAAAATTGTTTTGGGGTCCTTAGCGATGCCCCTATCAATTGGATGTCCTAGGTTGCCTACTTTGCTTATACCTAAGGCCGACCCTTCCACAAAACAGTCATTGAAAACAAATATAAATATATGTATTTCTCTCTCTTTTTTTCTTTATCTCTCTGTCTATCTTTCTCTATCTCTTTATCTCATTATCTCTCTCCTATTTTGTCGTTCTCTGTCTCTCACCGTTGACATCGTGTTTATGTGTATGTGTTTGTTGTTATTCCACTTGGCATCAAAGCCCATAAAGAGTTGTGTGTAACCTTTGTTATGTGAGAGTGTGTTATTAAAGAGTCTGATGGATTCAGAGTCTGGTGTTGTCGTCGTTAATGAGTTCAGTGTTCCTTAGTGCAATATTAAGCAATTTTAAGCTTATAAGTGTATTGTTTAAGCTAACTCTCTGTCTCTCTCTCTCACTTTCTCTCTTTCTCTCCCTCTCTTTTCCACTTCCTCTCTCTCTCTCTCTTTCTTTATTTCTCTCCTTCTCTTTTCCACTTCCTCTCTCTCTCTCTCCTCGTCTGTTATTCTTTGGTGCTGATATCCTACTTTGGTTTTTATAATCAGAATTTTATTTAAAAAAAAAAAGATTGCATTACTTTAAAATCTAATATCAATTTAATTGAAAAATGTAATAATTTTATTTGCTTTGCCACAAAGCACAAATGCTACAAAGGCAGTCTGTTAAAATAAAACTTTAATATACACATGGTCAATATTAAAATAAGTTAAAAGTAATAATAATGAAATCGGTCATTTAAATTATAAGTACAACAATACTAATGAATAACAATATCGCAACTATCAGAACACACGAATACGATGGAGCAATAGTGCACTTGTTATCTAGAACCCAATTAGACACACAACCATCAACATAGCAACACACAATAGGAGAATAATGATGTCAATAATTTAATAAAGTTCTTTATTAAAATAAAACTATAAAATTCTATAGTAGCTTTAGAAAAAAAAGCCAAAATTAACTTTATGAATAATTTTTTTTAAGAATTTGTTTTTTACATATTTAGAATTTAACTGTTCGGCTAATTTTTCAACATTGGGTATGGAATAATATTTTTCTTACAAATCTTAGTCTGTGTAGTTTAAATGCTCACACACCAGCAGATAATGAAAGGCATCACCTATATTTGATGTACTAAATGGACCCACTCTATCTTCATAATTCGTTCTAATTGCGACGGCCTAGTTCTATTGGGAGATTGTATTACTACTTCTAATCTTTAAAATAAGTAAAGGATCTTTATATTGTCATTTAGTATAAAAGTATGGGCAGTCTTAGCATTGGATCAAGATCTGATCGAGTGTCTTTAGGGGCACGAATATTTGTACGATGGGCTGCAGATGACGAACGATTCTCTTTGTGGCAGGGCGCAGATCTTTCTTTATCTCTTTCCTCTCTTTCTCTCTCTCTCTCTTTCTCTATGTTTCTCTTTCCCTCTCTTGTTAGCTTAAAATAATGATAGACCTACACTTAAAATAACACTAAAGAACACTTCACGCTAGATACATCAGACTCTTTCATAACACACTCTCTAGAACACAGGTTACACACAACACAGTATGAACTTTCTCACCAAAGGGACAAACTCTGCATACTAACACATACACATACATTAAATGTCAACATCTCTATCTTTTAGCTTTCTCTCTCTCTCTGACTCTCTCTCCCTCTCTCTGTCTTTTTCTCTCTCTTCGTCCCCCCTCTCTATCTCCCCCTCTCGTCGTCTAGTATGCTTTGATTCTAGTATCTTCCTATGGTTTCAACAATAATTTATTTAAAAGAAAATTAAGATAGCATTACAACAAGAACAAATAACCAGAAATTATCTCATCATTGAAGTTACATTACGTACACGAATATTTGTACGATGGGCAGAAGGTGACGAAGTCACGAAAGATTCTCTTTGTGGTGGGCTCCAGCCTCTCTTTTTCTGTTATTCTCTCTATATTTTTCTCTTTCCCTCTCAATTTAGCTTTAGTAATAATAATAAGGCTTGTGTTCGAGTCCATGTATATTTCCTGATCCTCTCCTTCATCAACAAGAGCCTGCCTAAGACTGGCTCTAATTTTTTTCTTTGTCACAGACGATCCTCAGCTCCCTATCTCGGAGCTCCTCTTTTAACTGTTAACAGCTAAGTTCATCTAGCTTCCTAAGCGTTGTCATTCTCTCCTTTCGTTCAGCTGCCCAAATCCAACATCGACACCAATTGTTGTAACTGTAGGTTAGGCACTCAACGTAAAGGCAGACAACTCATCGCAGTTTTACAGGAAATAAAGACAGGTGTTTATTTACTAGGACAAACACTTAACATCCTTCAGCTTCCTCAGAGTCTTGCTACTAACTATACCAGTCCTTTGCTACTTAACCCGAATGTGGACCAACGACAGCCTTCTACGCTTCGCTCCAGGTCATTTCTACAACCTTCAGGCAGCACAAAAGCTGGCCTCTTAGTTTCCCAAACATTCAGACTCTTTACAATCACTGATGTACTGTTATTCTCTCTCTCCTAGTGTCTTCCTGTTTACGTTCACTAGTGCGCTAGTGCGCACCTCAAGCACTGGTGCAAGGCAAAGTTACAACAATACACCTAATGTAGAAATCCAAGACTTAATCTAGATCAAATCAATTTAGTTGTTTTTTTTTTGTTGTTTTTTACAAATTATCAATGTAACTAAGTGTTTTATTTTTTGTAAGGTTAGAATTGGTGTGTGCTTATAATAGGGTAAATAGCGGCAAGCGTCATATAAAGAAATTAACAAACTTGTTCAATTGTAACATCTAATAATGTGTCTACTCGTATTGCAACAAGATCTTTTTTTTTACCAAGTTTTTACAAAGTCACTCAATCTCTCTGTAAGGTTTTATTCTCTTACAGTTTATTTATTCCGCTTTGCATTCTGGGATTAAGTTCAAATTTTCCGCGTGTATTTATTGTCAATGACAACACGTGACTTAATAAACAAAAAAAAAAACAAAAAACAATCACTTAATTAATAAGTCGTAATAAATGTCTTTTGTTATATATGGGAAATGTATTAGAGCGCCTTGACATACCAGTGACAATATACCCCGTAAAACAAACAGAAAATGTTACTTAACGGTTGTTGTTATTTTATTAGCAATTAACAAGAACAGTGGTAAAACATGTTGAATTTCAATAATGGAGAGACTATTTAAATAATGTTATTGAAATGTCAGTATAGTACCTACCCCTTTTCCCACTGGCCCATAAAATTATTGGTTAGACCAATAAGAAGAGACCGTTTTTTTTTTTATTTTAATTGAACAGAGAAACATTTTTAATTTTCCATCATAGTTGAGTTTCAAATTTTTTTTTTACAAATATGATGAGGACATTTAAAAAAACAACATATAGAAATAGTGTATACATCATCAATCATATACCATATTATTTCAGATAGGCGAACACTACTACTTATAAGCGCATCTCTGCACATTGTGACCAACATGGTCCCACAACAACGGAAGTTAGTCTCTAATGTTTCATTAGAATAACAGCTTTAACTAAGTGCCCACTTGTTCATTGTAACTTAGCCTCAGAGAACAAAGAATTGCTCAAGACCAAGTACGTCAGACCCGCTTTGTAGTTACACGTACGGCCACCCCTCAGTGAGGCCACTGGTAATATATATGACAAGAAGATATCAATTTAAATACTAGGGGGCGCTTCACAGTTTGGGAAACTTTGTCTGATTAGAAAGAAATAATCGGGAATTCCCTGAATGACTTTTTAGTCAATGTCCGTGTTTCTATAAATAGAACTCAGGAAGTTGTCAGTACAAGCCCAGAGATTGTAAAACGTAAGTCAAACTCTTTCAAAGTCGTGTCTTCATTGTATAATTGTATTGAGATAAGGTATCTCTTAATATAGAATAGTTACAATAGTAGAATAGTGAATCGTAGAACGAAGTTAGGTGTTGTTGTATAGATTTAGATCTAAAGCTGGAGAAATCATTATTTTTTTTACGATAACAAAATCTAAAGTGCAGATGATGTTAAAAAGGTCATCTGTTGTTTTTTTTTACCAACAGTTAAGGAGCAACAGTCTTGTGGCCAGCATAAAGATCCGTACCCATTGGAGTTTTTAAATTAAAAATACCAGTCTTCATTGAGATTCGAACCCAGGACCAAAGGTTCGAAAGTAAAGCACCTAACCGCTTTTGATTTACACGATGGGCATGTGTGTGGTTATAATTGCACGTATATGATTGTATCTGCATATGTGAGTTTATAATTCGATGTATAGCATCAATCATGTGGTATATGGAAAACTAAAATTATCAAATAGTGATATTTAACATAGTGTCTACACATATTTTTTGTGACATTATAAATAAAAAAATTTTTTTTGTTAAATATAGATTTAATAAGAAATCGGAAATTCCAAATATTACTTCTAAATTATAAATAGACACTAAAGTTTGGTAGATTTTTTTCGGCATTTGACAATTTACTTAATTATATATCCTTAACGTAATGTTAGTCAAATTCCGCTGACACCTTTCAAGATGATAAAAATAAAAATTACTGTCGTTTGATTGACAACTAGATCCCAAACCTCGAAAGCAAGTGTGGACAACTCTTTAGGACATATCAAGGCTTGTCTGAATAGTTGGAAAGGAAAGGGCTTGGCTCAGATCAAAACTGTAACAACAAAGTTTCACAGCTAATGTTTGGAAATGTACGAGAAAAAAACATGAGTTACAACAAGGTCTACAAAGAACTCATATTTGTGTACGTAATTTCTTGAATTGGAAAATAAAAAAGTCTATTTGGTAACAAAGGTAAAAAAAAATCAGTTATCTGCCCACTTATCTTTGGTAAAAACATATCTTTGAACAAATTTTTATTTATTTTTAGAATTTGTCAAAGATGTCCTGCAAGAGAAAAACTCAAAGTGATAGAATAGTATCTACAAAACTAATAATAAAAAAAGTAAGTCTGTATTTGTTTAAATTAACTAGAAAATGTTTTTTTTTATTTAGGCTTTTCTTTTTATAAAGTTAAGCAAAAATCTGATACCCAAGCTAAACAAAAAAAAAGCATGACACCAACATAGCGCGTCCTTAGAAACAGCACACCATTATGATGAAAAAGACATAACACACACACACACACACATACACACACCTAGCAAAGAAGCAATCCATAAGCACATGACACCCGCTACCCTCTCCCGTCGTCATGTGTAAGGTTTTAACTAGGAAGTAGAATATCAAACATGTACAAACAACTTTTTTTTCATCTCATACTTTTTTCTTCACTTCAAGCACAACCTTGACATGCCAGGTAGGGTTTTAATGAAAAATTAAATATTAATTGCTATTTATACAATCATCAATAAATTTGTTCCTATTTAACGAAGCTAGACTGTCCATGGAAGTGCCTGAGAATAAAAATTCTTTCGTTTCTAATATAATAACAATAATAATACTAATAAAGACAATAACAATGTAGAATTAAAATGGCAATTTTAAAGTGCAGAAAAATCCGGTTTGACATGAATGCGATTACTTTTGAATTGAAATTTAATTCAATTATTGCAATCTAAAACTAGCAGTCTTGATAGATCTATTATATCTATACAATTAAAAGATGTTTGTAAAATATAGTCTATCAGTAATACATGATCATATATTTATATGTTTTAAAATCTTGACAAAACCTAGATTTATACTCTTTGTCAAATGACTATTGTATTCGTCCCTATTGTTATAGAGATTTTAATTGTAAGCGTAAATAAATGTGTCGATTACAAGTAACGAATACTGCAGCCGATAAATCCATTCTTCTTTCTTTTCTAGATTAGCTTGAGTAGAGTCTAGATCTAGATATAGAGTAGACTTAATTAACTTTTACGTTTATACATCTATGAATGTCTAGATTTAGTAGTAAATATTGTAAACATATAAATTTATTTCTATATCTAAATTAAATTAGACTTCGATTTAAAATCTATTACGTAATAGATCAACTTTCCTTTGATTGATTTTTGAGAAGATTAAGATATCTCCGATCAAATCAATTTATAGATGATCTTATGATAGATATAGGTTCAGATAATATTTTACTAGATCCATAATCACTATAGGCCTATAAATATATCTATCTAGTGTTAAGAGACTTTCCTATCTTGTAAAAAGTATTCCTTTCAGACCCTGCATTCAAGAAATGTAGTGCAGACGATGTTATTAAGGTCATCTTTTTTTTTTGTGGCCTACAGTTAACGAGGGTGTCTTGTGACCAGCACAACGACCAACTACAAGTGCTCCTTCCCTAGTGCCAGTAAAGAATGGAATGGGTTGCCCGAATTAGCCTGAAAATCAAAGACTTATCGGAAGTTTAGTTCAATGATTAACATGCATGTCTAGATTGACACTTGAAATGCATAGAACATAATTATCTTATTTTTTAAATTAATAGCTGTACTATTTAAATAACTTAAGCTACAACGGTAAATTTAAATCTAAAATTTAGACTCTGGTGTAGATCTATATAAACTACTATAACTAATTAGATAATGTAATGTAGAAAATATATATCTACATCTAAATTCACATAAGCTTTTAGCCTAGATTTATAAACAATTTAATTTATACTAGATCTTGTCTATTGATATATCCATCTTTAGAGTTTAGATATAGGCCTACTTAGATTTAAATAAAAGTTAATGCATCTAAATAAAATCTAAAAGATAAACAAAAAGTAGTCGTACAAGATCTATAGACTAATTCTAAAATTGTTAATATCATTGTTTAAAAAAATAATTAAAATTAACTAGATAACATCTAAAATGTACACTCTAAAATGTAGATATAGTTACAGACATTTTTTCTAATTCCAAGAAATTCAGACAGGTTGACTATGGACGGAGCGGGCAGGATTCAAACCGAAAACTAAAGAGAGACAAATATTATTGCACATCACACTACCAGGCTTCCAGATCTAGATAAAAAATACCCCATTTTTGTAATAAGGATGCTATTGTCTTATTCAAAGTAATATACATAAGAAATCCTAGACTAATGTATTTTTTTTATTTGTGGTTTCTTTATATTTTTGTTATTTGACTTTTTTTTTCTTTTATTACTACTTTTCAGTTTTATTATTTTGTTTTCTATCTTAAAAAATTTGTCATTTAGATTTAGAATCTAGATCAAGTACTCCAAAAGTAGTTTTAAAGTCAATTGGAGCTCTAAATTGAAATCTAGACTACCAAAGCCTGATCTATTATAATTTTTTAAAATATTATTATTAAGCATTTCACATGTTTTAAATTCAATCTAAGTGCAAAAAAAAAATGCAATTAATCTTAGTTGAAACAATTTATTAAAAAAAAAATAATATTTCCTTAATTTTACTGTACCAGCAAAAAGATATAGAAATTAGATTTTTCTGAAAATATTTCATTGATGTAAAAAAAAGCAACTTTATATTTATATTTTGTTCTAATGTCCAGAAAAGTACAGACCTTTGTTTTCCTCAAGACACATGTGGACTTAATGGTATGAAATCAAAGTGAAACAATACCTAACTTTAAAACTAGTCTTATCATCATCATCATCACTCCTTTGAGTTCCTCATGGAACATAGGGCCTCAGCAAAAACACGCCACTCTCCACGGTCTCTTGTTAGCTTTTTAATGGTGTCCCAGCTCTTCCCGGTCCTCTCGGCTTCTTCATGTACTCTGCGTTGCTATGCACTTTTGGTGTTCCTCTGCGTTTTGTTCCCTGTGGGTTCCACTCTAAGGCCTGCCTAGCTCTGTTACTGGTATCTTTTCTAAGAGTGTGACCAATCCATCTCCACTTTCTTTCTAAGATCTGCACCTCTTTAATTTTTCTATCCGCTTATCTCCCACAGTTTGGTATTTTCTACTTAATGGTATGAAATCAGAGTTAAACAATACCTAACTTTAAAATTAGTCTTATGTCTTTATTTTATTATCAAACTTTTCACTAGAATTTAGCAAAATAATAAGTAGCATATCAAATTCAAGTTATTGTAATGTTAGGTAGGTATATGGTCAGCTTTTAGAACTTTAATTTAAATATATAGTTTTATCTCTATGGAAAAATTCAGTTCTTTTTAAAATATTTTTTGTTGTTTCAGAAAAAAAATGTAAAAAAAAACAAATAAACTGACTGACACATGTATTTAAACCATTTCAGTTTGTCAAAAAGATCAGACTAACCTAGCAGACTTATCCAGTCTTGGGGATAAGAATCAAGATACAGGTAAACTTTAGTTTGTAAATGTTTAGATAGAGAAAGGTTTTTGTATAAGTTTATTTTCTAATAATAATAACAAATTAAAGAATATATAAAATAGATATTTGACTTTCATCCTTTCAGATTCTTATCATTTCACCAGTGACCAGTCCAAAGCCCAGTCAGATGATGTTGAAGGTTTACTAATTGGTAACTTTTGAGTTTATTTTTTAGTGTAAAAACTGTAGACATCAACACATGAGTTGATCTATTTATAGATATCTCTCGATAGACTCAATACTGTACATTGTGTTGTAAACATTGGATCAAGTTTATTTTCTTGTTCTCCAGGTAATCATGAAACTCAGGAGTCAGAAGGTGGAGAAGCTGATCTACACAAATATCTTGTGGGCTGCAAAAAGAATCCAGGTCATAGCCAGTTTATACCTGTTGAGACATTTACCTTGAAACATTTACCCGAAGGTCTTCAAGACAATGATTTGTATGAATTCATCAAAGTTAAAGCTGACCTCACAGTAAGAGTAAGTGTGGAAATGTCAAGTCCAGACAGGCCAAAGTTTTGGCCAAAGACAACTCGACCATATCCATTTTCTAACATGAGTGAGAGAAGTAACTTGAGGACAGGAAGTGGAAGAGTGTGGTATGTATACAAGTTTCAAGGTGGAGTCAGACAAGATGGAGGTATTGGACGTACTGCCTACACAAAGTGTTGGTGTAGAAAATGTGAAGGTTCAAACTCACCCAGCAATGTGTGGTGGGAGTTTGATGTGAACACAGCCACACATGTGGTTTTTGATGACATTGAGGCCAACCACACGACCTTGAGATTGTTTTATGATAGAGATGACAGTCCAGTGGTCAGTGTTAATAAGGTCAGTGTTAGATATGTAAACATTGATCATGACTTGTGTTGTTTGAAATGTGTGACATGTGATAAAACTTTAGGAAATAAACTGATGGAAATGTGCAAATATATTAAAAATGTCTGGGAGAAAGTCAGGAACAAATACTGTGACTCTGGGTCGAAACACAAGTTTCACTTTATAGTGTCACATCCTCATGGATGTTCTAAACAGGTCAGTGTTGGTCAATGGAAGGACAGACAAGAGGTGGATGGTGGATCAAAGTTTACTTATACAACTTGTACATGCCCAGGAAGTAGTGGAGCACATGTCCACTGTCTGGGGTATAGAGACTACTGGACTTGGCCTGTTGTTGTCCACAGTGGAAGTTTCAAGTCTGGATTAAATTACAGTGGAGTTAGTCTTGTCTAGTGAGTTGTTTCCCTTGTAAGTTGTCCAGCTCCACCATGAAGATGTCTTTGAGAACCCTTGACATTCTGAACCTCAAACTCAAATGTCTCTTTAGTCTTGAGTTATGTAAATAAAATGTGTATGATGTCTTTAAATTTACAATGTTTTGTTTCCCTTGTTATCCATGTTATTGTTTGTAATTTACATTTACAATAATTGAAACCTGTTCAAATACAAATAAAATCTACCAAGTGTAGATCTAGAACTTGCTATCGACGATCAGGTTAATGGAAAAAAAAAATTAGATGTAGTTGGTAATTATTTTTTTTTTTATTTTAAATGCAATTTAAAAATTTGCAAACATTTCAAATACAAAAAGTGGTCAGTTATAAAAGAAATGCATAAAAAAAGCTAGTGTGGTGTTTGACATTATTCTTTTTAACAAGCAGCCATGTTTTATTTTTCAAGAGACGTAACTGGAATAAATACAAACGTTTAGAATAAAATTCCAGTTGTCTTTTCTTGTATCTACTAAAACTTACATTTAATTTCTGCATTATATTTTAACAGTGAAATTACAAAGTTTACGGCTAGGCAATGTTGGTAACAAAACAAACAAATAAATGTGTGATAATTAGTTCATGGTATTAAAGAATCTATTAAAACCAAACAACACCCACTAAATTTCAATATCCGAAAACTCAAGACCAAGAATGTTGTGTTAATCCTTACGGAATTATAATATTACCTGAACGTATGTGTACATTTAAAACGACATTTACATAACTAGAAGAGCCATTGAATGACTACTGCAATGGTATATGGGTTGGTTAAAGCTCACGTATTTCTACAAGATTTTGACAAGAACATTTGATGCTTGACTGTACTGCAAGAACTTGGTCTATACATCAGAAGTATGTAAAAGAAAAGTTCCCTTTCAGACCTTACGATCTATGCGGCAGATCATATAAAGGTCATCTGTTTCTGCGGTCAGGGTTAACGAGGATGTCAAGTGGCTAGCACAACGACCAACTGCCTTTTTTTTCTCAACATTAAATCGGCCTATCCATTAGAGCTGGTAGGACTTAGAGGCGGCTTTAAGATTCCAGATTTATGATTCAAAATTCCAGGATTCGAACATTGGAAGCAAAGAAATTTATCACTTAGCCACCGTCCCTCCAAACACCATTAGATTGACAGATAAACGTTTTATAACTAAATACATTGCACAATCATCTCAATCCCACTAACTGAGATGAAACTGTAGTTTGATTACAAATATTCAAAGCCTACAGTAGTCAGTAGTAAATCGGTTATTTGTTTAAAACTATCTACTTCAAGGAAATGATTATATTGTCGTTGAGCAATTAGACCAGCTGAACTACCGTGCTTTTCATTTGCCTTCCAACAGCGTAGTGCTAACTTTTACTTCAGATGAGACTTTTAAATGTTTAGCATGTTTCAGATGTTACTCCATAATTGTAAATAATTACATCTTTCAGTGGCGTAGTTAAGAATTTTGATGACCCGGGAGATTGACCTCTTTAGAGGCCCCCTGCATTTTGACATTCAACATCATGAAATGAGATAAATGGCGTAATAGTTAATGTAAAAACAAATTTCGGACACTCATTCTGGACCCCTCCACCCACCCTAGCTACGCCAAGACATCTTTTGAGCCCAGGACCATCAGAACCATCGAACGACAGTCTAGAGAGCATACCACACGACGAAACAGACTACAATATTGAAAATATTAATACAAGTAAAGTTTAGACCTTGTGATCTACGGGACAGATGAATTATAGTTTATCTGTTTCTATGGCCCACGTTAAAAATGGTGTCATGTGGCCAGCACAACAACCAACCGCCTTTACTTTTAGTCAGCTAATGTTAGTAACCCGTTAGAGATCGGTAGACTCAGAGGCGCCTTAAGATCCAGAAAGTAAATATCACAGTTTTTTCCCAGGATTCGAACACGGGACCCCTGTTCGGAAGCCAAGCGCTTTACCAGTCCACCACAATTATAAAATTATGAATAAAAACTAGTAAATTAATTTAATACTTTAAACATGTATTACAAATATATTACAGATGTATTATAAATGCTTAGTTTACAAAAGGACTAAAAGAGTTTTAGCTTAGTTGTAAAGATACGTTTGAACCAGTTCTCTGGGCTTCGTCTTCTGTATCATAAAAAGTAAAAACCAATAAACTTGTAAATGATTGGATAAAGATGAACAAGTAACCAATACAAGAAAAACCTAAAAAAAAAGTGTTGTTTAAATCACAAAACTTAAACGAAGTGTAATGTATTAATTAGTTTGCATCAGTCATGTAATTACATTTTCTTATAGATCTAGACTAACAATAATAAATCTGTGTGACTAGAAATATTTATTTACCGATTGTTTTTGTTTAGCGAAAGTTCGTGTTTTTAGCTATGACTCTTATCATTTCTTAAGAAAGAAAGGGATGTTTGGGTTGATTTTACCTTATTAATTTTAAAAGCATTGAAAAATTTAAAAAGGGGGAGGGAGAGACATGAATGCGAACTCCTGGATCTCGCCTACTCGGGTCGACGTGATAATCACTCTGCTAGAGAGGTACTTTTGACTAGAGAAAATTGTATGTTTTTTATTACAATTTAGAAAGACGACCTAAAAGGGCACTAATTCAGCTTATACTATCCCTTCAGTAAAGTACAATTTCTTTCTCTAGGTCGAGATAACAAACAAAATGAATTTTTACCAATAGTTTATTAACTAATTGGTTTAGTAGTTGTTTTTTTATTGATCCTTGTGCTGTCTGGTAAAAAAAAGTAGTTGCGCAATATTTCAGCTGGTCGCCGCAGAAATAACGTGTTCACACTTTTACCACACAAAAATCAGAGAGAGTGAATTGAGAGAAGCTTTGTAAAAATTGGTAAAGATAAAGTTATAGACCTTGTCACTTAAATCAGACGGATGTGCTCCCTGGTAACGGTCACATTCTTATATGCTTGTCAATCTTGGACACTGACTGTAAAACTAGAGAGGAGGTTACTAAAGATGGAATTGAGACGCTATAGAAAGATTGTAGCCATAATTTGTAAGGACTGCATCAAAAACAAGGAGATTTATAATCACATCACAATATGAATAGGGCTCTACGATGACTTGCTGTACATTATTTCAGGGAACAGTACCAGGAAAAAGAAAAAGAGGCAGATTGAGAAATCGATGGGAAGACTATAAAAAACATGGACTTGTCATTGAAAGAGGTTATTTTCAAGGTAAAATATTTATGAGGGATGGATAAAGACGGTCTGCTGATCAAGTGTGGTACCCCATCGTTTCTAGAGACACAGGGATAGATTAATGCGAAAGTGATTTGAGCAGACAATATAAAATCAAACTCTCTGTGTGGGTTTCTTAAAGATGACATACTTTCAAGTCATATACACTATTTGTTATAATACACACTTTGGGTTACAGTGGAAATGTCAATTTCTAGCTGTTAACAAAGAACAAGAAAAAACTTTGTGGTTTAAACAGGGCCTGTCTTAGGTTAACAGTGACCCTTGGCGGAGCGAATAGACGACCCCGTTTGAAATAGAATAACAACACCTCTTCTGCACCTGTTGTCTACAAGGGCTTTCGTATTGGCCTCAAACGTGTATCCATCGGACTTTGCAAGAGCCCTCCAGCTGTCTCTTTCAAAAGTAATATTCTGCCAGCTTTTTTTTTCCGCTATGCCCATGATCTTAGTAGCGCTTAATAAAGGCACCTCTGTCATGACAGTTTCCTTCAAGCTCGCAAAAAAAAAATTGCCTTGGCATGTGGTCGTCGCCAATGCGGGATAAGTGTCATCACGATGGTGACGGTTTTGAAACCTGCTTGTCCATATATCACTTTATTTCTCAAAGCACGTCCAAAAAAGTATGCAAGAACACAAGGCGTTTGAAGGAGGTGTAGTGGCTAAGTGGTACAGCGCTCGACTTCCGAAACGAGGGTTTTGGGTTCGAATCCTTGGATTTTAAATTTCAGGATTTTAGTGCGCCTGTAAGTCCACCCAGCTCTAATGTGCACTTGGCATTAGTTTGGGAAAAGTAAAGGCGGTTGTTCGTTGTGCTGGCCGCATGACATCCTTGTTAACCATGAGCCACAGAAACAAATGACCTTTACATTATCTGCTATATAGATCGCATGGTCTGAAAAGGGTGCTTTACTTTTTGTATTATTATTTTTTTTACTAGGCGTTCACTAGTCGGGTTAAACACTTATTATTTACAATAAGAGAAATTAAACAATATTTTGTTAATTCTATTATATCTATTTTTTAAAATAATATTTGGGATTCTGGAGATAAACTAAACTTTGTCACGGACGCTAAATTGAGTTTCACTGATGCCAACTAAATTTTATTTTATAATGTTTAAATCGGAATATTTTACAAAATTTGATTCTGCATTCTTAAAATTTTAAAAAGTGTAATAAAGTTATTTAATAAAATAAAACTTCCCAACAATATCTATATCCTATACCACCGTATACTCTAAAAGCAAGTTTTTCATAGTTTTTCTTTCATAAATGAAAGTGTGTAGTATACTCTAAAAAATAGATGTATAATGAAAGTTTGTTGTTTTCGCCTTTGTTAAACAAAATGTCTATATATTTTACATTTCCATAGAAATATGTTTCGTTGTAGATTCCTGCAGATGTGTTTGATTTCTTTTTGTTTTTTAAGTAACTAGCTGCATTCTTACTTTTCCTCCTGGTATTGAAAGGAGAAGACTTTGGGTCTGTATCGTCTGTAGTCAGAGACATATACACGCAGGACAAAAAAAAATTGCAAGGCGTCATGGGCCTTTTTAGTTCACGCAAAAAATGTTAATATAAGCACGCTACGTCATGCGGAAAAACTGTAACCCTCGAAGTAAGACAATGTTGACTCTAGAATCGCAAAGGCGAAACAAGAAATGAATAGGTGACATCCGCGTTCTGAAATGATCTTTCTAAAATCGACTCTGGTGTAAACAAATAAAAAAAAACTTTTTAGAAAATAAAATCGAGTAATTGTTTTTAAAATAAAAATTAGATAATTAAACATGATCTTTGTTGTTGGCGTCATTTTTACCTGATTAATACAAAAGTATGAATTAGTAGCTTAAATAGCAGTACAACAGATTTCTCGTACTAGAAAATAAAACAATGTCGTAGCGCTTCCCTCCTTTTCAATTCCACTTGTCAGCACATAACGCCCACCCACTTTTCGAAACGCTTTATACATTCTATCTATAAGTAAGTACGTTTTTGAGCTGTGCGTTTATTCCTTTGTAACATGTTTAATAAAAAGTAGACTACCAGCAGAGGCGGACTGGATGTTATGATCGACATGAGCATTTCTATACTATCCAGCCTAATAATTGTATATCTTATAATAGTGTTGTAACCTTAATTGTATATCATATAATAGAGTTATAACCTTAAGTGTATATCATATAACAGTGTTATAACCTTAATTGTATATCATATAATAGTGTTATAACCTTAAGTCTATATCATAAAATAGCGTTATAACCTTAATTGCTGCGTGATCGGGTCACAGTCACAGTTGACATTACCTAATTTAATGTTCACGTCATGTTAGAGTTTAAAAGCCACGTGGAATTCCTGATGTAGAAAACAGGAAGTAGAATGAATAAAGTTAAGTCAGTCAAGTCAGTCAAATGGTATACATTGGACCGAGTGGTCAATTCAAGTGTTATCCTCTGTACGAGGCAGTCAGATATGATTTTAGTAGTAGCGTTTTAGTCGAGTTGTAACTGGAAGTATCTTTTGGACAGTTAATGCCAGTGGTCTTTTGAAACATGTATTATTGTTCTGGATTATTCTGTACAGTGTTACCCGCTGAGATGCGGACGTGATTTGTAATATGCTCTGTAATGTACGATGGAAACTTTAACGTATTGGATATAGGCCTATTTGATACCGCTGTTTATTATTTCTTGACTTGTAGCACTAACAAGGAGTGCAGTATTATTATGTTGTAAATTAAACTTTATATTTGTCTGCTGAAACGGACTTAAGTCAATTTGTGGTATACATATATGCATACATACATATATGCATACATACATACATACATACATACATACATACATACATACACATACATATATACATACATACATACATGCATACATGCATACATGCATAGATACATACATACATACACACATAAATACATACATACATACATACATAAATACATACATACATACATACATACATACATGTACACATACATACATACTCACATACATACTGTCATATCAGTTTTAGAACCCCTGCAATATCTGGTGTCTTGTAGTTACTGAACTATTCTGTGCAGTTAGCACGAGATTTTGTTTGGTCGGCAGCTGACCACAAGGTGGACAAGTCGGTTGATCTTAGACTCTTGTAGAGAGAGGAGTGTTATGGGTATTTTTGACAAGTAGAGTTATGCATAAGTATTTAAGTTATTATAATTGATTTGTATTCAGGACTTATTTCCTTGGATGTAATTTGTGATGGCTGAAGTCGCCCATATCTTTTGTGATTATATTGTATTTGAAAAAAAAACCATGTCTGCTACCAGAGAGTCTATTACTTATTTTAAATATTGTAGTCAGAGAGTTCAGCATGTTAAGGTTCTCACGCACTAGCAAATTTAGTGCGCGAGTGAAAGTATTTAATTAATAAGACAAAGAATATCATGGTATCTACAAGAGGCATCTACAACATATTTTATATAAATAGTAATAATAATAATTCAAGTCAACACGCCTACAACGAGAGCTAGGCTGTGACACATACATACATACAAACACACATACATACATACATGCATGCATACATACACACATACATACACACATACATACACACATACATACACACATACATACACACATACATACGCACAGACATACGCACAGACATACGCACAGACATACACACATACATACACACAGACATACACACACACATACACACATACATACATACATACACACATACATACATACATACATACATACATACTTACATACATACATACAGAGACATTATTGTTGAAGCTTTGTTGAATGTTCATTATCGTCATTGTTGAATGTTCATTATCGTCATTGTTGAATGTTCATTATCGTCATTGTTGAATGTTCATTATCGTCATTGTTAAATGTTCACTATCGTCATTGTTGAATGTTTATTATCGTCATTGTTGAGTGAATCAGACGCAATAGAAGAAATTCGTCGTTGAAGAAATGGAACCGTAACTGCCAGACATAACTACACTCTAGCTGACATAGAACTCATTCGTCGCAGAGGAACCTGAACCGTTACCACCAGCCTTGTGGACTCGTGGAACCGGAAGTTTGACTGAACCGGTATTGTCACCATGTATGTCTTTTGATCGCAACATTTTGACAGAAGTAGATTTACACTTCAGCTGTGAACTAAAGTGTAGTAGAGCTATACATTCACTTATTCTAGATCTAAAGTTCTGTCATTGGAAAATTCTAAAGTGTAATAGAACTGGTGACGCGAGTTGGGACATCCATCTGGGACGCAGGTTACACAGTTTACTTTAAGCGAACTGAGTGCTGGAGTCGGCTTGGTAAACTGGATAGAAAACTGTGTTAGAGTAAAGTCTGGGTAAGTTGAAGGCAGCAGAGTTAAAACGAGACAGATATTCCAGTACAAGCTCAGTACAGCGATTACAGACATTTCGTACAGCCAACTGTTAAGTTTCATTATTTATGTATTGTTCATTTATATAAAATGTCTCGTTATTTGGAGCCCGAGTTAACAGGTTCTTAAGTCAGACACATATTTTTTCCAAATTAGAACATAATATTAAAATGTTATTTAACCTTGGTTAGGCTAAAAACAAAATATGCATCCTCTGTGTACGACCCCTCAACTCAAGAAAATATTAAGAAACCGGATCAGACACAAAATAGAGCATTGAGATTCGTAACAAACGAATATTCACATTTGACTAGAGTAACACCTTTAGTAAAATCACTAAATTTAGAAAGCCTTCAGGATAGAAGACTTAATAGTAAAGAAGCATTTAAGCATAGAACACTTAAATATAATCTTAAAAAAAATCTAATAAAATTCTCAGAAAGACACAATGTTTGTTGTAAATGTTTGACATGTTTCGAATGTTCCTTCAGAGTTGAAGATAATTACATCCTAGTCCAAACCTCCCGCAGGACGAGGGGGATAAAAGCGGACAGGGTTTGAACCCTGGACCATGGATAAATCTCTACGACAGTCCAGCGCTCAAATCGCACGACCGGGCTTCCATCCCGGGCAAATAAAGGCACATTCTTCATTCCATCTGCTAAGACTAATTTGTACAAACACTCCTTCTTCCCTAGCGCTATTAGAGCATGGAATGGGTTGACAGAAAATAATCATTGGATAACATGCATGACTAGATGCTTGACCCATAGGACGTTATCATCTTGGTTTTGAAGTAACGTCTGTATTTTACTTCATAATATGAGATTAGATAAGATTAGATACGTGTTTATAGAGAGTCTCAGCAAATTATGAAGTGCCTTTACATTCAAGCTTGACGAGATAAGGAGCATCACGAAACTCCAGCTCGGGGCCTCCACTTATTTAAGTCCGGCACTAATATTTCCCTATCTCACCCACCAAATGTTGACACCTATGTGCGCAAACGCTAAAAAAAAACTTCTAGAGAGGAAATTGGGAGGGGAGGGAGGGGGAGTTTCGTTATTAGTAGAGGAGGAGGAGGAACTAACTGTTCAAACAATGTAAACTTATCGCGACTACCGAATAATTGTAAACAGTTGTATATATAGGATGGGAGGCACAGGAGGTAAAAATACAAAGCAAGTCGGTGACGGGTGCAGATTTAGCCAAGCTATGGTAGGCCATTTAAAATAGAAAACTATGCAAATAAGAAGAACTAGAATCTATTCAAGTTCTAAGATAATACAAGGTGAGTAGGGAAATGAGAGAGGGGCAATAAGGTCTTAATCCATGCCTCTGTGTGAAAAAGAAATAAATTCACCGTTTGAACATGATCCCAAAGCAGAACAGAGCCGGCTTTAAAGAGTTGCGACTGTGGCAGCCACACCAAGCCCAGCGACATAGAAGGGCCTTACAACATAGAGGAGCCTTACGACATAGAGGGGCCTTACGACATAGAGAAGCCTTACGACATAGAGGGGCCTTACGACATAGAAGGACCTAACGACATAGAGGAGCCTTACAACATAGAGGGGCCTTACGACATAGAGGTGTCCGTGCCGTAATGGGGAATCCATTGCCCCCCTCAGGCCATCGTACGAATATTTGTGTCTCCGATATGACACACTTTTAGGGGCCAAAGCATAAAAGGTCTATGTTAAATAAAAGACTAAAAACAGTTTTTAAAATACAACAAAATATTTACATTGCAAATGAAAAATACAAGTAGATTTTTTAAAGTAGTGATAACAATTTGGAGTTTAAAAAATCTAGTAAATAAAATGAAAAATGCATTTGCAAAATGTTGGGTTTATTTCTCGTCTTCTTTTATTACATTTACTAAACATTAAATAGAAAACGTGTCTTTGAATCTCAAGATTAATGAGGAGTGCGATATTTCCCGTGGCTGGTAGTCCCAGCTGTGACCTACATATTTTGCCACATCTAGCGCAGACATAAAAACTGTTTACTGGTTGTTGATTTAGATTTTCTTTTTGCCGTCTATGTCTGTCCTCGGCAGCGGATTTTCGTTTAGTCTCAAATGTGTATCCCGCGGCCTTTGTAAGTGATCTCCATCTGTCTCGCCCCGAAGCCTCCTGCAACCAGGTGCTCTCTTCTATGTAATTTAAGTAATTAAAGCTTGCCTTTAATCCGTTGGGCATCTCTGTTACGCTCACCACTTTCAGCTTAACAAAAAAGACTGCCTTAAGCAGTGTATTTGGTTTATAAAGAAAGTGTAGCTGTTTTAAAAACAAACAATATGAAAACGGCATTAAAAAACAAAAATAACGGCATTTTTTATTTTAGCCGCAAATAAAAGATTGTTAAACTACGCCTAGAGATTGGAGGATTGATAAGAATATTCTTCTAATAGACAAGAAACTGAGTCGGTGATATAGCTAACTACAATGTCGCTCACATTATAAGTAGAGAAATGGCCAGCAGGTCGAATAAGGTGGACATCACTGTGATAAGTTATGATTATCTTATCTCTGTATTCCTCGTGGAACATAGAGCCTCGAATGTGATACGTAGACTTAAGTATTAATGCAATGAAGAGATAATACAGTACGGACTTAAAGTACAAACTGATCAACAATAACTAACAATGAACATTAAACCCAAATATCTTGCTCTGTCCTTCATATAGACTTACAAAAAGAAAACTTTCTAAATACTGAAATATTTCTTGACCTTATTTCTTTGAATTTTCTTTTTAATATTCTGTTCTGCTTGTCAGTACATTTGTTTTCACTGCAAAAGGTATAGGTGTCAACAAGTTTGTCTTTTTCTGACCTACTTTGTTGACTGGACTGAATGTGCAGTGAAGCGAGATCGGCAGAATTGTCATTGTCTTCCGTGTGTTCCAAACAGAGAGAAATGGAGAACGACGGTCAACAGATCTTGTGTGGTGCCCCAAATCTCAAAGTAAACCATTAAATAGTCCTAACTTGATCTAGAGATCTCAATATAACAAGCCAGATAGTCTGTTGTTTATTATTATTATTATTTCTAATGTAATGTACCAGTTACATTCATATTACTTCTCTTGTGTCTTCATTTGATTATTTTAGAGTATGTTAGATGTATATTGTTACTGTGATTATAGGTAATGATTACCTTTGTAGCATTTGTGCTTTGTGGTAAAAAAAGTAAAAATGTTCAAATTGTTCAATTGACCATTGAGATCAACTGCAAATGCCAAATCCTGAACCCATTCGTCCGTTTGGAAATGCTCAACAGGTTCACAGAAACATTAAACATTGGCGATGATTTAAGCCACGGGCACGAATAAAATTGATAGTGACTGAAACTAGTCTTATGAATGTTAGAATTGTAAATTGCTTTGTGCGTTATGTTTCTTGGTGAATGATGCACTGAAAATTAGCAAATTTAAAATTAGCATTTGCAAGTAGCTTTGCATCAAAACCATTTCATAATGGTTGGTCCCTTCTTTTCTCTGTCTATTTTCTTTCTCTATTTCTCTCTCTCATTTTCTCTCTTTTATTCTGTCGTTCTCTCTCTCTCTCTCCGTTTATATTGTGTTTATGTGTATGTGTTTGTTGTTATTCCACTTAGTATGAAAGCTGATTTAGGGTTGTGTGTAACCTGTGTTATGTGAGAGAGTGTTATAAAAGAGTCTGTTATATCCAGCGTCTAGTGTTGGCGTCGCTTACAGAGTTTAGTGTTCCTTAGTGCAAAATTAAGCTTATAAGTGTATAGTTTAAGCTGTCACTCTCTCGTTCCCTCTCTCTCTCTCCCTCTCTTTTCCATTTCCTCTCTCTTTCCCTCTCCTCGTCTGTTATGCTTTGATGCTGGTATCCTACTTTGGTTTTTACAATAAGAATTGCATTTTCTATATATACTTTGTGATTAGGTTTTTCTTGTGGTTTTTTTTTTGGTTACTTGTTCAACTTCACCCAAACATTAACAAATGTTGTGTTTTTTTACTTTTGGTGAAACAGAAGACGACGTCCAGAGAAACTGGTGCAGACGTCTCTTTGACTTTTGGTGAAACAGCAGACGACGTCCAGAGAAACTGGTGCAGACGTCTCTTTGACTTTTGGTGAAACAGCAGACGACGTCCAGAGAAACTGGTGCAGACGTCTCTTTGGCTTTTGGTGAAACAGCAGACGACGTCCAGAGAAACTGGTGCAGACGTTTCTTTGACTTTTGGTGAAACAGCAGACGACGTCCAGAGAAACTGGTGCAGACGTATCTTTGACTTTTGGTGAAACAGAAGACGACGTCCAGAGAAACTGGTGCAGACTTCTCTTTGACTTTTGGTGAAACAGCAGACGACGTCCAGAGAAACTGGTGCGGACGTATCTCTTGACAAACTAAGTCTCAACTCTCTTACGTCGTTTTCGAAAATAAGTGTTTGTAATACATTTGTAAAACATTTGTAATACATTTGTAGTACATTTGTAATACATATGTAATACATTTGTAATACATTCGAAATACATTTGTTATACATTTGTAATAAATTTGTAATACATTTGTTATACATTTGTAATACATTTCTATTAAATTTGTAATACATTTGTAATACATTTGTAATACATTTGTGTCACAGTGTTGAGAGTGTGAGAGTTATTAATTAGTTTTATAGGTGTTTTCAAGGCTCACCGATAGACTTGACAGACACCAGACAAAGATTAGGGCAATGTGCAGTTCATGTGGGTCGGGACAGACACAGACAATTATAAATGTTAGTTTAGGCGTAGGCTAGATACTCAGCCTATATATATATATATATATATATAGAAGTTTGTGGCAGACCGGGCACAGCGCCATTTGGTGTCAACAGGGGCGTGTGTCGTGTACCAGAGATGCTGTAGTATGTAGGAAGTAGTTTTAAAGGACCAGGGTAAGAAAATGATTTGTGTTAGTTATTGCATCGGAAGATAGTTGATTAAGACTAAATAGAATTAGTGCTCTATCTAGTTGTTAGTGTCACGACCCAGTTCCCCCCCCCCCCCTTTATATCGTTACTACTTCATTTTACCTCACTATAATATTTATGTACCAGTATTATTCCATTGGCTCTTTTCGTGTGCGTGTAATTACTTTGAATGTATATAAATTAAAATGATGACAACAATGTCACAACATAAATGACCACATAATGAATACTCATAATAAAGTCAAACTCACTAATTAAAACTAATATTTAATATTCTAAATACGGCATCGATGGCCACTTTAAAATCATGTAATAAATGTATAGATTGATTGATGAATGAATTAATAATTGCAAATATAAATTATTAATAACATAAAATGATAACATAAGACAAGTGGCTTCGATACTATATACCAATAAAACTATTGTATCTGTTAACATAATAAACAATAAAGACATAATCAACAAAACAGCAATTAATCACCCATGCCAATCAGACCACCACGGCTACTCCATCCTCCATGCACTGGACCCAGCGCCGCAGACTGCATAAGAGTTCAGTACCGCTGTCCATGTCATCTGATGTCGCTCATTGCCTTGCTGACTACGTGCCACTGTTGCTAACATCTATTCTGTGTCTCTACGCTTAGACTGCCACATGCTCAAGACTGCCACCCAGACTGCCATCTACTGCCTTCGGACTGTGACTGACATTGAGTCTGACTACGAACTGCCTGTCACTTAGACTGTCACTAAGACTGTCACTCTAAATAGACAAATAATCAAAATATCGATAACAACTAGCTAAAGCGCCAATCATTTTATTTAGCAACTAATATCTAAAGCTAGATATATAACTAATAAAAACATTTCTTCTTACCCTTGTCCTTAAGAAATAATTCCTACATGTTGTCTCTTAAGCTGGATTCGAACCCCCGGACCACTGTTCGGAAGGTACGTTTCACCACTCAGCCACCGCGCCTACAAAGCGTAGTCGGCGGCTTTTTTTTTTCCGCCTACTGTTGTTTTTCTATTATTGACCTATAACTTTCACAACGACCAGTTGAAACAGTCGCGCCTAGTGACAAGAGGTCTCAAACGAATAGTCCTATTGGAGGAAGCTAATGCAAAGCAAAGATTTTATTTTAGAGAGAAGGAAAATAGAAATGAGGAAAAGGCGGTAGGGGGGAAGAGTTGCTGTAAAAAAAAAAAGCAGTTATTTCCCTTTTACGAAAGTTCGGCGTTACACAGCCATAAATAAATATATTTATAATGCCTAGTCTTTGTTTTGATCGATTGGACCTGATATATTAGTTTTCGGAACATTAACTCCACTCACAAGTGCAAATATCTATTCATTTGGCAAGAAGAACGAAGGGTCAACTTTGTAGTGGAGCTAATTAGTCGAGAGAAGTGAAGAAGTTGTTACTTATAAATGAGTACTCATTTTATTTTGGAAACTATAGAATCGTGCTGCTACAGGTAACTTTGCTACATACATACTGCCCTACTGCTGAGATTTAATGTGGTAGAATCTCCCACCATTTCCAGGGCTGTTAAGTTGCCACTTTGATCTGCCAAGACCCCTGGGCTAGAAAGCCTATCGCTCTATCACTTAGCCCCCATTTTAGTGTTTTTCAAACTTTTATTAGTGACACCCCCGTTTATTTAAAAAGAACAATTAAAGACATAGTCATTATATTTTTCTCACTCCTTCAACCAGATTGAGGTAATTTTCCAAAATTCATTCTCCTAAGTTAAATAAAGAAATGCCGGGAATTGCCGGGCCATGCCGGGACGTGTCGGGACATGCCGGGACGTGCTGACGTGTAAGAGACATACAAGTGTTATGCTGTGTGTGTGTGTTTCCCAGGTGACGATGATAAGAGGCTGTGACGCTGTCTTGTGTACAATGATGAAATAGGAGCTGATTTGTCGTACTGGAGATGTTAACAGGCCGACAATCTTGAGACATGAAACAGTAACGACGTGTTTTTGTTGTGAGTTATATTTTAGTGAAATAACATTTCTATTCATTACTATTACATCTGTATTTCATCTCAAGTTAAATCTGTGAATATTTTAATAAAAATAAGTAATGAATTTTGTGTTCACAAGAGAGGTTTAAGTTATATAAGCTTATTGATTAACGATATAGTATGCCTAAATTAATTCTTTTGTATTAGCTGTTTTTAAGCCATAACCCAACGACCGACCACAACAAAGAGACAGTAGAAGAAATGTGTTTGTTACGGCCATTATAGTCGTACAATTCTCCTCGTGTTCAGCAAGAAGGCTCAAGTGTTCACGCACAAGGGCTTGACAGACAAAAAGTTTTGAGGAATCGCACTTGCGTGGACGTAATGAAATGATAATTTGTCACAGCGCTTTCTCAACCCATCTTGTTCTAGACTCCTCGTGTGAAAACAATACGAGATGTCCTATGATAAGATGAGACGCCATCATTAATATTTGAATGTATTAAACATTGGGAATATTGTGTTTGTACGTCATGTCACCAAATATATATCTACTAAGTACTGAAAGAGAAAATAAAACTTGTTTTCTCGTCCCTGTAATTAATAAAAAATAAATACATTTGTCTTCAGGCCCCTACTACATGGCTAATACATAGTTTTCCGATTTAGGGGAGGGGCGATGCCGGTAAATATTTTATAATAACTGTATAGATAAGTTATTGTCTATCTATAAATTAATTCATTTCATGGTATAGTTAGCAAGAAGTAAGCATGTCTAAATATTATCAATTAAATTTTTCGTTAAAAGTAATCAGGATGACTTTACGACTTCTGTATCCGACTATTTCTATAGTTCTATATATGTAGACAATGTATGGAAGTAACGGCTAGTCACTGTAAGCCTTCTCCTTTGTCTGCCTTTTTGATTTGTTCAGTTGATTCTAACGCGTTCAAAGAGTGTCACAAACCATAAACAGGTTTCAATATTCTAGAGAGTATCCTTACTTCCGTATTCCAAGCTTGGATCACGCACCTTCAAATCAACAATGAGGCGCGGTGGCTGCATGGTAATGTGCTTTGCGTACGAACCGGGGGTGACGGGTTCGAATCCTGGTGATGGATGGTATTTTAATTTCGGGATCTTTGGTCTAACCAGCTCTAATGGGGACCTGACGCTAGATGGCGAAAAGTAAAGGCGGTTGGTCGTTGTGCTGGCCACATGACACCCTCGTTAAGCGTGGGTCACAGAAACAGATGACCTTTAAAACATCTGCCAAATAGAACGCAAGGTCTGAAAGGAGAACTTTATCATTTTTTTTTAAATCTACAAAAGCTTCACATTTATGTAAGGAATATTTAGTGGGGTTGTATGTCTTGACGTTTAATTTGTTAAAATTGTAATATCATCGTAGTACTATTTTATGCATGATATTAACTCATTTAGTGATGTAACCTAATTGATTGACTGGAGACTGAATGGTATTAGCTCAAAGCCCAAATGCATCACACCAATGTTCACTTGAATTCCCTTATAAAATAGACTAATTAACTACTTACCTCACCTTTACCCATCCCTTAGTCCAGCGGTTCTCAACCTTTTAAGATCGGCGACCCCTTTTTTTACAATTCCCTCTCTGCCGCGACCCCTCCTCCCCCCCCCACACACACACATACAGCAATAGAAAAGTAGACAATAACAATCCATATTTTCGATGGTCTTAGGCGACCCCTGGAAAATCTTCCATCGACCCCCATGGAGGTCGCGACCCACAGGTTGAGAACCCCTGCCGTAGTCTGTTAAGTGGTTGGGGTAACAGACTAGATCTTTTGATCGTCTTTCTCCATTCCTCTCTCGTCTAATGCCTTCATTAGTCTTTCCTTCATTGACATGGCTATCCATTCTTTAATGTTGTCCTCCCACACCTTTCTCTGTCTGCCTCTTCTTCTTTCTCCTGTTACTGTTCTCTGAAGGAAGGTCTTCGCGTGCCCTGAAGACGTTGTGGTATGGCCATAGAGTGTATGTGTGCTCACTAATCCTGCTAGAGGAGCCACAGAGAGCAGCAAGTAGGCTAAAGATGTAACGAGTGTAGAGACACAAATAAAATGAAATAGTTTCGTAAAATTCCTATTTCTTTATATTTTTTTAAAACAGTTTACAATTCAGGAAGCTATTTTAAAAATACATAAAATCTTTACGGTTAAACTTTGCCTTTTTTTTCAGATCATGTCATGGAGTGTCATCGGTACCCAGGCAGTTGGTTCAATCTCTTCACTCTTCAATACCACCTCTACAGTAACGACAGCACCCTCTATCTACGACACGGATTATATTACCTTGTTCTACAAGATCTTCGCACCGGTGTTGGTCACCATTTTCACCGGCGGCTCCATCTCTCAGCAATGTTTCGGCATTATCGGTGCCGCTGCTGATCCGTGGCTGCAGGCATTTCTTACCTTTTTCTTTAAAACCTGGTTGATACTAACCACGATGGTGTTCTGACCCTGCAGATACATCTCCACTCGGAATTTTTATAGTTTTTATTGAATTTCTCATTATGGGTGCAGATACAGGGAATGATTATTCTATATCTCTGGCCGAGTTCACGGCGTTTTTAAACGTAGCGCCAATTCAGCCAAACGATGTCTACAAGAAGGCTCTGCTGGTGATGTTCTCAGCCTTGGATCTTGACCATGACCTGAAACTTAGCTTCTTGGACATCGTTCCTGTCAACATCTTAGGTTGAGAGGTCAGAGGTGAGTGTCCATATATGGTTTAGTTGTTGTTGTTTTAGCAAAGCTTCTATCAACTCGCTCTGTCTGTCTGGTTAAAAGAGTGTACACATTTTCTCTCTCACACCAGTTTTCGGATGAAGTTAAAACTTTGAATAAATATTCACTAGCATAGACAAGACATGAATCAAGAAAATAATGATTAATTAGTCAATAATTACTGGTTATTACTTATTAAAATTTGATAACAACAAAGAGAAGTAACCCTTTAGTATTAACAGATGGGGGCTAAATATGTAGGGTTTTGTCCACGTATGTAATTGTTTACATTTTTAGTTCCACTCATATTTTGAATGAAAATAAAACTTAAAACCAATTAGTTGTTATAGCTTTAAACTATTGAATCATTATCCCAATAGAGAAATTTATAAAAGTGGTCAATTTATCTATTGTTATTAACGATTTTTTTTTGCCCTCGTATCAGTGAAATACATTTTAAAATATTAAGAGATATAGTTGTAAGTGCGGAGTTGTTCTCCTAACAAAAGTTTTTTTTTTTTTTTAAAAGGAATAATTTTTACATTTGGCGCTTTTTTTGTTCAGACTCGTGTACTTTATGTTGGACTACAGAAGTAAACATTCATGCTAAATTGTGGGCCTTAGTTTCAATTTCTGGGATTTGACTATTATCAATGTTGTAAGAGACTTGTATGAAGGTACTGTAAGTTTGTAGGTGTGTACTTTGACATACTTATGTTGCTTTTCTCTCGCTGAGTACATCAACTCTTTTTCTCCTAATGGACTATATGCCTTACAAATTGCGGAGTCCAATATAATGAGTGTCTACAAGGTCCCTCTTCTAATTTTTTTTTACAGTTAAAACTATTACTTTGAACTAGAACATTTTATCCACACTTATTATACAACATGCATAGGAAGCAACTCAAATGCAATGGGCACCTGTGGGTTAAATAAAGTTACGTCAATCGTACGATACACTAAATATACTCTAAAACCTACATCTTTAAAGCCTGTGACAAGAGCCATGACAGTTAGTTGACTGATTCAATTTGTAAAGTAAAAAGTAAAGTACCCATTCCAGATCTTGCGATCTATAAGGCATCTATTTATTTGGCCAGTGGTAAACGAGCAGGGTGTTATGTGGCCAGCACAACGTTCAATCGCCTTTACTTTTCCCAACTTAAGTCAGGAGCGCCCTAAAAACTACGGAATTCAAAATCAGTCTTTATCGAGCTTCGAACCCAGGACCCCAGGTTCGGAAGCCAAGCGCTTAACCACTCAGCCACAGCGCAATTTGTAATTGAATTTAATTTGTGGAGCAATTGATAAAATTGCCCCAAGCTTGCCGGACCTGCAGTGCAGACATAACTATTCTCCGCCGTTATTTGATTTACATTTTCTTTTCGCTGTCTACGTCTGTCCTCGGCAGTGGATTTTCTTTTGCTCTCAAATGTGTATCCGGCGGCCTTTGTAGCCTTCTGCTATGTCAGTTAAAACAGTTTTAAGTCTATAATGAAAAGTAATATCTTCTTATCTTATCTTATATAATACAGACGTTACTTCAAAAAAAAAAAGAAGATGATTACGTCCTACGCGTAATGCATTTAGTCATATATAACTCAGAGTAATTCTACAACAATCATCGGGAGGCTCGGTGGTTGAGCGGCAAAATGCTTGGCTTCCGAACTGTAAATGCCGGAATCGAATCCTGGTAAAGACTTGGATTTTTAAATTTAAAACTATTTATAATAGGCTCATAATCTTGTAAATCCACAAGGAAATTTGTTCATTATGCCAAACAAAACATTATAACTATAGAAAACCATAATATAAATTAACACCAGGCTCACTCATAATTTGTATGTGAAATGTTAATATCAGATAGTTGAATTGTATTTAATGGTTTGATCGCCAGGCGAAAAAAGAGTTTTTGTGTCTGTTTGTCTTTGCAATCGGTGTCTTGTATTCCTTTTTGTATGGTAAAATCACTAAGTCCTGACCCAGCTCTGACATTAGTTGTTGAAAAGTATAGGCGGTTGGTCATTGTGCTGCAAAGAATTTTTCTGCAGAAACTGATGACTTTTACATCATCTGCAAGGTCTGAAAGGGGGAACTTTACAACAAACAACGAACTGTAAACAAAAAAAAGTGCTTCTCAATATTAGCGATGATAATTTTACTGGAAATGGTCATCATTCTCAAGATGACCAACACACAAACTACAAAACATCATTTCAATAGCCATCTCATGCAATGCAGAATGAACACTGGTGACTATGAAATTCTAACCCATGATCGCCCCTAATGGTAAGGAACTGTAGGCGAGGAGGGTAGCTGTTAGCTAAAAAAAAAGATGAACCCAATGTTACGATAGATACTGAAATATAAACAAACTTGAAATAAGAACACTTTAAGATCATAACAACTTGAATCAGCCATCTTGGCTACCAGAGTAGTCTTTCCTATTCATGGGCACATCTCTTCCTACTATATACAGTATCCCTAAAAAGGGGGATAATGTACACTATTATGTGAGTTACTAAGAGGGGCATAACATTCCATCAACGACCCCCCTAAACACTCACACACACCAAATAAATAAGAGCAAAAGCAGACTAGACATTACAATGGCCAAATGTACTTATGTCTGGTATTCATTCATTATTTATTAAAAAAAAAAGAAAGGACTTCACCGATATCTGAATTCCTTGGAAATGAGAATGAACACTTCTTTGACCGAGGATCAACGTAGCTCTAATCATTTACAGAGAAACTGTGGTACGAATGTATAGTTTGTTCACTACCCTACAAATTGTTTACTCTAATAATGTATTGTTAGCGTACTGCACAATTGTAAAACAAATTTCCTCGCGCTAAATAAAGATTATTATTATTATATCAAAAACTAAGTAATAGTCATTCTCTGGCACTGCCAGGGTTGAGTTCCGTTAGCGAGAAACAAAATCCGTTGTAGTCCATTTAATTAATTATGTTCACAGGTTATCTATTGTATTACTTTTTTTTTAACCCCTAGTCACTATTGTGCACTCACACAACAATAACACAGTGAACAGTCTTGGTTTGGTTTGTCAAGTCTAGAATATGGGAGATAAGAGCGAATGAAATGAATGTATGGTTGTCTCCCTTTTTTAAAAAATGGAAATTAACTTTTATAATCAAAGTCAATGTTTGAGCCTACATACCAATGGGATTAAAAGCAGTCTGCTGATAATTTACAAATTCCCAGTTCTTTAATGTTTTAAAACTTTTTTTCCAATTTTAATATCAGTCTTTGGTTCCTCTAGGCGAGACCAAATCTGTTCCGTGGCAACGATGCTATGGGTCTCCATTTACCACAGAGTGTTCAGGCCTTTGTGATGAGAGGACTCGCTCCAGGCGACTCTGTTCTGGGCGAGTCTCGCGAAAATTACTCAATTCTTACCCATCTGCTTGATGTTTCATTACTGATGGTAGTGATGGTATCGATGGTAGTGATGGTAGTGGTGTTTTGATGGTATGGATGGTAGTGATAGTACTGATTGTAGTGAGAGTAATGATAGAAGGGATGGTACTGCTGGTAATGATGGTAGTGATTGTACTGATTGTTCTGATGGTAGTGATAATAGTGATGATGGTAGTGATGGTACTGATGGTAGTTAGGGTACTGATGGTCCTGGCGGAGATGATGGGCCTGTCAGCTTCCAGTTGACTCTGGCTCTCTCTCTCTGCCACCGGTTAGTTACCCCTAACGAAGCTACTTTAACAAAAGCAAATATGACTAACACAAGTATCAATTAGAAACAAACAGTCAAGCTTGGGTGTCACCACATTGTTCATAAAACATGCCTCTCCAAAACACATGCAATCATTAAAGACAGTTGGCACCACTGTTACATCAGATCTGGACGCAGTGGGCGTCTCCTCTCCGTATAAGACTAGGATAAAAAGATTTTAAAACTCCTTTATTCCAATTTAAGTCAGGGTGTTTCAAGTTATTTCTCCTCACCAAGAAGTACACAGAAGCGTAGTTCTGAAGGCGCTAGTTATATATGTGTGTATGTATGTATGTGTGTGCATGTGTGTGTTTATTTGTATGTGTGTGTGCGGGTATGTGTGTGTGTGTCTTTCTTGTTGTGTATTTCGTTTGTATATACATCCCTATTGTTATTGCTCTATTAGCAATGCTGAGGTAGACAAATGTGGTCTAAATGAATTTCCATTTGTTTCGACCCAAAAATCAAAAAAAGCAAAGTGCAATAAACAACAAAGAAATCTCAACTTCAAACCTTCTCTCTTTGTCTCCTCAAATCTCCACTTCAAACCTTCTCTCTTTGTCTCCTCAAATCTCCACTTCAAACCTTCTCTCTTTGTCTCCTCAAATCTCCACTTCAAACCTTCTCTCTTTGTCTCCTCAAATCTCCACTTCAAACCTTCTCTCTTTGTCTCCTCAAATCTCCACTTCAAACCTTCTCTCTTTGTCTCCTCAAATCTCCACTTCAAACCTTCTCTCTTTGTCTCCTCAAATCTCCACTTCAAACCTTCTCTCTTTGTCTCCTCAAATCTCCACTTCAAACCTTCTCTCTTTGTCTCCTCAAATCTCCACTTCAAACCTTCTCTCTTTGTCTCCTCAAATCTCCACTTCAAACCTTCTCTCTTTGTCTCCTCAAATCTCCACTTCAAACCTTCTCTCTTTGTCTCCTCAAATGTCAACAACCCTTTCACCCCTCCCCAGACCAAAACAAGAATCAGTTTTAGTTGTTACAGAGAAGACCCTAACTACAGCCCAAGTCACAGAAGTGTCAAACCAGTTCATTATCTTCACATGATCAAACCTTTTGGTAGATAAACTAGCATCAGTTGAACGTCTCACAAAGTCGAGATGACAAAAAGAAACATTTTATAGATAAGTTGATGAGGTAACAGGTTCAGATTTATCACGATACAAACACCAGCTGTAGGAGAAGACTTTTTATTGTACAATTTGTTTTCTCTACATCAAAACTAGTTCTACCTTGTTTGCCAACGTATAAGTCTAACGTATTAGCCAAGGATCTCAGTTTGGTAAAAGTACAATCGAAATTGTGTTTACATAGAACAGGATTCCAGATTTATGATAGGGGATATACACGTGACCTTCGACTTAAACCAACACAAGTACAATTAGCTTGACATAATAATTCTTTTGATTCCCAATGGTTACGGTTAGGATGGAGCGTAGGGTCGAGACAGTAGCAACCTATTGGACTCAAGAGCTGTATTTGGACGTGAAAAAGTCCTTAGTTGGGCCTTTTTTTTTTGGGGGGGGGGGGGTTCTTTATAAGGCCAGAAATTTCTAAGTTAGCGTTAAATATTTCTTGGGGTCCTAAGTTGAAGCTTGTGTTGCAAATAGGTTAATCCCGCAGTGATTTTACTCTGTTATGGGCCATACCCCAAAGCCGGGTCCAGTCCAAGGCTACCAGCTTTACTTCCTATTCTGCCATTATAGTATAAGCTAAATAAGTCATGTTTTGTTTTGTCAAAATGAGAGTTATCTATTCCTCTATCCGTATTGTTGTCTTTACAGTCAAATGTTTTGATTAGAATCCTAGTGATGACTTTGAATTCGTCTTTTCATGTAAGTAGAAATGTATGTGTGCATGTATGAATGTATGTATGTCTTTTTATGTAAGTAAAAATGTATGTGTGTATGTATATACGTGTGTATGTGTGTACATGTGTATGAATGTATGTATGTATGTATATATGTGTGCATGTATTTACGTAGGTATGTATGTGTGTGTGTGAGTATATGTATGTATGCATGTGTATGTTAGTGTATGTATGTATGTATGTATGTATGTATGTTTGTATGTGTGTGAATGTATGTATATATGTGTGTGGGTGTATGTATGTATGTATGTATGAATGTATGTATGTGTGTATGTGTGTGTATGTATCTGTCTGTCTATCTATCTATCTATCTATCTATCTGTAACAGCAATCAAACTAAAGTACTTCCTTTTAAAGTTAAGATGTTTATCATGTATGTCCAAACTAAGGCCTGCGGGTCATATCCTATCCGTAACATAGTGCTATGCGGCACGCCGACACTTCTACCCACTATGTAAAATAACGCCACGGGAAATTTATTTGGCCTAAAATATTTAGGCATCACTGCATTTTGTCAAGTTCTTAGTCATATAAAAAAATAATTCGTTTAGATAATTTTCACATAATTTGTTTTAAAATGTCGTTTCTAGGTTTCAGCATTAAACACCACCACCGCTACCCCGTCACTCTACGACAAGGAAACTCTATTTCTCGTCATCAAAACTGTCCAGCCAATGTTCGTGGCTTTCTTCTCAACCGGCTCGCTTTCCCTGGAATGTTTTAACGCATTCAACTAAGTGGCCGACCTGTGGCTGCAGACACTTCTCCCAGTCTACTTCACACTGTTTGACACGAACCTGGACGGCAAGCTGACTGGCTACGATGTTTCACCTCTAAGCGTTCTGGTCACGTACGTTTCTTTTCTCATCATGGGCGCTGATATCGTCAATGATTACGTCATCACGCTAGCAGAATTCAATGTGTTCTTAAACACGGCTCCATTTCAACCGAATCAAGTCTTTAAAAACGCCTTGCTGCTGATATTCCAGAATCTCGACCGAAATGGAGACCAGGGTCTCAGCTATTTAGACATTTTCCTAGCTGGCTCAATAGGTTAATAGGTGAGTTAAATTTTAGTGTTAATGTTTCATGAATGTTTTTAATTCAGGATGCACTGGATAGTAGCTCCGGTTCCAGCCAAATATTAGCAATTTTTCACTATCTTGCTATATCTGGCGGCTCCGGCCGGATACCAAAAATTGCCAACTGGTGCACCGGTAGTTTAATTGCTTATAAGGTTCTGTGTTTTTCTGTGTTTGTAAGGTATATGTGTTATTCTAATTATATAAATATATTATATAGTGCTATTCACAAATAGTGACTAAGATAAAGCCACGGAAATTTATATCACCCAACATCTTTGGACATCACTGCATTTTGTTATATTCTTAGTCATTAAAAAATATATATATTTTTCCATATAAATTTCATAGAATTTATATGCATATCAATCGGATCAAGTTATATCTAGAATAAAGAACCTTTAGTTTTCACTAGGGTAAGAGTCTAAGCCCACTCTGATTTAAAACATACAACTCTGATGAAATACATTTCGAATGAAGCCCAAGCCTCAATTATATTCCTGCAGAAATGCAAATGCATTGTCCTGGACTATATCTTCACGAGATCTCTTATAAAAAGCATTGCAGGTGTCAATAGTTAGGATTAACAATGCATTTTTAACGTTTCTGAAAGAAAAAACAAGTATAAGTTCTTCTATTCAAGTAAAATCTATTCAAGTAAAATCTATTCAAGTAAATCTATTCTAGTAAAATCTTTTCAAGTAAATCTATTCAAGTAAAATCTATTCAAATAAATCTATTCAAATAAATCTATTCAAATAAATCTATTCAAATAAATCTATTCAAATAAATCTATTAAAGTAAATTATTCAAGTAAATCTATTCAAGTAAATTTATTCAGTGGCCTAGCTATGGATATCGGGGCTCGGATGGTTGGACCTTTTGACCCTTGCATTTTGACATTCGACATCATGACATGAGATAATGACGTAATATTTAATGTAAAAACAAGTTTCGGACACTCATTTGCCCCCCCCCCCCCCCTAAAGTGAGTGTCCAGTGGAATTTTCAAATTGACCTCCTCCTCCAGCCCTCAACCCAAGCAACGCTACTGACCATTGTTTTGTGACTACATGGCATATTTTTAAAAATAAATTTACATACAACCATATATATATATAATATATATTTCTTTTTCTATTTTAAACATGGTTTATTTTCTCTATATAATTTTATAGCAATCTTAGCGTCACAATCTTTTGTATTCTTATCTTTATTTTTTCTGTTCCACAGACAAATATAGACTAAATCAATCTTGTAGTCTTCTGTTCCCTTGAAATTGTACGACACTTAGCAGAGCCTATTTTTATATGGATGTTGTTGCTAATGTGATTTGTTGTTTTTTATTGCTGAGCGTTTTGTTCTTATATTAACTATTGTTCAAACAGAATTATCTTTCCGGAGAATTATAGAAACAATATGAAAACAAACTGAAGAAATATCTGTTCTTTTCTAACCTCTTTTTTTAAAATTCTTCAAACTAAATATATACTTAGACTTCCAATTCGATGCTGACTCGACTTTAATCTCTTGCTAATATTAAAAATGACTATTTACTAACATAACTTCAACTGATATAACTTATCATTTAAACATCTTAAAGATACAACAACTTCAACTAGTAGAACTTCAACCAATGGACCCGCAATATGTTAATACTCATTATAAAACAAGACTGTTACTAAGTAAAGACCGTTACAATGCACGGATCTGCTGCTCTGCAATGATCCCGACTAACTAGCTTTCACCTAATTTATACTTTTCTAAACCGTACTTTCCAGAATAACAGAAACTTCTATCCTAAATATTTTATGAACTGTGACCCTCTAGAAACTGACGTATGCTACATATTTTTTTTTTGACATTTTTACTTGATTGGATGATTATAATTAAGGGGGGTTTGGCTCTGGAGTTCTATGACCTGTCCCCGGCTTCTAGAAATATATTGAATTAGGTCACAGTATCGACTAGTGACAACTTTTGGGGTCCTTTATTACTGGGCTCGTTAGGGGTTATTTAAATAACAATAAAGTAATACTAGATTAAATTGAACTTGAACTCCAGATATCCATGGAAATACAAACAATACTTTAATATCCGATAGAGCACAAACATGACAGCCACTCTCAAGAAATATATGTACATAAGCATTAGTCCAGGAAACAACTGACTACAAATTTCACTTTATCATACAAGGAAAACTCTCATTCCAAACCCTCACGTGCACATTGTTCACATTCATGCCTAGAAAATAACATAAATAGTTATAAAGAAATAACACATTCACTCTCACCATACTAGCCCCTGACATCCCCCCTCTCACGATATGACAGAAACACATCTAGCAACTTATAGTGCATGTTGTACAAATAATTAGCTATTAAAGTGGGGTCATTTGTTACATTCTATTTACATTCTGTGGGAAAGTGAAGACTTCTGTCTGTAGTCACTCCATTTACTTCTATGTGACTTGCGTTTATTGTCTTTTGTCTTAGTCACAGATTTATATGAAGACTAAACACAACCTATTTATTGAAGACGAAACACAACCTAATATTTGAAGACTAAGCGCAACCTAATAATTAAACATTAAACACAATCTAATATTTAAATATATAATACAACATAATAATTAAACACTAATCACAATCTAATATTTGAGATTAAACACTGCCGTGCGCATCTAGATTTGCTTCTTGTGTGATGTTCTCTTTTATGCAAAATAATGTTTTGTGCGCTAGTTCCTAAGGACGCGCCATGTTGATATCATTGCTTCGTTGGTTCTGTTGTGTTTGTGCTGATGGCGGATCTTTTGCTAATCTTTCTTTTGGTGTTCTTTTCCCCCAGTTTTGGGTAATCTAGTTTATGTTGCTTAATTCTTCGCGTTTTAGTTTTAACATCGTCAGTACTATAATCTTGAGAATGACGGTCATGAGAAATGCATATTTTTCTTGTTCAGGGACGCAGCCTTAGGACTCTGCGAAGGTCAAGCTTGTTATGTGGGATGCGTTACTATCACCCTTGGTATTGACTTGTGGCCATCGTGTTGTGCTGTTTATACAATGTGCTTTATTTCAGGTTAAATGACTTGCTTAACTCGTATTTGACATTGTAACTTATCATTGTGTACATACTCATTACTTGTGTCATATTATACCATCTATTATTGAAATTGTTATCAGTTAAATTCTTGTTGTTGACTGATATATGATAATTTAGTACCTGTACTTGTCCTGTATAACTAGTAACATATTAAAATGTTAACGAATAGACTGTCAAGGGTGTCGGGCAGACGAGCCACGCCAGTTTACAACCCCGACAGGAAATTAATGATTAGCGTTAAGGGCGGAGCCAGGGATTTTATATCATACCCTAGTTAAAACTGGTATCCCACCTGACAAACGCAACCTAATATTTTAGACTAAAATCAACCTAATTTTTTAGACTGAACTCAACCTAATATTTGAAAACTAAACACATCATAATATTTGAAAACTAAACACATCATAATATTTGAAAACTAAACAAAACCTAATATTTGAGTGCTAAAGCTAAAACTTGACCATTCTACCAAATCTAATAACCACACAATACTATGAACAAACAGATGTTACAAACTAAGGTATGGAGTTAGATTTGATATACCAAATCATTAGAGTCAACACAAAACAAAAAATTAAACTTTGATGGTGTGTATATTGTTTTGTTTTTTTTAGTAACAATATTAATTACATTCATAGGTCATAAGGTAATTAATGTAAACTAGAATGTTTGTTTAATGTCTTGAAATAGGAAGTCCGTTGGAGAGGGAAAGTTTACTTCATTACTTAGAAATAGGGTAAATTGAAATTAAAGCTACCCCCATAAACTTTAAATTATCGTAATGGACCCGAAAGAACAGAAACATATATTTTTTTTCAATTAGGCCAGAACTTAAGGACAATCGTATTGCAATGAAGGCTTTGCGAATGAAAGCATTTTTAAAAGTTTTTAAAATATCTTCATTCTTTGCAAGAGATTAAAAAAAACAACTTATAAATATATTTAAATTATAAGATTAAAAAAAAACTAGATATAATTTGCTTAGAAAATATTTATTTTATGGTTTTTATATAGCGATACTTTCGTGCATTTCTTCCGTACTGCCTTTGGGAGCTCAGTAAACACAACTCTGCTCGAGTCGGGTGTCGAACTTCGAGCCCCAATGAAGTTTAAATGCACTTAGCCTCTCGACCACGCTTCACTAGTAAAGAACAGTACTCCGGTGCTTATAACAATCCATGATGTTGGTAACTGGGAATGTTGTTTGATACTGTGTAGTAATTGTGAACTACATTTTTACTAGGTTAGTCAGTAACTGGACAACGTTTTTAAGGTTGTACTATCACGTAGTCATGCATATTAACCAATGACCTAAATTATGCCAAGTCACTGGTTTTCCTGGCTAGCTCAGGCAACACATTCCATGCTCTAATAGCGCTAGGGAAGAAGTAGCATTTGTACAAATGTGTCCTAGCATATGGGACAAGAAATGTGACGTTATCTTTGTGTCTTTCAGAGTATTTTATTAAATTTTGTTTTTGTATTTGAAAATTATGGTTCAGTGTTTTATGTATAATTGCTACTTTTCTTTTGAGTCTTCTGTCCTGAAGGTTTTCTAAATTTAGTGCTTTGACTATAGGTGTTACTCTAGTCAAATGTGAATATTCATTTGTTATGAATCTCACTGCTCTATTTTTTGTCCGTTCCAGTTTCTTAATGTTTTCTTGAGTTGAGGGGTCCCAAACGGAGGATGCATATTCTATTATTGGCCTAACCAAGGTTAAATAGCTTTTTTTATTTTATGTTCTTGTTTGATTTATAGAAATTTCTTTTAATAAATTCTAATGCTTTGTTTGATTTTTTTATAGTTTCATCAATATGTGGATTCCATGCCAGTTTTTCATTTATTATAACACCTAGGTATTTTGCGTTTTTAGTCTGTGTTACTGGTTTGCCATGAATAAGATAAGTGGACTTAATTTGTTTTAGTTTTTTTGTTAATCTTAACAACTGACATTTTTCTGGGTGTAAAGACATGCTTCAATTTGATTCCCATTTCTGTAATTCATCTAATTCTCTTTGTAAAATATCTGTGTCTTGTGTTGTTTTTATTGTTCTATATATTATGCAATCGTCTGCAAATAATCTGACTTTTGTTCCTGAAGTAATGCAAATTGGTAAATCATTTCTGTAAATTAAAAATAGTAGTGGACCCAAGACTGTTCCTTAAGACTAAGACTAAGACTAAGACTGCTTTATTGATCCTTACGGAAATTTGTTGTGATTACATGGACTCCTTTCTCATATAAAGACAACACAGAAAAATACACACAAAAACAACAGACAACATAAAGAGTTAATTCAGCGACTACACACAGGTATCTTGGTGCATTTCATGTTCCCTGATCAATGAATGGCGGTGATAGAGTCTGACCTGAGTGAGGTACGAACGAGTTTTTGTACCGCTCTGTTCTTGTTTTGATTGACAGCAGTCGCCCACTTCGCGACGACCTGTCGTAGTTATGATGGAGCGGGTAGCCGTTGTCTTCCAAGATTTTTTCGATTTTTCTTAGGCACTTTTGTTCAAAAAGCTCCTTTAAATGTGGCAATGTTGTAAGTGTAATTTTAGATGCTTTTTTAATGATTTTTTCTAGACGTCGCAACAGTTTAGATGAGACGTTGCCTTGCCAACAAGTTATTCCGTATGTTAGCAGACTCTGCATAGTCGCGCGGTAAAATGTCTCAAGGATCTTCTTGCTTAGTTTAAAGCTATTGAGTTTGTATAGAAAAAAGAGTCGCTGGGCTGCCTTCTTTGTCAGATTTCCTGGTGGTCTTCCCATGAAAGCTTGTTCTTGATGATAACACCTAGATATTTATATGCCTTTACTTGTTCTATAGATGTAGTGTTTATTTGCAGTTCACGTATAGTATGTTTTTTCTTTCTAAAATCTATTATAAGTTATTTAATTTTTGTTACATTCAGTTCTAGAAAGTTGTCGGTGCACCAGTTTGTAAACTCTTCTATCGAGCTTCGATACTGAGTTTCGTCTCCTGAAATAAGACCGACTATGGCAGTATCATCAGCGAATTTAATGCGTTTAACTGAGTCATAGATGCTTCTTATGTCATTAGTGTAAAGAGTGTATAGTACAGGAGAATGTACACTACCTTGTGGAGCACCCGTACATAGTACTCGAGTTGACGATTTGGTGTTGTTGACTTTAACATACTGGTACTCCTGAGTTTACTGTTATCGGTGTTGATTTAGAGCCATTTATTATTACAGTTTGTTCTCTCTCAATCAGAAAATCTTTAATCCACTGATGCAGTGGACCATTAATGCCGAAATATTTTAATTTTTTAAGCAAACTATGGTGGTGAACTTTGTTAAAAGCCTTAGAAAAATCTAGTAAGTTAGCATCTATCTGTTCACTATTATCTAAACCTTTACAAATATCCTCAATTAGTCCTATTAGTTGTGTTTTACATGATCTATATTTCCTAAAGCCATTTTGGTATGGTGTGAGGACATTTTGTTTGTGTTAGTGGTTTATGATGTTGCTACATATTATGTGTTCTAGGATTTTACATGTGATGCTGGTAAGTGATACTTGTCTGTAGTTTCCTGGGTCAGATTTTTCTCCTTTTTTAAATAGGGGGGTGACATTAGCTTCTTTCCAGTACTTTGGTACTCTGCCCTGGTTAAGTGAAGCCTGAAAGAGTATTTTGAACACTGGGGCTAGCTCATTGCTTAGTTCTTTGAGTAATCTAGCTGGAATACCATCAGGTCCAGACGCTTTATTTGGTTTGGTGTTGGCTAATAGTTTTTTCAATTCCATTTTCTTGTACTACTTTATCTTTTATTATGTCTACTTGGTTGAAATTTAGTAATATGTCTTTGTCTCCTGGGGCTGAGAATGCTGATGCAAAGTATTTGTTTAGGATGTTTGCTTAAGTTTCATTATTATTATGTATTATGTTATGCTCATCTTTTGATGGCGCTATGCCTGTTGTTTCCATTTTTTTAGACTTAATGTATGACCATAGGTTTTTTTTTTGTTATCTTTAGATATTACATTGTTCATGTATTCACTCTGCAGCTTTCTGCTTAATTTTTGGGTTAAGTGTTTAATTTTTATATACTTTTGTAAACTCTTTCTGCCTTAGTTTCTTTAAATGTTCTATATAGGTTTTCCTTCTGTTTACAAAGCTTCTGTAGTCTATTACTAAACCAGCATTTATTTATTTTATTTAATGTGTATTTTGTTGATATATGATTTTCTATAATGCTTTTAAGATGGTTTTTAATGAAATTCCAGAGGTCATTGACTGGTTGGTTAATGTCTTTTTCTAAAAAGAATGTTTGTTGAAAGTTTAATGCAGCTTGGTGTAGTTGTGTTAGGTTACATTTATTCCAGAGTAAGATTTTTCTTTTGGGTTTTGAATTGGCTACTGCTTTTATCTGACTGTGTATTTTTATGATCTCATGGTCTGATAGACCACGGATATCATAATCAACTACTAATCTAGGTCTGTTGGTTAAGAACATATCTAATGTGTTGTTTAATCTAGTTGACTTTTTAATGATTTGATCTAAACTTAGGTTGTGTAAAGTTTCTATGAAAAGCTCATTTATGTCAATAAAATTTTCGTGTTTATCTATGTTTAGTGTTTTTCAATTTATATCAGGTAGGTTGAAATCACCCATAATCCAAAAAACTGCATTTTTATTTGTCTCTTTATGTGTAGTAATCTGATTACATAGTTCCTGCATGTATTCTAAACTAGAATTTGGGGGTCTGTAAATGCTGCCTATTATTAGGGATGTTGAAGTGGTATTAATTTTACAAAATGTTGATTCTATATTTTTTGAGTTAGGTAAGTTAATTTCTTCTGCTATAAGAATGTTTTTTATTGCTAGAAGAACTTCTCCATGATTATCAGACCTATCTTTTCTAAAAATTTCATAATTACTATTGAAAATTTTTGCATTATAAATTTTAGGATGTAGCCAAGTTTCTGTTCCTGCAATTATGTCTGGTTTCTCACATTCTAATAAAAATGTCTAAGTCTGGTGTTTTGTTCCTAATGCTTTGAAAATTTATTACTAAGGTTTTAAGGTATTTTGATATTACTTCTTTAGTAGGTTTGTTTAGTGAGGCTGTTGTATTTATTTTAGTAGATTTAGGTTTAACAGGAGTGGATCAGGCTAGTGGTTGGTGAGTTTAGTTTGGGATGGTGTTTAGGAATTTCTATGGGTTAGAAGTGTCTGCATCAAAGGAATAAAACAGTCCTGATGTAAATTTAGGTTACCCACACGGTACACAGTGCCATGATGCGTCTTTGTTGCCCAAGGCATAATACACAGATGTATTCATATGGAGACATGATGCATGGTATTATGGTACTTATTTTCATTTGTAATCAGTGGTTCCCAAACAAAATAGTGCGGACAAAATAGCGCTATACTTTTTAAACATTGGTAAAATCAGAATGAGATAAGTACTCTCTTCCTCCTCTGCAAATATGACATACTTTTAGATTAAATAATAGTGAAATGCTGCCCAGTACCTTCACTTATTAAAATCCGGTACTTTTATACACAATACTTGCTTATTTTCATTATTTAGATGTTTGTCTTTGAGACGAATTGAGACAAATTACATAGTATGAGTTTTAAAAGATTTATCTCTAAAAATTATTGTCCTCACAAACAGATGCTATTAATTATGTGATCATCATTAACGCTTGTTTTCTGAGATTTAGAAACGTTTCTTCAAAGTACAAAGATAACAAATCAATTGTCTGCTTCACTTACAATTTGTAAAGTAGGAATGTCTAGCTTTGTAAGATGTAGCTTTGTCGGAGAACTTGACACATTTGCTGTGAATGGATTTTTGAAACCACGAACATTAATATATCTAAACACGACCAGTATCACATGGTCCAGACTGAAAGCTTGACACATATATTTCGTTGGTGAATAATTCAATAAAGCCACTGAGACTTGCTACTATTTGACTCCACAATATTTCTAATAACTTTTGCAGTCAACCATATTTGTGGCCCCATCAGTAGTCACTCCAAATAATTTCTCCCAAGCAAGAGAATTATCCTCTGTGATGGTCGAAATTTCTATAACAGGACTTCGCTAGTGGAGGTTTAATGCATGCTCTTTATAGCTACCAGTTTCTCTAATTACAAAACTGCTGTACCGAAAACAATTAACAAGCTTTTGAGCGACATTAGATATGTCGGTAAATCCGAATTTTCTGTTAGTTTTGAATGGAGATATCTTTCACTAGCTTTTTAATTATTATGAGAAAGGATGACAATTTAAATAGCATTCTTCTTTTCAGGACTGATTTCTCCAATCATTGCTAGCAAGCACTATTTTTATGCCTTTGCTGTCGGAAAATGGCTTCATGCCACTAGTTACAATGATTACAACTCTGTAGTTAACCTTACTGCCGACTTATTTTATTGTTTGTTTTTGGTAAACATTGTAAATAGTTCTTCAGCCTAGGTGTAATATAACAGTTGATTCTCAAACTAAGAATGCGCCTTATTTATTTATATGTTTGGTTTCATAAAGGTGTTTAATGTTATTATATTTAGAAAGAGCCACTCTTTCTTTATAAAAAATATATAATGGTTTAGTATCACTGCAATTTTTTTTTCAGAACAGAGGATTTTCTACACTTTGTGTTGACGTGCCGGCAAGCCAAATGGAATCACGTCTCGGGCCGTATGTGGCCCACGGGCTGTATTTCAGGCATCACTGTTTTATGCCATTATCGGGAATTTCCTGAAGTATACGTTCTCAATATCCAATTACGTGGATGGGAATGTCTCTTAAAATAGCGCTTTACAGTCAAGTTTAAAAGTATTCTACGAAATAAATCACATCTGTTACGACTGAAAGAAGCCAACAACAACTGTAGGGATATGAATAAGATTTAAATTACGTAAGTTCAATGATTATTTATGTTATTCATGTGTACCTATATTTCTATGTATGCATACGATTAATAAAAGGTGAACCTAATAAAGATATCGAAGGCTCTATCTAGATCCAATCAATTTAGTGTTTTATTTTTTGGTCAAATTATCAATGTAACTAAGTGTTATATTTTTTGTAAGGTTAGGATTGGTGTGTGCTTATAATAGGGTACATAGCGGAAAGCTTCACATAAAGAAATTAATAAACCTGTTCAATTGTAACATCTATTAATGTGTCTACTCGTATTACAAGATTTTTGTTTTACCAAGTTTTTACAAAGTCGCTCAATCTCTCTGTAAGGTTTTATTCTCTTACAGTTTATTTATTCCGCTTTGCATTCTGGGATTAAGTTCAAACTTTCCGCGTGTATTTATTGTCAATGTCAACACGTGATTTAATAAACAAATAAATAACCAATCACTTCATTAATAAGTCGTAATTAATGTCTGTTGTTTTCTATAGAAATGTATTATAGCGGCCTTGGTATACCAGTGACAATAATCACGCACAGATATATCCCGACAAACAAGCCACAAATGTTACTTAGCTGTAGTTGTTATTTTGTTAGCAATAGACTATCTCAGTGGTATAACATGTTTAATTTCGATTATGGAGAATCTATTTCGTTTTTTTTTTTAAATATTGTTATTGAAATGTCAGTATAGAACCTTCACCTCCTTCCAGTGGTCCATAAAATGATTGTTTATACCAACAAGAAGAAACAGTTGATTCAGATCTAAGTAAATAGAGAAACATTTTTAACCATCACCTCCTTCCAGTGGTCCATAAAATGATTGTTTAGACCAACAAGAAGAGACAGTTGATTCAGATCTAAGTGAATAGAGAAACATTTTTAACTTTCACCTCCTTCTAGTGATCCATAAAATGATTGTTTATTCCAACAAGAAGAAACAGTTGATTCAGATCTAAGTAAATAGAGAAACATTTTTAACCATCACCTCCTTCCAGTGGTCCATAAAATGATTGTTTAGACCAACAAGAAGAGACAGTTGATTCAGATCTAAGTGAATAGAGAAAAATTTTTAACCATCACCTCCTTCCAGTGGTCCTTAAAATGATTGTTTAGACCAACAAGAAGAGACAGTTGATTCAGATCTAAGTGAATAGAGAAACATTTTAAACCTTCAATCATCGTTGGGTTTCCTCTTTTAGATTTTGTTTGACAATATGATGAGAAACATTCAAATACCAGTTTTACAACATATAGAATTAGTGTATTCCTTTTCAAACATATATCATAATATTTCAGATAGGCGAACACTACTACTAATAAGCGCATCTCTGCACATTGTGTCCAAGATGGTCCCACAACATCGGACGTTAGTCTCTATTTTTTCATTAGAATAAAAACATTAAATAAATACTCATTTTTTCATTTTGTTGCCAACATGGCCACAGCGCATTGTAACTCAGCCTCAGGATACAAAGTTTTGATCTAGACCCAGTACGTCAGACCCGCTGTGTAGTCACCAGGTGTGGCCACCCACCACTTAGGCCACTGGTAATATATATGACAAGAAGAATCTGTTAGAGACTGTCACGAGTCGAGTCTGTGACCTATTTCGATCAGTTTCTAGAAGCTCGAGGTGAAACCAGTGCAAGTGTCCAGCGTAAACAATTTCGTTTTAGATATCCAATCAAAGAAAGAGGTTAAGGGAAAAAAATAGCACACGTCAGCTTCTAGAAGGTCAAAGTTACTAAAATAATTATCTTGGAAGGTTCCATGATTCTGGAATGTACGATCAAAGAAAATATAAATTAGGGGAAAGTCAGTTAGACGGGTTCCTCGCATAGTACTAGTTCTTGTAGAGCGATGGTCCTCGATTAGTCTTCTCTTAGTAAAGGTTTATTCAAGTTTTGTGATATTAGCAGGTTCATAAGTTAAAGTTTTATTAGTTGAAGTTATACTAAGTGAAGTTTCATGTATCTTTAAGTTTTATTTATGAAGTATCAAGTCAAATTGTTATTGAATTGAGAAATCATTTGATGTGAAAGTTGAAAAGGTCTTATTACAGAAGTTTGAAAGCAAATACAGAGAAATGTTTCTTTCTTCATTTCATTGAATTGTCAAGTTTGATAATATAATCCCCGGCAAGTGTGTTCATCACAGACTCCTAGTTTATAGTATGAGTTATTTAGCGACGCACCATAGAAGACGTATATTGAACGGGACTAGTGACGTTTGGGATATTTTGTGTTATAGTTCTCTAGAATTCTCTAGGGTGTTTATTTTGACAGAGACTTTTACTGTGGCCTTTTCTTAGAATAAATTTATGATAAATTGTTCCTCAGTGTTGACCACATCTCTTGACTCGTTACATCCATCGTCTTGTTTATTCTGTAGTGTTGATCAACTACATTGAATACACCCGAACAATAAAACTCAAACGCTTGCAGAGTAATTGGTTCAAATTCAACAGTCATCTATAGTTGACCTCAAGAGAGCCTGAACAAGCATATCACAATATCAATTTAAGTGCTAGGGGGCGCTTCACGGTTACAGAAACTTTGATTGATTATAAAAAAAATTATCGGAAATTCCTTGAATGACTTTTTAGTCTATAAATAGAATTCACGAAGTAGTCAGTACAAACACAGAGATTGTATAAAGTAAGTCATTCTATTTCAAGGTCATTTCTTCATTATATTATTTTATTTATATAAGGTTTCTCTTAATATAGAATAGTAGAATTGTGAATCGTAGAACGAATTTAGTTTCTTTGGATTTTGTATAGAGTTAGATCTAAAACTGGGCATAACATTATTTTTGTTTTACTATTTAAAAATCTAAAGTGCAGATGATGTTAAAAAGGTCATCTGTTTCTTTGGTCAACAGTTAACGAGCAGGGAGTCTTGTGGCCAGCATAACGACCCGTACCTATCGGAGATTTGAAATTCAAAATTCATGTATTCTTTGAGATTCGAACCCAGGACCCAAGGTTCGGAAGCCAAGCACTTCACCGCTCAGCTTCCTTGACCGCTGATATAGACACAGTAGATTACTTTTGATTTACAAACTTGTCATTTGTGTTGTTATAATACAAGTATAAGTTTATATCTGCATGTGTGAGTTTATAATTCAATGTATAGCGCCAATCATGTGGTAAAGGAAAAACTAAACTTATCAGATAGTGATATTTAATATAGTGTCTACACATATTTTTTTAAGACTATATGACTAAAGGAATTTCTTGCTAAATATAGCTTTAATAAAAATCGGAATTTCCAAATAGTACTTCTAAATTATAAATAGACACCAAATTTTGGTAGATTCTTTCCTCGTTTGCAAATTTAGTTAGTCAAATTCCACCGACAAATATTAAGAAATAAACTTTAAAAAATACTATCCTGTAAACAAGAAAAAATAGTGAAACATGAGATGCAATAAGGTCTCCAAATTACTCATATTTTGACATAATTTCCTGAATTAAAATATAAAAAAAAAATATTTGGGTACCAAAAGGGAAAAAAAGGTTTAGGTATCTGCCCTTGTATGTTTGGTGAAAACATTTCTTTGAACCAATTTTTATTTATTTTTAGAACTTGTCAAAGATGTTCTGCAAGAGAAAAAATCAAACCGATAGAAAAATATCGAAGAAACTCATTACAGAAAAAGTAAGTCTGTATTTGTTTAAATTAATTAAAAAATGTTTTCTTATTTAGGCTTTTCTTTTTATAAATTAAAGCAAAAATCTGATACACAAGCAAAACAAAAAGAAGCAATGAGGCAAACATAGCGCGTCCTTAGAAACAGCGCACCATTATAGTTTTTAAAAAATCAAAATACATACACACCTAGCGATGAAACAATCCATAAGCGCATGATGACTCCCTCTCCCGTCGTCATGCGTGAGGTTTTAATTAGGAAGTAGAATATCAAACATGTACAAACAACTTTTTTAGTCATCTCATACTTTTTTCTTTACTTCACGCTCAACCTTGACATGCCAGGTAGGGTTTTAATGAAAAATTCAATATTAATTGTCATTTATAACATCATTAATGAATTTAACGAAGCAAGACCGTCCATGAAAGTTCATGAGAATAATAATTCCTCCGTTTCTAATATAATAACAATAATGATACTAATAAAGACAATAACAATGTTAAATAGAAATTGCAATTTTAAAGTGCAGAAAAATCTATTTTTACATAAATGCAATTAGTTTTGAAATGAATTTTAATTCAATTATTACAATCTAAAACTAGCAGTCTTGGTAGATCTATTATATCTATACAATTTTAATGGTGTTTGTAAAATATAGTCTATCAATAATATATGATCATATATGTATATGTTTTAAAATCTTCACAAAACCTAGATTTATACTCTTTGTCAAATGACTATTGTATTCGTCCATATTGTTATAGAGATTTTAATTGTAAGCGTAACTAAATGTTTCGAATACGAATAACAAATACTGCAGCCGATAAATCCATTCTTCTTTCTTTTCTAGATTAGCTTGTGTACAGTCTAGATCTAGAATTAGATTAGACTTAATTAACCTTAAAGTTTATAGATCTATAAATGTCTAGATTTAGTAGCAAATATTGTAAACATATAATATGTAAATTAAATTAGACTTTGATTTAAAATCTATAAAATAATAGATCAAATTTGCTATAATAGATCTAGAGTAGATCTAGATGTCTCCTATCTAATCGATTAATAGATGATCTTATGATAGATATAGGTTCAGATAATATTCTACTAGATCCATAATCACTATAGGCCTATAAATAGATCTATCTAGTGTTAATAGACATGTATATCTTGTAAAAAGTATTCCTTTCAGACCCTGCATTCAAGATATGTAGTGCAGACGATGTTATTATTGATTGATGTAAATTTGTTGATATATAAAGAAAAAAAAATAAATCAACTTTATGTATATATTTAGTTATATATTCCAGAATCGTAGAGACCCAAGTTTTCTTCAAGACACCTGTGGAATTAATGGTATGAAATCAGAGTGAAACGATACCTAAAATTAAAACGTTTTATGGTCTTATTTTATTATCAAATTTATCACTAGAATTTAGTACAATAATAGTCAACATGTCAAATTCATTTGTTGCAAAGTTAGGTCTATGTGTCAGCTTCTAGAACTATATATTAAATGTTTAGTATCTTCTCTATGAAAAAAATGCAGTATTTCAAAAAAATATTCATTTTCTTTAAAAAAAAATATTTCATTAAAATAATAGACTGACTGACACATGCATTTAAACCATTTCAGTTTGTCTAAAGGATCAGACTGACCTAGCAGAATTCTCCAGTCTTGGGGATGAGAATCAAGATACAGGTTAACTTTTGATTTGTAAATGTTTAGATAGAGAAAGGTTTTTGTATAAGTTTATTTTCCAATAATAATAATAAAAAAAGAATATATAAAATAGTTATTTGACTTTCATCATTTCAGATTCTTATCATTTCACCTGTGACCAGTCCAAAGTCCAGTCAGATGAGGTTGAAGGTCCACTAGTTGGTAACTTTTGAGTTTCATTTTTAGTGTATACACTGTAGAGATCAACACATGAGTTAGACTTGATCTATTTATAGATACATCTTGATTAACTCAATACTGTACATTGTGTTGTAAACATTGGATCAAGTTTATTTCCTTGTTCTCCAGGAGATCATGAAACTCAGGAGTCAGAAGGTGGAGAAGCTGATCTACACCAATATTTTGTGGGCTGTAAAAAGAATCCAGGTCATAGCCAGTTTATACCTGTTGAGACATTCACCTTAAAACATTTACCTGAAGGTTATCAAGACAATAATTTGTATGAATACATCAAAGCTACAGCTGACCTCACAGTTAGAGTTGATGTTAGAATGTCAAGTCCAGACAGACCAAAGTTTTGGCCAGAGACAACTCAACCATATCCATTTTATAACATGAGTGAGAGAAGAAACTTAAGGACAGGAAGTGGAAGAGTGTGGTATGTAAACAAGTTTCAAGATGAAGTCTCACAAGATGGAGGTATTGGAGGAACGGCCTACACAAAGTGTTGGTGTAGAAAATGTGAAGGTTCAAACTCACCCAGCAATGTGTGGTGGGAGTTTTATGTGTCCACAGCCACACATGTGGTTTTTGATGACATTGAGGCCAACCACACAACATTGAGATTGTTTTATGATAGAGATGACAGTCCAGTGGTCAGTGTTGATAAGGTCAGTGTTAGATATGTATTGATTGAGTATGACTTGTGTGAGTTGAACTGTGTGACTTGTGATAAAACTTTAGGAAATAAACTTAGGGAAATGTGCAAACATTTTGAAAATGTCTGGTGGAAACTATGTAACAAATACAGAGGCTCTAGATCTAAACACAAGTTGAATTTTATAGTGTCACATCCTCATGGATGTTCTAAACAGGTCAGTGTTGGTCAATGGAAGCACAGACTAAAGTATGGTAGTAGATCTCGGTTTACTTATACAACTTGTACATGTCCAGGGAGTAGTGGAGCATATGTCTACAGTCTGGGGTATAAAGACTGGACTTGGTCTGAACTTGTCCACAGTGGAAGTCTCAAGTCTGGATTAAATTACAGTGGAGTTGATTTTGTCTAGTGAGTTGTTTCCCTTGTGAGTTGTCCAGCTCCACCATGAAGATGTCTTTGAGAACCCTTGACATTCTGAACATCAAAAACAAATGTCTCTTTAGTCTGGAGTTATGTAATTAAATTGTGTATGTTATCTTTCAATTTACAATGTTTTGTTTCCTTTTTTTATCAATGTTGTTGTTTATAATTTACATTTACAATAATTGAAACCTATTTAAATACAAACAAAATCTGGCAGGTGTAGATCTAGAACTTGCTTTTAACGATCAGGTTTGTGGAAAAAATTATTAGATGTAGTTCATATGTTTTTGTTTTTTTTTTCCTTTAAAATGCAATTTAAGAGTTTGCAAACATTTCAAATACAAAAAGTTGTCAGTTATAAACAAAAAAGAAATAATCGAATTAAAATTTTAGTGTGTTTAATTTTATTTTTAAAGTTCTTTTCTATCAAGCAGCCATGTTTTGTTTTTAAAGGGAGATAACTGATAAATACTAATTTTTAAAAATAAAAACACAGTTGTCTTTTCATAACTTACATTTAATTTGTATAATAAATATGACGATAGATTTACAGTAAACAACCTACTTAATGTAGACTGTATTTTTTCATTTTAAATATAAATTAAAACTTAGCCAACATTTAGAAGAAATAAACAAAAAATGAATCGAAAATTAGAAAAAAAAAAAAATGTTTGTTTGATATCCAACTTTTTACTTGCTGTACAACGCGTGGCAATTTTTTTTTCAATGGAGATAACTGATAAAAATATTAACTTTTAGGATACCCAGTTGTCTTTGCTTGTAACTTCAAAAGTTACATTTAATTTTCTGCATCATATTTTAACAGTGTAATAATACAAATGTGTCGACGAGGAGGCAATGTTGGTAACAAAACAAATACATGTGTTGTAATTAGTTCATGGAACTAAATAATCTATTAAAACAAAACAACACCCACTAATGTTGTATTAATCCTTATAGAGATATTTGATTACCTGAACCTATTTCTCCATTAAAAACAACATTTACATAACTGGAAGAGTCATTGAGTGACTACTGTAATGATGTTTGGATTGATTGAAGCTCACGTATTTCTACACGATTTTGATAAGAACCTTTGATGCTTGACAGTACTGCAAGAACTTGGTCTATACATCAAAAGTATGTTAAAGTAAAGTTCCCTTTCAGACCTTATGATCTATAGGGCAGATCATGTAAATGTCGTCTGTTTCTGCGGTCAGGATTAATGAGGGTGTCAAGTGGCTAGCACAACGACCAACCGCCTTTACTTTTCTCAACAAACAATAAGTAGACCTATCCATTAGAGCTGGGTGGACTTTTAGAATAAAATCCCAGTTGTCTTTTCTTGTATGTACTGAAACTTACTTTTAATTTTCAAAATTACATTTTAAAAGTTAAATTAAAAATATGTCGACAAGTAGGCAATGTTGGTAACGAAACAAATAAATAAATGTGTAATAATTAGTTCATGGTATTAAAGAATCTATTAAAACAAAACAACACCCACTAAATTTTAATATCTAAACCTCAAGACCAAGAATGTTGTATTGACCCTTATAGAAACGTGACTACTTAAACGTATTTCTACATTTAAAACGACATTTACATAATTACAAGAGTCATTGTGTGACTACTATAATGATGTATGGGTGGATTGAAGCTCACGTATTTCTACATTTAAAATGACATTTACATAACTAGAAGAGTCGTTAAATGACTACTGTAATGGTGTATGGGTTTATTGATGCTTACGTATTTCTACAAGATTTTGATAAGAACTTTTGATGCTTGACTGTACTGCAAGAACATGGTCTATACATCAGAAGTATGTAAAAGTAAAGTTCCCTTTCAGATCTTATGATCTATGGGGCAGGTCATGTAAATGTTGTCTGTTTCTGAGGTCAGGGTTAACGAGGGTGTCAAGTGGCTAACACAACTTAGAGGCGGATTTAAGATCCTGAAATTCAAAATTCAAGGATTCGAACCTGGGAAGCAAAGAAATGTATCACTTAGCCACCGCCCCTCCAAACACCATAAGATCGACATAGAAACGTTTTATAACTAAATACATTTCACAATAATTTCAGTCCCACTAAGATAACTTACCGGATGACACCGACCAGAGTGACGCCACTGCTTAACACAACACATAGACATCTCTTTTTTTTTTCACTGATACAGTATAAGAAAATTAGCAGTACCTGCTTTAGACCGATTTAATCGAGTTCTCAAATTGGGACCACCACTTTACAGGGGCCTATCACAATCAGCCATGGCTCTAGTCACTTGCATAGCAAGATGTAGACCTTAAAGGGTCTTTAACATATTTAGTGTATCGTAAGATTGGCATAACTGCAATTATTCTCTGGCGCCTATTACATTTTAGCTGCTTCCTTTACATAAATGTTGATAAAATGATGTAATTAATAGTTGTAAATAAATAAATGAATGAATGCTGTATTACTGTTACGAACTCGACTGGTGTCGTGCTTCTTGGTGTCATACTTGATTGGAGACGAACATAAATGTTACAGATTAACATGAATCAACTCTGGCAGACAAATATTAAGTTTATTGATAATAATAATACTGCAACTTCATGGAAATTGCACAATTAATAATGAAATACATTTACATCCGCATAACAGCGGTAAATAAATCCAATACACTGAAATTTGTCAAATTATATCCGCATCACGGCGGGTAATAATGAATTTCCAAACACATAATCATCACAATAATAACTACTATTAGAACATGTCTCAATTCAATACTTTGTCTGCCCAAAATACACTACTTAGTTCAAAGTCACAACTTGATTGTCTAAGTCAGATAAAGTCCGTATCTGACCAAAATACTACTTGACTGCCTTGTCCAAAGTATACCACTTGACTGCCTTGACTTGACTGAACTTTAAGTCAATTTTAGTCATTCTACCTCCAGTTTTAACATCAGAAGTTTCACGTGTCTTTTTCACCGTCTTACTCAGAGGTGAACATTTAACAGACACAATGCCAAACGAGACTGTGTCCATAGTAAAATGTGTTATTGTATAAAGTAGAAGGTGGGTCTCGTAAGCATCTTTTAAATTGGAACCGCAGTTTGTAGGGCGGCCCAGCGAGTAAGGAACGAGATTTGTAACGTTCAGATCTAGTCTTGATTAACAGAAGTCGCCCACTGAAGTAGTTATAATGGAGTATGTATAATGGTTGTTATCTTCTAAGATTTTTCCAACTTTTCTAAGATTTTTTGTCTTGTGACTAGATGACCTTAAGGAGAGACATCGCTGCCACTTGCTTAACATTCTTCAAAAGAAGCCTTCGATAAGGAGTTTTACCTTTATAAAAAAGTTCATTTAAATATGGTAGCGAGGTGTGTGGTAGTGTTGTTTAAGGTAGTGTAGTGTGTGGTAGTGTTTTGTATGATATTGTTATGTGTGGTAGTGTAGTGTGTGGTACTGTTGTGTATGATATTGTTATGTGTGGTAGTGTTATGTGTGGTAGTGTCGTGTGTGGTAGTGTTGTGTGTGGTTATGTCTTGTGTGGTCGTGATATGTGTAATAGGGTCGTGTGTGATTGTATTTTGTATGGTAGTGTTGTGTGTGGTATTTTTTTAAATGATAGTAGGTATGAGTTTGTCTAACTTATTGATGTATTCACAGATAATCCTGTTAGTAAAGTAGGGAGGTAATCACAGGTAATACTGCAAGCAAAGTGGAAAGGTATTTACAGGTAATCATCTATTCCCAGGCATCTGAGGAATGATACATTTAATTGAGTACATGTATCTGATCTGTCAGCTGGTAAACTAACCAACAAAATCATTAACTATAAACAATTTATGATCTTGGCTCTTTGTAAAGAACATGAAAAACTGATCTTGTTTTGATCACTTGCTTATGCTCCTATATCTGCAACTATAACTTTATAATTGATGAAATCCAGCGGGAATATTGCAATAAACAGTGTATTCGATCATGAACTATATGTAACTTCTCAATAACCTTCACTGCTCAATAGTATTATGTGGTATGATGGTATATGATATAAGTTAACCTGTTTGTCTTGTTTGTTAGTGGAAATAAAAGTATAATCTGAATAAACATCCACAACAACAAAAGATTTATTAAAAATCTTAAATCGGGGGGAGGTTTAACCCCATTTTTAATGTAAACAAATTTGAATGAATCTGATCTCAAAAAAAAAAAAAGTGAAGTATTACGCTAAAATCTTCGAACATGGGAAGAGCTCCATTTGAAGAAAAAGTTTGATAAACATTGATCTATTCTATACCAAGCGATGTATTGAGAAACATTAATCTATTCTATATCATGTGATATATTGAGAAACATTTATCTCTTCAATACCAAGCAATCTATTGAGAAACATTAATCTATTCTTTACCTTGCGATGTAATGAGAAACATTGATCTATTCTTTACCATGTGATGTATTGAGAAACATTGATCTATTCTTTACCATGCGATGTATTGAGAAACATTGATCTATTCTTTACCATGGGATGTATTGTGAAACATTGATCTATTGTTTACCATGCGATGTATTGAGAAACATTGATATATTCTATACCATGCGATGTATATTGCACATAATATAAAAAAACAACATGTTTTTAAAGACGACGACAACATTTCACGAAGATGTCTTTTGATCATCTCATTAGCCACCCGCCATTATTTTCCATACCGATTTCACATTAAAATGAATGTTTAGTTGAAATATACGACCTTAATTTTTTTAAATATAAAACTATAATAAAATAGAATAAAACATGAGCATCATAAATATGGATGTTTAATGACTTTGATTATATTCTGCATTGCTACAGAAAGATAAAGAATAGATTCATCATCATTTTTCCTTTGGTTTTCGTTGTAGGGATGCTGTGACAGTTCTCTTAACCAAATACTTCCATTCTTCCAGGTAAGCAGCTGTTCTTAAAAGGATATCAAGGGACTGGTCAGTTTATTCTTTTACATTGTCCAGCCAGTTTTTTGTGTGCTACCTTCACTGTACCTTGAAGTGCCATTTTTAATAGAATAAACTGCGGTTCTAATAGTGTTTTTTCTCTCTTGATAACTTTCACTGACTCTAAAGCAATGTCTCGTGATTCTAAAGCTATAATTCTAAAGCTGTGTCTAACAAATTATTAGGCTGTGTCTAATATTTTCTAAAGCTGTGTCTAGGATATTCTACAGATAAGACATTCTAAAACTGTTCAGGATATTCTAAACTGTGTTGAAGAATTCTATAGCTGTATCTAAGACTTTCAATAGATGTGTCAAGGACATTCTAAAGCCGTGTCTCAGATTTCTAAAGCCGTGTCTAAGAATTAAGCCGTGTCTCAGATTTCTAAAGCTGTGTCTAAGAATTAAGCCGTGTCTCAGATTTCTAAAGCTGTGTCTAAGAATTAAGCCGTGTCTCAGATTTCTAAAGCTGTGTCAAAGAATAAAGCCGTGTCTCAGATTTCTAAAGGTGTGTCTAAGAATAAAGCCGTGTCTCAGATTTCTAAAGCTGTGTCTAAGAATTAAGCTGTGTTTCATAAAGGTGATACATTGTACGTTTTTTTATTAGAACAAAGTGGCTATAAGAATCAAAGTAAAATTATTAGCAACATAAATAAACCACTTAGATAAAAATATTGACCTTACTCCACACTAACATGATATAAGAAGATATATGTCACCGAAAACTCAACTAATAGTTGGATTAGGTGACATTTCAAAAGGCCCTTTAAATATAGATAAAATATGACATTTTGTCAGACAAGGGTAATATGGATGAAAGCACTCGGGCCCCTCTGTAATTAATTTTACATACAGCTTGTAAAAAACATGATTTGTTTGTTTGTAAAATATTTGAAATGTTTCGGTGTTGAAGTGTTGAAGTTAAAATATTTCGGGGGGGGGGGACTACGGGATATGGCAGCGGGCAGAGTATGAGCCAGGGACCATCAATGAGTCCGAACGACAGTCCATCGCACATACTGCACGTCCAGGTCCTGATACGTCCTGATACGTTGCTTAGTAGGACATGAGTTAAAACTATGAACTTACACATAAGCTGATATACATCTATCTGTTATACTCCATGTTAACATATATATATATATACTTTGTAAATACCTATATAAACATATGATACATAAAACAGGTACATCTATCATAGATAGGTGTATAGATTCATATAATATTCATATCAAGGATTGGCCTCTTTAGTCACACAAGAAGTTGCAAAGGGAAAAGATCGTCTCTCGAGACGTAAAATGCCACACATGTCATGAATACAAACTTTGGCAGGAATACAAATCCAATTAGATTAAGATTGAGACTGTCAGCATTCCAAAGAAACTGCTTACTGAGTAAGGAAGAAAGGAGTAGTCTTATCCTGGTTACTCACGACAGAAACTGAAGCATAATTACAACTCTTCAAAGCGCAGAGTAGTTTCCAGTGTATGACAGTAGCAAGTCGGTTATTTGTTGATTTAGTTGTATGGCAATGGGGGGGGGGGGGATACAGTTCATGGAAATAATTATATTGTATGTTCATTGAGCAATCAGACCAGCTAAACTACACCTGCTTTATTTTCACTTGCCTTCCAACAGCGTTGTGCTAATTTTTACTTCAGAGGAGACTTTAAAATGTTTTACAAGTTTCGGATGTTCCTCCAGATTTGAAAATAATTACATCTTTCAGTAGCGTAGCTAGAGTATTGGGTCCCGGGGGGGGGGGGGCTTTATCTCTTTAGAGGCCCCTGTATTTGACATTAAACATCATCAAATTAGATAATGATGTAGTATTCAATGTAATTAATGTATTATATTTAGTGTAAAAAAGAAATTTCTGACACTCTTTAGGGACATCCGTCAAGTAGGGACCTGGGGAGATTTTCAAATTTGATTTTCCTCCAACCAACCTAGCTACGGCACTGAAATTTTTTGAACGCCGGACCATCAAGACCATCAAACGACTGCCCATATCACACGACCAAGCAGCTTCTTGAAAATATAAATATAAGTAAAGTAAAGTTCAAAACGTGTGATCTAAAGGGCAAATGATGTAAAGGTCATCAGTTTCTGTGGCGCATGGCTAACGAGGGTGTCATGTTGCTAGCAAAACAACCAATCGCCTTTACTTTTCCCAAACTGATGCCAGGTACCCATTAGAGCTTGGTGGACTCGGAGACGCCCTAAAGATCCAGAAAGTAAAAATCCCAGTTTTCACCAGGATTTGAATCCAGTTTGGAAGCCAAGCGCTTTACCACTCATTCAACACGCGTTCAAAATTAGGAATGAAAAAAGTTGTCATTTTTTTATAAACGTGTATTACGAAAGTATTACAAATGTATCACAAATGTACTACATATGTATCACAAATGTACTACAAATGTATTACAAATGTACTACAAATGTATTACGAATGTATCACAAATGTACTACAAATGTATCACAAATGTACTACAAATGTATTACAAATGCTTAGTTTACAAAAGGACTAAAAGAGTTTCAGCTTAGTTGCAAAGAGAAGTTTGAACCAGTTCTCTGGATGTCTTTTGTTTCATCCAAAGTAAAATAAGAAAACTCGTTAATGCTTGGATGAAATTGAAAAGCAACAAATACTATCTATTAGGTCGTTATCTTTGGAATGATTTAACCCTGTCATGTCTGACTAACTATGAGATAATGATAGACATATACATAGATTATCAAAACATGTACTACCTTGTTCTGTGTAACTAGTTGATAATCTATTTCACTTTGTTTTTAGAAACCTTTTTTTTTTGTTATATTTTTAGACCTGAAGTTCACCAAGAAACTAGATCACCTTTTTTTCCCCCCAATTATTAAAGTAAATAAAAACATTACTCTGAAATACATATGTATAGAATGCCACAATGTAAAAAAAAGTTCTCTCTTAAGAGCATACAGTTTCACAAGTAATACAGAGAAGACAATTACACTATCAAGTTGAAGGAGAATTGTAGCATTTGCACTACATTACTTCCCTTCTTAATGTTCATCTCAGACGACAGCCTGACAATAGACAAGAACATGTTAACTACTGATACATTTTATTTTCTTAATACGTTTTATCTAAACATCTTTAAATTTTATACTTATAATTATAATTGTAGCTTATTAAAATTACATCCTCTGCCCTATAGATCATAAGGTCTTAAATTGAAACTTTACAATGAGTCCACTAAAATCTAAAAGGTAGCTGGTATACGTCGGGGAATATAAAAAACTTGGTCCTTGTATTGACAATAGGATACCCTCGTGACCAGTCATGGAAACAGATATGAGCTTTGGTCAAGATTCATCCCCACCTACATCATCAATGACAGAAGTTTAAATGTAAAGTCAAACATTGTGTCTATTAATGGCCTTATTTACCAATCGTAAACAAACAACATTTAGTCACGTGATAGTATTGATAAAAAACGAAAAAAAAACTGTCACGTGATAGCCATTGTATATTAAAAATTAGATAGTAATTGGTGTAGAAAAGATAGAGAATCACGTGGTTAAATGTTGTTTGATTACTATTGGTGAATAAGATCCATTGTTTTAAAATATTGTTGTCCTACGGGCGTTATTTATTTTTATTTTCCAATCCCAGAACAGTAATACATTTTTGATGCAGCTTTTCTCAAACTTGGAAAAAAAAAACGGGGGGGGGGGGGAGTCGGCTCCAATGTCCTGCCAAACAAATTGAGACGTCTAGCCTAATGGCGAGGTCTCGACAACCTTAGGCGGATCAACGTATTTTTTAAGAGAAAAAAATGTAATTTCATTGTAGTTATAAGTCTTGGTAGGAATCGTTGGACATTTAGCTATTATAGAGAAGCACCATAACTGACGGACTTGAACGCGACATCAAGGACAACTTGGTTTTAGTTTATTTATGTTGTTATTAGTCAGTTGGTGTTAGGAATTTAAACGGACGACATTTTATGACAAACAGAAACTCGACAGTGGCCTTTAAACATAAAACTTTATTCAAGTATCTAACGGCCTGGTCTTTGTCCTTACATCTTGTTAATGTGCAGGTCTTGTTCATAGGTAGTTAAAACGTGTCTAATACATCCGTACATGAAACTCAAACATCTTCTGAGACTATATCTAGGTCTATTTATAGTCATTGTAATGGCACCTGTCTTCAAGGAATATATGAATGTCAAATGGTGCGATTGAATCCTTTTGTATCAAGTACAGCCACATCTACCTTAACCGTCATTCCAGGTAAAAATAACTGTCTCAATCAATCAATCAATCAATCAATCAACCAATCAATCAATCTATCTATCTATCTATCCATCCATCCATCCATCTATCTATCTATCTATCTATCTATCTATTTATCTATCTATCTATGTCTCTATCTATCTATCTATCTATCTATCTATATATATATATATTTGGCAATAAAGCTTGTATTACATTGCAGACTTGAAAAAGTAACTTTTGAACTCCGTATCTAAAACTGTATCTGAAGATGAATACATTTCAAACGATTTCAGAGGGAACCTGTCCTCAGACATCTTCAGCACCAACACAACGACGACCTACATCCCCAGAAACTTCAACGGTGGGTGGATTGGGTTCAACATCACTAACACATTCAACAACACAACAATCTTCAACATCGTTAAGCAGTGACATTAGATGTCGCAGTGTATCTTATATTCTGCTGGTTTATCTTATTTAGTTATAAGTCATGTTTTAGAAGAGCAAACAATAAACGATGTCATGTCAATCCTATGTCTACAAAAGTAAGTGAACTCAATAAATTGATACAAATACATTGTTAAATACAAGATACTGTTTACACTCGAAAGCTGTAAAAATCGACAGGAATAGAAGTACGTCAAACTTTTTGGTAAAGTGATTATTTAATTATCTAATGAGAAACAGCAGCCTAATGTAAACTTTACATAATTATCAAGTAAACTTATATGTATGTACATTTCTTTTGCTATCCTGAATATGTATAATGAATAAATATAGTGTAATTTCGAATTAATAAATATATAACCTAATGATATTTTTAAAATTTAAATTACCACTATTAGTTTTATTATTGTTCTTTCCTAAACACACAATTTTAAAACATGATTAAGTATAGTAATAGAGTCAAACAAAAGATAAAGGACATATGAGGACTTAGGTTGAAGAGATGAAGGACATATGAGGACTTAGGTTAAAGAGATGAAGGACATATGAGGACCTGGGTTGAAGAGATAAAGAGCATATGAGGAATACATTAAAAATAATGCACATAAAACATGCGAACTCGTATGTGATTCCATAGAATTTATTTTTAACTTAAAAAAGTAATTATTCTAATTGTTTAAGAGTTTAAGTTCTACACTTTTGAAAAAAAAAAATTCGAGTTTTTTTTTTATTATTATTGTATTGCCACTTGGTTAAAGAGAGTTAAAATAAATAAGTGTTACTTATCGTCAAGAAAAAATATTTGTCAAGTGCTAGTGTATATCAATGATTCCCAAACTGTGTTCCATTGAACCCTAGTGTTCCACGAGGCCTGAAAAGGTGTTCCACAAACTACTACAATAATTACTAGTAGGCCACCATGTGAATTACTCTCACTTCAAATAAGCCAAGTGTTCCGCTAAATACGTGGTCGAGAGGTTAAGTACACTTGAACTTGGCTTGGTTTGGCTACCTATGAAGGAGTTCGAGGTTCGATACTCGACACGAGTAGAGTTGTATTTACTGAGCCGAATACATATTTCAGTCCTATTAGGAAGTCGAGCTCCCTTGCTATGTAGTGACGTAATTTACATTTATCTGTATCCTTACCTATCTCTTAGTCTGTTAAACCGTTGGGGTACATGCACGATTCGTCGACCGTCTTTCTCCATTTCCACTGTCCTTTGCCTAGGTAGAACCTCTTTCAATGGCAGGCCCGTCCATTCTTTTATGTTGTCCTCCCATCGCTTTTCTGTCTGCCTCTTATATTCTTTTTCCTGGTACTGTTCCCAGAAGGAAGGTCTCTGCGAGCCCCGGAGATCTGGTAATATGCAATGTAAGTGGTTTATGTAAGACCAACCATCATAGTAGTACGTCAGACCTGTGACGTGGCAGCGAGCTATCGGTCTCCCCAGACCACGTGACTGGCCTACTATGACAAATGGGCTAGATCTGGGGTGGGCAAATAATGGACCGCGGGCCACATGCGGCCCGCCGAAGTGCTTCATGCGGCCTGCGGACACCTAAAAATTCAGGCATGCCCACATATTACACATATAAAAATGCAAATATATTAAAAATAAATAATTGTAAATATGAATAGAAATTATTGAAACTTTTGATTCTTATCACTTATAATGAAGAGGCTAAAGAAACTATTGTCTCTAAACGTCCTTCTAAAAAGTATGAAGTAAACAAAGATGATTTGGAATGGTAATATTTCGAAACATTCAGTCAAAGACACAAGTCCAGGCCAGTATTTATTCAATGCTATAAAGAACTGTGTTGAATGAGTTGTGTTAGTTTGTACAATATGGCAAGGGTAACAACTGCTGGAGCCCGATCTTTGACTTAGAAAAACAGGCTTTTAAATTTACTTTTAATAAAACAAAAAACAATTACCCAGCCATAAACTTATAGCGGATAAAGTTTACGCAAAGCTACATTGAATATCGTCGAATTATTCAAATATTATAATACAGAATCATTTATTGCGCAGGACACACCTTAGGCATAGGCAAATTATTCAACTACTTAGAGCCTTTGAATGACAGGGGTCTTCGCGCAGGATGTATGTTAAATTATAATGGTAAAGAATATGCGAAACTTGTCTCACTGTTATTGTTGTAGTACACACATTTTTTTTCTTTCAATAAATTGCATAATTATAATTTTTTCGCAGTATTTGTTTAATTTTTCTTTTTTTTTTCGGGAAGGGGGGCTACTAAAATCACTTCGGCTAGGGCCTCCAATTATCTAAGGCCGGCTCTGGCTGGCAATTCCGAGAAGTACTTGAAGATTTTGAAACAAAACATTCCGATGTTCGGTAACACAGTAGTATCCACTGGCCTAGCATTATAAGAATATGGAATCTTAAGGTAGAAATTGTTAGATTCCTTGAAGGACATTGACTGTGACTTTGTTACTAATATTTCTAATGAACAGTTGATGACAGATTTGATGTTTATCATCGGATGCATTGCAATTTGTTGTCTGCAACAGAAAAGTATGTGCATCTTAAATCTTTCAAACAAAACTATTCAACTTCTTGAGGCCAGCAAGTGAGATCGGGTTTTGCCATTTTCCTTAGCTGAAAGGTGTAACTAGTGAAATGGTTAAAAAGTACAAGACTAATTTAGATTCCTTGATAGTGGAATTTGAAAGCCAATTTTAAGACGTCAAGAACTTGGAACCAGTTCTCAATACCCTCAGTTCACCATTTAACGCAGAAGTTGATTCAACTCAGTTAGTTCCAGGAGTTCCATGGTACCAGAAGCTGTATGTTCACGTGTTCAAAAACTCTGCTGCTAAACTTTTACATTTTTTGGAACCACAATCATCTGTGAACAGGTTGACGCTGATTGACTGCAATATGTTAGCAGTCACAAGAAAAAACAACAACTAAATAACTAGTTTTAAGGTACCGAAACATGCACAAGAATAAACACTTAAATACTTCCCAATAAGTACAACAGCACAGCTTTGAAAATTATGATGTAAAATGAAAATAATGAATGAAAGAAAAATCATTCGTAAAATTAATTCAAGAAATTGCTAACTCTTGTAGTAGTTTGTGAGTGAAAAAAAATCTATTTATGCGGCCCTCAAGTCCCCAAATTTTATTTATGCTGCACTCGGTAGTAAAAGGTTGCCCACCACTGGGCTAGATTTATATCACTCATTCACACTAGAAAAGAAAAAGTAACTCTGCATAGCACAAATCAGAAAGAATTAAAGAGTTACTCACCTTTGTTCTTTTGCCAATTGTTTCATAAAACAGTTAAACTAAATGAGAAACTCTTAGCTTTTTATTTCTCGTTCTCAATGTTCCGTTAATGTCGTTTGGAATGTTCGATATAAGAACAGAGACCACAACTAGGAACACATCTCTGTTAGCGACATGTTCTTTGACAATGAACAAGAGAAATGATAATTTATTTCGCACATCCTGAGGTTCATTAAACTTGTAAAAAGACTAAAACTAGCTTTACACTGGACCTGGGGAGAGTTTAAGGCCTATGCGTAGATTATATTTAATGTACGATATGACATAAACAGGTGGGTCCTCCTCTTACCATGTAAGCCTTATTATAGCAAGAAATAATCGTAGCTTACGTAGGAGGTGCTGTACTATTGGCCCTTTGACTACGTGCGTATGTGTTGTATGTATTCTGATAGTAAAATTTTGCTTGTACTATTAATGAGACTATTGTTTTAGAAAAATCTTGAATGAAATATACACCTCTAATCTAATTTTTATGGGAAAAAAAACTGCTAGCATTAGTGATTTTAACAATTACATTTTTTTGCTTTCAGAAAAAAATAATGTAGCCGTTGCATCAGAACTTTGAATGGTCTAAAATATTGTGATGTCGGATTTTCACTCTCTTTTCTAGTTTACGAGCTCTAAACAGGACGGACATACAATCCACACAAACATAAAACGTCTTTATATAATTTTATATTGCTTTAGATTTTATATCAAAAGGGGAGGTTTTAACGTCATATATATAATTTTATATTGCTTTAGATTTTATATCAAAAGGGGAGGTTTTAACGTTAAAACCATCTGTTGGGGGGCGTAACATTTTTTAAAAACAAACTCTAAATATATTCATACAATTAGATGACTGTTTGCTTAAAATAATATTGAAGAAAGGGTTTATCAACCTCAGAGCTATCTGTAGGAGTTTTTTTAAACTCAAAACCATCTGGAGGGGTTTTAAACCTAAAGTCCTCTGGAGGGGGTTTAAACTCAAAACCCCCTTTGGCAACGTTCATGGAATTCGGTAACTGTCTCGGGGTGATTTTAAACTCAATACCCTCATGGATGCGTTGGGGCAATTGATGGTTAACCCTTTAAAAATAAGTTAAGCAATTAAAAATATGTGAAAAACGTATTTGGGCCTATGAAGTCTAAATCCGAGTTGTATGTGTATAAATAGATGTAGGTCCAACTAAAATTTTGTAACATTCCGATAGTCTAATCCTATAAAAACCATACAATGTATTAACAGTGCAGGTTGTCATATCTTATTTTGTTGATTTCAAACTATTGAATTATTGTACAACCAGTACGATGTGTAGGCAACTGTAGAGTTTAGGCCTAGAAGTTTTTGATGCCATCTTGACATTCTCTGTCAATTATTATCTCGAAAAATCCCGTATTTTTTTTGTTTTCAAATTTACTAATTAAATTTAATTCAAATTCTTAATTTCCATGGAATTTTAATTTATGAATATTTTAAAATACATGTATTTTTGCTTTAAATAAATTTGCAAAACTTGATAACGGCAACTATTTTGTCGTAGTCTGTCACCAGTTCATTATTTATTTGATCCAAAGTCTGTTTCTTTTTAAGTAGTTGTTCTATCAATTCATACAGAGTTAGCTTCTCAATCAAATCTCATTTTAGGAGTCACTAGTACGAATCCCGATTAGGGCAGAGCTATGTTTCATGGTTTCCTCGTGGTCTTTTTCAATGTTAAAATATGAGGATATATCGGGTTAGGTATAGATCATATCATAATGCATGTGCAGATATATTTGCGCATATGCATCTTCACGATGTGGTGAGGATAGGGTTATAGTGAGAATCCTAGGTGCCCGAGAATGGGTTGGGAATGTTTCCTACTCATTTAATGCATTGGATAGGATGTAAGATAGGTTATATATGAACCTGGACCTTAATGCACATGGGACTATTGGATAAAGTGTGCAGATGCAGTGTGCACATGGATGAGTCCTGTACGGTGGCCATGGAATGGATAGGTGCACAATGTACAAAATGTGAGGATGCCCATTCTATAGGTTAGGATTATGTAGAGGATAAATAAAACCTGTGTACATTGGAGTGATGGACATGGCGGGGTTAGATAAAGCGTGCACGAGGGTGTATTGATGACCATTATGAGAAATGTACATGTGAGGATCGTATAGGTTGGAAGTGTAGGTTGCGTATGTGCACTTAGAGGTGCACGTGAATGGGAGTGACCGATTGAGCAAGTGGGTGATGCACATGGGAGTGATGAATGTGCTGTGCACATTTACGGGCATTTTTAATTATTAATTTATTTTTTAAGGAAATTTAGGTCTCTTCTTGTCTCCGCGCTTTTTCTGCTTGGGGCGACGGTGAGACAAGTGGACGTAGATCTGAGCAGAATGTTGTCTTGGGACGTTACCTGGAAAATCAAACAATTATCATACCTATTGTCACATACAGCTCTGTTGTCATAAATAATCAATCTAATCCTCTAGATCTGAGCTGAGTAGCGTTACTTTTTTTCCAAATTATATTATTGCTTTTATGGGGTAATATATTTCTACTATAGCGTCACTAAAAAAAGGTTTGGGACTTTTTCTTTTGGCGGATTAGCAGTCTACTAACTAACTACCTGGAAAGGATTTTAAACGTAGCTACCCCCCCTTTGGCTGTGCTGGGGCAAGTGGTGGTTTAATATTAAAATCTGACCTAAAATAAACAAAATCAAAGCTAAAAAATCAGTCACAAAATTCTTTCGCCCCCCCCCCCCCCTGCGGGGGAATTTCATTTCATTTCGTAAGAACCCCCCTACCCCCCCCCCCCCCCCGGTTACGCCCATGCGTCTGAAGTCCTAACACCAACTGACTTTATTTACATAATTAATCTTTAACCCAAATTAGTCGTGACGTCACTAAAAATCGCGTTCAAAGTCCTTCAACTGTGGTGCGTCTCTATACAAACTATTATGTGTAAATATATATATATAGCCCCGCCGCCAAGCACTATTTCCGGCATTGAAAGCCTGCAAAATGCATTTTTTTTCTGAGGTATCTACAGTGCATTATCCAGCTATTAAAATGTTTTATTTAAAAACTTCATGTGCTATTCTTACTGACTTAGACCCTCCCGCGTCGTTCGGCGCATAGGGCGACAAAATGTTTCCACAAAAATCTGTCTCTGGCAATGTCTGAAGCCTCTTCCCACCTGCTCTGGGTCCCAACATCGATGGGTGGGACATGTAGTCCGCATGCCACACAATCGTCTTCCCAAACGACTTCTGTAAGGGGAGCTGTGTGCAGGAAAGCCTTCCCATGTGTGTGTTGTGTGTGCATGTATATGTATACAGCTCCCTGATTTTGCCATCACTGGTGTAATGTATATTTTGGTTTTCTATAGTTATAATGTGTTGTTTTTTTTGGTGCAGTGCAGAAATCATAGAACAACTTTATTATAGGATAAAAGAGATTATTATTTATTATTATTTGTATTATTTTTAAACACATATAGGCTTTCAATTTTGTGACATCGTGGGAGTGTACTAAAGAAAATAACTCACATATTCTCAGGTAGCTGAGTTCTGATGACAGAATCACAATCCAACTATAATCAGTCATACTCCCAGTAAAAAACAACAACACTTTTACCACAATCCTAATCTTAACACAGGCACACACTACAAAACAAAAATCACCCTACTTCGCACGTGGAAATAAAAGGTTAGTTACATTTCTATAGGGTAGGTAATGTTATGGTCATCTGTTTCTTTGGCCAACGGTTAACGAGCAGGATGTTATGTGGCCAGCACAAAGACCACCCGCCTTTACTTTTCCCAAATAAAGGCAGGTACCAATTAGAGTTGAGTGCCCTACAAATCATAAAATTCAAAATCCTAGTTTTCCTCGAAATTCGAGCCCAGGACCCCTAGAAAGTCAAGCGCTTAACCACTGATCTATATATGAGTTTCTCTATAACTAATTTGCTTTGTTAGCAATAAATACACTTACATAATCCCCAATATAGGCTTACACTGCATTTCTTTTCAAATATATCTATTGTTTTTCCCAATAAATTTATTGAAAAGCCACAGAAAGCTATATAATAATTGATGTTCAGACTGCCTAGACCAAATATAAAGCTGCAAAAAGCTGTCCTCCAATCTAAATGTACAAACTATTGTGCCTTGCATGCATTTTTTGTGTATGTGTGCAGTAAAGCTCATGCAGTGTAATGAATATGCAACATTATTTGAAAAAAAAATTAAATAGGCTATAATTAAATGATGATAAATTAAAAATAATTCAGAAGTTCTTATTTAAGTCGATGTGATTGGCTGGTTTAAAACACAGGTGTAGAAACTTTTCCTTAATGTGTTTGTTTGTTCTCATCACTGAAAATACTAATTTAGATTTATTTTCTATAGTGACCTTCAAATTTGATAAAAATGCTGAAAAAAATCCAAATTTTTGGGAAGTGTGCAAAGTTTTATAACAGTACATTAATATTCAAATAATACTTCACAGAATACTACATTTTTTCATTATGGCGGCCATATTGGATACATAATAAGCATTTAAAAAATAATAATTTTTTGTTTAATAGTGTACAAGCTATATTCAACATGACAGATTAAAAAAAAACATTTTTTTATACATTTTGTGGTGCCATGGCTCAGCAGTAAGTTGCTTGGCTTCTGATATGGGGGGGGGTGTGCCCAGGTTCGATCCTGGGATTTTAATTTCTCTTGGTTAGTGCCTGTCCTCTACCCTGTTTCATTGTGTATGGATAGCAGTATTCCACCACTTTAATTTTTTTTTTTGGAGGGGGGGTGGGAAGGGATGATTTTATTTTGGTTAATTTATTTGATTTGTATTTGTTTTTTAACCTACCTACAGACATCTTTGTAATTAATATTGATTTTTTTTTCATTTCGCTAATTTTTAATGAACTTTCATTGTGTACTGTATATTTGTGAATGTATTGACTGATCATTTTATTTTTTTTAACAATTATTTATGATGGCAAATGATTAACAATTAATGAAATGTTAAAAAATTGAAAGTAATGTTTTACTTTCTTTTTATGTGTGTAACTTAATACCAACTATATGTTTGCAATATGTGTTATATTTTACATTATAATAAAAACTAATACAATATGATTTGATGAACAAAAGAAGGATCATTTTATTAATTTAATATCTAAAATATTTGTAGAAATTTTCAAATCAATTAAATATCTAATACATTTGTAGAAATTATCAAACAATTTAATTTGTTTGTAAAATGTTTTACATGTTTTAGATGTTCCTTTAGAGTTGAAGATAATTACTTCCTAGTCCAAACCTCCCGCAGGACGACGGAGGATGGGAGCAGGCATGGTTAGAACCCTGGACCATGGATAAATCTGAAAGACAGTCCAGCGCACAAACCGCATGACCAGGCAGCCATCCATTCATAGAAATTTACAAAAAATTTAATATCTAATGTTTTACTTTCTTTTTGTGTAACAAAATATTATTTTTCTAATCCAACTACATGCTTGCAATATGTGTTATATTATATTATATGATAAAAACTAATACAATATAATTAAATGACAACAAAAGAAGGATCATTTTATTAATTTAATATCCAATACATTTGTAGAAATTTTCAAAGCAGTTTAATATCTAATACATTTGTAGACATTTTAAAAACTTTTTAATATCTAATAAATTTGTAGAAATTTTCAACCCAAAACAGTTTAATATCTAATGCATTTGTAGAAATTTTCAAAACAATTTAATATCTAATACATTTTAGAAATTTTCTAAACCTTTTATTATCTAATACATTTGTAGAAATCTCCAAAAAGCTTAAAATCTAATGTTTTACTTTATTTTTGTGTGTGTAACAAAATATCATTGTTTTTTTAATCCAACTACCTGTTTGCAATATGTATTATGTAATATAATAAAAACTAATACAATATAATTAAATAACATTTAATTAATTTAATATCTCTTTTTAATACATTTGTAGAAATTTTCAAAACCATTTAATATCTAATACATTTGTAGAAATTTTTAAAAAAGTTAATATCTAATTGTCACAGCTGTAGATGCCTGAAAATGTAACAGGTTTAGTTTTACTTGAAGTAGTCAGCTGGTAAGATGAGTTAAGCTTTACTTGATGTCAGCTGATAGGATGAGACTGTGACGTGCCGGGGATTCTATATAATGTCTAGATCTAAATGTTAACTGTTAGATTCAATGAAGAAGATCCTTTTGATTCAAACACAGAAAATTTTAATTCCTAACTTGAAAATAAGAACATATAATACAGCTTTTACAAAGTGAACTGTATCAAGAATACGAAATATTTAAATTAACTAATAGATTTAGTATAGGTATAAAACTGTTCTCTAGTAACTATAACTCGAAAATAATATACGTCTTGCCAGATTCAATTCACGACTGACAATATTAGACTCCACTTCTTTGTTCTGCCTTCATGTCTGTCTTGACCTTTAAATTAACATAATTGCCTACCCAATCAAATACTTTTCTATCAAACATTATATGCGTGATCACTGGATGTTTGCAACGTCATTGGAAAACCTGGCAACCTTGAACAGAATTTAATTTAATATTTTAAATTACAACTTGGCCTTGATACCTGACAATGTTTTATCAAAGCAAGAAAATATTGTTATTGTTAAATTACTGATTTCATTTCTTTCTATTCCTTAATAACACTATGGCCAAAGGAAAAAAAAAGATTTATTGCACTCTGTGCTCCAAACTGTCAATGGGTCACCAGCTCCTGATTTTTCTTCAGGGAGGAATCCGAATTCTTATTTTGGGGTATTTTGCAAGATAGCACAGGTTTGGATTCAAAGTTTTCCAAAGCTAATGACCCTCTCCTACAAGAAGCTTTACTGATTTAAGCTACTCATGTTAATGATAACAGTTCTGCCAGTCCCAATATCTGAGCCACTCATGAACAAAGGCTGTTAGAGACGCATGCCAATAGGAAGCATTTTACATCCATTACCAGTGACATCAAGATTAATTCATATTAAATAAAATAAACATAGAATTACAAAAATGAAGACAGATTGGAAAATTAGAAATTAAAATTGGAAAGTCAGTCTTAAATATGTGTCATTTTTCAACGAGCAGTTATAAATGCTCAACTTTTGAATTTTAAAATTGTATAACCATACTAAGACATTTCCATCTTTTATAGAAATAAAAACATAAATCATCATTTTGAAAAAAAATTTCCTTTAAAAAAAAAAAAGGTAGTAAATTTGACACTGAACATTTTGATTAGTAAAAAACAGATTTCGCTCATGTATTTAGACAGTCAGCCAAGACTGTTGTCCGGGGTGTGGCACGAGGAGCCATACATGAGCTAGGTAGATGGGAATTTAAAGCTTTTGACTATTCTAAAGAATATTGTTGTCAAATCACCTTTAAGGCTTCTGACTATTCTAAAGAATATGGCTGTCAATTCACTTTTCCCATCACCCTACACCCCATGTCACAAACAGTCTGTCTCCCTAAATGTGACGGAAGTTTATTGTCAGGTCAACATAGAACAAGTCACAGCGGAAGTGTATTGTCAGGTGAACATAGAATAAGTCACAAGGGAAGTGTATTGTCAGATCAAAACATGAACAGACTAAGATGAACAAAAACAAAACTAGACACAAACAAGATGACATAAGACATTAGAATATGCTCTAATAATTTAAAACTAACTCCACCTTAATCACAGCATCCCAGTGACATGTTGATTTCTCTATGGACATTTTCATCAATCTTCTTGCTAAGACTTGGAATGGGAACATCATCTAAAATTATACTTTCAAACTCAAAGAATTAGAATTATTATCATAAACAAAACTAAAGGTAGACAACTTAATAAACAGCAGTCTGACTAAAAAAGACAAGATAAAAACAAGTCTTTGGACACGTCCACAAACATGAACAGAACAAGATGAACAAAAACAAAACTAGACACAAACCAGATGACATAAAATATGGTCTAATATTTTAAAACTAACTCCACCTTAATAACAGCATCCCAGTGATGTCTTCATCAATCTTCTTGCTAAGACTTGGGATGGGAACAACATCATCTGAAATTAAACTTTCAAACTCAAAGAATTAGAATTATTATCATAGGGATTAAAACCAGAAAACTAAAATAGATTATAGAACTAAGTCAGTTAGACATCCACAAAACAAAACTTTGGACAGGTCCATAAACATGAACAGAACAAGAAGAACAAAAACAGAACTAGACATAAACAAGACAATATAAATACATTTTAAACACAGTCTAATAACTTAAAAATAACTCCACCTTAATCAAAACATCCCAGTGACATGTTGAGTTCATCAGTGTTCTTGCTAAGACTTGAAATGAGAACAACCTCATCTGAAATTAAACTTTCAAATTTAAAGAATTAGAACTATTATCATTGAGATTGGTACCAAAAAAACTACAATAAATTAAAGAACTAAACTAAAGGGAGACAACTTAATAAATTTTCAAACAGGCACAGACAAGATGAACAACATTCTATCATCCACAAACAAGACTCATATAATACACATTAAACAATGGTTTAATAAATCAATTCATAAGGTTAAACAATTCCACTTTAATCTCGGTGATATGTTGAGCTCTCTGTAGATGTCATCCATGTTCTTATTTGAAGGTGGAACTTCATCTGAAATTAATACTATGTGTGAATTAGACTGGCCTCTAGGGGCCACTTAGAAGTTTGTGTTTCATAATTTCTAATTTGATATATATTATAACTAGAAATTATTATCTAAATGTTAAACTTCAGATTGAACTCCATTTAAAAAATGATAACCTTCTTGTATGATCTCCTTTTCTTATGTTTTGTATCCATATACCACTTAAGCTTTCACAAGCTGAAAACAAACTTTCTAAATCAAAAATAGAATAATTTACTTAAAGTGATATGTAAACTAGTTAGGTTACTACGGTTACCACTTGATCTTTTATCCTTGACTCTTGTCTTGATGCGAAACTGAAAAATACTTTTTAAAATTTGCGTATTATTAGATTTTTTAATACAACTCTAAATTTACTAATTTAATATTTAATCTAATCTTAATTAAATAGGAAAAAGTTCAGAGAAATCAACAGGAAGATTGGAATACAGAATGACACACAAATGTTGAGGAAATTGAGAAACACTTAAGCGTTCTTATCTATTCTGTGTTTTTTCATAACCTTCAGAGGTCCCCATCCAAAATACTGGTGCATAAGTAACTTTACCAGCAGGAATCTTAAACCCTCTATTAGATATTGATAAACCTAAAGCAGTGCTCAGCCAGATGGTCAGGCACCAGCCAATCAAAAGTCATCTTCTTGAGAAAGTATAAGTTCATACATCATGCACTGCACACAACACTTACCATGGCCACTGATGGGTGAGGATTGATTACATGCTGAGGACAACCTAATTTTGGACATCTTGAATTATCACCTGGCACTGAGGATGTGGTGGGCACATGTCAGGTGAAATATATTTTGATTTTGTTGTTCAACATTCATGCCTTTCTGTTTTTTTTAAATTAAATCACAAAATCTGAAGGCACATTCATTTCTGTTTTCATTACCAGCCATTTTAGTTACAATATTGGTATAAATTATTATCTGACTGCTGAAATAAGAATTATCAAGCTTGAATCCTAATGGTGGCTAGAAATTTTAATTCATGACTTAAGATGTTTTTTAAGAATTTTATTATTGCCAGCCTTTTAGTTGCAATATTCCATTAAATCTTGGATTTATTTTTCATTAATTGGTAAAAATTTTCTGGATGCTAAAATAAGAATTCTCAAGTTTGAATCCTAATGGTGGCAAGAAATTTTAAGTCATGATTGAAAGATTTTTTTCAGCATTTAAATTCAGCAGGAAATTTCTCACAGGTTTTCCTTTCAACTAGAATGTTTAAGAGATTCGGTCAGAACTCACATTATCAGCTATAAAAGAGTGAAGGCTTGCAGTGCAAAAGAAAAATTCAAATGTCAAGGTTGTACAAAAAAACAGACTGAACAATGAGAGCTTCTGGAATTTCTATTAAGTCCTTAAATTAAATGTTTGAATTAAAGAAAATTGAATTGAAAGTTGTTTTTTAAATGAACCATAAGACATTTATTTGATTAATGTTTGGCTTGTTTTGTGAATCCCTAAAATTCTGCAGATTACTGCACATGATTTAATAATAATGGTTTCTATTGACTCTTTTTATGACATAAACCATGTATTTATTTCTATGATTTAGAGTTTTAGACCATTCACACTAAGGTCTCACTGTAAGAAAACTAAAAAAAAAAAAAACAAATTAGAAGTATAAGATGAAAATGCGAAAGACAATTTTTTTTCATCTGAAACGTTTCCACTTTCCAGCATAACAAAGTAATAGAATAGATAATGTTGAAAGGGTATGCCATGAAAATAACAGAAACACTGAAAGTATCAGCAAATAAGAAAAATGTAATCAAGAAGAACCAAGTTCAAGTTCTAGTAGGATAGACCAAAGAAGTAAATGTTTTGTAGTAGATAGGCTACAATTGAAAATTTTGAAGACCATCTTTCACTTGAGAAGTTCTCAGCATGACAAAAACAGAATTTCAGAATTTAGAGAAAAGAAATTAATGTTGGAAGAAAATGTCATGAAGATAATGGAAACATTGAAAACAGCAGCAAATGTTTATCAAAGAGTAAATCAAACAAAGAAGATACACAAGTAAGGATGAAAGGCTTTAAGAAAGTACATGACTAGGTGGATAGTAAGGCTAAACTAAAAGTATTTTAACTGACCTTAAACTTATTTTTTATAAGTAAGAACTTGTGATGGTCAAGAAAGAATGACAGAACCTTTTATTTAAGTCAAAAGTAAGTTCTCTTCAATAGAGTAGTGCCGATAGTCATTAAAATTTGTCATAAAGTGATTAATGGACTTAAGACATTTTCTAATTTAGTTTTAAAAAAACATCTTTTCTATACCAATAAATGTCCACACCCTCAAGAAAAGCAGAAAATTAATTTAGACATTTTAAAAATGTATTGAATAAACTGATCATCCAGGTAAGATGTGTGGGTTTTGAAATATATATTATGATACAGTATTCTGTTTCAAAATTTTCTTTCTTTTAGAAAAAAAGAATTACTTATTCCTTGCATAAACTTCTATAGGTTAGTAATCTTTAGCTTTGGCTCTGAAAAGAACCTTTGTTTTGAAATGTTTATAACCTATTCTGGTTATAATTGGATCACAGTAAATGGTTTTCTTTTGGCCCTGAAAAGGGCCCTTTTAATTTCTGTAGTTGATAATAAATATATTTCAATTTATTTTCTCAGTCTTTACCTTGATCAGCTTCAAATGCATTGAGCCCTCAAAAGGACTTGTTTGACTTCTGTGGTTGGTAATAAATATATTTCAATTTATTTTCTCAGTCTTTATTTTATCTTTATCAGCTTTATATTGAGCCCTCATAAGGACTTGTTTAACTTCTATAGTTGTCTATATTATTCTACTCTTCATAAAGAGATGTAGCCAACATATCATATGAGACTAAGCTAACAAAAACCTGTTGTGAAGTTATGATGTTACATCATGTTACACCTTTATGGGTCATTTACATAAAATATAACATGTCTTAATCATCAGAAAAAATCCTAAAAATGCAATCATGTTCTTTAAAGAGTCTAAGTTGGTCAGGACCGCTCCTCCCCAAGAGAAGAAAAGATCAACAAAAAATCAGTCAAAGTAAAAAAAAAAAAAGACACATTTAGCTGTTGTAAAAAAATGAATAGTAAGTTTAGTTTTGGAATATGGTTTATGGCACATCTATAGAAAATAGGCCATTTCACCTACAACAAAGCATTGAGGAAAATGAATAGATTGAAATTCAGAGTCTAAGTTGGTCAGAACCACTCCTCCCCAAGAGTAGAAAAGATCAACAAAGAATCAAAGAGGACAAATAATAAAAGAAATGATATAATTAGTAATAATGAATCAAGTTTTCGAATATGGTTTAAGGCACAGAAACATAAACCAAGCCAATTCACTTACAAGAAAAGATCAAGAAGAAGAAATATATAAAAATTCACAAATATCAATGATCTAATCTGGGTTTAATAATAAGAGTTAACACAGATATTGAAATACTGAAAGAAAAAAGTTTACCATCAATACTGAAATTTAGAATAAAAGAACAATTTTTCATGTTAAACAGATTTCTTATTTAAGAGTTTATAGTTAGAACTGACTGCAAGCAAATGAAGAGGCTGTCATAGACAAGAGGAAAAAGTAAGCAGCACTATCTTATAACCTGGAGACAAAGTCAGCACTTTGTATAAACTGAAGAAAATATTAGCGACACTAAAATTGGTTTGTTTGGTCACAGCATAGGAGAGGCAATTAGCACAGCACATCAATTATGTGTATGAACCCATTGTCTTTCAAGACACACTAGAGAACTGTTTACGTTCTTTTAATAATCCTCAGAAAAAAACAACTTTTACTTTGTTTTTCAAAGAACTAAATACAGATAAATGTAATAGAAAATTCTAATGACTAGGATATAGTAAACCATGTTATTAAATCCTCTATATTTAATAAATTCGTGTTTTAATAACCCTTTCAAGGCATTGTTTCAACTTCTGTAGTCTGATTTTGGTTCGAAAAATATCAATTTCTCTGCCTGGTGACAATATGATCACTGTCAAATAACTGCATGAGAATTAAGAGACCCTCAGGGCTTGCAAAGACTTTTTTGCAGAGAAAAAAGAAGGAAAGGCAGGCAGAAGAAGTGGTAGGTCTGTCTATGGAAGTGACTTTAAACCTGGCAAAAGACAAAGAGGGAAGGATAGAGGCATTTGGTCAATCATGTTGTGGTGTCCATTTCCATGACCACCAGACTAATGGATAGGTGAAGGTGAGTAGATCAAAACACCCTTCTGAAATGATGTTCACAGACTAATGGATAGGTGAAGGTGAGTTCATCAAAACACCCTTCTGAAATGATGTTCACAGACTAATGGATGGGTGAAAGTGAGTTGGTCAGAACACCCTTCTGAAATGATGTTCACAGACAAATGGATGGGCGAAGGTGAGTTGGTAAGAACACCCTTCTGAAATGATGTTCACAGACTAATGGATGGGTGAAAGTGAGTTGGTCAGAACACCCTTCTGAAATGATGTTCACAGACAAATGGATGGCTGAAAGTGAGTTGGTCAGAACACCCTTCTGAAATGATGTTCACAGACTAATGGATGGGCGAAGGTGAGTTGGTCAGAACACCCTTCTGAAATGATGTTCACAGACAAATGGATGGGTGAAGGTGAGTTGGTCAGAACACCCTTCTGAAATGATGTTCACAGACTAATGGATGGGCGAAGGTGAGTTGGTCAGAACACCCTTCTGAAATGATGTTCACAGACTAATGGATGGGCGAAGGTGAGTTGGTCAGAACACCCTTCTGAAATGATGTTCACAGACTAATGGATGGGCAAAGGTGAGTTGGTCAGAACACCCTTCTGAAATGATGTTCACAGACTAATGGATGGGCGAAGGTGAGTTGGTAAGAACACCCTTCTGAAATTATGTTCACAGACTAATGGATGGGCTAGGTGAGTTGGTAAGAACACCCTTCTGAAATGATGTTCACAGACTAATGGATGGGCGAAGGTGAGTTGGTCAGAACACCCTTCTGAAATGATGTTCACAGACTAATGGATGGGCAAAGGTGAGTTGGTCAGAACATCCTTCTGAAATGATGTTCACAGACTAATGGATGGGCGAAGGTGAGTTGGTAAGAACACCCTTCTGAAATTATGTTCACAGACTAATGGATGGGCTAGGTGAGTTGGTAAGAACACCCTTCTGAAATGATGTTCACAGACTAATGGATGGGCGAAGGTGAGTTGGTCAGAACACCCTTCTGAAATGATGTTCACAGACTAATGGATGGGCAAAGGTGAGTTGGTCAGAACACCCTTCTGAAATGATGTTCACAGACTAATGGATGGGCGAAGGTGAGTTGGTAAGAACACCCTTCTGAAATTATGTTCACAGACTAATGGATGGGCTAGGTGAGTTGGTAAGAACACCCTTCTGAAATGATGTTTACAGACTAATGGATGGGTGAAGGTGAGTTGGTCAGAACACCCTTCTGAAATGATGTTCACAGACTAATGGATGGGCAAAGGTGAGTTGGTCAGAACACCCTTCTGAAATGATGTTCACAGACTAATGGATGGGCGAAGGTGAGTTGGTAAGAACACCCTTCTGAAATTATGTTCACAGACTAATGGATGGGCTAGGTGAGTTGGTAAGAACACCCTTCTGAAATGATGTTCACAGACTAATGGATGGGTGAAGGTGAGTTGGTCAGAACGCCCTTCTGAAATGAAGCAAAGATCATTTACCACTTCATTATAAAAAAAGATACAGAACCAAGCTACAGAAAAAATGAAAGAGAAACAGATAAGGTGTGTGACCTAGTTTGTATAGCTCATTTCATGCTTCTAAATATTGATTCAAATAATTCACATTTTAGTTTTTAGCCAACAATGAACAAATTATTAGGATTCAAACTTGAGGTATTCTGTCTCAAGCCTAATGGCTCTACCCCTCGAGCAATTATTTTTTTCATCATTAACAATATTGTAAAGCTTTAAATTAGTAAATAATTGCCCTTACTGACAAAATACAAAAGTTGAAGAATTTTTTTCTCTTTAATAATAAAGCATTAGTTCTTATTAATTCTTAATAGCTAAGACATCTTGGGGGTTTCAAAGATGAGAGAAAAAAATCTTTGGTACCATAGAAAAAAATGTATACTATTATTTCCAAGGTACATTTGTAAAGCAATTTTGTTGGCCTGAGCTTGTTTGGGAGCAAGTTCCAAACATTAGTTGCCATATCAGACAACATGTTAAGGACAGTGGTGAATGAAAAAAAAATGCTATATGAATCTTATCTATATAGAGAAATGGGACCTTGTATTCATGAGTAATCTGGACACTTGCTTCAAGATACATTTGTGGTTCAAGTCTACAATAGGGAAGACAGAATGTTTTGAAGACATTTGAGAAAAAATATTCCTTGGTAAAATGCATAAAATGAGAATGATCAAGGTAAATAGATCAAGCTTGTTTCACACCTTCTGACATGCACAAAAAACTCGACAGCCACAAGTATTTAGTCTGTTGCTTTTTTCATCCTCTTTCATTGGAGGAAAACAAGTGATTTGAATCTACAAATACATTTTGTCATTGGTTTGGCAAATGAAATCAAAATAGATAAGATGTGTCTGGGCCATCCAGTTTTGATATAATTAAGTATGACATGCTGATAGTTCACATGAACAGTAACAATGGGAAGAAACAAATCATTGTCACCATGAGAATGAAAGAAAAAAGGTCCAGGTAGATGGTGAAAGCATATGGTGTGTTTTGAGCAATGCTTGTGGCCTTACAGTTTATGAGGTAGCCAAATAAATCATTCTTAATTACAAGAGGTACCAAAGAAGTGAATAAAATGATTTTTAAAGGACATGGTTGAATCAAAAAATTATATTGACAGTTGAATTAAAGAATTATATTGAAAATTAGGATGCTACAGTCTAACATCAGATTTAGGTGGACTCTGGAGCATCCTAAAACTACAGAACCTCAAAATCTCAGCCTTCAATGGTTTGGAAACTGTGCACTTTATGGAGGCACATGATTGAGTCTGTTTTGTAGCAGATTTCATACATTAACACGACTTGTTCTGCATTTAATCATTTCTTTACCATTTATATCAAGTCATCTTCATCATCAATCAACGCCTTTTGAGTATGGGCTTGAGAAGTTTAAATCCTCTCTTACAACAGCCCTGGACACGAACCCTATGTGTAAGTGCAATGGTGAGTTAGTAGACATTTAAAGGAGATATTGTACAGACAGGAGTTGATCTTGAAGAAATGGTCTAATAAAAATGAATGGATGCATGTACAAAGGCTGCAGACAAGTCAGCTTGATAGATGGGGGTGATAAGACCTGACTGTTTTGTATCTGTTCTACCACAAGAACTACTTTTGAAAGGATGTTTATTTTGATTTAATTTTTTCATTACTTTGAGCGTAGTTATTTAATAGAGGGCTAACCAAGATTCTTATCAAAAGGCTCTGCAGTTAAAATATATATGATCTGGTTTTCGTCTCCTGATAACCTAATGGGGGAGGGTAGCAACTGATCCATAAAACTGTTTTAGTATCTGTTCTACCACTATACCACATGAACTACTTTTGAAAGGATGTATATTTTGATTAAATTTTTTGATTACTTAGAACATAGATTAAAGATGTTAAATAGATGGCTAACCTAGAGCCTTATCATATGGCTCTGCATGATCTGGTTTTCTTCCCCTGATAACCTAATGGGGGTGGTGGTACCAACTGTTCCATAAAACTGTTTGGTATCTGGTCTACGACTATACCACATGGAACATGGACTACTTTTGAAAGGATGTATATTTTGATTTAATTTTTTGAATACTGTTATGCATTTAAGTTACTTGTTGTGTGTTGTGAACTGATCTGTTCTAGTGTGTCAAAACGTCTTGGTGTCCAGGTCAGCGTGTGTGTAGGATCAAGACATGTCTTCTTGCAGTGTTTCATTAGGTTACAACAATTTATTGAACAAGAATCTTGTGGACTAATTGTGCTTCAAACTTCAAGTATGGATCGTTTTCTAAAACCTGAACGATTGGTGGTGGATCCTAATGATCCAGACACTCAAAGGATCTGGAAGCACTGGCCTCACACATTCGAAAAATTCACATTAAAATTAATCAGAAGGTGAGAAGTTCGATCTACTAAGTAACTAATCTCACACGGTGTGTATTTATTTGATATTTGACTATCAATTTTGAAACTGCTGTAACTACATTAAACAGACTCTATGTCTAACAAACCAATGAGGAAAAGGGACAGAGTGTTGAAATGTAAATTCAAAGATGTCAAAGAGATTAGGCAGAGACTTTTAGAGTACCCTACTCATCTCTGGACCTCGCAAAGTCATTGGAGGTAGCTAGATCTCTTGAGATGGCGCAGAAACATTCTTTGACACATAACTCGCAACAAGCCACTACTTTTCAAACACCACAAGCACAACAATCCACTAGGTCGGAATAGCCGCTTTGCTCTGCTGTAGAGGACAAGATTGATTCGACACTCGTTACCATAGCAGCAGCTCAAGGCAAGTGCTACTTTTGTGGAGGTGCTATCCACTCTCGTAGCAAATGCCCCGCTAAAGATGCAATCTCTAATAAATGTGGTAAAAAGGGACACTACAAAAAGGTATGCAAATCAAAACTTTCTACAGTTTACAGACCTAACTCTGATTCAGCAGCGTATACAATAACAGCTGCCTCTTTGTTGTTTTTTTTAATCTCGTGTTGTAACGAAAATTCAAGTTAACATTGCACTTGATGCCCTCATCGATACAGGTAGTTCGGACAGTTACATTTCTGCATCGGCTGTCAGAAAGTATAGATTTAGAATTTTTCACACAGCAAAACTTATATCTATGGCCAACACGAACCTAACTAGTTATACTCGCGGCCATGGTAATGCTGACATTTAGAGTAAAGGCTCCACTTATAAAGACTTCAAGCTCTGTGAGGAAGTTATTTTAGGCCACGACTTCCTTGAACAATATGAGAGTGTACAGATCACTTTTTTTTAAAGGACCTAAACCAACAATGGTCATAAATGGAATGAAAGCTGCTAATGTTGAGCCTGCTCCTCTTTTCCAAAATATTTTTAAAGAGTGTCGACATATCGCCACAAAATCCAGACGCTATTCAGCAAATGACACTCTATTCATCAATTCAGAGGTTGACACACTCTTGAAATATGGCATCATTGAGGCCTAGTCATCTCCATGGCGGGCTCAAGTCTTAACAACAACTAACGAATGACACAAACGAAGAATGGTAGTGGACTACAGCCAAACTGTTAATCGGTTCACACCTCGCATTGATGATACGGTCTCTCAAATAGCTAAATACAAAATATTTAGAACACTTGATCTTCGCAACGCAAACCACCAGATCCCTCTAACGAAGACTGATCGCCCTTATACTGCGTTTGAAGCTGGAGGAAAGTTATACCGATTCTGTAGGATACCTTTTGGAGTAACTAACGGAGTAGCCTGTTTTCAATGGACAATCGACAAGATCATAGAACAAGAGTGGTAAGAACAGAGAAGAGCATGACAAAAATCTTCTTAACTTTCTTGGGGCTATAAAAATATGGACTAACTCTTAATGAAGAAAAGTGTGCATACACTTCAAGTATTAGATTACTAGGGTATGAAGTCTCTCATAACGAGATGAAGCCAGACACCAACAGACTATTGCCCTTGCATCAGCTTCCGAGAACCTAAATGCACAAAGACGAGCTGTGGGTCTATTCTCCTACTATGCCAACTGGATAGGACATTTCACATATAAGTTCCATCCTTTGCTACACAACAAAACTTCCCACTCCCTGAGAGAGTCAAAGAAACATTTCAAGCGTTGAAAGAACTAGAAATGGCTGTTGTCACTAATGTTGACCACAAATCGCCGCTGGAAGTTGAAACAGATGCATCGGTTATTGCTATATCTGCTCTACCTTATCACAGAACAGAAGACCAGTTGCTTTCTTCTCCAGAACACTATCTCCTAGCGAGAGATGTCAATCCTCCGTAGAGAAAGAAGCAATGGCTATCATTAAATCAATTAAGAAATGGAGAAATTTTCTATTAGGGTCGCATTTCAAACTCACCACAGATCAAAGGTCCGTATCCTTCATGCTTAACCCTTGTCACCACGGTAAGATTAAAACGACAAAATTCATAGGTGGAGAATAGAACTATCATTGTACATTTTTGATGTATGTTACCGGCCGTGGGCTGACAACATGGCCGCCGATGCTCTTTCTCATGGTTTCTGTGCAAGTACAACCACCACCCCCCCTAGGTCTTTGGAAGAACTTCACAACACACTTTGCCACCCTGGCATAGTGCGAATGCTCCATTTCGTCCGGTCAAAGAATCTCCCGTATGCAGTTGAAGAAATAAAAACTGTATCAACCATCTGCCGGCAGCTTAGTAAATGCCACATCACCATTCAAGAGACTTTAAGGGACCACTAAAAATAACTATTTTTTGACAATTATTGATGAGAACTCAAGGTTTCCTTTTGCATATGCATGTCCTGGTTAGGGTCAGCTTGTGTGTGTGTGTACTGCATTATTTTAAACTGTTTTGTCATTCTTGTTCAATAAAGCCTAGGATCAAGTCCTAACTGGATCAGTCTAGCCATTTGAAATATTGCTCTCTAATAAACTGAGAAACTGGTTTCAGAGGCGTAGCTAGGGTGGGGGGAGGAAGAGGGAAATTTGAAAATCCCCCTCAGGTCCCCTTGAGGATCCCCCTCAGGTCCCCTTGAGGAGCCCCCGACTTGAGGGGGACCCCCAACTTGAGGGGAACCCCCAACTTGAAGGGGCTCAAACATGAGAGAGCCTTAACTTGAGAGGGGGCCCCAACTTGAGGGGGGCTGCCAAATGAGTTTTTTTTACATTAAATATTACTCAGTAGCCCCTAAAGAGGTCAAGCCCCCCTCCCCCTGGGCACCCAAATGATGGTGAATTCCTAGCTACGCCACTGACTGTTGTCCAGAAGCTCAGGAGAAGAAAACCAGACTCTAAATACACTGCACCCTATATGTACCCACCACTAGCTCAGCAACAGGTAACAAGACTTGATATCCAAAACAGAGATGTTGATAGCATGCTTTCAATCCTTATCCAAGAGTAACTATGATAATAGTCACTGAGTACAAAATGTACTACCACCTTCATCAAGAAAAAAATACTGATGATCTTTGAAGGGTTGGCTCCCATCTAGTCTGCCACTGCAGGTTCATCAATACCCACAGAGGGTAAAGACCCTTACTGATAAAGCCACTATATGCTACCAGCATTGAGGATGGTTCCCTCCAATCAGATTATGAAAAAACATCCAAAAAGATAAGACAAATATTAAGTGAGTCTCTACCTGATCAAACTTGAGAACAAAGAAAATGCAAATGAGGAGTGATAGAAAAGAATGACAAATGAAGAATTAAATGGAAGATAGTTAGTAAAACACTTAACACTAAAGAAATTAATGTTAACAACCCTAAATACTATGTGTTAGTACAACAACCCAAACACTAGAAGTTAGTGAAATGACCCCAAACACTACAGCAATTAGTTAACAACCCTGTACACTATCTGCTAGTGAAACAACCCTAGACACTGTGTGTTAGTGCAACAACCCTAGACACTATGTGTCAGTGCAACAACCCTAGACACTAGCAGTTAGTGCTACTACCCTAAACACTAAAAGTTAGCACAATAAACCTAATGATACTGTAATAAACTAAAGTACAGGTTTACGCAATAAAATTAAATTCATGCAACTACCTAAACCTGTGTCAGAGGTATAGTAGAAATAGCAAACAGAAAGAAACAGGCAAAATAGTTTGATCGGTTTGACAAACAAATGTGTGCCAAGATGTAGCAATCTTAAAAGAAGAAAAGCAGACAAAGATTAGTAGATTTATTCTAAAATTATCTTTAATATTATATAGAAAATGTTTAACATGACCTTTAGTTTTCAGCACTTCTTCAAACCTCTTTTAAAAAAATCCTCTCAACTTGGATAGATCATCTTGTCATCAACTTCCTATCAACTTGGGTAGATCAACATATTGTCATTAAGTTCCTATCAGCTTGGGTAGGCAGGCTAACAACTCATCAAAAAGTTCCCAAAACATCTGAAATATGAAATATTAAGATTAATTTTGTGATTAATTTGTTTAAGCTTCCATGTACACAGTAATTAAAGAGGTTTACAAATCAGTAAGGCTAGCAAGTTCTTGTGGTCAGTCAAAGAACCGTAAAAATTAAAAGAGAATACAAGTACTATAAAATCGATAAATATAAATTAGTCTATGCAGAGATTTGTGGACAGGATTTTAAAAATCTTGCTCAGTAAGAGATAAAAAAATAAAAAGCGATATGATTTAATGTGGTGGTAAGAAATGGAAACCAAATGAAAACCATAAATCTGCCAGAAAAAGTAACAAAATGAAAACAAGAGAGATTTTTAAATAAATTATGTCAAAACGTCATAAAAAAGAGATCACAGTTGGCAACTAAATAAACATTTTTAAAACCAAATAAAAATGTATTTTTTGAGAACACAGAATATCTGTATGAAGGCACGAGTATGGTAGTTTCTTTGGGCAAAGGTTAACGATGGTGTCATGTTGCCATCCTTTATTTTCCCACTAAGTCAAATACACAGAGTGGACTCATAGGCATAAAAAATCCGAAATTCAAAATCCTACTCTACATCAGGATTTGAACCTGAGCCCTCTTGGTTTAGAGGCCAAGCATTTAAACACTCAACAATTACATACACATATTTAAATAATAATCATAATTATAAAAGCGCTGTTAACAAACATGATGTAAGCTAAAGGCACTGTAACAACATTACAAACATAAACCTGAGAGCAAAATGACAAACTAATCTAAAAATGTTTGTAACAGATAGGTCTTAATGTTCTTAATGTTGTCTGTCTGAGATCAATGAGTAATGAGTTCAAACCTTTAGTCCGAGTACTAAAAAAAAACAATTTTTTGAGGAAGAAACGTGGCATCACTAGAAAGGTTGAGTACCTGGAGGACAGTGCTCTCTGAGGTATATATAGAGTGATCAGCTCAATTAGGTACAGGGGCACTTCTTTATCAAAGATGCACTGATGACAAAGTGTGGTCACTTTGTAGTCGATTTTTGCTTTCACAGGAAGCCAATGGAGTGCGCACAAGAGAGCAGTAGGAGAATCTCGTCTTGTTTTAAATAGGGCTATTCGTGCAGCATTATTCTGAATTCTGCATTTGGCTATTTCATAATCAGGTTTACCTGCTAGCACAGCATTGCAGTAGTCAAGGAATGTCACAACTAGTTTTTTAGTTGACTTGGTTGTCAAATATGGTCAGATCTGGCTAAATCTGCGCAGTTGACGTATGTGTGGGTTGAAAGATATAGTATTGATTCAAAGAAAACTCTTAAGGAGTGGTATAAGATGCCTGTTAGATGTATTACACCTCTGAGTAAGTATGTATACAAAGTGACAATACTGGGCCTAGAACTGATCCTTGGGTACTTCTAGAGTAAGCTTGTTGACTATGTACATTATCTACGACACTTTTGGTGTGTTCATTCATGTAGGATCCAAGCAACTTTAGGACTATTCCTTCTAAACCAAAAGAGGCAGAGAATCTCATGGTCTAGCATACAAAAGGCTGAGGCCAATTCCAGCATAGAAAAAATGATATGTGGCCTATGTCAGAATTATGTAGTAAGTCATTTAGAACCCTGATCACTGCTATCTTTGTCAGATGGGCAGTCGAGACAGAACAATTAAAAAAAAAACAAGACATTTTACAAATGTTGAACAATGTTAAAATAACTTTACCTTAAAGGTAATGCCACACTGACACGTTCAGTTTTGGAGAATACCACTTCACTGTATTGTTTCTTGATCTGAAACAGAATTGACTAGTAATTAAGTTTAAAATAAATCATTATTTTTCTTTGCACTTATAGAATAATTTTATCTCAAAATAATTTTAATTGAATCATGGGGCTAAATAGTGTCTAAAATTATTTAAATATATATTTTCAAAAAAAAAAAAAAAAAAAAGAAATAAAAAAAGAAATAACAAAAAGATCTCACCTGTTTCACTTCCAAATAAAAATGTCTTTGACCTTAATCCTCTGAAAAAATACTTTCAAACACAAAAGTATTAGACATTTTCTCCAAAGAATTAAAGCATAAACTAAACTGATAAGATCAAACAAAACTTTGCAAATACCAAACAATAAAGTAGGCATACATTAAAAAAGATATTACAAAAAACAATTCACAGGCAAAACAAGAAATTTTACAATTGTTGAATAATGTTTCAATAACTTCCCTTTAATGGTAATGTCACAGTGACATGTAGAGTTCTAAAGAGCTCTCTTCACTATCTTGTCTCTTCTTCTGAAAAAGAAAAGACAAGTTATTGTGTTGGAAACAATAAAAAAATCATGGGGCTAACTATCGTCTAAAAAAAAAAGTTCCCCCTTTCAGACCTATAGTGCAGGTAATGTTAAGTTCATCTTTTTTATTTGGCTAATGTTTTTGATCAGGGTATTATGTGGTTAGCACAATGACCAACTGCCTTTACTCTCCCAAAATAAAATAAGTTACCCATTAGAGTTATCTTATCTTAGTTGGGTGGACTCAGGGGAGCACTAAAAAATACTGCAGTTTAAAATCCTAATGTTCAATAAGATTTGAACACAAGACACTAGGTTAAAAAGTCAAGGGCTTAACCACTCAGCCACCACATCCTTAACCCTTAACTAGTGTCAACAAATATTTAAATATATTATTTCTAAAATAAAAAAAAGGAAATAGTAGAAAGATCTCACCTATTTCACTTCCATATAAAAATGTCATGGACAGGAAACCTCTGCAAAAGATACATTCAAACTAAAAGAATTACAATTTTTCTCTAAAGCATTTAAACTAAAACTAATCTAAAAGGATGTAAGTTAAATGTACAGTTTTAATAGGATTTTATGGCTATTTAGAAATAAAGATTTATAATCAATCATTAACTTTAGTCTATACATTTTGCTTAAAAAAGTAAGTTATTAATGTTTCAGTAATTTATTTATTTGTTTTTAATTTATTTCTTGTTTTGTCTAATAAGTTTAAAAAAAGTTTACATTTGGATTAAACTATAGATTAGTTGTGTTTATGCGTATCTTCATGAATTTCTTTTTATTTATGTACTAAATCTAATTTTAGAAATCTTTATGAATAAAATGCCGCTGCATTGCTTTGGCTGTCCAACACAATGACATTTTAGATTTTAGGTTTAAAATCTACTTTTAGTTTTGCACTATGTTTTATGTAATAATTAATATAAGGTTAAAGGCAGACATGATGATAGCAAAGAAGATGGGCACTTTTGAGCTCCAAAGTGCCAAACAGGAGCGAAGTTTAACGTCATATCTCGAGACATTACAATTATTTTAATGCTAGTTTTTTTAAATTTTAGTTCCTACTTTGTCTAATAAGTAAAGATTACGTTTCCATTTAGATTAAACTATAGATTGCTTTTGATGTCTTTGTGGGTATGTATGTGTGGGGAATTTATTTAAATGTATGCATATCTTCATTAATTTTTTTTTATTTATGTACTAAATCTAATTTTAGAAATCTTTATGATTAAAATGCCTGGGCATTGCTTAGGATGTCCAACACAATGACATTTTAGATATTAGGTTTAAAATCTACTTTTAGTTTTGCACTATTTTTATATAATAAAAAAGATAAAGTTAAAGGATGACATGATGATAGAAAAGAAGATGGGCACTTTTGAGCTCCAAAGTGCCAAACAGGAGCGCAGTTTAACGTCATGTCTCGGGACATTAGGCCTACAATTATTTTAATGCAAGTTTTTTAAATTTTAGTTCTTACTTTGTCTAATCAGTTTAGATTACGTTTACATTAAGATTAAACTATAGATTGCTTTTGCTGTGTTTATGCGTGTTTGTGTGAGTGGAAAATTTATTTAAATTTATGCATATGTTCGTTATTTTTTTTAAAAAAATTTGTATTAAATCTAATTTTAAAAATCTTTATGAATAAAATGCCATTGCATTGCTTTGACTGTCCAACACAATGACATTTTAAATTTTAGGTTAAAAATCTACTTTTAGTTTTGCACTATGTTTTATGTTATAATTAATAGAAAGTTAAAGGCAGACATGATGATAGAAAAGAAGATGGGCACTTTTGAGCTCCAAAGTGCCAAACAGGAGCGCATTTTAACGTCATGTCTCGGGACATTAGGCCTACAATTATTTTAATGCAAGTTTTTTAAATTTTAGTTCTTACTTTGTCTAATCAGTTTAGATTACGTTTACATTAAGATTAAACTATAGATTGCTTTTGCTGTGTTTATGCGTGTTTTCTGTGAGTGGGAAATTTATTAAATTTATGCATATGTTCTTTATTTTTTTAAAAATTTTACGTATTAAATCTAATTTTAAAAATCTTTATGAATAAAATGCCATTGCATTGCTTTGGCTGTCCAACACAATGACATTTTAAATTTTAGGTTAAAAATCTACTTTTAGTTTTGCACTATGTTTTATGTAATAATTAATAGAAAGTTAAAGGCAGACATGATGATAGAAAAGAAGATGGGCACTTTTGAGCTCCAAAGTGCCAAACAGGAGCGCAGTTTAACATTACAATTATTTTAGTGTTCTCTATATTAAACCTGCATTTATTTACTAGTTTTATATTATGCTAACACTTTAGTTGTAATCTGTTTTTTATTTCTACTATTTCTACTACATTTTGTTTCAATCTGTGTTTTAATTTTACTATATTTTGTGTAAGTTAATAATACATTTAGTTTTAAATTTTAGTTAATTTCTACTTTAAACCTACTTATATTAACTAGTTTTTATTATGCTAACATATTAGTTTAAATCTTTTTTTTAAATTCTCCAACAGTGGTTATGATTTTATATTTTATTTTTAATTAGAATATCTATTAAATTGGTGCGAGCAATTAGACATTTTTAAAAATAAGGCATTGTTGACAGCAAAACAATGACAATGTAGATAGGTTACAGGCTATAAAGATTTTAATTCTACTACATTTAGGTGTAAGTTAAACTACATTCAGTTTGAAAGTTTAAATTGTTAATGTCTACTTTCAAACTACTTATATTTTCTAGTTTTATATTATGCTAATATTTTAGTTTAAATCTGTGTTTTATTTCTACTACATTTATGTGTAAGTTAATATTACATTTAGTTTTTAATTTTAGTTAATTTCTACTTTAAACCTACTTATATTTACTAGTTATTTTTATGCTAACATATTAGCTAATATTACATTTTGAGAGGTGGCAGACATCATGATGGAAAAGAAGAAAGGCACTTTAAGCTCCAAAAGTGCCAAAAAAGAGGAGCGCAGTTTAACGTCATGTCTCGGGACATTACAATTATTTTAGTGTTCACTATATTAAACCTGCATTTATTTACTAAATTTATATTATGCTAACATTTTAGTTCCAATCTGTGTTTTATTTCTACTACATTTTGTGTAAATTAATACTATATTTAGTTTTAAATTTTAGTTAATTTCTACTTTAAACCTACTTAAATTTACTAGTTTTTATTATGCTAACATATTAGCTAATATTACATTTCGAGAGGAGGAAGACATCATGATGGAAAAGTAGAAAGGCACTTTTAAGCTGTAAAAGTGCCAAAAAAGAGGAGCGCAGTTTAACGTCATGTCTCGGGACATTACAATTATTTTAGTGTTCACTATATTAAACCTGCATTTATTTACTAGTTTTATATTATGCTAACATTTTAGTTCCAATCTGTGTTTTATTTCTACTACATTTTGTGTAAATTAATACCATATTTAGTTTTAAACTTTAGTTAATTTTTACTTTAAACCTACTTATATTTACTAGTTTTTATTATGCATACATATTGGTTTTAATATATTTTTTTTAATGCTCCTACAGTGGTTTTGATTTTATATTTTATTTTTAATTAGAATATCTATTAAATTGTTGCGAGCAATTAGACATTTTTAAAAATAAGATTTATAAACTAACTACTGTTTACAACCTAAGCAAACAAAGGCATTGTTGACAGCAAAACAATGACAATGTAGATAGGTTACAGGCTATAAAGATTTTAATTCTACTACATTTAGGTGTAAGTTAAACTACATTCAGTTTTAAAGTTTAAATTGTTAATGTCTACTTTCAAACTAGTTATATTTTCTAATTTTATATTATGCTAATGTTTTAATTTGAATCTGTGTTTTTTATTTCTACTATATTTATGTGTAAGTTAATACTACATTTAGTTTTAAATTTTAGTTAACATATTAGCTAATATTACATTTTGAGAGGTGGCAGACATCATGATGGAAAAGAAGAAGGGCACTTTTAAGCTCAAAAAAAGCCAAAAAAGGGGAGCGCAGTTTAACGTCATGTCTCGGGACATTACAATTATGTTAGTGTTCACTATATTAAACCTGCATTTATTTACTAGTTTTATATTATGCTAACATTTTAGTTTCAATCTGTGTTTTATTTCTACTACATTTTGTGTAAGTTAATACTACATTTAGTTTTAAATTTTAGTTAATTTCTACTTTAAACCTACTTAAATTTACTAGTTTTTATTATGCTAACATATTAGCTAATATTACATTTCGAGAGGAGGAAGACATCATGATGGAAAAGTAGAAAGGCACTTTTAAGCTGTAAAAGTGCCAAAAAAGAGGAGCGCAGTTTAACGTCATGTCTCGGGACATTACAATTATTTTAGTGTTCACTATATTAAACCTGCATTTATTTACTAGTTTTATATTATGCTAACATTTTAGTTCCAATCTGTGTTTTATTTCTACTACATTTTGTGTAAATTAATACCATATTTAGTTTTAAACTTTAGTTAATTTTTACTTTAAACCTACTTATATTTACTAGTTTTTATTATGCATACATATTGGTTTTAATATATTTTTTTTAATGCTCCTACAGTGGTTTTGATTTTATATTTTATTTTTAATTAGAATATCTATTAAATTGTTGCGAGCAATTAGACATTTTTAAAAATAAGATTTATAAACTAACTACTGTTTACAACCTAAGCAAACAAAGGCATTGTTGACAGCAAAACAATGACAATGTAGATAGGTTACAGGCTATAAAGATTTTAATTCTACTACATTTAGGTGTAAGTTAAACTACATTCAGTTTTAAAGTTTAAATTGTTAATGTCTACTTTCAAACTAGTTATATTTTCTAATTTTATATTATGCTAATGTTTTAATTTGAATCTGTGTTTTTTATTTCTACTATATTTATGTGTAAGTTAATACTACATTTAGTTTTAAATTTTAGTTAACATATTAGCTAATATTACATTTTGAGAGGTGGCAGACATCATGATGGAAAAGAAGAAGGGCACTTTTAAGCTCAAAAAAAGCCAAAAAAGGGGAGCGCAGTTTAACGTCATGTCTCGGGACATTACAATTATGTTAGTGTTCACTATATTAAACCTGCATTTATTTACTAGTTTTATATTATGCTAACATTTTAGTTTCAATCTGTGTTTTATTTCTACTACATTTTGTGTAAGTTAATACTACATTTAGTTTTAAATTTTAGTTAATTTCTACTTTAAACCTACTTAAATTTACTAGTTTTTATTATGCTAACATATTAGCTAATATTACATTTCGAGAGGAGGAAGACATCATGATGGAAAAGAAGAAAGGCACTTTTAAGCTGTAAAAGTGCCAAAAAAGAGGAGCGCAGTTTAACGTCATGTCTCGGGACATTACAATTATTTTAGTGTTCTCTATATTAAACCCGCATTTATTTACTAGTTTTATACTATGCTAACATTTTAGTTTCAATCTGTGTTTTATTTCTACTACATTTTGTGTAAGTTAATACTACATTTAGTTTTAAATTTTAGTTAATTTCTACTTTAAACCTACTTAAATTTACTAGTTTTTATTATGCTAACATATTAGCTAATATTACATTTCGAGAGGAGGAAGACATCATGATGGAAAAGAAGAAAGGCACTTTTAAGCTGTAAAAGTGCCAAAAAAGAGGAGCGCAGTTTAACGTCATGTCTCGGGACATTACAATTATTTTAGTGTTCACTATATTAAACCCGCATTTATTTACTAGTTTTATACTATGCTAACATTTTAGTTCCAATCTGTGTTTTATTTCTACTACATTTTGTGTAAATTAATACCATATTTAGTTTTAAACTTTAGTTAATTTCTACTTTAAACCTACTTATATTTACTAGTTTTTATTATGCATACATATTGGTTTAAATATTTTTTTTTAATGCTCCTACAGTGGTTATGATTTTATATTTTATTTTTAATTAGAATATCTATTAAATTGTTGCGAGCAATTAGACATTTTTAAAAATAAGATTTATAAACTAACTACTGTTTACAACCTAAGCAAACAAAGGCATTGTTGACAGCAAAACAATGACAATGTAGATAGGTTATAGGCTATAAAGATTTTAATTCTACTACATTTAGGTGTAAGTTAAACTACATTCAGTTTTAAAGTTTAAATTGTTAATGTCTACTTTCAAACTAGTTATATTTTCTAATTTTATATTATGCTAATGTTTTAGTTTGAATCTGTGTTTTTTATTTCTACTACATTTATGTGTAAGTTAATACTACATATAGTTTTAAATTTTAGTTAACATATTAGCTAATATTACATTTTGAGAGGTGGCAGACATCATGATGGAAAAGAAGAAGGGCACTTTTAAGCTCAAAAAAAGCCAAAAAAGGGGAGCGCAGTTTAACGTCATGTCTCGGGACATTACAATTATGTTAGTGTTCACTATATTAGACCTGCATTTATTTACTAGTTTTATATTATGCTAACATTTTAGTTTCAATCTGTGTTTTATTTCTACTACATTTTGTGTAAGTTAATACTACATTTAGTTTTAAATTTTAGTTAATTTCTACTTTAAACCTACTTAAATTTACTAGTTTTTATTATGCTAACATATTAGCTAATATTACATTTCGAGAGGAGGAAGACATCATGATGGAAAAGAAGAAAGGCACTTTTAAGCTGTAAAAGTGCCAAAAAAGAGGAGCGCAGTTTATCGTCATGTCTCGGGACATTACAATTATTTTAGTGTTCACTATATTAAACCTGCATTTATTTACTAGTTTTATATTATGCTAACATTTTAGTTCCAATCTGTGTTTTTGTTTTCTACTACATTTTGTGTAAATTAATACCATATTTAGTTTTAAACTTTAGTTAATTTCTACTTTAAACCTACTTATATTTACTAGTTTTTATTATGCATACATATTGGTTTAAATATTTTTTTTTTAATGCTCCTACAGTGGTTATGATTTTATATTTTATTTTTAATTAGAATATCTATTAAATTGTTGCGAGCAATTAGACATTTTTAAAAATAAGATTTATAAACTAACTACTGTTTACAACCTAAGCAAACAAAGGCATTGTTGACAGCAAAACAATGACAATGTAGATAGGTTATAGGCTATAAAGATTTTAATTCTACTACATTTAGGTGTAAGTTAAACTACATTCAGTTTTAAAGTTTAAATTGTTAATGTCTACTTTCAAACTAGTTATATTTTCTAATTTTATATTATGCTAATGTTTTAGTTTGAATCTGTGTTTTTTATTTCTACTACATTTATGTGTAAGTTAATACTACATTTAGTTTTAAATTTTAGTTAACATATTAGCTAATATTACATTGAGAGGTGGCAGACATCATGATGGAAAAGAAGAAGGGCACTTTTAAGCTCAAAAAAAGCCAAAAAAGGGGAGCGCAGTTTAACGTCATGTCTCGGGACATTACAATTATGTTAGTGTTCACTATATTAGGCCTGCATTTATTTACTAGTTTTATATTATGCTAACATTTTAGTTCCAATCTGTGTTTTATTTCTACTACATTTTGTGTAAATTAATACCATATTTAGTTTTAAACTTTAGTTAATTTTTACTTTAAACCTACTTATATTTACTAGTTTTTATTATGCATACATATTGGTTTTAATATATTTTTTTTAATGCTCCTACAGTGGTTTTGATTTTATATTTTATTTTTAATTAGAATATCTATTAAATTGTTGCGAGCAATTAGACATTTTTAAAAATAAGATTTATAAACTAACTACTGTTTACAACCTAAGCAAACAAAGGCATTGTTGACAGCAAAACAATGACAATGTAGATAGGTTACAGGCTATAAAGATTTTAATTCTACTACATTTAGGTGTAAGTTAAACTACATTCAGTTTTAAAGTTTAAATTGTTAATGTCTACTTTCAAACTAGTTATATTTTCTAATTTTATATTATGCTAATGTTTTAATTTGAATCTGTGTTTTTTATTTCTACTATATTTATGTGTAAGTTAATACTACATTTAGTTTTAAATTTTAGTTAACATATTAGCTAATATTACATTTTGAGAGGTGGCAGACATCATGATGGAAAAGAAGAAGGGCACTTTTAAGCTCAAAAAAAGCCAAAAAAGGGGAGCGCAGTTTAACGTCATGTCTCGGGACATTACAATTATGTTAGTGTTCACTATATTAAACCTGCATTTATTTACTAGTTTTATATTATGCTAACATTTTAGTTTCAATCTGTGTTTTATTTCTACTACATTTTGTGTAAGTTAATACTACATTTAGTTTTAAATTTTAGTTAATTTCTACTTTAAACCTACTTAAATTTACTAGTTTTTATTATGCTAACATATTAGCTAATATTACATTTCGAGAGGAGGAAGACATCATGATGGAAAAGAAGAAAGGCACTTTTAAGCTGTAAAAGTGCCAAAAAAGAGGAGCGCAGTTTAACGTCATGTCTCGGGACATTACAATTATTTTAGTGTTCTCTATATTAAACCCGCATTTATTTACTAGTTTTATACTATGCTAACATTTTAGTTTCAATCTGTGTTTTATTTCTACTACATTTTGTGTAAGTTAATACTACATTTAGTTTTAAATTTTAGTTAATTTCTACTTTAAACCTACTTAAATTTACTAGTTTTTATTATGCTAACATATTAGCTAATATTACATTTCGAGAGGAGGAAGACATCATGATGGAAAAGAAGAAAGGCACTTTTAAGCTGTAAAAGTGCCAAAAAAGAGGAGCGCAGTTTAACGTCATGTCTCGGGACATTACAATTATTTTAGTGTTCACTATATTAAACCCGCATTTATTTACTAGTTTTATACTATGCTAACATTTTAGTTCCAATCTGTGTTTTATTTCTACTACATTTTGTGTAAATTAATACCATATTTAGTTTTAAACTTTAGTTAATTTCTACTTTAAACCTACTTATATTTACTAGTTTTTATTATGCATACATATTGGTTTAAATATTTTTTTTTAATGCTCCTACAGTGGTTATGATTTTATATTTTATTTTTAATTAGAATATCTATTAAATTGTTGCGAGCAATTAGACATTTTTAAAAATAAGATTTATAAACTAACTACTGTTTACAACCTAAGCAAACAAAGGCATTGTTGACAGCAAAACAATGACAATGTAGATAGGTTATAGGCTATAAAGATTTTAATTCTACTACATTTAGGTGTAAGTTAAACTACATTCAGTTTTAAAGTTTAAATTGTTAATGTCTACTTTCAAACTAGTTATATTTTCTAATTTTATATTATGCTAATGTTTTAGTTTGAATCTGTGTTTTTTATTTCTACTACATTTATGTGTAAGTTAATACTACATATAGTTTTAAATTTTAGTTAACATATTAGCTAATATTACATTTTGAGAGGTGGCAGACATCATGATGGAAAAGAAGAAGGGCACTTTTAAGCTCAAAAAAAGCCAAAAAAGGGGAGCGCAGTTTAACGTCATGTCTCGGGACATTACAATTATGTTAGTGTTCACTATATTAGACCTGCATTTATTTACTAGTTTTATATTATGCTAACATTTTAGTTTCAATCTGTGTTTTATTTCTACTACATTTTGTGTAAGTTAATACTACATTTAGTTTTAAATTTTAGTTAATTTCTACTTTAAACCTACTTAAATTTACTAGTTTTTATTATGCTAACATATTAGCTAATATTACATTTCGAGAGGAGGAAGACATCATGATGGAAAAGAAGAAAGGCACTTTTAAGCTGTAAAAGTGCCAAAAAAGAGGAGCGCAGTTTATCGTCATGTCTCGGGACATTACAATTATTTTAGTGTTCACTATATTAAACCTGCATTTATTTACTAGTTTTATATTATGCTAACATTTTAGTTCCAATCTGTGTTTTTGTTTTCTACTACATTTTGTGTAAATTAATACCATATTTAGTTTTAAACTTTAGTTAATTTCTACTTTAAACCTACTTATATTTACTAGTTTTTATTATGCATACATATTGGTTTAAATATTTTTTTTTTAATGCTCCTACAGTGGTTATGATTTTATATTTTATTTTTAATTAGAATATCTATTAAATTGTTGCGAGCAATTAGACATTTTTAAAAATAAGATTTATAAACTAACTACTGTTTACAACCTAAGCAAACAAAGGCATTGTTGACAGCAAAACAATGACAATGTAGATAGGTTATAGGCTATAAAGATTTTAATTCTACTACATTTAGGTGTAAGTTAAACTACATTCAGTTTTAAAGTTTAAATTGTTAATGTCTACTTTCAAACTAGTTATATTTTCTAATTTTATATTATGCTAATGTTTTAGTTTGAATCTGTGTTTTTTATTTCTACTACATTTATGTGTAAGTTAATACTACATTTAGTTTTAAATTTTAGTTAACATATTAGCTAATATTACATTGAGAGGTGGCAGACATCATGATGGAAAAGAAGAAGGGCACTTTTAAGCTCAAAAAAAGCCAAAAAAGGGGAGCGCAGTTTAACGTCATGTCTCGGGACATTACAATTATGTTAGTGTTCACTATATTAGGCCTGCATTTATTTACTAGTTTTATATTATGCTAACATTTTAGTTTCAATCTGTGTTTTATTTCTACTACATTTTGTGTAAGTTAATACTACATTTAGTTTTAAATTTTAGTTAATTTCTACTTTAAACCTACTTAAATTTACTAGTTTTTATTATGCTAACATATTAGCTAATATTACATTTCGAGAGGAGGAAGACATCATGATGGAAAAGAAGAAAGGCACTTTTAAGCTGTAAAAGTGCCAAAAAAGAGGAGCGCAGTTTATCGTCATGTCTCGGGACATTACAATTATTTTAGTGTTCACTATATTAAACCTGCATTTATTTACTAGTTTTATATTATGCTAACATTTTAGTTCCAATCTGTGTTTTATTTCTACTACATTTTGTGTAAATTAATACCATATTTAGTTTTAAACTTTAGTTAATTTCTACTTTAAACCTACTTATATTTACTAGTTTTTATTATGCATACATATTGGTTTAAATATTTTTTTTTTAATGCTCCTACAGTGGTTATGATTTTATATTTTATTTTTAATTAGAATATCTATTAAATTGTTGCGAGCAATTAGACATTTTTAAAAATAAGATTTATAAACTAACTACTGTTTACAACCTAAGCAAACAAAGGCATTGTTGACATCAAAACAATGACAATGTAGATAGGTTACAGGCTATAAAGATTTTAATTCTACTACATTTAGGTGTAAGTCAAACTACATTCAGTTTTAAAGTTTAAATTGTTAATGTCTACTTTCAAACTAGTTATATTTTCTAATTTTATATTATGCTAATGTTTTAGTTTGAATCTGTGTTTTTTATTTCTACTACATTTATGTGTAAGTTAATACAACATTTAGTTTCAAATTTTAGTTAACATATTAGCTAATATTACATTTTGAGAGGTGGCAGACATCATGATGGAAAAGAAGAAGGGCACTTTTAAGCTCAAAAAAAGCCAAAAAAGGGGAGCGCAGTTTAACGTCATGTCTCGGGACATTACAATTATGTTAGTGTTAACTATATTAAACCTGCATTTATTTACTAGTTTTATATTATGCTAACATTTTAGTTTCAATCTGTGTTTTATTTCTACTACATTTTGTGTAAGTTAATACTACATTTAGTTTTAAATTTTAGTTAATTTCTACTTTAAACCTACTTAAATTTACTAGTTTTTATTATGCTAACATATTAGCTAATATTACATTTCGAGAGGAGGAAGACATCATGATGGAAAAGTAGAAAGGCACTTTTAAGCTGTAAAAGTGCCAAAAAAGAGGAGCGCAGTTTAACGTCATGTCTCGGGACATTACAATTATTTTAGTGTTCACTATATTAAACCTGCATTTATTTACTAGTTTTATATTATGCTAACATTTTAGTTCCAATCTGTGTTTTATTTCTACTACATTTTGTGTAAATTAATACCATATTTAGTTTTAAACTTTAGTTAATTTCTACTTTAAACCTACTTATATTTACTAGTTTTTATTATGCATACATATTGGTTTAAATATTTTTTTTTTAATGCTCCTACAGTGGTTATGATTTTATATTTTATTTTTAATTAGAATATCTATTAAATTGTTGCGAGCAATTAGACATTTTTAAAAATAAGATTTATAAACTAACTACTGTTTACAACCTAAGCAAACAAAGGCATTGTTGACAGCAAAACAATGACAATGTAGATAGGTTACAGGCTATAAAGATTTTAATTCTACTACATTTAGGTGTAAGTCAAACTACATTCAGTTTTAAAGTTTAAATTGTTAATGTCTACTTTCAAACTAGTTATATTTTCTAATTTTATATTATGCTAATGTTTTAGTTTGAATCTGTGTTTTTTATTTCTACTACATTTATGTGTAAGTTAATACTACATTTAGTTTTAAATTTTAGTTAACATATTAGCTAATATTACATTTTGAGAGGTGGCAGACATCATGATGGAAAAGAAGAAGGGCACTTTTAAGCTCAAAAAAAGCCAAAAAAGGGGAGCGCAGTTTAACGTCATGTCTCGGGACATTACAATTATGTTAGTGTTCACTATATTAAACCTGCATTTATTTACTAGTTTTATATTATGCTAACATTTTAGTTTCAATCTGTGTTTTATTTCTACTACATTTTGTGTAAGTTAATACTACATTTAGTTTTAAATTTTAGTTAATTTCTACTTTAAACCTACTTAAATTTACTAGTTTTTATTATGCTAACATATTAGCTAATATTACATTTCGAGAGGAGGAAGACATCATGATGGAAAAGTAGAAAGGCACTTTTAAGCTGTAAAAGTGCCAAAAAAGAGGAGCGCAGTTTAACGTCATGTCTCGGGACATTACAATTATTTTAGTGTTCACTATATTAAACCTGCATTTATTTACTAGTTTTATATTATGCTAACATTTTAGTTCCAATCTGTGTTTTATTTCTACTACATTTTGTGTAAATTAATACCATATTTAGTTTTAAACTTTAGTTAATTTCTACTTTAAACCTACTTAAATTTACTAGTTTTTATTATGCTAACATATTAGCTAATATTACATTTCGAGAGGAGGAAGACATCATGATGGAAAAGAAGAAAGGCACTTTTAAGCCCCAAAAGTGCCAAAAAAGAGGAGCGCAGTTTAATGTCATGTCTCGGGACATTAAAATTATTTTAGTGTTCACTATATTAAACCTGCATTTATTTACTAGTTTTATATTATGCTAACATTTTAGTTCCAATCTGTGTTTTATTTCTACTACATTTTGTGTAAATTAATACCATATTTAGTTTTAAACTTTAGTTAATTTTTACTTTAAACCTACTTATATTTACTAGTTTTTATTATGCATACATATTGGTTTAAATATATTTTTTTTAATGCTCCTACAGTGGTTATGATTTTATATTTTATTTTTAATTAGAATATCTATTAAATTGTTGCGAGCAATTAGACTTTTTTAAAAATAAGATTTATAAACTAACTACTGTTTACAACCTAAGCAAACAAAGGCATTGTTGACAGCAAAACAATGACAATGTAGATAGGTTACAGGCTATAAAGATTTTAATTCTACTACATTTAGGTGTAAGTTAAACTACATTCAGTTTTAAAGTTTAAATTGTTAATGTCTACTTTCAAACTAGTTTATATTTTCTAATTTTATATTATGCTAATGTTTTAGTTTGAATCTGTGTTTTTTATTTCTACTACATTTATGTGTAAGTTAATACTACATTTAGTTTTAAATTTTAGTTAACATATTAGCTAATATTACATTTTGAGAGGTGGCAGACATCATGATGGAAAAGAAGAAGGGCACTTTTAAGCTCAAAAAAAGCCAAAAAAGGGGAGCGCAGTTTAACGTCATGTCTCGGGACATTACAATTATGTTAGTGTTCACTATATTAGACCTGCATTTATTTACTAGTTTTATATTATGCTAACATTTTAGTTTCAATCTGTGTTTTATTTCTACTACATTTTGTGTAAGTTAATACTACATTTAGTTTTAAATTTTAGTTAATTTCTACTTTAAACCTACTTAAATTTACTAGTTTTTATTATGCTAACATATTAGCTAATATTACATTTCGAGAGGAGGAAGACATCATGATGGAAAAGAAGAAAGGCACTTTTAAGCTGTAAAAGTGCCAAAAAAGAGGAGCGCAGTTTATCGTCATGTCTCAGGACATTACAATTATTTTAGTGTTCACTATATTAAACCTGCATTTATTTACTAGTTTTATATTATGCTAACATTTTAGTTCCAATCTGTGTTTTATTTCTACTACATTTTGTGTAAATTAATACCATATTTAGTTTTAAACTTTAGTTAATTTCTACTTTAAACCTACTTATATTTACTAGTTTTTATTATGCATACATATTGGTTTAAATATTTTTTTTTTAATGCTCCTACAGAGGTTATGATTTTATATTTTATTTTTAATTAGAATATCTATTAAATTGTTGCGAGCAATTAGACATTTTTAAAAATAAGATTTATAAACTAACTACTGTTTACAACCTAAGCAAACAAAGGCATTGTTGACAGCAAAACAATGACAATGTAGATAGGTTACAGGCTATAAAGATTTTAATTCTACTACATTTAGGTGTAAGTTAAACTACATTCAGTTTTAAAGTTTAAATTGTTAATGTCTACTTTCAAACTAGTTATATTTTCTAATTTTATATTATGCTAATGTTTTAGTTTGAATCAGTGTTTTTTATTTCTACTACATTTATGTGTAAGTTAATACTACATTTAGTTTTAAATTTTAGTTAACATATTAGCTAATATTACATTTCGAGAGGTGGCAGACATCATGATGGAAAAGAAGAAGGGCACTTTTAAGCTCAAAAAAAGCTAAAAAAGTGGAGCGCAGTTTAACGTCATGTCACGGGACATTACAATTATGTTAGTGTTCACTATATTAAACCTGCATTTATTTACTAGTTTTATATTATGCTAACATTTTAGTTTCAATCTGTGTTTTATTTCTACTACATTTTGTGTAAGTTAATACTACATTTAGTTTTAAATTTTAGTTAATTTCTACTTTAAACCTACTTAAATTTACTAGTTTTTATTATGCTAACATATTAGCTAATATTACATTTCGAGAGGAGGAAGACATCATGATGGAAAAGAAGAAAGGCACTTTTAAGCTGTAAAAGTGCCAAAAAAGAGGAGCGCAGTTTAACGTCATGTCTCGGGACATTACAATTATTTTAGTGTTCACTATATTAAACCCGCATTTATTTACTAGTTTTATACTATGCTAACATTTTAGTTCCAATCTGTGTTTTATTTCTACTACATTTTGTGTAAATTAATACCATATTTAGTTTTAAACTTTAGTTAATTTCTACTTTAAACCTACTTAAATTTACTAGTTTTTATTATGCTAACATATTAGCTAATATTACATTTCGAGAGGAGGAAGACATCATGATGGAAAAGAAGAAAGGCACTTTTAAGCCCCAAAAGTGCCAAAAAAGAGGAGCGCAGTTTAATGTCATGTCTCGGGACATTAAAATTATTTTAGTGTTCACTATATTAAACCTGCATTTATTTACTAGTTTTATATTATGCTAACATTTTAGTTCCAATCTGTGTTTTATTTCTACTACATTTTGTGTAAATTAATACCATATTTAGTTTTAAACTTTAGTTAATTTCTACTTTAAACCTACTTATATTTACTAGTTTTTATTATGCATACATATTGGTTTAAATATTTTTTTTTTAATGCTCCTACAGTGGTTATGATTTTATATTTTATTTTTAATTAGAATATCTATTAAATTGTTGCGAGCAATTGGACATTTTTAAAAATAAGATTTATAAACTAACTACTGTTTACAACCTAAGCAAACAAAGGCATTGTTGACATCAAAACAATGACAATGTAGATAGGTTACAGGCTATAAAGATTTTAATTCTACTACATTTAGGTGTAAGTCAAACTACATTCAGTTTTAAAGTTTAAATTGTTAATGTCTACTTTCAAACTAGTTATATTTTCTAATTTTATATTATGCTAATGTTTTAGTTTGAATCTGTGTTTTTTATTTCTACTACATTTATGTGTAAGTTAATACTACATTTAGTTTTAAATTTTAGTTAACATATTAGCTAATATTACATTTTGAGAGGTGGCAGACATCATGATGGAAAAGAAGAAGGGCACTTTTAAGCTCAAAAAAAGCCAAAAAAGGGGAGCGCAGTTTAACGTCATGTCTCGGGACATTACAATTATGTTAGTGTTCACTATATTAAACCTGCATTTATTTACTAGTTTTATATTATGCTAACATTTTAGTTTCAATCTGTGTTTTATTTCTACTACATTTTGTGTAAGTTAATACTACATTTAGTTTTAAATTTTAGTTAATTTCTACTTTAAACCTACTTAAATTTACTAGTTTTTATTATGCTAACATATTAGCTAATATTACATTTCGAGAGGAGGAAGACATCATGATGGAAAAGTAGAAAGGCACTTTTAAGCTGTAAAAGTGCCAAAAAAGAGGAGCGCAGTTTAACGTCATGTCTCGGGACATTACAATTATTTTAGTGTTCACTATATTAAACCTGCATTTATTTACTAGTTTTATATTATGCTAACATTTTAGTTCCAATCTGTGTTTTATTTCTACTACATTTTGTGTAAATTAATACCATATTTAGTTTTAAACTTTAGTTAATTTCTACTTTAAACCTACTTAAATTTACTAGTTTTTATTATGCTAACATATTAGCTAATATTACATTTCGAGAGGAGGAAGACATCATGATGGAAAAGAAGAAAGGCACTTTTAAGCCCCAAAAGTGCCAAAAAAGAGGAGCGCAGTTTAATGTCATGTCTCGGGACATTAAAATTATTTTAGTGTTCACTATATTAAACCTGCATTTATTTACTAGTTTTATATTATGCTAACATTTTAGTTCCAATCTGTGTTTTATTTCTACTACATTTTGTGTAAATTAATACCATATTTAGTTTTAAACTTTAGTTAATTTCTACTTTAAACCTACTTATATTTACTAGTTTTTATTATGCATACATATTGGTTTAAATATTTTTTTTTTAATGCTCCTACAGTGGTTATGATTTTATATTTTATTTTTAATTAGAATATCTATTAAATTGTTGCGAGCAATTAGACATTTTTAAAAATAAGATTTATAAACTAACTACTGTTTACAACCTAAGCAAACAAAGGCATTGTTGACAGCAAAACAATGACAATGTAGATAGGTTACAGGCTATAAAGATTTTAATTCTACTACATTTAGGTGTAAGTCAAACTACATTCAGTTTTAAAGTTTAAATTGTTAATGTCTACTTTCAAACTAGTTATATTTTCTAATTTTATATTATGCTAATGTTTTAGTTTGAATCTGTGTTTTTTATTTCTACTACATTTATGTGTAAGTTAATACTACATTTAGTTTTAAATTTTAGTTAACATATTAGCTAATATTACATTTTGAGAGGTGGCAGACATCATGATGGAAAAGAAGAAGGGCACTTTTAAGCTCAAAAAAAGCCAAAAAAGGGGAGCGCAGTTTAACGTCATGTCTCGGGACATTACAATTATGTTAGTGTTCACTATATTAAACCTGCATTTATTTACTAGTTTTATATTATGCTAACATTTTAGTTTCAATCTGTGTTTTATTTCTACTACATTTTGTGTAAGTTAATACTACATTTAGTTTTAAATTTTAGTTAATTTCTACTTTAAACCTACTTAAATTTACTAGTTTTTATTATGCTAACATATTAGCTAATATTACATTTCGAGAGGAGGAAGACATCATGATGGAAAAGTAGAAAGGCACTTTTAAGCTGTAAAAGTGCCAAAAAAGAGGAGCGCAGTTTAACGTCATGTCTCGGGACATTACAATTATTTTAGTGTTCACTATATTAAACCTGCATTTATTTACTAGTTTTATATTATGCTAACATTTTAGTTCCAATCTGTGTTTTATTTCTACTACATTTTGTGTAAATTAATACCATATTTAGTTTTAAACTTTAGTTAATTTCTACTTTAAACCTACTTAAATTTACTAGTTTTTATTATGCTAACATATTAGCTAATATTACATTTCGAGAGGAGGAAGACATCATGATGGAAAAGAAGAAAGGCACTTTTAAGCCCCAAAAGTGCCAAAAAAGAGGAGCGCAGTTTAATGTCATGTCTCGGGACATTAAAATTATTTTAGTGTTCACTATATTAAACCTGCATTTATTTACTAGTTTTATATTATGCTAACATTTTAGTTCCAATCTGTGTTTTATTTCTACTACATTTTGTGTAAATTAATACCATATTTAGTTTTAAACTTTAGTTAATTTCTACTTTAAACCTACTTATATTTACTAGTTTTTATTATGCATACATATTGGTTTAAATATTTTTTTTTTAATGCTCCTACAGTGGTTATGATTTTATATTTTATTTTTAATTAGAATATCTATTAAATTGTTGCGAGCAATTGGACATTTTTAAAAATAAGATTTATAAACTAACTACTGTTTACAACCTAAGCAAACAAAGGCATTGTTGACATCAAAACAATGACAATGTAGATAGGTTACAGGCTATAAAGATTTTAATTCTACTACATTTAGGTGTAAGTCAAACTACATTCAGTTTTAAAGTTTAAATTGTTAATGTCTACTTTCAAACTAGTTATATTTTCTAATTTTATATTATGCTAATGTTTTAGTTTGAATCTGTGTTTTTTATTTCTACTACATTTATGTGTAAGTTAATACTACATTTAGTTTTAAATTTTAGTTAACATATTAGCTAATATTACATTTTGAGAGGTGGCAGACATCATGATGGAAAAGAAGAAGGGCACTTTTAAGCTCAAAAAAAGCCAAAAAAGGGGAGCGCAGTTTAACGTCATGTCTCGGGACATTACAATTATGTTAGTGTTCACTATATTAAACCTGCATTTATTTACTAGTTTTATATTATGCTAACATTTTAGTTTCAATCTGTGTTTTATTTCTACTACATTTTGTGTAAGTTAATACTACATTTAGTTTTAAATTTTAGTTAATTTCTACTTTAAACCTACTTAAATTTACTAGTTTTTATTATGCTAACATATTAGCTAATATTACATTTCGAGAGGAGGAAGACATCATGATGGAAAAGTAGAAAGGCACTTTTAAGCTGTAAAAGTGCCAAAAAAGAGGAGCGCAGTTTAACGTCATGTCTCGGGACATTACAATTATTTTAGTGTTCACTATATTAAACCTGCATTTATTTACTAGTTTTATATTATGCTAACATTTTAGTTCCAATCTGTGTTTTATTTCTACTACATTTTGTGTAAATTAATACCATATTTAGTTTTAAACTTTAGTTAATTTCTACTTTAAACCTACTTAAATTTACTAGTTTTTATTATGCTAACATATTAGCTAATATTACATTTCGAGAGGAGGAAGACATCATGATGGAAAAGAAGAAAGGCACTTTTAAGCCCCAAAAGTGCCAAAAAAGAGGAGCGCAGTTTAATGTCATGTCTCGGGACATTAAAATTATTTTAGTGTTCACTATATTAAACCTGCATTTATTTACTAGTTTTATATTATGCTAACATTTTAGTTCCAATCTGTGTTTTATTTCTACTACATTTTGTGTAAATTAATACCATATTTAGTTTTAAACTTTAGTTAATTTTTACTTTAAACCTACTTATATTTACTAGTTTTTATTATGCATACATATTGGTTTAAATATATTTTTTTTAATGCTCCTACAGTGGTTATGATTTTATATTTTATTTTTAATTAGAATATCTATTAAATTGTTGCGAGCAATTAGACTTTTTTAAAAATAAGATTTATAAACTAACTACTGTTTACAACCTAAGCAAACAAAGGCATTGTTGACAGCAAAACAATGACAATGTAGATAGGTTACAGGCTATAAAGATTTTAATTCTACTACATTTAGGTGTAAGTTAAACTACATTCAGTTTTAAAGTTTAAATTGTTAATGTCTACTTTCAAACTAGTTTATATTTTCTAATTTTATATTATGCTAATGTTTTAGTTTGAATCTGTGTTTTTTATTTCTACTACATTTATGTGTAAGTTAATACTACATTTAGTTTTAAATTTTAGTTAACATATTAGCTAATATTACATTTTGAGAGGTGGCAGACATCATGATGGAAAAGAAGAAGGGCACTTTTAAGCTCAAAAAAAGCCAAAAAAGGGGAGCGCAGTTTAACGTCATGTCTCGGGACATTACAATTATGTTAGTGTTCACTATATTAGACCTGCATTTATTTACTAGTTTTATATTATGCTAACATTTTAGTTTCAATCTGTGTTTTATTTCTACTACATTTTGTGTAAGTTAATACTACATTTAGTTTTAAATTTTAGTTAATTTCTACTTTAAACCTACTTAAATTTACTAGTTTTTATTATGCTAACATATTAGCTAATATTACATTTCGAGAGGAGGAAGACATCATGATGGAAAAGAAGAAAGGCACTTTTAAGCTGTAAAAGTGCCAAAAAAGAGGAGCGCAGTTTATCGTCATGTCTCGGGTTATTACAATTATTTTAGTGTTCACTATATTAAACCTGCATTTATTTACTAGTTTTATATTATGCTAACATTTTAGTTCCAATCTGTGTTTTATTTCTACTACATTTTGTGTAAATTAATACCATATTTAGTTTTAAACTTTAGTTAATTTCTACTTTAAACCTACTTATATTTACTAGTTTTTATTATGCATACATATTGGTTTAAATATTTATTTTTAATGCTCCTACAGTGGTTATGATTTTATATTTTATTTTTAATTAGAATATCTATTAAATTGTTGCGAGCAATTAGACATTTTTAAAAATAAGATTTATAAACTAACTACTGTTTACAACCTAAGCAAACAAAGGCATTGTTGACAGCAAAACAATGACAATGTAGATAGGTTACAGGCTATAAAGATTTTAATTCTACTACATTTAGGTGTAAGTTAAACTACATTCAGTTTTAAAGTTTAAATTGTTAATGTCTACTTTCAAACTAGTTATATTTTCTAATTTTATATTATGCTAATGTTTTAGTTTGAATCTGTGTTTTTTATTTCTACTACATTTATGTGTAAGTTAATACTACATTTAGTTTTAAATTTTAGTTAACATATTAGCTAATATTACATTTCGAGAGGTGGCAGACATCATGATGGAAAAGAAGAAGGGCACTTTTAAGCTCAAAAAAAGCTAAAAAAGTGGAGCGCAGTTTAACGTCATGTCACGGGACATTACAATTATGTTAGTGTTCACTATATTAAACCTGCATTTATTTACTAGTTTTATATTATGCTAACATTTTAGTTTCAATCTGTGTTTTATTTCTACTACATTTTGTGTAAGTTAATACTACATTTAGTTTTAAATTTTAGTTAATTTCTACTTTAAACCTACTTAAATTTACTAGTTTTTATTATGCTAACATATTAGCTAATATTACATTTCGAGAGGAGGAAGACATCATGATGGAAAAGTAGAAAGGCACTTTTAAGCTGTAAAAGTGCTAAAAAAGAGGAGCGCAGTTTAACGTCATGTCTCGGGACATTACAATTATTTTAGTGTTCACTATATTAAACCTGCATTTATTTACTAGTTTTATATTATGCTAACATTTTAGTTCCAATCTGTGTTTTATTTCTACTACATTTTGTGTAAATTAATACCATATTTAGTTTTAAACTTTAGTTAATTTCTACTTTAAACCTACTTAAATTTACTAGTTTTTATTATGCTAACATATTAGCTAATATTACATTTCGAGAGGAGGAAGACATCATGATGGAAAAGAAGAAAGGCACTTTTAAGCCCCAAAAGTGCCAAAAAAGAGGAGCGCAGTTTAATGTCATGTCTCGGGACATTAAAATTATTTTAGTGTTCACTATATTAAACCTGCATTTATTTACTAGTTTTATATTATGCTAACATTTTAGTTCCAATCTGTGTTTTATTTCTACTACATTTTGTGTAAATTAATACCATATTTAGTTTTAAACTTTAGTTAATTTCTACTTTAAACCTACTTATATTTACTAGTTTTTATTATGCATACATATTGGTTTAAATATTTTTTTTTTAATGCTCCTACAGTGGTTATGATTTTATATTTTATTTTTAATTAGAATATCTATTAAATTGTTGCGAGCAATTAGACATTTTTAAAAATAAGATTTATAAACTAACTACTGTTTACAACCTAAGCAAACAAAGGCATTGTTGACAGCAAAACAATGACAATGTAGATAGGTTACAGGCTATAAAGATTTTAATTCTACTACATTTAGGTGTAAGTTAAACTACATTCAGTTTTAAAGTTTAAATTGTTAATGTCTACTTTCAAACTAGTTATATTTTCTAATTTTATATTATGCTAATGTTTTAGTTTGAATCTGTGTTTTTTATTTCTACTACATTTATGTGTAAGTTAATACTACATTTAGTTTTAAATTTTAGTTAACATATTAGCTAATATTACATTTTGAGAGGTGGCAGACATCATGATGGAAAAGAAGAAGGGCACTTTTAAGCTCAAAAAAAGCCAAAAAAGGGGAGCGCAGTTTAACGTCATGTCTCGGGACATTACAATTATGTTAGTGTTCACTATATTAAACCTGCATTTATTTACTAGTTTTATATTATGCTAACATTTTAGTTTCAATCTGTGTTTTATTTCTACTACATTTTGTGTAAGTTAATACTACATTTAGTTTTAAATTTTAGTTAATTTCTACTTTAAACCTACTTAAATTTACTAGTTTTTATTATGCTAACATATTAGCTAATATTACATTTCGAGAGGAGGAAGACATCATGATGGAAAAGTAGAAAGGCACTTTTAAGCTGTAAAAGTGCCAAAAAAGAGGAGCGCAGTTTAACGTCATGTCTCGGGACATTACAATTATTTTAGTGTTCACTATATTAAACCTGCATTTATTTACTAGTTTTATATTATGCTAACATTTTAGTTCCAATCTGTGTTTTATTTCTACTACATTTTGTGTAAATTAATACCATATTTAGTTTTAAACTTTAGTTAATTTCTACTTTAAACCTACTTAAATTTACTAGTTTTTATTATGCTAACATATTAGCTAATATTACATTTCGAGAGGAGGAAGACATCATGATGGAAAAGAAGAAAGGCACTTTTCAGCCCCAAAAGTGCCAAAAAAGAGGAGCGCAGTTTAATGTCATGTCTCGGGACATTAAAATTATTTTAGTGTTCACTATATTAAACCTGCATTTATTTACTAGTTTTATATTATGCTAACATTTTAGTTCCAATCTGTGTTTTATTTCTACTACATTTTGTGTAAATTAATACCATATTTAGTTTTAAACTTTAGTTAATTTTTACTTTAAACCTACTTATATTTACTAGTTTTTATTATGCATACATATTGGTTTAAATATATTTTTTTTAATGCTCCTACAGTGGTTATGATTTTATATTTTATTTTTAATTAGAATATCTATTAAATTGTTGCGAGCAATTAGACTTTTTTAAAAATAAGATTTATAAACTAACTACTGTTTACAACCTAAGCAAACAAAGGCATTGTTGACAGCAAAACAATGACAATGTAGATAGGTTACAGGCTATAAAGATTTTAATTCTACTACATTTAGGTGTAAGTTAAACTACATTCAGTTTTAAAGTTTAAATTGTTAATGTCTACTTTCAAACTAGTTTATATTTTCTAATTTTATATTATGCTAATGTTTTAGTTTGAATCTGTGTTTTTTATTTCTACTACATTTATGTGTAAGTTAATACTACATTTAGTTTTAAATTTTAGTTAACATATTAGCTAATATTACATTTTGAGAGGTGGCAGACATCATGATGGAAAAGAAGAAGGGCACTTTTAAGCTCAAAAAAAGCCAAAAAAGGGGAGCGCAGTTTAACGTCATGTCTCGGGACATTACAATTATGTTAGTGTTCACTATATTAGACCTGCATTTATTTACTAGTTTTATATTATGCTAACATTTTAGTTTCAATCTGTGTTTTATTTCTACTACATTTTGTGTAAGTTAATACTACATTTAGTTTTAAATTTTAGTTAATTTCTACTTTAAACCTACTTAAATTTACTAGTTTTTATTATGCTAACATATTAGCTAATATTACATTTCGAGAGGAGGAAGACATCATGATGGAAAAGAAGAAAGGCACTTTTAAGCTGTAAAAGTGCCAAAAAAGAGGAGCGCAGTTTATCGTCATGTCTCGGGTTATTACAATTATTTTAGTGTTCACTATATTAAACCTGCATTTATTTACTAGTTTTATATTATGCTAACATTTTAGTTCCAATCTGTGTTTTATTTCTACTACATTTTGTGTAAATTAATACCATATTTAGTTTTAAACTTTAGTTAATTTCTACTTTAAACCTACTTATATTTACTAGTTTTTATTATGCATACATATTGGTTTAAATATTTATTTTTAATGCTCCTACAGTGGTTATGATTTTATATTTTATTTTTAATTAGAATATCTATTAAATTGTTGCGAGCAATTAGACATTTTTAAAAATAAGATTTATAAACTAACTACTGTTTACAACCTAAGCAAACAAAGGCATTGTTGACAGCAAAACAATGACAATGTAGATAGGTTACAGGCTATAAAGATTTTAATTCTACTACATTTAGGTGTAAGTTAAACTACATTCAGTTTTAAAGTTTAAATTGTTAATGTCTACTTTCAAACTAGTTATATTTTCTAATTTTATATTATGCTAATGTTTTAGTTTGAATCTGTGTTTTTTATTTCTACTACATTTATGTGTAAGTTAATACTACATTTAGTTTTAAATTTTAGTTAACATATTAGCTAATATTACATTTCGAGAGGTGGCAGACATCATGATGGAAAAGAAGAAGGGCACTTTTAAGCTCAAAAAAAGCTAAAAAAGTGGAGCGCAGTTTAACGTCATGTCACGGGACATTACAATTATGTTAGTGTTCACTATATTAAACCTGCATTTATTTACTAGTTTTATATTATGCTAACATTTTAGTTTCAATCTGTGTTTTATTTCTACTACATTTTGTGTAAGTTAAAACTACATTTAGTTTTAAATTTTAGTTAATTTCTACTTTAAACCTACTTAAATTTACTAGTTTTTATTATGCTAACATATTAGCTAATATTACATTTCGAGAGGAGGAAGACATCATGATGGAAAAGTAGAAAGGCACTTTTAAGCTGTAAAAGTGCTAAAAAAGAGGAGCGCAGTTTAACGTCATGTCTCGGGACATTACAATTATTTTAGTGTTCACTATATTAAACCTGCATTTATTTACTAGTTTTATATTATGCTAACATTTTAGTTCCAATCTGTGTTTTATTTCTACTACATTTTGTGTAAATTAATACCATATTTAGTTTTAAACTTTAGTTAATTTCTACTTTAAACCTACTTAAATTTACTAGTTTTTATTATGCTAACATATTAGCTAATATTACATTTCGAGAGGAGGAAGACATCATGATGGAAAAGAAGAAAGGCACTTTTAAGCCCCAAAAGTGCCAAAAAAGAGGAGCGCAGTTTAATGTCATGTCTCGGGACATTAAAATTATTTTAGTGTTCACTATATTAAACCTGCATTTATTTACTAGTTTTATATTATGCTAACATTTTAGTTCCAATCTGTGTTTTATTTCTACTACATTTTGTGTAAATTAATACCATATTTAGTTTTAAACTTTAGTTAATTTCTACTTTAAACCTACTTATATTTACTAGTTTTTAATATGCATACATATTGGTTTAAATATTTATTTTTAATGCTCCTACAGTGGTTATGATTTTATATTTTATTTTTAATTAGAATATCTATTAAATTGTTGCGAGCAATTAGACATTTTTAAAAATAAGATTTATAAACTAACTACTGTTTACAACCTAAGCAAACAAAGGCATTGTTGACAGCAAAACAATGACAATGTAGATAGGTTACAGGCTATAAAGATTTTAATTCTACTACATTTAGGTGTAAGTTAAACTACATTCAGTTTTAAAGTTTAAATTGTTAATGTCTACTTTCAAACTAGTTATATTTTCTAATTTTATATTATGCTAATGTTTTAGTTTGAATCTGTGTTTTTTATTTCTACTACATTTATGTGTAAGTTAATACTACATTTAGTTTTAAATTTTAGTTAACATATTAGCTAATATTACATTTCGAGAGGTGGCAGACATCATGATGGAAAAGAAGAAGGGCACTTTTAAGCTCAAAAAAAGCTAAAAAAGTGGAGCGCAGTTTAACGTCATGTCACGGGACATTACAATTATATTAGTGTTCACTATATTAAACCTGCATTTATTTACTAGTTTTATATTATGCTAACATTTTAGTTTCAATCTGTGTTTTATTTCTACTACATTTTGTGTAAGTTAATACTACATTTAGTTTTAAATTTTAGTTAATTTCTACTTTAAACCTACTTAAATTTACTAGTTTTTATTATGCTAACATATTAGCTAATATTACATTTCGAGAGGAGGAAGACATCATGATAAAAAAGTAGAAAGGCACTTTTAAGCTGTAAAAGTGCTAAAAAAGAGGAGCGCAGTTTAACGTCATGTCTCGGGACATTACAATTATTTTAGTGTTCACTATATTAAACCTGCATTTATTTACTAGTTTTATATTATGCTAACATTTTAGTTCCAATCTGTGTTTTATTTCTACTACATTTTGTGTAAATTAATACCATATTTAGTTTTAAACTTTAGTTAATTTCTACTTTAAACCTACTTAAATTTACTAGTTTTTATTATGCTAACATATTAGCTAATATTACATTTCGAGAGGAGGAAGACATCATGATGGAAAAGAAGAAAGGCACTTTTAAGCCCCAAAAGTGCCAAAAAAGAGGAGCGCAGTTTAATGTCATGTCTCGGGACATTAAAATTATTTTAGTGTTCACTATATTAAACCTGCATTTATTTACTAGTTTTATATTATGCTAACATTTTAGTTCCAATCTGTGTTTTATTTCTACTACATTTTGTGTAAATTAATACCATATTTAGTTTTAAACTTTAGTTAATTTTTACTTTAAACCTACTTATATTTACTAGTTTTTATTATGCATACATATTGGTTTAAATATATTTTTTTTAATGCTCCTACAGTGGTTATGATTTTATATTTTATTTTTAATTAGAATATCTATTAAATTGTTGCGAGCAATTAGACTTTTTTAAAAATAAGATTTATAAACTAACTACTGTTTACAACCTAAGCAAACAAAGGCATTGTTGACAGCAAAACAATGACAATGTAGATAGGTTACAGGCTATAAAGATTTTAATTCTACTACATTTAGGTGTAAGTTAAACTACATTCAGTTTTAAAGTTTAAATTGTTAATGTCTACTTTCAAACTAGTTTATATTTTCTAATTTTATATTATGCTAATGTTTTAGTTTGAATCTGTGTTTTTTATTTCTACTACATTTATGTGTAAGTTAATACTACATTTAGTTTTAAATTTTAGTTAACATATTAGCTAATATTACATTTTGAGAGGTGGCAAACATCATGATGGAAAAGAAGAAGGGCACTTTTAAGCTCAAAAAAAGCCAAAAAAGGGGAGCGCAGTTTAACGTCATGTCTCGGGACATTACAATTATGTTAGTGTTCACTATATTAGACCTGCATTTATTTACTAGTTTTATATTATGCTAACATTTTAGTTTCAATCTGTGTTTTATTTCTACTACATTTTGTGTAAGTTAATACTACATTTAGTTTTAAATTTTAGTTAATTTCTACTTTAAACCTACTTAAATTTACTAGTTTTTATTATGCTAACATATTAGCTAATATTACATTTCGAGAGGAGGAAGACATCATGATGGAAAAGAAGAAAGGCACTTTTAAGCTGTAAAAGTGCCAAAAAAGAGGAGCGCAGTTTATCGTCATGTCTCGGGACATTACAATTATTTTAGTGTTCACTATATTAAACCTGCATTTATTTACTAGTTTTATATTATGCTAACATTTTAGTTCCAATCTGTGTTTTATTTCTACTACATTTTGTGTAAATTAATACCATATTTAGTTTTAAACTTTAGTTAATTTCTACTTTAAACCTACTTATATTTACTAGTTTTTATTATGCATACATATTGGTTTAAATATTTTTTTTTTAATGCTCCTACAGTGGTTATGATTTTACATTTTATTTTTAATTAGAATATCTATTAAATTGTTGCGAGCAATTAGACATTTTTAAAAATAAGATTTATAAACTAACTACTGTTTACAACCTAAGCAAACAAAGGCATTGTTGACAGCAAAACAATGACAATGTAGATAGGTTACAGGCTATAAAGATTTTAATTCTACTACATTTAGGTGTAAGTTAAACTACATTCAGTTTTAAAGTTTAAATTGTTAATGTCTACTTTCAAACTAGTTATATTTTCTAATTTTATATTATGCTAATGTTTTAGTTTGAATCTGTGTTTTTTATTTCTACTACATTTATGTGTAAGTTAATACTACATTTAGTTTTAAATTTTAGTTAACATATTAGCTAATATTACATTTTGAGAGGTGGCAGACATCATGATGGAAAAGAAGAAGGGCACTTTTAAGCTCAAAAAAAGCTAAAAAAGTGGAGCGCAGTTTAACGTCATGTCACGGGACATTACAATTATGTTAGTGTTCACTATATTAAACCTGCATTTATTTACTAGTTTTATATTATGCTAACATTTTAGTTTCAATCTGTGTTTTATTTCTACTACATTTTGTGTAAGTTAATACTACATTTAGTTTTAAATTTTAGTTAATTTCTACTTTAAACCTACTTAAATTTACTAGTTTTTATTATGCTAACATATTAGCTAATATTACATTTCGAGAGGAGGAAGACATCATGATGGAAAAGAAGAAAGGCACTTTTAAGCTGTAAAAGTGCCAAAAAAGAGGAGCGCAGTTTAACGTCATGTCTCGGGACATTACAATTATTTTAGTGTTCACTATATTAAACCCGCATTTATTTACTAGTTTTATACTATGCTAACATTTTAGTTCCAATCTGTGTTTTATTTCTACTACATTTTGTGTAAATTAATACCATATTTAGTTTTAAACTTTAGTTAATTTCTACTTTAAACCTACTTATATTTACTAGTTTTTATTATGCATACATATTGGTTTAAATATATTTTTTTTAATGCTCCTACAGTGGTTATGATTTTATATTTTATTTTTAATTAGAATATCTATTAAATTGTTGCGAGCAATTAGACTTTTTTAAAAATAAGATTTATAAACTAACTACTGTTTACAACCTAAGCAAACAAAGGCATTGTTGACAGCAAAACAATGACAATGTAGATAGGTTACAGGCTATAAAGATTTTAATTCTACTACATTTAGGTGTAAGTTAAACTACATTCAGTTTTAAAGTTTAAATTGTTAATGTCTACTTTCAAACTAGTTTATATTTTCTAATTTTATATTATGCTAATGTTTTAGTTTGAATCTTTGTTTTTTATTTCTACTACATTTATGTGTAAGTTAATACTACATTTAGTTTTAAATTTTAGTTAACATATTAGCTAATATTACATTTTGAGAGGTGGCAGACATCATGATGGAAAAGAAGAAGGGCACTTTTAAGCTCAAAAAAAGCCAAAAAAGGAGAGCGCAGTTTAACGTCATGTCTCTTGACATTACAATTATGTTAGTGTTCACTATATTAAACCTGCATTTATTTACTAGTTTTATATTATGCTAACATTTTAGTTTCAATCTGTGTTTTATTTCTACTACATTTTGTGTAAATTAATACCATATTTAGTTTTAAACTTTAGTTAATTTCTACTTTAAACCTACTTAAATTTACTAGTTTTTATTATGCTAACATATTAGCTAATATTACATTTCGAGAGGAGGAAGACATCATGATGGAAAAGAAGAAAGGCACTTTTAAGCCCCAAAAGTGCCAAAAAAGAGGAGCGCAGTTTAATGTCATGTCTCGGGACATTAAAATTATTTTAGTGTTCACTATATTAAACCTGCATTTATTTACTAGTTTTATATTATGCTAACATTTTAGTTCCAATCTGTGTTTTATTTCTACTACATTTTGTGTAAATTAATACCATATTTAGTTTTAAACTTTAGTTAATTTTTACTTTAAACCTACTTATATTTACTAGTTTTTATTATGCATACATATTGGTTTAAATATATTTTTTTTAATGCTCCTACAGTGGTTATGATTTTATATTTTATTTTTAATTAGAATATCTATTAAATTGTTGCGAGCAATTAGACTTTTTTAAAAATAAGATTTATAAACTAACTACTGTTTACAACCTAAGCAAACAAAGGCATTGTTGACAGCAAAACAATGACAATGTAGATAGGTTACAGGCTATAAAGATTTTAATTCTACTACATTTAGGTGTAAGTTAAACTACATTCAGTTTTAAAGTTTAAATTGTTAATGTCTACTTTCAAACTAGTTTATATTTTCTAATTTTATATTATGCTAATGTTTTAGTTTGAGTCTGTGTTTTTTATTTCTACTACATTTATGTGTAAGTTAATACTACATTTAGTTTTAAATTTTAGTTAACATATTAGCTAATATTACATTTTGAGAGGTGGCAGACATCATGATGGAAAAGAAGAAGGGCACTTTTAAGCTCAAAAAAAGCCAAAAAAGGGGAGCGCAGTTTAACGTCATGTCTCGGGACATTACAATTATGTTAGTGTTCACTATATTAAACCTGCATTTATTTACTAGTTTTATATTATGCTAACATTTTAGTTTCAATCTGTGTTTTATTTCTACTACATTTTGTGTAAGTTAATACTACATTTAGTTTTAAATTTTAGTTAATTTCTACTTTAAACCTACTTAAATTTACTAGTTTTTATTATGCTAACATATTAGCTAATATTACATTTCGAGAGGAGGAAGACATCATGATGGAAAAGAAGAAAGGCACTTTTAAGCTCCAAAAGTGCCAAAAAAGAGGAGCGCAGTTTAATGTCATGTCTCGGGACATTAAAATTATTTTAGTGTTCACTATATTAAACCTGCATTTATTTACTAGTTTTATATTATGCTAACATTTTAGTTCCAATCTGTGTTTTATTTCTACTACATTTTGTGTAAATTATTACCATATTTAGTTTTAAACTTTAGTTAATTTCTACTTTAAACCTACTTATATTTACTAGTTTTTATTATGCTAACATAGTTTAAATCTTTTCTTTAAAAATCTCCTACAGTGGTTTTGATTTTATATTTTATTTTTAATTAGAATATCTATTAAATTGTTGCGAGCAATTAGACTTTTTTAAAAATAAGATTTATAAACTAACTACTGTTTACAACCTAAGCAAACAAAGGCATTGTTGACAGCAAAACAATGACAATGTAGATAGGTTACAGGCTATAAAGATTTTAATTCTACTACATTTAGGTGTAAGTTAAACTACATTCAGTTTTAAAGTTTAAATTGTTAATGTCTACTTTCAAACTAGTTTATATTTTCTAATTTTATATTATGCTAATGTTTTAGTTTGAATCTGTGTTTTTTATTTCTACTACATTTATGTGTAAGTTAATACTACATTTAGTTTTAAATTTTAGTTAACATATTAGCTAATATTACATTTTGAGAGGTGGCAGACATCATGATGGAAAAGAAGAAGGGCACTTTTAAGCTAAAAAAAAAGCCAAAAAAGTGGAGCGCAGTTTAACGTCATGTCTCGGGACATTACAATTATGTTAGTGTTCACTATATTAAACCTGCATTTATTTACTAGTTTTATATTATGCTAACATTTTAGTTTCAATCTGTGTTTTATTTCTACTACATTTTGTGTAAGTTAATACTAAATTTAGTTTTAAATTTTAGTTAATTTCTACTTTAAACCTACTTAAATTTACTAGTTTTTATTATGCTAACATATTAGTTTAAATCTTTTTTTTAAAATTCTCCTACAGTGGTTATGATTTTATATTTTATTTTAATTAGAATATCTATTAAATTGGTGCAAGCAATTAGACATTTTTAAAAATAAGATTTATAAACTAACTACTGTTTACAACCTAAGCAAAAAAAGACATTGTTGACAGCAAAACAATGACAATGTAGATAGGTTACAGGCTATAAAGATTTTAATTCTACTACATTTAGGTGTAAGTTAAACTACATTTAGTTTTAAAGTTAAAATTGTTAATGTCTACTTTCAACTTATATTTACTTGTTTTATATTATGCTAACATTTTAGTTTGAATCTGTGTTTTATTTCTAGTTCATTTATGTGTAAGATTCAGTTTTAAATTTTAGTATATTTCTAGTTTAAACCTACTTATATTCACTAGTTTTTATTTTGCAAACATATTAGTTTAAATTTTTTTTTTTATTCTACTTCAGTGGTTATGATTTTTTTTTGTAATTAGACTATCTTTTAAATTAGTGCTAGCAATTAATAATTAATTAATATTATTGAATAATTAATATGCAACTTAATTTTCCACTCCACCAGACATCTTGAGCAATCACAACACAAGTCCTCGAGCTAAAAAAAAAAGAACACAAACTGTTATAATATATTTTTTATTAAAGTATAAAACTTATGAAAACATATAACACAAGGAATATATTTTAAAATGATATAAACAAGCTAAAGAAATAATAATGTAAAACATTTTAATTAATGACATTTTTAGATTTACATAATTTAATATTTATCACAGTTTAATATAATTAATTTATATAACTGTAATTAAACTATTAATGTTTATATTAATTTATATCATAACTTTGTGTTTGATAGCTAAAATAGTACAGTTAGCTTATAATATAATATTTAATTGTTCAAAATAAACTTTTTATAATACTGTGACTTTTTTTTACATTTGATATTATGATTATATATTAGATACTAAGCCTGGCAAAACTGCTCTTACTATTAGGTGAAGGGGTGAAGGTGAATACCTAGTGCTACAAAACCAGGAGCTTCAGGCAGATGGAGCTCATTGGCCTAGTAAGGCAATTCATCAAGGAGAGTGGTACACTGAGTTCAAACCTCCACTGCTTTGGTGTACTTAGGCTTCAGGAGACAATGTTGAGGAAAAATCAGGAGTAAAGCCCCTTAGGCAATGGGAGTATCAACTAAGACATTCCCTCCAGCAGCTTCTGCAACTAAGCATGTGCCAAATTTAATGAGAAGCGTTAGTTTGGATTACATAAGCAAGCTTTAGAGAGGGAACATGAGCCCTTTAACTAAGGTCCAGGAATGCAACACGGAGAGGAAACTCTGGTGCTGCCCCAAAGTGGCTAAAACAACAGTTATTGGTTATAAGTCTAACTTGATTGGCATAATGTATGGATTCCACAGGTTGTTTCTGACAGTTGAGAAGTCTTCGCGCCTGTGTTATGAGCACTCTTCTTTATAGCAGTGAGAGCTGGTCAACATGCATGTACCAAAGCAAAGATTGAATAGTTTCCACTTCCACTGCCTAGGATACATAATTATGTCTTCAACCAGGAAGTTTTGAAATTGGCCAATATGCACAGCATCTATGTCACCCACACTCTAGATGGCAGAATCCTAAAAGCGTGCTGAGATTGTGGAGGCAGTCAGACCAAAGGGCTGCCCAAGGCTAACCTAGAGAAATGTCTACAAGTGAGACATGAGAACCACAGGCATGAGTGAAAGTATGTTGAAGAAAATATTCCAAGACCAGAGTGCAAGGAGACTGACTGTGCATCTGTCAGAAAATTGCTAAATGTTTATGTGTAGCTGTATGTTATAAATTATTTCCATGCTATATGTTAAATAAAATGTATAATGATGTGTTTTTTTTTTTTACTACATTTAGGTGTAAGTTAATACTACATTTAGTTTTAAAGTTTAAATAGTTAAACAGTTTGTACTATTTTTATAATTAGCAATTAATTATTTAAGATTTTAGGTCATTCTTGGAATTCACTCAGAACTAAAGGATACTGAACATCTGTCATAGATAGTAAATGTGATTTATCAGTGCGCTTTTCACACAGACAAAACTTGTCATATCTCAGAATACAAGTTGTTCATTCTTGTTTATGTTAAACTTTTTGAAAACATTTTAGATTATAATTTGGTTCATAACATACCAATAATAGAGTTGAAAAAAAAACTAATAAGAGGATGAAGGTAAGCAGATAAGAAGGAAGATAGATGAGAAAGTTACAAACAAGACAGCAGTTATTTGAATATATATAGATCAGTGATTGATAGGAATTTGTGTACAGCTTGGTTTAATACTATATTAAATTTTTATTAACAATTTTTTTGACCAAAGTTAATCATTAAAAAAGGGAATTTAAATCTACTACTATTTCAGGACATATATTTTGATTTTATGGGGTTTTGGCACATCAGCACAATTCGCCTACTGGTTCAGGACAATATGTTAAACTTATTTTTAAAGTGTTTAAACTTACTGGTTTTTGTTTGGATCAGATTATGTGTGTAAGCCTAAGTAAGATTTTTTTACCAACCGAGCTGCTGATTATGTAGTCCTAAGAAAGATTTTTTTTTACCAATCTAGTTGCTGATTATGTAGGCCTAAGAAAGATTTTTTTTACCAATCTAGCTGCTAGGTACTAGTTAAATCTTGACTATAAATTTAAGCTTATATTTCAGATACTGCTCAAGAACGTGCAAAATTTCATGTTTATTAATGTTTGTTTAATACAAAAGTACTTTTTTTTTAAGATAACATTTAACATTTAGTACAAATTAAGTTTTAAAAAGCAACATTTTTCTTAACAATAATTAAATTATGTTAATTAAAATGTTCAAAGTGATCGTCATTAAACTACTATGTTTTACCTAAGTTTGATAAAAACCATTTTAGAAAATGAACATATAAGATATGTTTCAGATATGTACCTAATAATTAGATTAAATTTCATCAGGTACTTCTACAACAGACAAACAAAAGTTCATTCCCAAATTATTTAACAAGTTAAATGTACAACTAGTTAGCTTAAAGGCAATTTTATAATTAGTTAGTTACTCCTTTTATAATGAAATAGTTTCTCCATGAGAGAACTAAATCTGGTACTTGTACATCAAATAAGCTTTAATTCCCTAGTGCTATTAGAGCATGGAATGGGTTGCCTGAGCTAGCCAGGAAAACCAGTGACTTGGCAGAATCTAAGTCATTGGTTAATATGCATGACTAAATGCATGACGCGTAGGATGTAATCATCTTCTTTTTTGAAGTAACGTCTGTATTCTATAAGATAAGATAATTCAAGCCTAAATAATATAATGTCCTAATGTAAAACTGTATACTTAACATGCCTATATAATATTGGCTTTTTAAACTTATGTTGGAGTTTTTCAGTAATAAATTCTAAATGGAATAACACATTTCTGTCCATTAAAACGCTAAATAAATGTGATACTTGTACTTAAGATATATAGTACTATCACTTAAAACTAACAAATTAATATACTAGTTATAATCTTCATTTTCTAATGTCCAATTCACTGATGTATTAACAGAAGAGATCTGTGGTACTACTAAATAATATGTAAAATACAAACCATCCATTAAAATGCCAACTAAATTTGGTACTTGTACATCTGATAAACATCAGTACATTCCAAACAATTAACAAGTTAATGTAAACCTAGTTATTAATGTAGTTTCCAATGTAAGCTATTAACTGCCTAAATAAATGGAAGATATTTGTGGTATTGCTAATTTATTTATATGAATATTGTACACTTAAATGCCTAATGATGACAAAGAAGTTAATGTACACTAGTTATTTGCCTTAAGCTTCAAATCTCAATTATTCACTTCCTAACTTATAAAACAAATAGTTCACTTAAATGCCAACTAAATTTGGTACCTGTACATCTGATAAACATCAGTACAATCCCAAATGATTAACAAGTTAATGTACACTATTTATTTACCATAAGCTTCTAATCTTAATTATTTACTACCTAACTTTAACGAAGAGATGGTTTTACTAATTAATATATAAAACAAACAGTCGACTTAAATGCTAACTAAATTAGGTAACTGTACATCTGATAAACATCACTACAATCCCAAGTTAATGTACACTATTGATTTACCTTAAGCATTTATCTCAAATATTTGCTAACTAATGTAATGGGAGAGATTGGCAGAATGGATAACTCAAAACAAACGGTACACTAAGGTCCTAACTAAATTTAATACTTTCACATTTGATACTAATGAGTGATAAACATCATTACAATCCCAAATGGGACAAAGAGGCCAGATTAGACACAATGGTGCCCTTTATGATCACTTCCCAATAGAAAATGGGGTGAAGCAGGGCTGTATACTAGCCCCTACTCTATTTGCAATCTTCTTTGGCGTAATGCTGGGTCAAATGAGGCAGTGATTGCATGAAGGCATCTACATCTAGTTTCTTTCTGACAGCAATGTGTTTAATCTCCGGCGTCTACTATCCCATACAATAACAAAGGAGATGGTCATAACGGAGCTTCTCTATGCCGATGATTGCACCCTGCTAGCTCACAATGAACATGACCTCCAGAATAAGATAAACGAATTTGCATATGCTGCCACCTCTTTCGGTCTATCTATAAACCTCGGGAAAACAGAAGTCATGTTCCAGAAGTCACCCAATGAAACATACTCAGCCCCAAGGCTCACAGTAAACAGACAGCCCCTTAATGTGGTAGACCACTTCACATATCTAGGTAGTATAGTGTCAAATGATGCCTCACTTTCAAGGGAAGTTGATAACCGTCTGGCCAGGGTTAGTAGTGCATCTGGAAGAACAAATCGCTCCGCCTGCCTACAAAAATCAATGTTTACCAGGTAGTGGTTCTCTCAACTCTTCTATATGGCTCTGAGACATGGACACTATATAAAAAACAACTAAGACTTCTTGAGCACTTTCACCAAAGATGCTTGCACTCCATCATGGACATACAGTGGCAGGACAGCACTACAAACAGTGATGTTCTTGTGAACTCCGGTATGGACAGTATAGAGGGACTTCTTATGGTCCGACAACTACGCTGGGCAGGGCACGTATTCCGTATGAGAGATGAAGGTATGCCAAAGGCAGTATTTTTTTGGTGAACTAAAAGGTGGTCAATGTAACAGAGACGCCCCACGGAAATGCTTCAAAGACCAGCTTAGGCGTCACTTTTCCTTGGCTGACATAGAAGAGAGCACCTGGCTGCATGCGGCATCAGAACAAGATAGATGGTGGTCACTCACAAAGGCCGCGGGATACACATTTGAGACCAAAAGAAAATCTGCTGCTGAGGACAAACATAGATGACGAAAAGAAAATCTAAATCGACCACCTGCGGACAATGGTTATGCTTGCCCTAGATGTGGCAAAATATGCAGGTCACAGCTGGGGCTGCGCAGCCATGGGAAATACTGTATTTCTCATTAATCTTCGGACTCGAAGACAAGCCTTATTATTATTAGCATTAAGCTGTTTAGGTTTTGAAGCATTATCCAAAGTGTATAATGGTATTGCTAATTAATTGGCCCACTAAAATGCCAACTAAATAACATACCTGACATCTTATAAACATCAGCACAATTCCAAGTGATCAATAAAAAAATGTAAAATTAAATTACTAAATTAATTTACAACTGGTTTACCATCATGTGCTCCTACTATTAGTTCTATAGTGTGTATAAGAATGGAGTATTTCATCCTAATACTAAATTTGGTACTTAATCATCAGTTAATAATATTAATCACAAAACATTTTTGCCTTATATTCTTTATGTAATGTGTATAAAAATGTGGTGAATTGAGCAGAATTAAACTGAGAAACACAAATCGGTTTACTAAGTTGCTAACTTAATCTGATATTTGTACATCAGATTAACAATCCTTCTTTCTAAAAGACCAAACTGTCTGAAGTTTTTCACCACCATGGTGATTTTATTTACTTATTTCCATGATCAATGACTAATGAGGATGTAATGTGGTCAGCACAAATCACCTTTATTGTCACTAATGAGTGTCAAGTACCCATTATGCTCAATAAAAATAAGAAGACCTTTTAGCCATAATCTCATAATGTATGTGTCAACTTGAATACACACTCTGCTTAAGAAAATCTTATCTTATATAATACAGACGTTACTTCAAAAAAGAGATGTTTACATCCTATGCGTCATGCATCTAGTCATGAATGTTAACCAATTACTTAAATTCTGCCAAGTCACTGGTTTTCCTGGCTGGCTCATGCAACCCATTTCATGCTTTAATAGCATTAGGGAAGAAGGAGTATTTGTACAAATTTTTCTTAGCATATGAAATGAGGAATGTGCCTTTATCTTTTTATCTTTCTGAGTATTTTATACGACTTTGTTTTTGTATTTGAAGATAATGGTTCAGCATATGAAATGAGGAATGTGCCTTTATCTTTTTATCTTTCTGAGTATTTTATATGACTTTGTTTTTGTATTTGAAGATAATGGTTCAGTGTTTTATGTTAAGTTGTTAAAGCTAGCATAAAATATACTTTATTTTATAGTTTATAATATTTCATAAATTCTAAAGAAAGTGTAATACTTTATTACTTTATTTAGTTTTTAGTATTTTGACCTTTTGTTGATACCAACATTTAATACTTTAAGAAGAACTGTATTAAAATTATCTTTTATACTTGTATATATGCTATCAATTCAAGATAACCTGTCTTTAGAAGAGGAGATTAAAATCGCATAGAGAAGGCCGCATTGATGTTTGCTAGACTATGAACAAGAGTTTAGGACAACCAAAAGCTTACTACAGCAACCAATATGAAGTTCTACAAGGCATGCTTCCTTAGTATGCTACTGTACAGCTGTCAGTTGAACTGCCTTCGAAGAATCTTAAAAATCACATGGCACAAGAGTGTGTGCAATACTGAGATCCTGACACGAATGGGGCCTTCCAAGCATATTTACAATCCTCAGACAATGCCGTCTGTTCGCTGAATGGAGGACAATCGCATCCTGAAAATCTTTCTCTATGGGCAACTCGAGTCTTGCTTAAGAAAAACTAGCCGTCAACACCTCTGTTACGAGGATGTAATAAAACAAGACCTAAAAACAGTGAACATTGATATAAACCATTGGGAAGACATAGACCCAGACGGCACTAGTTTGAGACAGTGACCTAGAAAGCTTTGGACATTGAAAAAATATGGGCCTCAGAAGAAAAGCATGCAATACAAAAAATGTCCATCTCCTCTATCATCCACAGTGAAAACTACCTTAACCTGTGTTATATGTGGATGTGTCTCTCCAAAATAGGGCTCACAGTCACAACAAAAAGTGTTTGAGATGAACCATAGTCGATCTACGAAATCTAAGAAATTATTCTGATACTATTCATTATATCCATAGTACTACATAATGTGAATGTGTATTATTTAAAATAATTGTATGATAAATAATTTCAAAGTATATTAGACAAAAAGGAATGTAAAAAAATCTATCCTCTTGCCAATACCGTTTCAAAGCACTCCAGACATCAGAAATCGTCATTGCATACTATCATTGACATAAAAGTATAAAAAATGACCTAAACCACAATTCAGAACCAATTTTTTTTTTATTTAAAGATATAAACTAATGTATTTAAAGCATTTTATATTAGGGAGATTCACAAATATTGATTTTTACTGTTGTTAAATCTAAGTTCACTATTGGCAAGGTGCATGGATACTAAAGTGAAAAGAAAAGATTTGCATGAGGAGGGACGAGGCCAAGTATTTGAGACCAATCATTAGATTCATTCACAGGTTTAACACCGTGCTTAATATTATTTTTAATGGGTTTTAGCACTTTATTGTTCACAGTTTATTGCATGTAAGCACTAAATAGATTTTATCTTATTGCTATGTTTGAAATTTTAAAAATATGTTTATGATTTTGTTTTTTGTTTGAATACTAAACACTAAGTTTAAGATTTTCTCCTTCTAAATTACATATGCTGCCATAAAAAAAGAAGCTCTTTAATATGTCCTACACATGTCCAAGTGTCAATCTACAGGTGCATGTTAATTATAAGACTAAACTCTGCTTAGTCGTTAGTTTTCCTGGCTGATTTATACATTGTCTTTAAATAATTTATTTGGTTGTTTTTGTATTGATAAGTTATGATTCAGTGTTTCATTCATTTTTACTACTTTACTTTTTATTTTCTGTCCTGAAGACTATCTCAAAGTTAAATGATTTAAAGAATGGTGCTACTATAGTCATATGTCAATATTTATTCATACTCTCAATTTCTTTGTTTTTGACTGAAGACTATCCCCTAGTTAAATGATGTAAAGAATGGTACTACTATAGTCAAATGTGAATATTCATTCATGTTCCTACTTTATGTTTTGATATTTTTAAATTATTATAGCTTTTATATTTTTATACCTTTTATATAGCGCTACTTTCATGCTTATAGCATGCTCAGAGCGCTTTGGTCCAATCTCGTTTGTGGTGGGGGGGAGGGGGTATCTAGGAGTTGGTTTTTCGTGCTGCCTTTAGGTGCTCAGTATTCGCAACTCTGCCCGAGTCGGGTGTCAAACCTCGAGCCCCCTTCTAGAGCCCCCTTCTAGGTAGCCGAGACAAGCCAAGTTCAAGCGCACTTAGCCTCTTGACCACGCTTCCCATTGATTTGATTAATATTTTCTAAAGCCATGTTGGTATGAAATATAGACATAATGTTTATCCAAGTTGTTTTTGGTGTTGCTACATATTAATGTGTTCTAATATTTTACATGTCAAGCTGGTGAGTGATATCTTATATAATACAAACATTACTTAAAAAAATAAGATGATTACATCCTACGTGCTATGCATTTAGTCATATTGTTACTTTATTACTGTTTAATATTTTGTTGAAGCAAATGTTACTGCAATGTTTTAAGTTTTGTTCAATATTACAAGAATTTATTTAAATTAAAGATTTTAAAAAGTTCAAAAGACTTTAATTTCTTTTTATCTTTCAATATATCTAAGATAATATTTAAGTAAGGTAGTTAAAAAATATTTACAGGCAAATTAAGGACATTTTTAAACAATATTTAACTCTACCAGACCATGAGACCACCTTAAGGAATTTTTTTTAGATACCTATATCTGTAAATTCTGTAAAGAGGGGATTTTTCACCTCAAGAATTTTTGTCAGAATCTAAAAAAAACTAAGAACTTGTGCCTAAACTATTTTAATAAGATATTACAAATGGCTACATCCATGTTGTAAAATTGAATGTGATTTTATGTGGAAAATATATGAAAAATTCACAATGAAAGTATGATTACTAAACCAGAACTTCAACAAGAAAGTGAAATAAAAACATTGTCTCACATCTATAACTTTCGATAGGATAGAAAAGTTCCATTCCTGGATCAATCATAGCCAATGAGTTAACTAGCTGATGTTAGCTTTATTTTGCTTTAAATGCTCAGGAGCTTATTAATATAAACAATTAAGTTCAAGGACTCTTGGCTGGTGGGATTAAGACATTGGTTTACAAATAGAGATTTCTATTTAAAACTTTAAATTTTCAGTGTGACAAGAATTAGGGATAATAAAGCATACAAGAGGCACATGTCTTATTCTATACACTAGAACAAAGTGCTCCTTCTTCCCTAATGTCATTAGAAAATGGAATGGGCTGCCTGAATCAGCAAGGGAAAACCAATGACTTAGCAGAGTCTAAGTCAGTGATCAACACATGACTAGATTTACACATGAAATGTGTAGGACAAAATTATCTTTTTTTGAAGTAATGTCTGTAGTTTATAAAAAAAAGACAAGAAAACAGAAAATATAGACAATTAAGTATTTGAGATTATTAATTACATTCAAATACATTTAAATACATGCACTGTTTTTCATAATGTTTTATTGTTCATGTTTTTTACACATTAGCACAGAGAACAAAAAAGAAGCCAAAAGACCTGTCTGATTTTTCTGTTTGATGAAATATATTTGTTATATGACAAGTTTTTTTATTTTTCTTAAGTTCTATTGTCAGGCAGATTATGTAGGCCTAGTGTAAAACTACAGGGGGAGAAGATCCTCAATGCAGAACACTTTACTAAACTAAGAAGAAGATTTAGTTTGAGTTTTTTAGTTTGAGTTTTGAGTTTTTTGGCACATCTGCACACTTTTGGCCATGTTGTGCCCATAACCCCAAAAAGGTTACTCTCCCTTCATACCACAAGAGCTAAATTTTATTTAGTTAAGTTATTAAAAACAAGGTCTATTCACAGGTAAAATAGTAAAGGTAGTGAAAATTTAATAATTTAGTAAAAATCTTTTGTAAATATTATATGTTCACAATTTCACAAATCAAATCTTAGTAGACAACCCCACCTCCCGGACAAAGCCCAGTACCTGGAACTGACGACGATATACAAAATTGGTTTAATAAAGCTAGGTTTGTCTTTCCCACTCTTTAAGCAATCTGGTGCTGCAAGACACTGTCTTTACAAAACAAGAACTGAATCTATAACAGAAATGTTAAGTTTCTGTATGTTTCAGATATAAGGGGAGTTGTGTGCAGGAAAGCGCTCTCATGGAGGTCAATACAAGCGCTACAAAGACACTCTCAGGAGCTCATTCAAAGAGTGTGATATTGACATTCATGACTGGGAAGTACTAGCTTTCAATCTCTCCTGACCAATCTTACCCATGCCACATATGCGGCCAGCTTTTTAAAGCGATGATTGGATTTTGCAGTCATTGAGTCAATAGGATTTGAGAAATGTGCTCATTTTAAATCACCAAGGAGGAGCTATATAAATATATATGTTTCAGAGACATGGAGAGTCATAAAAACAAATATGAAACAGCTCTGACCTTTGGCTCTGCCGTATATTGGGAATTAGGTGGCCGGAAAAGATAACTACTGTTGGAGAGAACCAGGCAGAAACACACAGCTCAAGATATCAAAAATGAAAGTGGAGGACACATCCTGCGAAAATTACCAATGTTGCAAGGAACTTGATTGGAATCCACAAGGAAAGAAGAAAGCAAATCTGGAAGAGGTCAGTCATCAGTTAAGCTGAAGATACTGGAATTACATGGAAGTAGATAAAGAAAGCTGCTCAGCACCAAATTTGGTAGAGAGGTGTGGTTGTGGCCCCCCAGGAAGTTCACAGGAATAAGTAAGTGAGTGAGTGTTGAGTTTGAACAACTATCATATCCCTAATTTGTCAAATAATTACCTCCCAGTATTATTATTCATAAGATGGAAAGAAACTAACCAATGTCAAATAAAGATGAAAATTGCAATTTGAAACTGAATGACATCTCAATAAATTAGAAGTGGACATAAAACTTGTATTAAATGATGACATGAATAAGTGCTAATAATAAGAATGAAAATTTCAAAATTGTATGATGTTGAACAATGAGAATGCATTTAGATTAAATATTTTATAAGGAGACTTTTGGGATTTATATATTCAAAATGATTTCAATAAATTAACATTTTAATCTCATTAAAAGAGATGATATAATAATTATAAATGGTATGTTAAATTTTATAGAGTGAGAAATGATGATCATATATTTAGGAAATCATAATACTTTTAAATGATGATAATGATGAAATTTATTTAAAAGAATACTATTTGAAGATGGAAATGATGTTTATTGAGAAGTATGTAATGAATGAATCTTTCAAAATGATAACTAACTAAATAAAATGATATTTAACAAAAGTACAAAAATGAAAAAAAGAATGATATCTAATTAAATAAACACAGAAAATTGAACATTACTGAAGTATTTTCAGTTCTCATTGTTTATTCAATGAAATATCAGACTTTTTCTTTGATGACGATGATGATGATATTAAATTAGATGACCAAAAATTATAATAATGATGTTTTCTAACTAAATGTATAAATAAAATATATAAATATTGTAAGATAATACAGATGCTATTTAACTAAATGAATAAAATAAATGTTACTAAATAAAATGAATGATGAATAATGATACAAAATGATGATAATCAAATCTAACTAAATCAATAAAATAAATGAATAATATTAAGATGATAATGACAATGAAATATAATTGAATAATAAAAATGAATAAATAATATTTGAAACTGATGATAATGATGATAAAATCTAACTAAATTAATTAAATGAATAAAGATACAAACGGTAAATAATGGAAACTAACCAAATGAAAAAATTCAATGAATAATGATACTAAATTAATAGTATTTCAAAATGATAATTATGTCTAATTAAATGAACAAAATGAATAATTTTTCAAAATGATGATAACGTCTAGTTAAAAAAAAAAGACTGAATAATGATATAAATGATGATAAAGATGGCATCTAACTAAAAAAAATTTATTTCAAATGATGATGATATGTAACTTAAATGAATAAAATGAATTTATCGATAAAAAAAATGACATGAAAGATTAATGATACAAAATGATATTGAACTAGATATTTGAAGATAAAAATGAGGATGAAATGTAACTAAAGTAGCAAAATTAAAACTATATGAAAATGGGAATAATGGTAAATGAATTGATGATGCAAAATGATAATGAAATACAACTAAATGCATGAAATGAATGATTAATGATACAAAATGATATTGAAATAGCTATATGGAGATGATAATGAGGATAAAATGTAACTAAATTAGCCAAATGAAAACTAAATGAAAATGGGGATAATGATGATGACATGTTACTTAAATGAAATAATGAATCAAAATGGTATTAATGAAATTCAACCTAATAAATGAATGAATGATTATGAATGATGAATGATACAAAATAATATTAAACTAGATATTTGAAGATTAGAATGAGGATTAAATGTAACTTTATGAAAATGGAGATTATGATAATGATATGTAACTTAAATGAATTAATGATACAAAATGAAAATGATAAAATACAACTAAATGAATGGAATGAATGATGAATGATACAAAATGAGATTGAACTAGATGATAATGGAATGAATTGTAACTAAATTAGCAAAATGAAAACTAAATGAAATGGGAATAATGATAAATGAACTGATGATATAAAACAATAATAATTAAATCTAACTAAATGAATGAAGTGAATGATTAATGATACAAAATGATATTGAACTTTATATTTAAAGAAGATAATGAGGATGAAATGTAACTAAATTAGCAAAATTAAAACTATATGAAATGGAGATAATGATAACTCAAATGATGATAACTTAAATGAATTAATGACACAAAATGAAAATGATGAAATACAACAAAATGAATGAAGTGAATGATTAATGATACAAAATGATATTGAGCTAGATGATAATGAGGATGAAATGTAACTAAATTAGCAATATAAAAAATAAATGAAATGGGGATAATGATAAATGAGCTTATAAATACAAAATAATAATAATTAAATCTAACTAAAGGAATGAAAGGAATGATTAATGATACAATATGATATTGAACTAGATATTTGAAGATGATAATGAGGATGAAATGTAACTAAATTAGCAAAATTAAAACTATATGAAAATGGGGATAATGGTATATGAATTGATGATGCAAAATGATAATGAAATACAACTAAATACATGAAATGAATGATTAATGATACAAATTGATATTGAAATAGCTATATGGCAATGATAATGAGGATAAAATGTAACTAACTTAGCCAAATGAAAACTAAATGAAAATGGGGATAATGATGATGACATGTTACTTAAATGAAATAATGAATCAAAATGGTATTAATGAAATCCAACCTAATAAATGAATGAATGATTATGAATGATGAATGATACAAAATGATATTAAACTAGATATTTGAAGATTAGAATGAGGATTAAATGTAACTTTATGAAAATGGGGATTATGATAATGATTTGCAACTTAAATGAATGAAATGAATGATGAATGATACAAAATGATATTGAACTAGACAATAATGAGGATGAATTGTAACTAAATTAGCAAAATAAAAACTGAATGAAATGGGGATAATGATAATAACTCAAATGATGAAAACTTAAATGAATTAATGATACAAAATGAAAATGATGAAATACAACTAAATGAATGAAGTGAATGATTAATGATACAAAATGATATTGAACTAGATGATAATGAGGATGAAATGTAACTAAAATAGCAAAATGAAAACTAAATGAAATGGGGATAATGATAAATGAGCTTATGATACAAAATAATAATAATTAAATCCAACTAGATGAATGAAATGAATGATTAATGATAGAAAATGATATTGAACTAGATATTTCAAGATGATAATGAGGATAAAATGTAACTAAATTTGCAAAATTATAATAATATCTAGCTAAATGAACAAAATGAATGATTAATGTACGAAAAAATAATAATGATGTTGTCTAACTAAATAAGCTTAATGAATATTTAAAATGATGATATAATAGAACTAGATGAATGAAATGAATAATGATAGATGTTGATAATGATAAAATCTAAATAAATGATGATAACAATGATTTCTAACTTAATGAACAAAATGATAGCAAACAAAATGATAGCAATAAAGATAACTAACTAAATGAGAAAAATGAATGATGATGATTATGTCAAACTAATGAATATTAGTTTTCATTTAATACTTTGATTCTCTTTCTTTTTTTTTACTTTATTTCTTTCCTTTTATTTGTTTTGTTTTTCTTTGTTTTTTTTTTTGTTTTTTTTTAGTAACAAATTAAACATGAAAGAGAAAATTAAATTTCTGCAATGGTTTTATTCATAAGATTACTAGCATTTTAAACTTGACATTACTTATGTAAAATGAAGCTTACATGTCAGTAGAATGATATAGGTAACATCTATGATATCTAACAAAATAATTTTTTAAAAAGAACACAGGATAATGATCACATTCTGGCAATACAAAACTAAACGAATAATAATAGTTACCATATCTCTAGATGATAATTATGATGATGATGATGATAATTAAACTAAATAATGAATGAAAATATAAAATAATGATGCCAATTTAAATAAATGTAGTTTCATTTGATAATGATGATGATTCTAACTAAATGCATAAAGCAAATGAAAATTTCAATATCAAAATGATGATTCTAACTAAATGAATAAGATAAGATAATATAACTATATGACTAAAATGAACTATTTCAAAATGTTTATGATGATGAGTTTCTATAAAGAGCTCATTGGTTAGAACTATCTTTCCACACATTCAAGTTTCATCTAGCTGTTACTGTTTTAAATTTGAGGAGATTATTTCCAAAATAAGGGGTATGATTTGTTGAGTCGGTTGAAACAGTCTGTATTTATGCATTGCTAAAAAGAAAAAATGGTGTTTGTATGTGTTTTAAGTGTGTATAATGTATATATTTGTTTGTTTGTGCTATAAAGTGTATATGTGTGTATTGCAGTCACATGTTAAAGTAAAAAAAAAAAAAGGATTCATTCAATAATTTTGAAAGGAATCAAAGAAAGCTGTAAATAAGGGAGATTTTATTGTGTAAATGTGTATTTTGTCACATTTTTGAATTATTCCCCTTAGCAAGGGAATTAATATTGTAATATTGTGTGTTGCATATTACTGTATAAATAAAATTCAATTATGAATTATTAATTGTAAATGCAAGAGCTACTAATATCACTGACCTGAAATCAGAGAAAGAAGAGATAGCCAAAGTGTTTTCCTTACCATTAAGTAAAAAATGCATGTAAGTACAACTGTCAGATCATAAATGCCTGGAAGGTTTTAATATTCTCAAGAAGTTTCTAGACTGCTCCATACAAGACAACCTTACAGATATTTTTACAAATTTGAGAAATAGAAAGCAAATAAGGCTGCCTACAATTCGGGTGCTGGGAAAGCAAGGATCACAGCAATTGAGAAAATGCTTGTTTTGACAGGTATAAACTAAGTTCATTCGGAATCACTGTATAAGGAAGCAAAGTCATCTCTCAAAATGTTCATAAGAGAAGAAAGGTAAGTAAAATTGCTTGATGCGTACAAACTTGAACAGACTTAGTTGAATGAAGTATGAAAAAAAAAATCCAGCTGGTCTAGATGGACATTTTTAACATGCATATCTTGTGGGGCATAGTGGCTGAGGTGACTCTAGTTCAAATGGTGACAGCGATTTTATTGGAGATTTTTAGGACACTCTTAAGTCCATCCAAATCAATGGGTACCTGACAGATTTTGGGGAAGTAAAGGTGGTTGGTCATTGTGCTGGCCATAACTCATTGTCCATAGAATTAAATGAGGTTAACATCATCAGCCCCATAGATCACAAGGTGAAGTGTTACCTTTACTTTACTATCTTGTGGGAAAATGTCAAAGGTCAATGTTGTAGAACAAGAATAGGAAACTCATCTGCTCACTGAAAACAATGAAAATATTTTATGCCTTGGTTTTAAGGCTTTTAATTGTGCTGTAGCAGACAGTATCATTTATAGAAAGGATTGGTTGGAGACATTGTTGGGTTTTTTGGTTGAAGAAGACAAATTACATAGAAGGACATATAAAGAGTATTTAAGTTTGGTGGTGGGACATCAAAAGGTGAATTTTATGTAGCCGTCAGAATGACTAGATAAAAAGTTAAGCTTGTAAACTGATGTAGTTGAAATAGAAATACTATTGTTATTGTATGGATCTGTTATGAAAACATCTGGATTAAAAATGGACTAAGAGAAATACAGAGATTGTATTTCATAAAAATAAAGATGTATTGTCTTACATCAATTTTAAAAGCACTTTGTCTGGTATACATATCAAATGAAGAAGGCTTCTGTTCCTTACAAAAGGCATGGACACAGCAGTCCCTTTAACTTTATTACAGCCAGTTAGGACAGTTAGGTTTAGGGTTTAAGATCTGGTAGGGTTAAATATTGTACTTTATAGTACTTGTCTAATATTATATTTAATTGTTATTAAGTTTAATTTGTAATGTCATATAATAACTTTATTTTGTTTTTTAATTAGTATCAAATTAATTTATTAAAAATGATTTTATGATATTTTATTTGTTACTGAGTAATTCTTAAGCTTTCATTGAGAATTTAGTTTATGACAAATCTTTACTTAGGTTTTCTACTAAATGCATCATATTATCGTAATTTATAAACAAATCAGCATATGATAACACTAATGGTTGAACATTTCTAAGAAATACAATTTACCAAGCATTAGATTGTATGTTTAAATGGGTCAGAATCAACTAACAATATAAATAATAAATATAAGAAATTAAGTGTAATGTATGAGACTCATGCAACACTTTAATGTATAGGATGACAGCCTGGTCGTGTGGTATGTGCTCTGGATTGGGTTAATCCCTAGTCATCCTGTGAGAAGTTTGGACTGGGATGTAATACTCTTCAAATGTGAAGGATCATCTGAAACATATTAAACAAACTAAAAACTAGGGAAGATAATAAATGTGAATACATGACCTGATCTAGTCCTCTTGAACTACTGTCTGTACAGTAAGCAGACATCATAACTCTTGTTCCTTAGTTCACACCATTCTTGCGTGTCATGCAAAATAAAAAATAAAACAAAGTCATTGATCTGTGGTATTATTTTATCATCTTAATTTTAATTATAAAGCAAATTGTAATTTTTACTAATATTTGTCTCAAATAATTGTTTATCTTTATATTCATGTGTAAAACACAACACTAAAAAAATAACATATCCTATCTACAGTATAAGTGCCTTTTCTTTTAGTAATTAACATGTAATTTCAATGGTTACAAAAATAACTTTTATCGAATTACTCTTCTTCATCTCTTTTCTTCCCTTATGAAGTTTTGAGCTATAGCATTTTGCCTATATTAAAATGTATCAGGAATAAACTCTTGGCTGGCTATATATTATTTTGGCATTAAACCCCTTTTTTCTTTTGCCAACCCCAATGCAACTATCTGCTTTCTAAGGCACAACCATGTGTGACTTTTAGTATCCCTTTCATTCGTGTATTGTTTTGTAGTTTGTAAACAAAATATTTTTTTTTATTAAAATTTATTTATTTATTTTTTTTTGCAATTGAAGTTGAGAGCCACTGTTTCCTAAAATGAAATTGATATTTTTGTGTTACTAGACATCATTTGTTTGCCTTTAACAAGTGTGAAAAATACTAAGGCACTTAATATTTATTATTTCATAGGCCAATAAGTGTAATTTCTAATTTTAAAAAGTCATGTCTAACAGTGTAAAGAAGAGAGACAACTCTTAAAATAAATAAAATACATTAAAACAGAAATAGAACAATATGCCTAGTTTTCAAACTATATACTTGCAATACATTTAGAACAGTTTCTTAAACGCTTAATTTCTATAGGTGATTTAATGCACTACAGTATCAACTTTGATTTCAATTATTGTTTAAAAAAAAATAGCTATATACATCCAATTTTCACCACAAAAAGATTAACTAAGTGTATCTCCTTGTTCTGAATAAAACCTAGGGTACTCTCTGTAGGTATGTTTTACATAAGTGTGTTGGTATTTTTCTATCAAAATGTAACTGATTAGAAGTTAACTTATTACAATAAGAGCTAACAAAAATGTGTAAGTAAAAATATTACCTGATTTAGATTGATGACAATTACTGTTTCCATATCAACCACTCAGTTTATAGAAGTCAGACATCTTGATCATGAATATTATAAACAAGCAACAAAACAAAATACATTTGGCAATCAAATTATTAAATAGAAAAAATCTGATATAAAACATTTCATATGTAAGTTATGAGTGAGTATGGTGTGAATGTTCATTTTGTTTTTTTATAGTTATAATATTTTGTTTGGTGTAATGCACAAATTGTAAAACAAAATTTACTTATGGACAATCAAGAGTATTATTATTAGAAAATGAATGGAATATTTAATATTTAATAACCACCAACACTGTTAATTCTAAAACTATAATTTTAGTAATAACAAAAGCAAAAAATCTGACCTGATGTAGATCTATTGTAGTTACCATCACCACATCAAATGTTCAAGTTAGCAGATGTCATTAATATTATACTATTATCCAATTCATATGTAATTCTTAGCCTGAAAATTAAAAGATTGAAAAGACTAATTAATTAAATTTAATATTATATTTGTATGTAGTAGTAATACATTTATGAAAATGAATCTATGACCTTTCTGAATTGAATACAATGGCATAAAAAGAAAAGTATTAACATTAACTTATGTAGGTCTGTTCTATATTAATAAATCATGATAAAAAAAATGATATTCAATTTTTATATTTTTTCCAGCAAAATATTACATTTTATTTTGTGTCAGAATGACTTTTCAAATAGAAAGCACTATTGAAGAATTTATCAAATCAAACATAGTCTTTAACCAAGACTTTGCCTGAGTTAAAATAAGAAAGAAGATGGGACTATTGTACAGAACTGACAAGGATTACTATTATCATGTAAAGTGTTACAGAGACTACAATATCCTTTGATTTTAACAGTAGATTTTATCTGCATATTGTTCACATTATTTTGGTGATAAGGAAAAAAAAAACAAGATTAGTCATGGAGATGCAGTCAAACTTCATATGGTAAATTTCATCCAGCCAAAACATTTTACAATTTAAAATAATGACAGAAGATTGGCCCATGTGATCATGATTTACATCATCTCTTCTTTGAAATGTAGAGATCTTATTTTAGATTTAATACAAGAAAAATTTTTAAATCCTCTTTGTCCAATTCCTTATCTTGGAATTGAAATATATTTAATCCCTAACACACTCTCTTTGTCTTCTTATATTTCTTAAATATAAATGTGAGATTTGCCTCAATACATGTGAGACCCACAGGAGCAAATTATTTATTTAAGTTCTTCCCCTTAACTAGAAATCTCAAGCTTAAATTAAGTGAATAAAAAATAAATTAAAACTAGATTATTTGAACATAGACACAGCAATGAAAGAATATTTCAGTTTTATGATAAGAATGCTACTAGTGACAGAAATGATGCAAGAATATGATAGTTGTCAAGACAAAAGATGGAATAGAAAAATCAAGCTAGTGCACATAGAAAGCAGATCAACACTAAAAATTGACTTACTTGACTTGTTCCTGTGTATCCCAGAGCTGCAACCAGAACTCTCCACTAAACTATATTCTGAGCAGCTTTCTTTATCTGCTCCCAGTTTATACCATAATCCTTATCTTCACTGATGACTGACCACTCCCAGATTTGTTTGAGCCTAACACTTTATTTCTGCTCAGTTCTCTCTCACAATTTAACAGTAGGGTTTTTTATATTTGTCTTTTGACTCTCAACATTTGTGTTAGGATTCGGTTCTTGTTCTTTAAAGACAGTGCTTTGGAATGCAAGCAAACCTAGCTTTATCAATGCAATGTCTTATATTGTCTTTAAGTTCACTGTTTTGATTACCCCCACTTAACAGATAGGCAAACAAAATGGTCTTAGATTTCTCCACCTATAGTAAGACTGGGCTCTCTTGTTTGTTATTAATTCTCATAACTTCAGTTTTCTTTTGTTGATCAATTGTCCAGTCTTCTTTGCTTCTTTGTCACTCTGATCAGTTTGGCCTGAGCACTTTGTTAGTATGGGAGAGGAGGTAGATGCCATCAGGTCAATTGTATGAGCACTTTGTTGTGTATGGGAGAGGAGGCAAGTGCCATCAGGTCCATTGTATGAGCACTTTGTTGTGTATGGGAGAGGAGGTAGATGCCATCAGGTTCATTGTATGAGCACTTTGTTGTGTACAAAAAAAGAGCCAGATGCCAATAGGTCCATTAAGGTCACCTGGTCCATTGTAAGTCATTTCTATTGTCGGAGACATTCTCATGACCCAATCAGTGACAAAAAAAATTAAACTTGGTCAACTAAAGAGTTCTGAAACAGAAATTGAACATTTTTAAAAATTTCTTTACCTACCAATAATGTGCTCTTAAGTTAGTACATTAATTTGAAAGACAGTTAATAAGCTCTTTTTCAATATGAAATATTTCACTCAAAAGTAATTTACTCTTTATGAGATTTAAAGTTAAAACTAACAAAAAAATTAACTGTTTTTAATATAAGTTAAGTTAAACTTTACATTTTTTTTTTACTAAATAATAAATATATTCAAAATAAAGTGGGGAAATAAATACTTACTCACCATTTATTCAAATATAACTTTTTTTGTTTTGTTTTACAGCTTTGGACGTTCCTTTAGAAATAAATATTATACCCTAGCACAAACCTCCTGCAGGATGGCAGGGGATGGCAGAGGGCAGGATTCAATGAAACAACAGTCTGAGGTGTCTTGACTAGGTAGGCACCACTAGTTGCTGATGCTCTCTGCAAGGGGTGTGAGAAAAAGAAAACAAGAAGTGTTTAAACACCATTACTTCAATTCTTGTCTAACTTTTATGCATATCATTAACATGCAGGTTTTATCCCCAAAGAACAAGGGTAAGCTAACTTTTCTATAGAAGGCACATTGAAATCCTACTTTTCATTTATTGACCACAGCAATCAAAATCTTAATCTACAATGCCTGTGTTGTGAGCACTCTTCTTTATGGTAGTGAGAGACGGTCTACATACATATATCATGAGCATACATTAAATAGCTTTTACTTATACTGACTCCAATCTTCTGTATCTCTCAATAGCTTCAAATGCTGCTCTGTTACGCCTTAACTTAAGAGGTTCAATATTGGAGTCTATTTCACAGGACGCTGTGGGAGTAGTTATCGTACCTCCACTGATTAGATGCAAGGCTTGGTTTAGGATTGTGTCTAGTGATGATTGATAGGTTTTGTTAGCTGCTACTTGTATAGATAGACAGTTATCCATTACAAATCTGACGTATCCAGGGTATGACTGTCTTAAGGATTTTTTCTTTTAAATCTGCCATAAAGTGTTTTAGAGACAGTCTTTGGTCTAATTTTACACATTAACATTTTCTGAAATGAGGTCCAGGAGGTCATTCATAAAGATAAGTGAGTGCAAGTTAGGGCTGAAGCTTGTGATAGGCCTTCCAAACTTTTTTACCTTCGAATTGGGTTTGGATGGTTCTGTTTTTTAGGAGTGCCCTGATCCAGCTGTACATTCTTACATTGATGTCAAACTTTTCTTCTTCAAAAATAGACCTTTTCTTCACACTTTATTATAAGCTAGTAGCACATCTCTATAAATACTGCTGCATTGTGCTTGTTTTCACGTTGTACATCGTCTTGTTCTCTCTAGTAGTTTTTTTTCTACAGTCTTCCTGGCCATGCTTCTTTCTTTTACTAATTCATCGTTTAATGTTAGCGAAAAGGCCTTGGCTATGTTTTATCAGGCTCATATCTGCAATATTTTAAGTTTCAATATCACTGCCTGGTATGGCAATCTGAGCATTAAAAATAAAAATAAACTTTATAGAATCCTAAATGCTGCTGGTAAAATCATTGGCAAAAATCAAAGCCCATTTGGGCTGTTGTTTGAGACAAACATCTATAAAAAAGCTAACAAGATCCTCAAAATAAAGAGTCATCCTTTGTGTCAGGATTTTGTGATTTTACCATCACAAAAGAGATACAAGACACCGATAGCAAAGACAAACAGACACAAACACTCTTTAGTTCCCCTGGCAATCAAATCATTAAATAAGAGCAATCTGGTATAAACTTTGTCACATGTAAATTATGAGAGTCTGGTGTGAATGTACACTTCGGTTTCTTATAGTTACAATTTTTTTGTTTGATGTAATGCACAAATTGTAAGACAAATTTCCATACGGACAATAAAGATTATTATTATTATTAATTCTGGTTTACGAAAGGGTTTGTATTTCCTAACTTGACCTTGAGGGATGTGTTTTTTTTTCCTGCTTCTAAGGTGATAGAGACTATAGTTGCATAAGTTGTGTTGACATTTGTCTCCATTATGCTTGTTAGTCTTGTGCAAAAGCTGTCCAGTTAGCTTTTTTATAATTCCATCTAGTTGTTTTGCATGGTTGATATCTACCTGGTGTTCTTATATTGAGGAGTATAGGCTTGTGGTCTCTCACTTTTCCTTCTCGAATCAAGTTGAAACTGTAAAATTATTTATTGTCTCTAACAAAACATGAATGGATTGAAAAATTTACATTTATAATCAATTAGTTGTAATTAATTAATTTTGTTTTTATATAGAATAGAGAGAAAAAAGAAACACTAGGCTTAAGATCAGATTTCTTAGATAAAGGTAGATAAGCTTTGGGTAAATAATCACCAGAATTGAAAGATATCTTTTAAGTAAAATAGAATAAAATAATAAAACATTAGTGTTAAGATTATATCTAAGACTGTGTGTTAATTTAAGGTTTATATCAAAGACTGTATGTATATAACCATAATCACCATCAAGTTAAGTACATTAGGTTTAGCAGCAATGCAGTTTAGACCAAGCCCCAAAACATGAGTTAGAACAGAAAGAATAAAACTTGTGCAAAAAATAATTCACAGTAACATTACATTAGAATAAAACACTTGGAAACTACCAATTTTACATCAACATAAGGGAAAATTGGTGGACAGCATAATACACCTTGCATTGCCACATGAGTTTGCCTACAGCTGTCAGTGGGGTACCTGAGGGGGGGAGGGGCACTGCACTGGGCCCCGTACTTTCATAGGCCCGCACGAATTCTAGATGTTAATTATTAAATAAACCATTTTAACTTATTAAAGAGTTTCTGGAATTCTCATGAAATTGTGAAATATATGAAAAAGTCATGAAAATCTTCTGAAATTATTAAAATCTTCTGAAAACTGTCATTCGATATGGAAAACACCAATCCTACAAGCAATAAAAAAAAATGCCATTGTCAGCTTTCATTTAATAAAAATGTAATAATAAGGTGAATTTTAACCAAAACAAGAAGTTCAAATTCTTAATTTACTTGAATAGTCACTGGTATACAAATATAGTTTTAAATCTATCTTTAAAAAAAAAGCGATATTTTGCTAGTCAATAGTTAATCTAAAAGACATATCTAAATGTTTATCTGCTTTTTGTTGAAAAACTATCATCTACTGTAGATGGCTCTTAAAGCTAATTTCACAATGGTTTTGTACTTAGTAAAGTATGAATACAATGCAAAGAAAATTTATTTTCTTATACAAAATCTTAATTTTCACTTATTATCCTTATCACAGCCCAGAATAAGCCCTGCGCTATCCATTTCTCATAGGGCCCTGTTAAATTATAACCATTTTGTCATATAGATTAGATCTTTATCTAAGACAGACTAAGACTTAAAAGGGTGAAAAAAATCTCTAGATTTTATTCCCCTCTATAGAAGCTAATTGTCTGTGCTTGAACTAAAAAGCATCTTGAAACAAGAATGCTTTCAAGTTTTCATATCGAAGACTGTTGATTAAGATGTTTTACTAGAAATTAATTTGGTCACAATCATAAATAATCTATCATCAAGTAGATTGCTCATGAGGTATAAGTTATTGTATACAGTAGAAGGAACTTTTAGTTGCTCCATTTTAAAGTGTATGCTTTACTAAGCCTGTAATGAAGTATTCAGTTCAAAATAATAAAGGCTGTGAGTGTACTGTACATTTTTGTGGTACACATTAAGATTTTATATAGCCTGTTAGCTAACCAACATATAGAAATACACATCAATACGGAATTCCACTTTTGTTTTTACACTCAGGTTTTTATTGCATTATATAACTTTATATATTGTGAGGTCAGGTACCAATAGATGCACATCCTATCACATGTTACTTGTGGACTGGTTCCCAGATCATATGATATGTTTTGGAAATGTTTTGTTTGGAAATGTTTTACATGTTTCGGATGTTCCTTCAGAGTTGAAGATAGTTTACTTCCTAGTCCAAACCTCCCGCAGGACGACGGGGGATGGGAGCGGGCAGGGTTTAAACCCTCGACCATCGATAAATCCGAACGACAGTCCAGCGCACAAACCACACGACCAGGCAGCCATCCAATAACGCTAGGGCTGAATATGACATCCATTCCACCCCTGAAGTAAAGCACTTCATCACTAGGAAACCATTCCCCTCGTGACAATGTAAGGAGGAAATTAATTTTCCTTGTATAAAGTTGTAAAATTTACCACTTGCTTTGTTTTCATTCCTTGTATACTGTTTCTATTTGACCTTTGCAATGTTTACCACAATGTTTAAAGAATACCATAACTTTTTATGTTGCAGTCAGTAGCAAATGTCAAAGAAAATAATCCATGATTTAACCATGCTGAGCACTTGATGGGCACTGGAGCACTGGGTGTGTTAGTGCTTGCTTCTGTAATGTGTTTGAATAGGCCTATATATATATATATATATATATATATATATATATATTTCAATTTTCAACTATGTTGATTATATAAACTTTATAGATTGAGTTATATTGTTGCAAAACAACATCTTAATACTTCTTTGCCAGATATTTGATATCATCTAATTTGAGTTTGAAATATTATAATAGTTAATGAAGTTAATTTGTTTCTATTTCAGAAAGATTTGTGCAGACTCCACCATGTGGGTCAGTTCATGAACAGAATGATATACACAAAATGTCAGGAGGCAGGATTGGTGAAGTGGGATAATTATCCAAGGATCCTCACTGATTACTGATGCATTCATCTTCTATATGTCCAGGTAGCAAAATCTGTTATATAACGGTATTTCATACTTAAAAAACAGAATGTGCATATCTTTTTAATGTGAATTCATCATTAAATGGAAACTCTGATGGTTTTGACAATGTTTGATATAATATGTGTTTTGATTTACAGATAAAGAAGATATTATTTTTGCTTTTATTATTTGCAATAAAAACAAAGTTAATTATGTTTCTTTGACGTAATTTTCCTGTGCATCCAAAACTATCAGACTTTCACCGGGTTTCTATGTGACTATGCATCTCAAACAAGGGAAAAAATTGTATTTGACTGAACTGGTTGTATAAACTGAATTAGTCCCCTTTATAGATTTTTTGTCTGAGGCTTTGTGAACCCAAACATGAAATAGAAGAACCCAAACATGAAATAGAAGAACCCAAACATGAAATAGAAACAATAGATAACTATACAATCATACATGATCATAGACTCTTCGCTAGCATAATGGTTTCGGCATCGGATTGAGCCCACAGGTTCAAATTCAAGGCATTCCCTTTTTTTTTTTCAAATTGCATTTAAAAAGGGAATACCGTAATAGGCTGTTCTTTCTTCCCCTTCCCTTTTCTAACTGGTTCAGACAAGTGATAGGATAATAGCATACCAGTAGTGAGAATGTTAATCACACAGATTTATTATTGTTTCTCTAGATCTATTACAAATTTAATTACATAACTCATCCAAACTAAAAGATAAACTTGATATAAACTTTGTTTGTTTTTTTTTAAGTATTTTTTAAATTTTGCTTATTTTTTTACTTTGTAAAGGCAGCTAGAGAACCTTCTCTCAGGTACTCCCCCCACTGTTAATCAGAGTATTGCTATAAGTATGAATGTTTCGCTGAAAAAAGCTATTTAAAATAAAATTTCCAAAATGCACCAAATTTATGCCTAATAACTAATTTTTGTAGAAGTGATGTGTTAATTTTTGTTAGGTCCCAGATTAATAGCACAGTGGTTCATGCAATAGCGAGCTTCTTTGAACACTGTGGGCTATGCAAAAAAAAATATGTAGCAGTGATTTATTTGATTAGTAAGTATGATTTAGTTTTGAAGAAATTAAACAATAAAAATTACTTTTTAAAAAAAGCTTTTATTAAGTGTAATTGTATCAATCAGTTTGATTCATCATGTAATTAAATGTGATCTAGACTAACAATAATAAATATGTGCAATTACCATTTGTTTTTGTTTAGCTCAATTATTTGATTTTAGCTTTCTCAACCTGCTGTAACTTATCTGGACCAGTTTGGAAAGGGGGCGGGCAGGGGTGGACTTATAGCGTCTAAATGAGTCCTGGCATTACTATACCAACTGGCCCACAGTTTGATGACCATATGATGTACATCTATTGTTATCTATAAATCATGGCACCCAGTAGCATGGTATATGGATATAGATCTAGGAGATTCCATTATTATGAGAATATGTGCTTAGAGTATTTCACTGTTAAGTCTGTTTTATGAAAGGAAAAAGGATGCCAATCACATTAACAGTATTTAAAAAGGATCATTTGGCGACCCCATGGTCCAATTAGCCCGGTTGCCAACATAGCTAGTCTGCCCATGAGGGGAAGGGGGAGAGGGTATCCGTTTCTATGTCAGTTACTGTCATCACTTTTCTTAACTTATAAAATACTTCAAAAAAGATGATTACGTCCTAGGTGTGTTCCTAGGTCAATCTAGCCATGCATGTTAACCAATGACTTAAATTCTGCCAAGTCATTGGTTGTCCTAGTATATGGAACAAGGAATATACCTTTATCTTTGTGTCTTTATGGGTATGTTATTAGGTTGTTGTTTTTTTTTATTTGAAGTTTATGGTTCAATAATTGCTACTTCACTTTTAAGTCTTCTATACTGAAAGCTTTTAAATTAAGTGATATTTATTAATGTTTTCTTGAGTTGAGGATCCCAATCAGAGAATGCAAATTCCTTTATTGGCCTTACCAAGATTAAATAATATTTTAATTTTATGATCTTAATTCATTTGTAGAAATTTCTTTTAATAAACTCTGACTTTATAAAACATTTATATAACATCTTAAATAAATGTAAGAGTTTCTTATCAATACCCTGTTCATTATCTAATTATTCAAATTCAACCTCTTCTTTTATTTTTCTGTCATATCTCACATGGATGTGTGGCTTAGTGGTTAAATCGTTTGTCTCTCAATCAAATGTCTACCTAAGTGGCTCAAGTACGAATCCTGAATCCAGCAGTTTTTCACAACCAATTTTTAAAAAGAATAATTCATGATTAAATCATGTGTGAGTTATGGTTAGGGTGTATTTTAAATGGTGTATTAAATGGTGTATTATATATATATATATAAATAAATTACCTTGCAAGACGTGCAAGTTTCATTATGGGTTAGATGTGTAGTTCTAAAAAAATAAAAATAAAAGTGGTAGGTCAATTACATATACAGTTCTTAATAAGGACTCTGAATGTTTGAGGTTAAGGTTAAGGCTTAGTGTACTTGTAAAATGTGTGTGTGTGTGGGGGGGGGGATGCTAGATGCATACAAGGTTCAATGTTGTGCATGTCAGCCAGCATACAGGTAGTTGCTGTTAAAAAAACTCCCTAAAAAAAATGAATAATAAATATAATATTTCACTACAGCCATTTTAGTGTTACAAAAAAAATTACTTTGTGAACAAACAAGAGGAACAATTTAAATGCTATATAACATTAATTTATTAATGTGGTTTACCCTGAAAAAAAAAAACAATAACATAAACATGTGTTGGAAAAACTTAACTATTATTATTTAGTATTTCTTCATGTTAGCACTCGTTTGCATCTAACTATTACATTTATAAATACGCATTCCTCATTTATTTGTTAATGTTAGCTATACTTTGAACAGTGGACATCAACTCTACATTTAAGTTGTTTCTATAGTTTATTCATGTAACAGTGGACATCAACCTTACATTTAAGTTGTTTCTATAGTTTATTCATGTATTTATACATGTCCATGTCTACTAACGTCTAGATTATTTTCTTACCTGTGCATGTACACCTGTATATGTACACATATATATATATATATACAATAATATACATATAGCTAATATTTGCTTTGTAATGCAAGTACTGAACTTTAACATGCACCCTCAGACCTGAGAGTTAGCCTCGTGTGTCTACCCCCATTATCTTTGGCTAGTCGGCCTGCATTGGCTATGTGCCCTATTCTAACCCTTCTCATCACGGTCCACTCTTCATGAGCGACTGTGGGCTCGTTTACCAGTCGGTCAATAAGGTCAAAGGAGCCACATTCCTGTAATGTTGTCCCCACTGTTTCCTTCCTTATTTACGCCCCTGCCTTGTAGATTTATAAATGTATTTGTATTGTGCTCCCATATAACAGTTATTATTAGATTTAGTAAAATGTTGTTAGCATGTGTCTTAGTTAGTCTGAGGGAAACGCTCCTGTCAAGGATGCGCCCCTCGCAAACCAGCCAGTATGATTTAATAATTCAGGCTCCTTTCACATCTCATCTAATAGCCTCCTACACCAGGGCTGGTGTGCTTTGTTGCCCGAAGGGAACTCACAGCAGCTCTCCACACATTCCCGTTGAGGGTGAGTTACTCATCACCCTTGACCAGAACTGAAGGCATTCCAGACTAAAGTCCCAGGACCGGTCTGTACCTACCAAAGGAGTAAGCCCACTGCGTGGCATCCTCATCCTCATCACAATAGAACCTGCTTACCTGCATGATGCCAAGCGACTAACTACTAGCTGAGAGGAACCCAACTCATTTCACCTCTGAAGGAGAACCTTGGACAAAGATATAAGTGGTGGACAGCCGAGATAAGCAAACCATATACTAACACTTGAGCAACATTCCAGAGATAAAATTGTCTTACAAACTATCCTTAATCTATTTGTACATCCCCCCAAACTCATTGATTGTATATCTATTTATCACCTCCTATTAAATATTGTTTCTTTCACAAAATCATAAAGCTTTGGTTCCTGCTTATGCCTGTCCACGTGCCTATGCAATATCAACATTTATTTATTGCATTTTAGCCGGAAGACTTTTACCCTAGAAGTCACAGACCCATCATCTCCATTGGAAAGTGCAAACTGTCCAATCGGCGGACATATTCCACAACACCTAAATAATATATTGCAGGAATAGGAAGAATTTCCTTTGAACAAATGGGATGGTGAATGGCCAGTCTCTCATTTCTGGTCACTAAATGACGGCTTTCCCTTTAGTTAAGTGTCCAATGTTGTTGTTTTTTATTTACTAGCCAGAGACACTGTGGTTATAAATAACACTGCCCATCAAATAATACTTTTTAAAATGTACATTATTTTTTGCATACAATAAGCAATCTCACATTTTAATAAAAAAAATTTACAACAAAAAAACAACAACAAATAATTTAACAATATCAATATTTATATTTTTGATAACTTTATTCGAACAAAAAAAATATTATAAAATACTATTAGTTCTATTAATAGTAAGTATTATATAGATCTTGTAAGTGTTGCTATGAAAATGTTATATATTGTCCAAGCTGTATTTTTATCACTAAGCACTAAATATTTGTTTAACCAAACTACAAAAAAATCAAGAAATTTTACATTTATTTCCTGCATTTATTTACTTTTATATCGCGCGATCACCATATTCACCTTTTATACAATTATGGTAGGATTAAGGAGCATAGTAAGCTGCTATGGCAAATGTATTCTACATTGGTACACACTTATTGCGCCAGTTAGGGACAAATATCAAGGACATTGTGAAGGTTGAACTTATTTCTGTTTTACCAGATAAGAAAGTTTAGGGCAATCTTTACAACATCTGAACGAATGTCGTCATCTGCATTAAGTCTACTTCTGTATGTAATAAGTTGAAAAATCCCGTTTCGCAAATATATGTTGTTGAATTTTTTTGGAAATTGAACTCGTATGACAAAGATGTCATACAGGGGGTCTTTTCTGTAGTTCACCTTCACCGTTATAAAGTGCATCCAACTGTGGTAGTCGTTTCAAGAAGATTGCCAAAGAGAAATCCGTCTTTATAATCGCCATCCTTGCGTACATCAGTAATTATGGTCCATTTGCAACATCTTTAGATTCTTCAAGCTGGATGATAAATATTTGAAGTGGAGCCAGATCCTTCACAAGTCTCATCCAACATCACAAGAAAAACCTTCACCTGGAACCCCAAAGAATACATGGCGCCGTTATTTTTGGAAGCCTATGCTAAGCAGATGGGCAAGATGTTCTGGACAGTTGGAGAGATTTATCCAGAACTGAGAGGCCTGAAAGGAGGAGGTTGATGACCAAGGCCTCAATGCAGAGTTATATTTTCCGCGATTATTTGATGGCTAATTACCAGACGTGTCAGCTATTTTGTCATTAGATATGGAGATTGAACGTAATTGAATAGATCTAGTTAGTACGGCTCCAGTTATTACTGGTACTCGAACAATGTATTTGGCCACTAGCAACAGTAAGTCCTCAGCAATGATGTAAAGTTTCATATTGATTACATATTGACATCAAACATCCGAGATTTGCCGACAACGACATAAAGTATTTGAAAAAAAAAATGTAAATTTGAAAGTCAAGAAAACCAAAACTTTACTGCTGGCAAATAAAAAAAACTAGCAGTCGTCGAACGGTTGAAGCTTCTAATTTGGTGGCCTTCAGAATTGCCCCTGCATTTTGCGTAATATTTTATTTTTAATGTCAAAAACACTCATTTGGAAGCCCCCCTGAAGTGGATGACCGGAAAGATTTTCAAATTATATCCCCCCCTCCTTCCCCCAACCTAACTACCCCATTGCCCACAACTCATCTATTCTATGTACCTTTACATCTTGTCACAGCACAGGGACTATAGGATGAGCAGAGCAATAACGGCTGTATATTTAGAATTGAATGTACATCTACACTGGACTTTAGGGATCAGGTCTTAAATGATTAGAGCCAGGCATTCTCTATAATTAGAGATCACAGGAGTGATACACTATTTTATATAATAACTTAAGGAGCACACAGTGTGTAACATCCTTGACTCTGTGTACAGACAGTGTGTTTCATAGTAGAGTATATAGCTAATCAAGGAAATAATATTCTTTGTCTTCTTAGTTAAATACTTTAACTCGCGCACTAGATTTGCTAGTGCGTGAGAACACTAACATGCTGAACTCTTTGACCACAATATTTATAATAATTAATAGACTCACTGGTAGCAGACATGGTTTTTATTACACACAAATAATAAATCACAAAAGATATTGGCGACTTCAGCCATCACAAAATACATCCAAGAAAATAAGTCCTGAATACAAATCAATTCTAATAACTTCAATACTTGTACGTTACACTACTCACAATAATATCCATAACACTCCGCTCTCTACAAGAGTCTAAAATCAACTGCCGTGTCCACACCTCGTGGTCAGCTTCCGACCAAAAAACAAAATCTCGTGCGATTGCACGGAATGGTTCAGTGATTACTAGTCACCAAATATTATAGGGGTTCTAAAATTATGACAGGTGGCACAGATGGGGGTAGTGGTATGTGTGTAGTCAGCTGACGCAAATCGCCCCAGACCATCGCTTGACGAGTTACGACCGCGAGCCAAGAGCTCATTAAGTGTCAACATGACGGTTCGAGAGGGATTGGCGTCGTGAACAGAGCTCAGGAACGTCACTAGGGATGTAGTCATCTGACCACCCAGAATGGTCGAGCGACGTTCTGTCCGGTTCTAGAAGGCCAGCAGGGACCCTATATAAAGAGCGAAGGTATCAGAGACCAGTCAGTCACAACTTCCCGATCTACAGTTCGTTACGACGGCTAAGTACAAGTCCGAGACGAGACAGAGAGACCAGTGCAAGAGTTGATACGGCGGTACGGCTATTAACGGAGAGATATTTGTACAGTCGTGTGTTACGTGCTGCCAATTGTACAATACGTTACTTGGAGCCCTGAGTTGTCAGATTCTTTGAGTGTGTGGTGTCAGATGGTACAGTTTACAGAGAGTCTGAATAGGGAGATTCGTAACAATATTTACTAATGATAAAATTTGAGATTAGAGTGTGGTGCGACATAATATACAAATGGGTTAAAATATCTATTAGTATATATATTATGTAGATATTAAACTAATTTTTTTCACAAACTACGTTTTCTTCATAATAATAGGGCCGCCCCCCACTCAGAAGGCTAGAGTCGAGAGGTTAGAAGATGCAATCGCTCCAAACCCACCACACCGGCCAAGATACCAGAATGGAAGCGACCTAATACAAAAATTATATAGTAATTCAACTACTTTTGTTCACAAACTATTATTTCCCTAAAAAATAGGAACGCCTCAACCCACCACTTACATGGTTTAGTTGGGAAGGGCAGTAGATGTATTCCCCCCCCCCCAAAAAAAAATGGCCAACAGGAGAACGACATGATATAAAGATCGGTTAAAATATCAATTTGAAGTTTTAATCACATAGATAATTAATCGATTCTGTTTGAAGCTGTGATTTCTACAAATAAATCGAACCGCCCCCACTCGATAGGTTACGGTTTATGCCAAAAGAACATCTGGCTAGAGGTCAAACGTGATGTGCGCTAAGGGTCTAGACAAAGGGGAAGGGACAGTCTTGCTGCCTAGCAAGATAAAAGGAGACCAGACCGTCTCGTGCTAGTGAGGTGAGGTGACTTGGTACTAGAATAGAATAATTGAGGCTTGCCCAGATGGACAAACTGTTAAGAAGCAAATGTGGTTTGACATTTGTGCGAAAATAAGGGGAGAGATGGTGGAAATAGTCTGGAGACCTTTTCAAGGCGTTTCATATGACAAAATTAAACTAAATAGTTTCTGTGTAATTTGATGAGGTCGATTGTTTTTCCTTAGCGGATGGACCATCACGGTCTGTCAAGCAAAACTCGCGCGACGATCTTTCATTTTACTGACAAAAGTTTAATGCCTTGATAATTGGAGTAGTTAGACTTGTCACCCTTTTTTTTACAAGGATATGATAACGGCATTTCAAAGTGTAGGTGGAACAATACCCTTATTTAGTTATACAATACTCTGCACACAATATATTATTTAGCGGAGTGCTCTTTCAACTACTTATTTCTAAATTATTACTAGACTTTCAGTGGTAAGGGCTTTTTTTTTTGTAGTCAATGTACTTTTGTGGTATTTTAAAAATAACTTATAGTATTATAATGGCCTAGATAAATTTAACCTTTATAACCTCGTTCTGCCAAAATATTATGTAAGTATTTGATGCGCAAGCTGCAATATTAATAAAAGAAAACAAAAAAAATACTTTGAAAAATAAAACAAACAAAGCTTATATCACGCCAAGTTGCATCAATGGGTTTGGGTCAGTTGTGTGATTAAATTAGTAATAGATCTAGACTAACAATAACAAATTTGTGGGATTGCAATTTTTTTTTTACCTTTTTTTTAAGCGCGATTTCTTGTTTTAGCTTTCTTAATAAATTATAGTCATACATTTGTCTGGACCAGTTGGTAAGCAGTAGGGGAGGTAAGAATGAGATATTTTAGTTTCGTTTTTTAAATGCATTTATAAAATAAAAAAAAGTAAGGGACCTAAATTTGAACTCGATACCTAAAGTTTCCTCAGTCTACTCGAACTAGTGCACTAACCACTGTGCCAGGGACATGCTTAATAAAATAGAAGGATTATTAGTTTTCTGTAGTTAGTTACAAACATGTATCTCTACAAACTATGAATTGGACTTAAATCAGATTATACCAATTTATAAATTAAGTACCAATTTTTTTTTTCCATTTATTGAAGACAACAAAGAAAATAATTAATTACAAATAGTTATCTGCTAAATGGTTACATTTTTAGATTTATTTTTGTTTTGTCGGGTTAAATAAATATTAGTACACAATTTCAGCCTGATCAGTGATTGGGTGTGTGAAGTAACGTGAACAAACTTTTTACTAGACAGACAAAATGAGTTGAATAAACTTTGTAAAAACGGCTTATGCTGAGAAGCATCAGATAGCCTTTGAAATATTTTGATAGAGAGCTGAAAAGTTGATGAATACCCAGAGATTATCTAGATTGCATCTTAGGACTATTTCTTAAGGCGTAGCATGGACAAGGATACCGGTAATTGAATTTCCGTGTAAAGAATAATATGATTGGAAGGGGTAGCGTTATAAAGTGGGTTTTGTCAAGAAGTTGTAAAATCTTATAAAATTCAAGCATTTAATGGGGGGCAGGGGCGGACCGAAAAGTGTGGGGGAGAAAACAGTAGTGAATGTGTTTGGGAGTGCATTTTAAAGCGGGCCGTTACTAGAATACAGTAATCGAAAAGAGTATGGCTAAAATGTGAAATGTTTTATTGAAAGTTTCCAAAGATGAGGGGGTACGGCCAATGTATTCTGTGATCGTTATGATGTGCAAAAAGTTAAAAAAAAATGCCCAGGCTAAAAAAACTATCAAAGAGCCTTTTAAATATTTCGAAATAATGAAAAGAAAAAGAACAGTACTAGAATTTAAATATGACTCTTTGTTAAGGCGGAGAATTGGGAAGGGGGAGGGAAGTAATTGGTCCAAGTTATGCGTAAGAAAAAAAAGGGAGAAAGTCATGTGAAAATAAACAATATTGAGTCTCTGACCAACTCAACGGGAGTTTATATTATAAACATTAGTACCCAGAGACTATACCGGTTGAATATTTTAGAAATATTTTTGTAGTCCTAACGACGACATTGTGCGATCGGCAAGCGACATCGGTTTATTAGAATTGTTTATATCTTCTGTAAGTTCTAAATGTCAATGTAGAAGTCGATTTGAATAGAAAGTTTTTATGTGTCCCCTAAACTATATTCTTCCGAATCTCGTGCAGATAAAGCCGTTGTCCGTTGGCTGTGTTTCTTTCAATCTTCTGTACCTGTCTTCACTAATTGCTTACCTTTGGATCTCAAATGTGTATCCTGCAGCCTTTATGAGAGCTCTTCAACCGTCTCTTTCAGGTAGGTTCCAGACAAGCGTAGCTTTCGATAGGTAATTAGTGCTCTATACTGTCCACACCGAACACCGGCAGAACACATTTATTTGAGATGTAGCCCTGTAGTTTAGTTTTAAATTGAACTATTATTAATGAATTACACATATAATAGCTTATATAAACTGATATTGTATTGCTTTCTTTTTTTTTCAGATCTAAAACAACACAATGATAACAATATTGGCATTTGCTTTTGTTTTATTTCAATGTAATAAAATAGGTATGTTTTAAACAAATGTTTATTTTATTTTATTATAACTAGATATCCTACACTTATTTTGTTATGTTTTGCCTGAGATCTGGTAGTGCGGTTCGCGCGCTGGACTGTCGTTTGAATTTATCGATGGTGCCGGGTTCAAACCCTTCCCGCTTCCATCTCCGTCGTCTTGCGGGAGGTGTGGACTAGGAAGTAAACTATTTTCAGTTCTGAAGGAACATCCGAAACATGTAGGACATTCTATGAGAATATTTGTGACATTTACAATACATATTGAAATGTTAACTAAAGTAATTTTTTTTCTGTATGCTCTTATAAATGATGAATATTTGATTATTTCAAACTAATGTAAAAAAGAAACAACGTCTTTTAATTGAAATATTTTAATTTTTGAAACAATGTTATTTTACTTGGTTTTAATCAAACATTTACATTGTATTGTCCTCAAAAGGACATTGACCGGCCTGGTCCTCTACTCAACCTTGTTAGCAGGACGTCTCGCCTCCCTTGGCAGAATGTCATTCACTAGTGTGACAAACTTTCTGAACATTAAGAGTTTAGTAAGTTTGATCCTTGTAAGTGTTTGACAAAGCTGTCTTGTTGATGACGCGTTGTTTCACGTAAAGACTCAGAAGAAATGCTAAAAGGTAGAAGACACTAGAGTCGCGCTTTCACAGAAGCATTAAAATGTAATCTTTATGAGACTATTTTGAATATATCTTGAATCATAAGCTTACTGCTTGTAGATTATATATCAGACAATACACAAATAAGACAATACACAAAATTATATGTATATTTGTATCAAATGCACAAATATGTTCTTTAATTCTTTAATTTAATATAATCTGTCTTAAATTCGTCTGGAAGTGATGTATTTGTATGAATAAAAAACACAGCGAATGACTTGACACCTGCATTTCATAGCACCTCGTTGGGAATTTTATCTTGCCATCTTATTTTAAAGATCCGCCTTAGGCATCGGAGGTGGAAGACATTCAGCTTTTTTTCCTGTCATGAGTAGGTTGACCAAGTTTCACTTCCGTATAGCTAAGTGCTCATCACACAGGTCCGGTAGACTAAGGCTTTAATATTGATAGTCAGCAAGATGTTGTCCCACACCCCTTTCTGCAACCGTGATATGCTACCCATGTCTTTGGCTATTCTACTGTTAAAGTCTTTATACAGTAAATTATCTTTAGGTATGATGAAATCAAGATAGCAAAAATGGTCAACAGTTTCTAATTGTTGGCCATTAATGGTTACGTGAGGTGCAGTATTTGTGTTCTGAACTAGTATCTTAATCTTGCTTTGACTAATAATAATAAGCAGCAGATAGTTTGTCAACCAGGGACTGAGTCAGACACAATAGGGCCGCTTTTATGCCATCAAACAGAGCTTTACTATTTTCTAAGTAGAGACTTTCTTGAATTCTGTTGTAGGTGTTTGTTCAAAAGTTGTTTGCACATTGTCTAGCCATTTGTTTTGACTCTTTATTAGCAGTTTTGAAGGCTTGTACAGATTTAGGACTAGGCTTTGTCTTGTGAGCGAGGTGTGCAGATCGCTTTTTCTCGATGCAACGTTCCACCAGTGTAAGATTCCATCTATGGGGTTACTATTATTATTAAAAATAGTTATTTTGCAGTTTAGAATTACAATAATGTTTATAAATATTTATTTTAGGGTATATTTTGTTAGATGTTGCAAAGATTAAAATAAACCAATAATAATAACAAATACATCTAAGAAATATTTGGTGGTAAGTTTATCAAGTTACTATGTTGACATATTTCATTCTTGATGTCAGTTTGCTTAGTAGTTAGAAGTTGAAAGTAACGTTCAATGTTCTCTAGAAATATATTAAACATCATCATTTCAGCTTTATTGATGTCAGCATGCAAACTGTTCCTCTCATTCATTTATTTGCCTTCCTATTAGTATTTTAAAAGTGTAGCCGCCTTGTATTTTATTTGATTCGTCATCATTGCTCTTTAAGTCTAATCATTTCTAGAAAACGAAAATATAGCTTCTTATCATCACTTAACTGTATTAGACATCTAATTTTTTAAAATCATATTTGAGACAATTTAATAACTTTTATGCATCCTCGAGCACAATCTGAAATGATATTTTTGTAATTAGATACAGACTATTTTTATAGACATTTAACTTGGCAATAATTTTTATTTAAAAAAAAATCACAATAATTATTTTTTTATTCCTTTATATATAATTATCTTCTTTTTTTTAGACACACTTCAGATATTTGTGGAAGAAATGCTAATTATAACACTTCATTGCTCACCCCTTATTTCTTCAACTTATTCTGTGGATGTGTATTTTGTCATAAATGCCACAGAAAACAAAGTATTCTCTTGTTCAAGCGCAGGCAAGATCGCAAATATATCATGAATTAGTTATTTGAATGGAGGTGTTTCTGAATTCAATGCCAGTGGTTCTTACTTCCAATGGAATTCAACAGATTTAAAATTTAGACGATCATTAAAAGGAGTAAAATGTTATTTTACACTCCATAATGGTTCTCCTTTCTTTTCTAATGATGTTGCAGTTGTGGCTAAGATTGAGGTTTATATATTTATATTTTTTGTCTTCTGCCGTCCTCTCGCTCTTGATAGTTATGTTATACGTCAGTAAATACCTTGCCTCAAAATTATAAGAATTGAACTTCCACGTTCAGGGGTTGTCCATTCAAGGTAATCATTGGGGCTAAGTAGATTGGACGACTTCCCAAACATTGAGTCTGTATTTGTTTTGTTTTTTTTGTTTGTTTTTGTTTTGTGTGCAGCCAAAGGAGACGGCCGGGTACGCAATGGTATTTAACGGCGAGCTAGAGCTAACGTTAGGTGTGTAAGTAGGGCACGATCATTCGCAACAAAAATAGAGCTCTCTTGCGGAATAATTTGCTCTGCATACACATAAAAAAAAGTTATGTAGCATACGTTGGCAAGACCTCTCTAAAAATAACGATGTAATTAGAAAATACGGAATGGACAATGTAGAGAGGCTGCTTATCATTCAAAAGCTGTGCTGGTTAGCGCATATTATCACGTAAGGAGGATGACCATATGCCGATTTTTTGTTAAATGAAAGGTAATCGAATCAACATAGGTCTCCCAGGTTAAAGGTTGATGATCTTATCTAAGCTTTTACTTTATGTCAGTGCTTAGAAGAGAACATACTTATATCAAATGACAATAAAAACTACATTCATAATTCAGTTAATGTTTTGTTTTTCAGCCAAAGAACAAGGGGTTCAATGTTTTGATTAAATATAAAGCAATAGCAACAAAAATATTTCTATTACCTGCATGACATCTAAAATATATCCAGCTGCTATTTGTATTTTTAATGTGAGTTACAAGTATATATTTTACTTAGTCTTCTCTGCATATCTATTAATATTTGGTTACACAATTTTCCTTTCAACATAAAATAAGTGCCGTTTTAACGCTTCTTTCTAACCCTACTAATAAGATGTTTTGCTATTTCTTAGAAAATAATCAGACTATTAAGCAACTAGTAATACCCATACCATAATAAGGCTGAAAGCGTTGTCAAACGTTTATTTTTTACCATTATATTTTTCCCGATTCTTCAGTGGTAGGCATGAACTGCAAAGCTTCCAACCCCACATAGCCCCACACGTTTCTGGCCCATGAACTTAATAATTCATCACCTTTTTTAGAAAGTGTTTTTTAACTTCTTCTGTCTGCCTGTCTGTCTGGTACAACTTTTGAAATACTAATTTCTACCTATTTCACTCTTGGATCATAAGGTACGATAACGTAACATCTTTGACCTATCATTTGTAGCTCTAAAAGTAATTACATTTATGGACTGCAAACATATACGCCCCACTTCGGCATTACACATGGTTCATTATTTCTATCCTCCAATAAAAGCACATTCTGCTCCTCACCACCTACAGTTTGGCACTATCATTCAGTGGAACGGCCAGTATTTGTAAGTCTCACAATACAATTAACTTGCATCTTACTAAGTAAAAGTTGTATTTTCTGAAAGCCTCAATGAATGCACCATGCTTGCCACACAAAATTTTATTTTGGCCTGAGAATTAAAGAAAATGAATGAATCTTTTAAGCTATCCTCATCCCGTTCAAGTAGGAAAATCATATTCACAATATTGTCCATCCTTTACACATGAACTATTGTTTTATCTCCTTTGTTTTAGATTTATACTTACACAAAACTTTTATCTAGATACTCATATAATACCCACTTAGTAAGGAAAAATTGAATTCTAATCTTAGCAGTTTCAACCTTTCCTAGCAGATTAGAACTGTACTGTACAGTTATTTATCGAATATTTCAGAATCTCTTTGATACTATTTAGTTGGGGCCCATTTTTTGTATGGCGTCTGCAAATCATAACGCTAACATAATATTTGTCTGGAACTCCACTTTTTCTTTTCCATTGTCCGCATTTTAACTATCACCTGCATCATTTGGTATATGTTACATTTAATAATAATACTAATATTCATATATCTTATTATAGGTGAATAGTTTAGTTTTACAATTGTGCATTAAAAAAATAAAAAAGAATACATAATTAGAACAAAAGATTTGTACGACAGCACACAACATATAAATGTATACCCCAGTTTTTCTTAAACATTGCACGTGAAATATACAGGAATAAGTTACATTTGATAAACAATGTAAAGCGTCTATTTCTTTTTGCGATCGGTGTCTTATATCTCCTTTGTGATGGTCAAATGCTAAAATCATGAGGAAGATGGCAATTCTGTATGCTTACATTTCTCTTTAATTTCTTACAGTGTTTTTTTTTTGAATAGATGACCAATTGCAGTTTGCTTGTTGCCTATAATCTTATTGAGAGTATTTATAATTTTAGAAAGAGTATTTTTACATTTTATTTTCAGCCTTTTTTATATGTTATGTTCAGATATTTTTATCATTCTTAAGCCTGTATGAAATAATACTCCGTACTTTGATTAATCCATCATAGCATGGTACAGGTATCTGACTGTATTCTGTAGAGTTCACTTGTTATATCTGTTTCAAGGATAGTCGTATCTTCGATTGTGTTTCAGAGCAACCTACAATCGTAGAGGATGTATTCCACTGTGTCGACTTTCAGGTAACAGTGTCGATATCTGGGATTATGATTCTCTTGGATCCTAACGAAGTAGGCTCTTATCAGACAGTGTCCATTCGAAATCGTGCTAAAATCGCCTGATTCTTTCTGTCTAGTTGCCACAAGTCGTCTTTCCTGTTTGGGCGTTTGAGAACTTTCCAGACTTCCCGTCCCGTGCTATAAAGGTCCAAGTTTTCGTACCATTTTGAATTGAACCATTCGCAAATCCTCGCTTTTGCACTCTTGTATGTTTGCGGCTCCTCTGTTGGCTCTAAATGGGTTTCTAGTTTCACTAAACTGTCGACCCTCTCGTTTCCTCTGATTTCACAATGTGAGAGAATCCAGTAAAATCATGCGTTTTTTTTCGGGACGCTCCACGCACGCCATTGTTTTTGACAATTGGGTAGGCTGCATCTCTGAACTCGCGAGAGCTTGCAGACAGAAAAGTGATTCAGTTAGGAAGATTACAATGGCAGATGCCGCTGTTGTTCAATGAGCTATAGGGTGCTTATGATTTCTTCCATTTAATCAACATAGTTGCTTTCTCCTGCGTATGGACCTACCAGTTCGTCGATTTCTATTGCAAGGGAAAAACTGACTACAGCTTTATTGCCTATAATCGTTCTGTCTTGGACTTCTTTCTTTGATCCGTCCGTATAAACCTTGATGATATCTTGATAATATTTGGCAGTGGTTTCTCTCGCAATGCTATTTAGTAGGCTAGGCGTACATTTCTTGTTTACCTTTGGGTCAATCAGTGTTTTCCACAACTCCGGCAACCTCGGGAATTTTTTTCTGGGAGGAAGCTCCCGTAAGAACGAGAGCAGCTCTTTTTTGAGGGGGTGGGGGTTGAAACAAGCTCTTGTGACAGACGCAATGCAGTATGCGTAAAGGATTTTTACGTACCCACCCATTATTCGTCTAGGCGTCTGAGTGTGCAGCTGTCCTCCAGCCGTTTGTATTTTTTTGTACGCTAACAAAATCGATGGTTCCCACCAAAAATACCAGGCAGTGATGTTGAAACTTAAAATACTACACATGTAAGCAAGGTATAACGTTTACAAAGCTTTTGCGCTAAGAATTACTTTTTTTCTTGGTAGCCTTAATTTTTGTGGTCCTTTTTTGGTAATTTAATCTGGGTTTGAGGCGAAATTGTTTTAGTTGTTATGACATGATTAGAATTTAGTATTTGTTTCGGGAATAAGTTTTACTTAGTGACAAGTGACGTGACAGATCTTTAAAAACAAGAACGCTCTAAGTGACGCTACAAACAAGACGCTTCGTGTAGAGCAGTAGAAATAACAAATAATAGATATACAGAGTTACTGAAAGACAATGGACGGATCCCTTCTTAAGTATTAAAGTATTTATTATTGTTCGATACTAGCGTCGACTACTTATATTTCTTGTTATGGCATTTCGCTGGTGTTCCTGATTTAGTTGAAGGTTACCTCATGATCATTGCATTGATTGCATTCGACACCGCGGAAGAGCTATAACAATTACATAACAAAAGATCCGAGGTACTTAAAAGTTTAAACTATTGCAATAAAAAGCTAAGGTGTTGCATACAAGAAGCCTCGATTCAGCTCGGTACTGTTTGTTAACGATGAAGTATTGGAATAGTCAATGTTAAGTTTTGCCAATTGTACAGAATCGGCTGTGTTTTACTAAACATTAAAGTGCTACATTTCTTTGTTACTTTGTAACAGAGCTATTGAAGTGCAATTACGTTGTGGATTTATTATTTTAGTGGTTTTGTAAGAATATATGCCAAGTAGCTGTTGATTGTGAATTATTGATTACATGCTTTCCAAGGGTTCCTAAAAAGAAAAAAGAAAAGGACGTATAAACGTTTCCTCAGTGTATTTAAGTCCTATATTTCCCTGGCAAGCGATTATGTCTGTGCCAATATGTATACAAAAAGAAACAAACAACCACATTGTATTGTCAACATTCATACAAATCGTCCAAAAAATAACAATGCCCAAATCTTTCGTGTTTTTGTTTTGTTGTAGATATAAAAAAATAGTCTTTGTAATTTTTTTTTTTCTTTTAAATTTTGTGTTTGAAATAAATTATGTATATATTTATTAGGTGCCTGGACAAATTTCCTATAGTCACGTAAAGTATTCAGACACTGTGGACTATTATCAGTCAAACTGCACCTGGACATCAGCGTTACAAAACTTTCAAGCTGGAAACTATACAATAGACATTTCTTTTTATCCTAATCTAACGAATGATACAAGCTTTGCAACTATTATAGCAAAATCATTTCAGCTAAGTAAGCATACTCTTTTAAGAAGTAAAATTAAAGCTAACTACTTAACAAAACAAAACAAAAACGAGGCTATGGGTAGTGACTTTGCATCAACTATTGTAAATCTTTCAAGTAATTAGTTGAAATAGATCGTGACTAACAATAAAAACCTTTCTGCTATTAGAAATATAGTGATTGTTTTGGAATAGATCAACTTCCATTATTTTAGAATGCCAAGATTGCTCAGTGTGCTATTTTCAAGTATGGTCTGCTCAGTGTGCTTGGTTAAGTATGGTCTTCTCAGTGTGCTTGGTTAAGTATGGTCTTCTCAGTGTGCTATGGTCAAGTATGGTCTGCTCAGTGTGCTATGGTCAAGTATGGTCTGTTGTGATCTGATAGGGGATGGGGGAGGGGTTATCTGTAAAAAGCTTTCCGTGCTGGTTTTTTTTGTTGTCGTTGTTGTTGTTCTAGTCTGAATTAGCGCTCGTGATCTAGAGCCTACACGACAGAAGGCCGACACGTTAGCTACTGAGCTACACAAGTTGTTATAAAAATAGGTTTCATAATCTAAAAGATTATATAGCTTTAAATATTTAGCGAACGACCTTATTTTCCACATAAATCTTATATCACTTATCTTATTACATTTATATTAGGTTAGTTTTTTGATTTATTAATGTGTATTCATCAACTGTGTATACTTGTGCACATGTTAAACATGATATGAGAATAAGAAGTGGGAAAAGTAACGTATACACATTTCCAACTAGACAGATTAAGTTGATATGTTTGTTTTACATGTGTCAATTTATCCTTCCTATTTGAAGATTATTACATCCTAATCCAAACATCAGGCACGCCTGTGGGGGATGGCGGCGGGGTTCGATCCGGAACCATTTAAGCAAAAGTCCAGAGTGCATACCAAAGGACCAGGTAGCCATTTACTTGTAAAAAACTCTTCACAAGTGTGTCTTTAAAACATTTATTTTCTATATAGCTACACCAGATATACAACTCTCTGAAGAATGTTTTAATGTGGTCTATAGGGCAGATGATGTAAAGGTCATCTGATTCTGTGGCCTACGGTTAACGAGGTTGTCATGTAGCCAGCACAACGACCAACCACCTTTACTTTTCCTAACTGATGTCAGGTACCCATTAGAGCTGGGTAGACTCAGAGGCGCCCATGGATTCTGAAATAAAATCCCTGTCTTAACCTGGATTCGAACTCGGGACTCTTTGGTTCAGAAGTCAAGCGCAAAATAATTTTTAGTAAAAAGTTAAAAACATTTTTTTAAATTATAATTTACAGCAAATGACAACATAAATTTTATTTTTGTTTTAACTAATTTTAGTGATTTCCATAACAGATGATGGTACATTGCAAGCAAATTCAGATCATATTTTTAAAATGTATAAGCAACAACTGACGATATATATATATATAAAATTTGCGAAATATCTTTTTTTTAATTATCGGATTTTTTGTTTACAAAACTGCCGACTGGATATTTTTTTAAAATTTGTTACCGTGTTTTATTTTGCTACGAATTTCTCTTCTTCTGGTTAAATTTGCTAGCAAAAATCACAAATAAAAATACTGCAAAAAACTTGACAACTCAACATTCCTATAACTTTAATCATTCGTCTATGTAAAAAGTAGCGTAGAAGAGTGTATATTATCTGGTAGTTTACCCTTCACTGTATTTGCACTTCAACTTTTAGTTGCTCTTCAACTTTTATTTGTACTTTATTTTTTCTCAGCTTACATCGGCAGTATTCCGCTCTACTCAATTGTTCCGAGTCGTACTCTACCGAATAAGAGCGTACATGTCATCATCATTATCATCATCACTCCTTTGAGTTCCTCATGGAACACGCCACACTCCACGGTCTCTTGATAGCTTTTTAATGGTTTCCCACCTCTTCCCTGTCTTCTCTGCTTCTTCAAGTACACTGCGTCGCCATGTTCTTTTTGGTCTTCCCCTGCGTCTTGTTCCCTGGGGGTTCCAATCTAAGGCCTTCCTAGCTCTGTTACTGGTATCTTTTCTAAGGGTGAGACCAATCCATCTCCACTTCCTCTCTAAGATCTGCACTTCTATATTTTTCTGTCCACTCATCTCCCACAGTTTGGTGTTTTGTACTTTGTCATACCAGTGTATTTTTAGAATATTTCTCATCAGCGAATTCCAGATCTTCCAGCTTTTGTGTGAGAGTCCATTGGATTTATTTCACTACGTTAGTGTATGCTTTCTTTGTGACTAAATCCAATACTAGAAGGAACAGGAGTAGTGAAAGAAGACATCCCTGTTTGACTCCTGTTGTGACTGGTAATTCCTCTGACAGCTTGCCACAGTTGGTTACTTGGCAGGTGAAATCATCATAAAGGATCTTGATTATGGTTCATTATTTTTCTAAGGATCCCATAATGTCTCATTACAGTCCAGATAGATTCTCTGTCGACACTATCAAAAGCTTTTTCAAAGTCGACACAAATTGCATAGAGAGAAGATTGCCTTTCGACACACTTTTCTACAATTATTCTGAGTGTAGCTATTTGGTCAGCACAAGATCTCCTTTTCTGAATCCGGCCTATTCTTCCCTTATTTGTTCATCACATGCTCCCTTTATTCTGTTCAATAGGATTCTGCTGAAAATCTTGCTTGGTACTGACAACAGGTGATGCCTCGCCATTTCTCACATTGTGATAGATCTTCACTCTTTGGTAGTTTTATTAGCAAGCCCTTTTTCCACTAACCGGAAGGTGTTTTTGTTAACCAAATTTTGTTGAATAGTTTGTGCAGTTGGTCAACTATTTCACTTCCTCATTCTTTTAGGACTTCGAGTAGTATGTTGTCAATTCCAGCAGCTTGACTGTCTTCATTTGTTTGAGTGCATTCCTTATTTCTTCTTTTGTTATTTCTTCCATGTTTATGTCTAGTGTTGGTCCTGCATTTAGATCTGGTGGATTTCGTGGTTTCGGTCTATTGAGCACTTCTTGAAAATATTATTTCCATCTTTCAAGTTGTTCATTTATTGACGAAAGTAGATTTCCGTATTTGTCTCGGACTGGAACATTGCAATTAGCTTTTTTTCGGTACTGAGAAGTTTGGTGATTTTGTATAGTTGTTTTATATCTCATGTCTTACTTGTACTGAATCGACTTTAACGGCTTAGTCCATTCTAGTACGCTGTTAAGACTGTATCGACTCTAGTTCACTCCAGTTAGCTCTGCTCTAGCTCGAGTCTTATAAATATCTCTTCTACAGTCTGGCAATGTAGATAACTGTAACGATGACTGTACCGAAGACTGGTCTTTCAAATTAATTGTCTGTTTTATGTAAGATCTCATTCGCTTCTCTAATGTTGCAGAAACACTGCTAGTACCTTAGAAATAAAATATCCAAGTGGACTAAAATCCTACTTTCTGCCTTGCAGGAAATGGAGGGATCTACAAAGTCTATGGCACCTTACCAGGAAAATGAAGACAACAATTCAGAGAACTGAAAGGATCACAGCCACCCCTCAGATGGCCAAGTACATGACATAAAACAATTGTTACAAAAGCTAAAACACATAATAAAAAACCGAACTGATAAAAACGGAAAACGATCTACGGCTACAGATGGACATGACTTTTGTGACATGGTATGTGCTAAGTCTTTCTAGAGCAGGCGAGCAAGTCCATCTCACTAAAGAGCTGAAGAATTTTAAAATATCTCTCGTAGCACTGCAAGAAATCAAGGAATACATAATATTTTATAGTGGTGGCAGCACCATCAACTTAGGCACTTAGGGATTTTTAACTCAAAACCATCTGGAGGGGTTTTAAGAAACCATCTGTAGGAGAGGGGTTTAAACTCAAAACCCCATATTGGCTTGGCTACGATGAAATAATTTTAGTGTGTAATTTGCTTTTTTATATTGAAGAGGTATTTTTTAGCATCAAACCCCTCTTTAGGGGTGTTTAAGCTCAAAGCCCCTTTTGGCAACGCTCATAGCATTTTGAGTGCGTAATTTGCTTTTTGTTTACATTGAAGATGTATTTTTTAGCTTCAAACCGCGCTTGCGGGGAACTTAGTCAAAATGCTCATAGATTTTAGAGTGTGTAATTTGCTTTTTTTATATTAAAGAGGTGTATTTTTTGCCTCAAACTCCTCTGGAGGGGAGTTTGAATTCAAAACACTTTGACTATACTCATAGAATTTAAGTGTATAATTTTATTTGTTTTTAATATTAAAGAGGTATTTTTCTTACATTCAAGCATCGCTGAAGGGGGGTTTAAACTCAAAACTGAGTCGAATACCATTTAGCTAAGCTCATAACATTTTGAGTGCGTAATTTGCTTTTTTTATATTGAAGATGTATATTTTAGGTTCAAAACCTACTGTAGAGGGTTCAGTTCAACTCAAAACAAATTTGGCTCAGAATTTTGAGCGTTTAATTTGGTTGTTTTTTTTCGTTAATTTTTTATGGATTTAAAATCAAAATATTCCTGAATTATGCTCTTGGAAAATTTGGGATTGTCATTTGCATTTGTTTGGTTTTGTTTTATAGAAGAGGTAGCTCTGAAAACAAACCTAGTAGGGGGGTTTAAACTCAAAACACCCTGGTACCCCTGGGTTTTAAATTAAAAAACCCTTAGGCTGTGCTGGTTTAAGTGATGATTAAGTATACAAATCTCACCTAAAAACCTAAAATAAACAAAATCAAGGCAAAAAAATCTGTAACTTAATACTCCCATGTTCACATTTTCACCCCAACATATATACTCGAGAAATGATATGAATACAGTATATATACATATATAGTATAATACTATTAGTTATTATTAGTAGTCCAGTATTAGTAAAGATAGTATTGGACTAAGTATTAGTACGTATTGTATTAGATCTAGTATTAGAACGTATAGTATCAGTATTTAACTGAAATTCAGTAGTAGGACAATGTAGTCCTGAACTGAAATTTGTTAATTTAAATTAATTAGTGGAAATAGTTCTGAAATAATTTATATCTATGATTTAAAGATATTAGTTTATTACTGAAATAGCTTTTTAAGGAAGAAGATTTTATTTTATATAAGAAAACGAAAAATTAAAATCATCCTTGATAACTGTAAATACCGAACCGCCATTTTGGTAAGAGCGCGTAACTCTATTCCATTCCTCGTTCCATATGCTAGGACAAATTTATACAAATGCTCTTTCTTCCCTTGCGCTATTAGAGCATGTAATGGGATGCCTGAGCTATCCATGAAAACACTGGTTGATCTGGGGGGGGGGCAGTAGGGGCGACCGACCCCCCCCCCCCCCCTCTGCCGACCCCCAAATGAGGGGGCGAGCGGATTTTAGTATAGAATTCACACAATTTGTATACGAATTTATTTCTTATATTAATAATATATACTAATTATTTATATTTCAACCTATTTTTAGATTATTTCGCCCCCCTCTCTAGTATGTTGGCCGATTAGGTGAGGTCGGGAGGGGGAGATGGTATCAATCCCGCCCCCACCATGCACTTTCGAGTTGGGGGTCGATCCAATTTATTTGCAGAAATCACAGCTTGCTAACAGAATCAATTAAATATATATATGATTAAAACGTGTTATTGATATTTTAACCGATCTTTATATTATGTCGTTCCCTGTTTGCCGATTTAAGTGGGGGGGGGGGGGCGAATACCTCTACTGCCCTTCGAAACGTAAACCCTTTGAGTGGGGGGGGGGGCGGTCCAACTATTATGAAGAAATCATAGTTTATCAACAAAATTAATTCAATTAATATATAAATTTTATATTATTTCAATCTCCTTCTGGTATCTTGGCCGATTTGATGGGGTTTGGGGGGGAGGGCGATTACATGAACTGCCCTCCCCACTCTAGCCCTCTGATGGGGGGGGGGCGATCCTATTTTTATGAAGAATCATAGTTTGTGAACAAAATTAGTTGAGTCGCCCCACCCCTATTCTTTAATGCCAAATGCAATCTTTAGCAGAAATTATTAAAGGACCGAGGATTAATCGTTTTCACTCAACCGCCCCTCCCATTTCCAGACAGAGTTTATGTAGTTTCACGTGAATTAATCATAATTATTTTAAGAAAGACTTTGTTTTCGAAAAATTAGAAATTAACAAAATTTTTCAGCATAAGAGTCATGATTGAGATGAATTCTAAAGCCAAATAATCTTTTCATAGTCGCCTTTTCCCAACTTTTACTCAATCTGATAATTTTTCTAGTTAAATAAATTTGGGACTATAACTCTCAATTCATACTTAAATTTTATTGAATATTATTTATCGAATAATTCTTTTTTTCGGTGGCGATTCTCAAAGCCAAAATCTAAATATGTGGGATATCTTATCTTTTTAAGGAACGAATTGGTTGTATTTGCAATGTATTAAGAGAATATAAATTTATGTTACAATATTTTTCAAGTACAACATTATTCGAAAGGTCATTTTTAATACTATAAATAATGAGCTTTAGGTAAGGAGAATGCATTTCTTCTGTGAAGTATGCATGAAAACGTTTTTGGCGTCGGAATCCTACTGATGAATAATGAGCTGTACTTGTCAGGAGAATGCGTTTCTGCCTTGAAAAAAGCAAGAAAACGCTTTTGGCGTAGGGTCTTTGCCCCGAACCCCACTATGGAAACTTATAGCGCTGCCCCAGTTTTTGTGTTTTACGCTTAAGTTTGATAAATGCTGCATTATTTATTCTCAAATATATATATGTTCTGTACGCACGCTTATGCATAGGGTTAGGATTTACGGGGCGTTAGGGTTAGGGTTTGGAAAAAAATCGTCCCCCCACTCCAAAGTTCTGGATCCGCTAGTGCCAGGAAACCGTTACTTGGCAGAAATTGGGACATTGGTTAATATGCATGACTAAATGCATGACGCTTAGGACGTAATCATCTTCTTTTTTGTAGTAACGTCTGTATTATATAAGATAAGACGATCTAAGTAATATTTCTACCAAGTTTTATCAAGATTGGTCAAACGGCTTTGAGTTATATGCTAGACATATACGCCTATACATACAAACACACATATTTACTTGAATACATATATACATAAATACATACAGACATACATACACCTTACTTTTATTTATATATATAAAATTAATATGTGTCTATATTTATTTTTATTGTATACAGTACCACTTAGCAATAATCAAACATATAACTGTAAAAGCTCAACAAATCTATTGAACGGAGACAAAGCCGTTTTTTATAAAGTGAAATATGCCAGTAAGTATTTATGTATATATATATATATGTATATATATTGTTTCTTTAAATCACAAACAATTTAAAAATGCAAACTTATATGAAGCATAGTTGTGTCCTATAGTTTGTATAGGTCATGTAATTAAATTTGTAACAGATCTAGACTAACTTATAAGTATGTGTTTTTTTGTTTGGTTTAGCGCATTCTTAAAACATTAGTTTCCTTATTACGCTAAGATCCTATCACTTATAAGGAACAATTGAAAATGGGTATATGCATTAACATTTTGAAAATTCTAACTTGAGGGCTAAAGCCTCCTAAGCTTCCTCAAGATAATACAGGAACCACTGTGTCAGGAAAGTGCTTATGAAAATAGAAAGGTTTTTATTAATCAAGTGTTAGGCTAAAAAAAAATTGATCTACAAAGTTTAAAGGTGACTATTTAACTACCACCAACGGTGTGGCATTTGGCGCCAAGGGGATTAATGACCTCGGGCCTTATATCATTAAGGACCCACATAAGCCCTTCCGGGTGACACATATTTGAAAAAAAAACAACAAAAAAAAACGCTTTTGTAGAAACTGAACGCTGCAAGAAACGGACCTGCTTTGCTCAAACAGATAAATCTAGTGTGTAGGTGCAAAAGATGTAAGTACCATCTGAAGTCAATCAAGTGATTCGTAGTTGAAAATACTTGTAGAACTTTAATAGTTTGTTCTTTTTTACATCTTTAATTCTTTGCAAAAAATCTTTGATCTAAGTCTCGTGTCTTGCCTACTGTAGTCACCTAAAGTACACTAAGAAAACAAGGATGACAAATTTTTCATAACAACTTAGTACACATAGAAAAGTTGACCTAGACTCTTAAGTCAGTTAGGCCAGTACAAAGAAATTTACAACAAGAACAAGAAACATAAATACACTACCCCTTTTGCATTTTTGATTAGTTATTTCATTTAGTATGTAGATAATCTTGGCAAAATAAAAAAAAAATGGAATGTAATTTTTAAGTAAACGGCTAATCAAATGAATTACCGTATTGAATCAATTAATAAACAAATTAATAACAACATTTAAATGACTTCATTTTCAATTTTTAAAAAATATGTGTACAATAACTTCCATCTCAGAAGGTTCAACAACATGTTCAGCCAAGATAAATGATACAACACAATCTAGTTGGCTAATATGTAAGAAGTTCTCTATAAACGTAACAGTTCTTTGTCAAGTCAACTCATCTGATGCTTTACCAGGAATCAAAGCTAAGATTAGCATAAACTCAATGTATTCAGATCTGCTGGACAGCCAGAATGTATGTAACATGTATCACGTGAAACATGAAGCAACCATTACACAGGCGGGAAACTATTCCGTCGGATGTCAAGTACAAAATCTGAAATTTAGTGACATTACAGCTTCATGCATTTATTTACCAGTTCTGCAAATATTTGGTAATATATATGGATACACAGAATAAGACGAACATTATCTCGTATATTTAGAGTAATTACAGTAATAAATAATAATTTCAAAAAATAAATCCATATGATATTTTAAAATTTAATAAATTAAAATATCCATTAAATATGTTTTACGATATTCTATTGTGTTATAGCACTCCCAATGGCATCACCTATAATTTAAATGAAAAGCTCTACAACAGACATAGGAGAGAGAACGCAAGAGTGTTGTGTATATGACAGAGTGTACAGCACCTGGAGGAATACCACCAGTTAGCAACATTACAGTTTTATGTGGAAACATCACTGCATCAACTCAATCTGGAAACATCTTTACGTCTCACGTAAAATTTACAAGAACAATGACTGGACAGAACTGTACATGTACAGCTCAACATATTACTGGATGTTATGAAAACAATACAAGCACTTTACAAACAAATGTTTTATGTGAGTTTCAGTTTTTTATTTTGCAACTCTGTAGTTATATAAAACTGTTTAAGTTTGCAACGCAAATATAATGTCATAAATTTTTTTTTATATTAGAGCACTATTTTCCTAAAACCTCTAATCAAATCACACTTTCGGAGTAGAACTTAAGTGGGAAAAGCGTGAGTGGAAGTGAATATCGAAATGGACACTAACGACTAGCTCGTTAGTCCCACTGGCCAAAACTAGTGTTTGATCAGAGTATCACTTTCAAAGAGGTCACAAGACACACATTAAACATTACATTTTGTAAAGTAAACAATATCTCCATCATACTAATTAAAATATATAAAATATTTTTTTATTTGCAAAAATATTTTTGATTAAAACAGGTATTGAACCTATGATCTTGACACCGTCAGATGCATGAACATACGCATCTACAAATTCAAGCATTGGGTAATGCATAGGCTACTTGTGTGATAATTAATTGGTATGGTCATCTAGATCTAACACAGGACATACACTCTTGATTTAGAACTGCTTCTTGATCTAGAATTAATATGTAATCTTAATTAGAAAAAAATATATGTATGCGTAAAGCTTATAAAATATAGAAAAAATCTTGAAGAAACTTTAAATTTACTAATTTATTGCATAATATCGGTTCACCTGCCTACTAATAATAATTTTACTGATAAGTTTTAAATCTAGACTTAGAAAACGATGCGAATATTTTCCTGAACATTAATTTATTAAACTTTTGATTTAATAAAGCCTTACATTCTAAGAGACCCGAATGCTTTATTCCTTTCAAGAATGCGATAGTCCTTTCAAAACCGATGTTTGCCCTAGATCTAAGTGTAGTACTCAGGCAATTTTACATTTTTTTTTATTTGAAAAATTATAACGGTCCAACTAGAGGCAAGAGGCTAGTAATTATTTCTCAGCGCTACACATCAACTGTTAAATTTCTAAGGAAATCGTTACAGCCGATTTCGAGATCAGCTTCCCAGGTTTCTGAAATTTCCACAGACTTCCATAGAAGTACTGTAAAAAAATATATATTTTTTCATTTAGTAAAATAGTTTGAAAAAATATCTTGAAATAAATATACGTCTTCGTGTATTTTGCATGCAGGCCCTATTTATTACGTGTTTAGAAATACATGTCTATAAAAATTTCATTAGAATTTATACATATAAATTGATACATTCACTTAAATAGGAATTTTTGGGGGAATGGGGTGGGGCGAGCTAAACATGTTTATTTATTTTTAATCTTACATTTATTCTTTATTAAAAGAAAAAAAAAACTATAACATTATTGAAGTAGGTATTGTCTTTTCAAAATAATTTTCTTGTTTACAACAGTACTAATCATAGTGTCTCGAACGATGCATCGCTTTCAAGGGAGGTTGATAACCGTCTGGTCAGGACAAGAAGTGCTTTTGGACGCCTCAAGGCGAGAGTTTGGTGAAATAAATTGCTAAAAAATCCAGTGTCTAGCAAATAGTAGTTTTACTTTACTTTTCTAGATCTAAGACCTAAGACATGGACACTATATGAAAAACAACTAAGACTTTTGGAGCGCGTTCACCAAAGATGCTTGCTCTCCATTTTGAACATCCGGTGGCAAGACTTCACTACAAACATCGATGTCCTTGCGAGCGTCGGTATGGGCAGTAAAAAGGTACTTCTTATGGTCCAAAAGCTACGCTAGGGCAAGGCACGTATCACGTATGCGGACGCACGTATGCCTAAAGCAGTCTTTTTTGGTGAGCTAAAAGGTGGTCGACGTAACAAAGATGTCCCACAAACACGCTTTAATGACCAACTTAGGTGCCAACACGAAGTAATTGACATAGAAGACAGCAACTATCTGCAGCGGCCTCGGAAGGAGACAGTTGGAGATCACTTACAAAGGTCGAGGATTACATATTTTAGGCACAAAAAAATCATCTGCCGAGGACAGACTTGGGGAAAAGAAAATCTAAGTCGACCACCGGCGGACAATGGTTACGTTATTGCTGGACGTGTCAAAGTATGTAGGTCGCAGCTAGGGCTGCGTATCCAAGGGAACTGCTGCATTCCTCACTAATGTTGGGACTCACTAATGTTCGGACTCGAATTCAAGCCTTATTGTTATTATTAATCTTATATTATTTTAAGATTAAAGTGTAAACATTCATTTATTTGACGATATAAACAGGAACTCGTGTTACACATAAAATCTAGGAATCTCATTATACACGTTTGTAAATTACAAACAGTCTCACGAGAACTTCTCATTCTTTGGTGCGGGTTAGTACAAATTACCTTTCAAATCCCATTTTTTAAAATATTTATGCGGAAAAAATCTAAATATTTAGTTACTACACACTTACGCCATACCATAAACAGCCATTGCACCTACTAGGATGGACAGCCCTAACCAATACTCAAACTTTGAAACATCCTATTTAAAGTTTTGTCATGTATTAAAACAGAACAAATGAACACTGAACTATCCGGATTCCCAAATAAAAAGAATCTCTCTTCTCACTAGTGTTCCGCTAGTCGTGCACTTCGCTGTCCATAAAATAATGCGGTTAGTTCCCCTCAATACAACCTGTACATATGCATTAATAAAGACATAATTTTTATTTCTTAAATGAAATGAAACTATTGCTCGAAACTTCAATGGATATAGTCTAGTTTAAAATAAATCAATGTCTTGTAAAGATGCTGGGAATTATTATTGTCAGACTTACAACGGAATTGATGTCAACATTAAAGAAACCAAACAAGTCACTTTGTATGTTTTATGTAAGTAAAAAAAAAGTTATACGATTACACGGTAGTTGTCTTTATCGTCAATATTGCTGCGTATTTTAATTTTAATATTAGAAAAAAATATTTCAATCTAGAAGTTACTTTTGTTTTTAATTTTGTAAATAATATGTGTTTTTCTTTTTAATCAAAAATATTTTACTAGTAAATATCTGTTCATGTCTGTTATTACATAATGATACTATTACTATAATATTTCAGGCGCTTTACAACTTACTTCTAATGAATCTTTGAAAACCTTTAGTTTTAAAAAAGGAAATTTATTCTCTTACAATTTTACTGTTTATGGATATCCAGAGCCTGATCAGTTTAAAATTGTCCGATTTAATCAATTCTCCAACAATGTAATAGTTACACATTTTTCATTGGAACCTCCTGATGTAAGCGTAGAGCTCAAGATTGTAAGTCTGGCAGGACTTTGGTATTTACATACTTCTTATCTTTCAAAATGGAGTACAGACTTCCTCGTTTAACTTCATTATAAATGACGGTATGCATTAATTTTATAAGCTAAGGGAAACACCATTTTAATACTCTATTTATACCGAAGAATTAGCTTAATCTAATATATAAAGCATAACTTCTAATGTATGTATATATGTATGTATGTATGTATTTCCGAATACAACAAAAATTGTTTGACCAATCTTGATAAAACTTGGCATAAAAGTTCCTTAGATCACGACGGAGACGGTAGTGTATGTTAAATGTCCCTCCCACAATCGGAGGGCCCTAAAAATAGGCAGAAATGTTAACTAATTGTATCTCTATTAAGTAGCGAAACGTTTTAATAAATCTTGTAAACCCTTTTTCACAGAAATTTATATTGGATATGAATATGTCGGCTAAATGGGCAAACCCATTTTCATATTCTACTTTTATTTTCGTGGCATAATAAAAACAAATGTGAAGGAAACATCAAAGTTGGACATAGATATAAATTCAGTCCAGTACATCAGTAATACCCAAACTAAGGCTCGCAGGCCGCGGGTCTTGTGGTTTAAAATGTTAAGACCTATGGTAAATGTCGACATTAAGTGATGTAAAGTGTAAGGGTTTTGGTTGAATAGAAAATAGCTAATCTATCAAAGAAGAAGGTTATTCTTGAAGTCTTAATACTTTATTTTATTTTTTTGTTGGTTATATAATCTCACCAATCTGGTCTTTGTTTGCACGGATTTTAAGATTCGTTTGCATTCTTTAATTAACAAAAATATGTAATAGAAAACAAAAAAAAATAAAGCTCTACTATGAAAACTTACAGAATTAATAACATAAAGAAGAAAAATGATTGGAAGATTTGAAAGATAATTGTTGCAAATATCAAGAAACAATGTGCTACAACAAATGAATAGAGAACTACTATGGCCCCTACTAGAATAGAAATACAGGAAGCTGAACACCTGTCTCATAAGAAAAGGACATATCGTGTTGTTGTATATGCTGCTGTATGGAAAGACAGTTGCGTAAAATAAGTAGAACACGTCTGTCAACTCACTGTAAAAAAGTACAATAAAATATCGTTTAAAAATTTAGATCTGGGTGAAATATAATCAACACTAATTAAATTTAATAAAATTGAAGTAATTTTTTTAATTTACTTAGCTATGACATAAATAAGGTAATACAGCTGACTACGCCATCTTGGCTCTAGACCTAGCTATAGTGTCTAGCCAAATTTAATTTTTTTTTTACTTTGAAAATTAGAACGATCAAACTCGAGTTTTCCCCGTGTGGCCAACCAGCTAGTCATTTATTTTCTCATCTATATAGAGATCAGCTGTACAATTTCTAGGAAAATCATTAGAACCGTGTTTGAGATCAGCTATCCAGGTTCCATAAAGATCTGAATTAAATATTGTAAAAAAAGCTAATAGAATTATTAGGTGAGAGAGCATCACATCACGGTGCCAAAGTTAAAACAAAAAAAAGGGAAAGGAATATTTCAATAGGCAATAAAGAACCTGAAAAAAAGTCAACAATTGTATGTACATTTTGTTTTGTTACGTGTGGTGCCGGGTAAAAGCTTAAGAAGTGAAACTTGTATATTAGTTCAGAAGAATGTGTTTGGGAGATCTATTATAAGCAGGCCGTTCTTATCGAACGTAACAAGCTGTAATTCAATTACCAAAATAATGTTAGTGGAGAGATAACATGGAGGGCGTTGGATACGACCAAATCTTAACGGTAATGTTTAATGCGCATAATGCTATATTTAAAAAGAAAGCCTCAAGCCGAAAAGCATCAGGGGTAGCGTTAGAGAGCTAGGCAAAAGATGGGGGGGGGGGCAAGATGTAAAAAGTAACAAGGTTACAAAGACATAGTGTGCTCCATCATGAACATACGGAGGCAAGACCGCACTACAAACAGAGATGTCCTTGCGAACGCCAGTATAGACATTATAGACGGACTTCTTATAGTCCGACAATTACGCTGGGCAGGGCAGGTATCCCGTATGGGAGACGAACGAATGCCAATAGCAGTTATTTTTGGTGAGCTAAAAGGTGGTCGACGTAAGAGAGGCGCCCCACGGAAAGGCTTTAAAGACCAGCTTAGGCGCCAACTTGCCTTAGCTGACATAAAAAAAAGAGCATGCGGCCTCAGAATGAGACAGCTGGAGGTCACTCACAAAGGCCGCGGGATACAAACTTAAAACCGCTGCGGTGGTCAAAAGCAGACGGAGAAAAGAAAATCTTACTTCACTACCGGCGGACAATGGTTATGCTTTCCCTGGATGAGGCAAAATATGTAGGTCATTGCATATATTTATGTGCGTGTGTTTGTTTGCGTGTGTATTGATAACTTTTTAACTCCTAACTAGACAAGTATTATAAAACTAGTAAATAGATGTGAAAACTTGTAAAAACATTATCTCAAGTGCGTTGACCTATCACTGCTTACTTATGATTTACTAGTTGTTTTTTTTTTATTTTATGGCTAATTGGATGATGATGTACGACACACCTGCATCAATGGCTCTGCAGTGAAATAAGAACTAAACAATAAATCTACTTGACATCAGTTTAATATACTAATTATAACTTTGGATTATCGCAGCGCATTTTTAAAAAGTATTTTTTTTTTATTTAATGTTTCTTACATTGTGAAAGCCGTTCCTTTAAATAAGCATTTTTAAAGGAGGGGATATTTCAGTAAAGCTTTCAAAAGGTTAAATACAAGTGCATTACAGTTCTTTATTTAGAGGTTACATTTTAATGCCGTCAAATCTTAGTTATGTTTAGCAGGAAGACAATTTCCTAAATGTGAAAAACTGATCAAAAGAAACAATAAAAGTCGAAAAAAAAAAACGGGGGGGGGGAAAACCTTTAAATAAATAGACACAGGAAGATTTGTAAATAATTGAACACTATTCTAATACAAAAGGCACTACATTGAAAGATCATTGTAACCAACCTAACAAATATACAAACTTAGCACAAGGAAGGCTAAGTTTTTACATTTTATTCTACTAGCGCTGAACAGAGCATGCAAATTAAAATGTAGAAGTCTAATTTTGTTTAACAATACTTTAACATCTGATGCACCAAAAATCTTTCTATTTAGAGAATATCAATGGTGGAAAATAAAAGAAATTGAGAAAGCGAAAAAAAAGTTGAATCTCATTATGAAATCATTTGTTTAATGTTATAGTTAAACACAAACATTTCACTTAAATCTATTATAATAACAAGGTTACATAGACAGCTTGTGTGGAGACACAAACTCAAAATCGGCCCCCGAAGTTGTCTACCCAGGCATGTAAAAAAAGCAGATTTCAGTTTTTCAGAAAAAAAAAACATGAGAATAAAATTCTACCAAAGACAAGTGACACAGAAGAGTGGAGAAAGAAGGTTGAGTGATCTTGTGTGGTGCCCAGCGGTCTACAGAACAACGGATAGGTAAAAGTGAATGTGAAGTTAGATGTGAACCTGGCCTTAACTGATGTCTTATAATAAATGTATAATTGCTTTAATTCTTTTGTAAAGGGACAATCTCTTATTCCTCAGAAAAAAAAACAACATTGTCTCAAAAAAATTTTTTTTAGTTCAGTGATCTATTTTCGCTTGTAGAAAAGAAAAAAAATAGCCGTTGCATAACTTTGATTGATCTTAAACATTATGATAATGAATTTTCATTATCTTTTCTAGTTTGCGAGATCTAAACGGGACGGACGGACAGACATTCCACACAAAACTAAAAGCGTCTTTTCCCCTTTCGCGTGCCGCTTAAAACGTAACTTTAAGTTGGATTATGCTAAATACCTTTTAATTTTTTCAAAGTCTATTTTAGGCTCCAGTACAAATTATCTAATAGACGCCATGATGTTTGAATATTTCCATCCGTCAACGCCTAGGCTCGTATCTTTACAAATACATAAGAACAATTTGACGTCTAATGATTTGTATGTAAACACTATTCAATAGATACAATAAACTGCATGTTTGCATTTTCAACTGATAAATATCATTGGCTGGATAAGAAAAATCATTCGCACGTTTAAGAAACATTATAACTTGTAAAAATAACATAAAGTAAAATTGCCTATGCATAAGAGTATCAGCATGTCATCCAAATATAGATCAACTATTTACGCCTATGGCATCATTGTTTTCGCCAATCTGACACGATTTATTTGTTTAAACTAGAAAAAGAACAAAGTGTGTACATCGATATTGTCAACAAGGCACTGCACGGCTTTAGGAGAAATGTCTGGTCTTGTCTTTCTATTACAGATAGCGTTCGTTGCTTACGTAGGTAAGGATAATGACATATATATTATCTTTTTTCTGCCCTATATGTTTTCGTTTATATTCTAATACAATATAATGGTTAAACTTAAAAAAAAAAGAAGTAAATTCTGTCTTACAAATATCATGTGTCAATCTAGTCATGCATATAAATTAAAGACTTAAACTTTGCAAAGTCGTTGGTTTTCCTGGTTGATTCAGGCAACCCATTCCACTCTCTAATTTATAACTGGAATAGTCAAGTTAACACATTATTGATATCGAATAGATATATATTTAAATTTCTCACTAAAAATACAGCTTAAATATATGACACATGGTATTAAAGTTTAAAAATAAGTAAGCCTCGGGGCTCGGTGACCTGGGCAGTGACGCAGGTAGGGTGCGGAAGGAGGGGGAGAATGAGAAAATTCCTCCGGGCCCCTACTTGAGGAGGCCCCCAAATGAATAATTTTACATTAAATATTAAATATTACGCAAAATGCAGGGAACCCTAAGAGGTCAACCTTCTTGGCCCCCAAAAGATGGAAGATTTCTATCTGCGCCACCGGACCTGGGGACAAGGTAGCTAAGTGGCTAAGCTTTCGGCTCCTGAACCTGGGTTCCTGAGTAAGAATCTTAATGAAGACTGGGATTTAAAATGGCAGGGATTTAAGGCACCCCTGAGTCCACTCAACTTTAAAAAGTGCCTGACTTTAGTTGGGGAAAGTAAAGGCGGTTGGTCGTTGTGCTGACCACATGACACCCCGCTCGTTTACCGTTTGCCACAGAGAGAGATAACCTTAACATCATCTGCCCAATGAAATTTTAAAAACTTTACTGTAAAGGTTTTCCGTTATATAACAAGTCGATATAGTTTTAAAATATGAAGATAGCTTTCTTTCTTAAGGTTTAAAAATACGTCCAAAAATACACATCTATGTCTTGTTTTAATGTGCAGGAGCGTATGTAAGACACATCTTCCTTAATTATTACTAATTTTCTTCGTTGTCTCTGTAATTGTAACAAATATCACGATAGTAAACGTATGCGTCATTGATACACAGTGGCCAAGTACGCATCCTAAGCAAAAATAAAAAAGTAAAAACAAGCAGTTACTTGACACTCACTAATTATTAAGAATATTGTTATCAAATCAATAAACCTTACGAACGAGTTGGAACGAGTAATATTCAAGTTAACATGTTAAGAAAAGTATTTCAACCTTAATATGTGTAAGTATTTTAAATTAGCTGTCTTAGTGTGTTGCGTTTATGCATTATGGCTTATGCATTGTCTTACAAATGGTCCAAATCTATGAATAAATTGATTTTTAAGGATTAAATAAAATAAGGAGAGGCGGCGTTTAGCTCTCACTTTGAAGATAGCCCTGGTCGTATCTTTTACGTTAATATACACACATCTGAGCCTTTTACATCTTGACATCTTGCAGTTTTAGTTCTGTGTAGCAAAAGGTTGCTCGTTTAGGTGTATGGTCTTTAGTCCAGCTCCTAAATGATATTTATATCCTAGAAAGCAAACTCGACACTCGTGTAGAAATATGGCCTGTAGTTGAGACCTATAGAGAGTGTTAATATGCTGACATTAAACCTACGCCCGTTGTAATTGTCTATCTAGAAACTCAAAGTGAAGGAATCAAAAAAAAAAAAAAAAACAGGGGTGGGAGTTGTTCATCTCTACCTCAGCCGTCTGTTCAGCGTGACGTAGTCAAGGAAAATAACATCATGTTAGCTAACCCCTCAAAGGTCAAGAACAAATGAAAAAATGTACGAGCCATTGATGCTTTGTATGTAAAGCGCATTTATAGTGTGTAGTTTCATTTCTATTTATATTAATACACCGTGTCTTTATAATAAAATATTTTTGTGCGTATTTATATAGGCCCTATTTTTAAACACATTAACATGTTTTTATTTATAGACGTTTATACAAGCTATAACAGACAAAAAAATATTACTATTAAATAGGTGTACTTTCTACTACCCGGCTAACTATCCTGTAGTGGGACATAAAAATGGCCGGAGATATTATCCAGTGCTCTTCTAACATGTAATGTTTACAGAAGTGCTATTTCGAAGAGAGAGAGAGAGAGAGAGAGAGCATTGTAATAATATCTATCTATCTATCTATCTATCTATCTATCTATCTATCTATCTATCTATCTATATATATATATATCTATCTATTTTTTATCTATCTATCTATCTATCTATCTATCTATCTATCTATCTATCTTACTATCTATCTTACTATCTATCTTACTATCTATCTTACTATCTATCTTACTATCTATCTATCTCTATCTATCTTTCTATCCATCTATCTATCTATTTATCTATCTATCTATCTATCAATCTTACTATATATATATCTATCTATTTTTTATCTATCTATCTATCTATCTATCTTACTATCTATATATCTATCTATCTATCTTTCTATCTTTCTATCTTTCTATCTTTCTATCTTTCTATCTTTCTATCTTTCTATCTTTCTATCTTTCTATCCATCTATCCATCTATTTATCTATCTAGCTATCTATATATCTTTCTATCTATCTATATATCTATATCTATATATCTACATATCTATATATCTATATATATATATAGTCACGTAAACTGTATCTTTATTTAGCCGCCCAAGGTTACCAGGCAGAACTTGCTATGTTAGCTTGGGGAATTTCATCACGCGGCAGGGCTATGTGTCAGAATAAATGTGATTGGTTTAAAAATATTAATTTTTGTACATTGAGCTGCATTTATTGGTTGGCATTGCAACGAGGGGATGTTAGACACGTGACAACGCTATACCCGGGAGAAGATTTTAGATTTTTTATGAGTGTCATGCGGAACGTTTTAGGATTCAGATGTATATTTTACATTATTGTGTAGATCATTTATTTAGCAGAATTATATTTATTCTGTTCTATTCAAGTACATTTAACCATTCTAATTATTTTTGAATAGCTTTTCCAAGTTCTGAATTAATGTAATTGTTTTAGACGAAGGGAAGTTTTTTCATTGAATATAGTAACATACTTAGATCGACTTAGCGATTGGCAACTTTTAGATGATCCTGTTATCAATTGGAAACATTCGAAATGATCGTATTATCAACTAGATCTAGCTACTTCTATACGATCACCTTATTAAAAGACGATTTCAAGATCCTCGGCAATTACGATCATTGATTGTGCTACAACGTGACATCTTGACATCAAGTTTGATTGTAATATCTAGCACTATTGATGATCGTAACACACACGCACACATATATATATATATTGTTGTAAACTTGTCCTTCCACCCCGACTGACCATTTTTGCCACGTGAGAACTTTTTGAATTTTGTTTATTATTGGAGGCGAAACTGACCTGAGCGAGTGAGTTGATGTGTGAAGTAACGGGAGTTATGATCGCGGATTTTTGAACGGAGGATTGTTTTTCTTAAATCGGTTATTGTGAATAGTTGTATGTACATTTGATTAGGAGAACTGTGAAATTATTTCGATTACTTGGATTATTGACTATTCGTATGGATTGTGCTTCAGCAACGAGAAGGACATCGGAGACCTGACAATCGGTGAGTTTACTTTCCTCAGTCTAATCTAAAGTCGTAATAACTGGTGTCAGAAGTCATTAAAGACCTACCCGGCCAACGCCATTTACTGTTATACAGACGGTAGGTCCCCCCCCCCCCCCCCCCCGACTGACCATTTTCCCACGTGAGAACTTTTTAAAATTTTGTTTATGTTTGGATATATATATATATATATATATATATATATAATGGGCGTAGCCAGGATTTTTTCGGGGGGGGGGCGGACTAGGGGAAGGGGTGTTAATTCCCTCGCTGAAAAAAATTATATATATGTGTGTATGTGTGTGCACATAATTAATCTTTATTACATTCTGACCCTTTCGGAAGACGCTTATTGTGCCCTAGAATAGCTTCTTCTAGGGTCCATGGAAGCGATATCACCTCCCCCGCCACCGAGTACTATTTCTCGTATTGAAAGCCAACAAAATGCATATTCTGAGGTATCTACAGTGCATCATCTTGCTATTAAAAAGTTTTAGTTCAAAAACCTAATGTGCTATTCTCACTGACTTAGACCCTCTCGGCGCATTTTCCGGCAAGCTGTTTCCGCAACTCTTATTATGCGTAATTCATTTGGCAAAGAACATGTCCCGCAAAACCTAATGCGACTCTCTGTCACAACCTTACTAAGGGTTTGACTCCCAGGTCGGCATATGATTTCTTTGATTTAGACCCAATCGCTATAGCCTAAATCTGTCTTAGCCATCTTTGTTGAGCCACATTTGTATTTTTTTATAGTTTTGTTTATAGAAGAGGGTGATTTAACTGCAAACCCCTGGTAGGGGGTTTAAACTCAAAACCCCTGTAGGGGGTTTTAAACTCAAAACCTCCTGGTAGAGGAATTTTATCTAAAAACCCCATGATAGTTTTTTTTTACTCAAAACCATCTGGTATGGTTTTTTTAAACTCAAAAACCTTTTCGGCTGTGCTGTGGTAAGTGAAGATTTAGTATTATATATATATATATATATATATATATATATATATATATATAGAGAGAGAGAGAGAGAGAGAGAGAGAGAGATAGAACGATAAATAGATTGATAGATAGATAGATAGGTAGATAAATAGATAAATAGATAGATAGATAGAAAGATTGATAGATAGATAGATAGATAGATAGATAGAAATATAAATAGATAGATAGAAAGATTGATAGATAGATAGATAAAAAGATAGATAGATAGACAAAAAGATATATATATATATATATATATATATATATATATATATATATATATATATATATATATATATATATATATATATATATATATCATGGGCGTAGACGAAGGGTTTTGCCCGTTACCCCGAAATGAAATTCCCCCCGCAGGGGGTGGGCGGAATTCAGTAACTGATTTTTTGCTTTCATTTTGTTTATTTTAGGTGAGATTTTAATACTAAATCATCACTTCATTCAGCACAGCCAAGGGAGTTTTGAGTTAAAAACCCTCTAGCATAATTAAGGATGAAGAGTTGTATTTGTAAATTAAAGTTCAAATGTCTGAGAAAATGGCCAGGTGGGAAAGTAAATCATAAACAATTTGTTCTTTAATGGGGGATCTTCAGATGTTTTGAATATGAATGCTATTGTATATGGTAGCAAGAATTTTTTACATGAAGAGATTCCACATTTCAAGTGTATACTTTATTCATTTAGTAATAGCGCCTATCAGATAGTTTAAAAATGAACTAATAAATTATCCATATACTAGCTACTTTCAGTACATTATTAAAATTTACACAAAGCTTTTGAACGACCAAAATGTGGCATACAATTTGTGGGCCGGATTGTATAGAAATGCCCAGGCCGGTTTTGAAACCCCGTCCGCCCCTGATATGTATGTATATTATATATATTATTTATTTATTTACTTCAGTTAAAATTGGTGAAAATATGGCAGTAGGTAGAGTCATCACTGTTTTGGAAGTTAAATGTAGGAACAGTCCAGGATTTATCTATCAAAAAGTTGGTCAAACATATATGTGTCTCTACTGGAGCACGACTGAGAATAACTTTAGCAATGCACAACTGGACTGTGAAGGTTTGTTTTCTTAATAGGTAGTACTTGGTAATCCGAAAATGCAATGTAAAAAAAAATGTACCTTATAATCTAAAAATTATATCCTTTTAAAGCATTGAGAACACTTGATTATATCTTTTAAACTTCGATACAGTTTTAGCACTTATCAAACCAGATCGTGTTGAAAAATACCTTTCTATTATATTATCAAATTGACTTTCTGTAAAAATGTAGAATTGGGATACTTGGGTAACTTGACTGGTCCGATAAAACAACTTCTTTCAAATGCGCCTTTTATGGAACATTAATGGTCAGGTCAAATGTAAGTATCTCGATTTCTTCAAGTTTTTGGATTTAAATGGTTAGATTCTTGTTAGAATGTATTGATGCGCAATACTTTCATTTAACTTTTCTTTTCAACCTTGTAGTGCAGCTATTAGACGTTACATTTAATCTTTATTTATCAAATATTTCCACAATTCAAATTAGAACCATTCTTTTGATCAGATGAAAGGTTTTGTTTTTTTTAAATATCGGCAATAATTTAAGTTTTGAACGAGTTGAGCTCCATAATAAGAGGTGCTGTGCAATCACTACAAATCTGTACTCGTAGCAGTTATTACATATGAATCGATCATCACGTTTCGTCTACTCATAAAGTTTACAATAGTTTGTGAAATGCTGGAAAGTTAGAAAAATTAAACTAGCAGAGATCTCAGATGTTTTCTAGGAAAACGAACTACAAAAATACCACTGATGAATTTGCGATTAACATAATTTTTGTGTATACACTTTATCTCATTTTGGGTACCCTGACAAAAAAAAACGCGGTAGAAATAGCACCACACAAAATGGCGCCGATTAAATAGAGAAGAGAAAAATATATTTAAAACATTTTGAAAGAAATATTTTAGATATCATAAAACATGAATAGAGAAAATATTTTTTGTTTGTTTTAATGTTATTATTTTCAGTCATTTTGCAGGAAACACTTTAGATATCTTAAAACATAAATATGCAAATAGTATGCAAACATTGTAATAAGCTGAAATGAATAACTTTAAAATATATAATTTATTTACATTCCAAAAAGTGTACTTTGAAAACAGGCAGCACACATACTTATTAGATTTACACACACACACAGATACACACATACACTTTCACAAAGCTAAATTGTAGGAAATGTTACGTAAAAATGTCTTCCATGCTGGAATTTAACATTTCAGAATTCTTTTTTTTTTTTAGCAAGTTATGTATTTAAACATTAGTGAAAAAGTGAAATGATATTAAATTTAAATTACTCTCGTTTAGTGCAAATATTTCAAACTTTCAGATTTATTTAAAGATAGAAACATCGACAAAAATGCTGCCAAGGACATTAAATTATTAATATCCCGTTATTTTCATACACATCAAGTCAGCGCTATTTTGTCTTGCGCTATTTTTGTCAGGAAATTTCGCGCTTTTTTGTCGGCCCTATTTTGACGGCGCTATTTAGTCCACGCTATTTTGTACGCGGTATTTTGTCGGGTCAGCCTTCTTTTGGTAACATTTGCTTTTTCATTTTAATTAAGGAAAAGGTGCCAGATTGGCTATTGTAAAGACGCCGGAAAAAATAAATTTATTAGCTGGAAAATCAGATACCTGGATCGGTTTGGATGATAGAAAAATCGAAAGGAGATATATCTGGCATGATGGAACAGAACTAACTGACAGCCAGAGAACGGACTTTTTTTGTTACGGTACTTTATCTATATCTATATCTTATCTTATCTTATATGATACAGACGTTACTTCAAAAAAGAAGATGATTACGTCCTATGCGTCATGCATTTAGTCATGCATATTAACCAATGACTTAAATTCTGCCAAGTCACTGGTTTTTCTGGCTAACTCAGGCAACCCATTCCATGCTCTAATAGCACTAGGGAAGAAGGAGTATTTGTACAAATTTGTCCTAGCATAGGGGACAAGGAATGTGCCTTTATTTTTGTGTCTTTCAGAGTATTTTATTAAGTTTTGTTTTTGTATTTGAAGATTATGGTTCAGTGTTTTATGTATAATTGCTACTTTACTTTTGAATCTATCTATCTATCTATATATATATATATATATAGATAGAGAGAGAGAGAGATAGAGAGATAGATACACACACACACACACACATATATATATATATATATATATATACACATATAAGCCTTAATACCGTTTCTTTAAAATTCTGAAGTCTTGCACATGAATATACTTTTTAAAAAAGTTGATTATTTTATTATTTATATTTATGTTTTCTAAATTTTCTAAATTTTATATTTCTGTGTTCTGTTATGCTCTCGCTGACACTTACAAGCCATACATTTTATTTTCCTCTTTCAACTTTTACAACAACGTATTGTTGCAGTTAGTTTTTTTAAATTCATTCCTTTAAACCCTTGTGCTTGACGGTGTTTTTTGTTATTCATTTATCTTATTAAAATAGAAATAAAATATAATTTATAATATCAGTCTTGGCGATGCTAACAATAGAGACATTTACAATCAGACACTAAAGAAAGTATCAAACAAAAATTGTTTTATTTAAAAATGTATATCGTCCCCGGGCATGCTCCCCTGCCTCATAATGGCGCCCGGATGGAAACAATCGTAGGAGGAAACGATTAAGCTAAAGGGAAGCAAAACAAGACTCCCGTGGAAGTGCCTAAGAGGTGCGAGAGCATCCCATTGTACTGCGCAGAGTTGTAAAAAAGCTCTCACAACCTTGTCGCAATCCAGGCGCTGTTTCTCAAGGGGCCGTTACATAAATGGCGTGTCCCGCACTGTTAGCATGGTATAGAAAAAGGAAAATGGCGGGAGTCATAGTGTACGCGGTCTCATGCCACGAGTCTGACCCACCCGTCAGACAGAACAGTGTACACATGGTGCCAGGGAGCTCTTGTTCACTTTTCCTGGCCTAGAGTTCCAAGAGACGAAGGCTCAACTCTACCTGACAGTTTAAGAAGAAGTATGTCATGCACTTAGGCAACAGAGGCTAGAAAAACAAATTTCTCAGATCCTGATAGAATCGAAGTTACAATTTTAGTGTTTCAATAATGTACTTGACCTTCAAGATAACAATATGAAATACATATAAAATTACAAAATAACAAAGTCTGAACGGAAAACTTTACTTACTTTTTGAAAATATTAATTCATAGAAATACGTATAGTTTTGGGCAGAATAATATAAAATGTTGGCAAAAAATTGCATTGTTGACCTGTATTTATGCAAATATTTACATTTATGATCTAAAGTTTTGTTAACATGACGTACATCTTATTTTTTTTTTAAATTAGTTGTATGCGAAATTTGCAACGGTCATGGTATTTTTTTTTCAAAGACAAGATTACAAAGAGCGTTTGTGTTATTACACAAACTCAGAGGTGGCTCTCATAGAATTAACTAAGGGACCAGAAAAATATTCAAGCCATAGTCTACATTTTTAAAGAAATACAATTTTTAAAATCATTTGTCGTTATCTTTCACATCACATCAACACGTCGTCTTAGATAAGACTCTTCTAGCTCTTCTGGAATAAGTATCATCTAAGATCAGCATTTAAACATCTAGATAGAGTGTCGGTGACACCTAGTGCGGTAGTTCAGGGTGTCACCCCTCCTCCATCAACTTTCTTGAAATATGTTCTAATAAACACTATTGATAGTTAGTTCTTTTTGTTGAACCAATGCAGTGAGCTAATAATCTACTTTTATTGATTTCTACTGAAATGTAACATCCCACTGTTTATGATATTTAATCAAATGGTATTGCAAATTTTACAATAGTATTTAATTAAAATCATAAACAGACTTAACATTATACGAACAGGTTTATTAGGTTATGCTTTAAGACAGAAACGGAATAACGTTGTGCTCTGTGATTTACACTTAAACTACCATCTAGATGTTGTAACTTAGTTGTAACCCCAAAAAGGTTTCGACCGGTGCTGACCGCATACCTCACCCACTTGTCATGCCACTGCTCCAAGATACCTACCTCTTTCAAAAAATTCGATTAATTTATTGGAGTAAAGTCGGTAGACGAATTTAAAAAAAAATAATCACGCTCAAACAAACAGGTTTCCACTGCGAACAGCATAGGCCTAATACACTACTAGCCTACCCACTATAAACCTAATAATCGCTCTATTTACTTTATTGGTCAAAACTAGATCCAGAGTATAATATAAATCTAGAATCTACATCTAGACATCTAGATTTCTAGACTAGTTCTAGATATAGTCTAGATCTACATCTAGACTCGATCAAGAACTATAATTTAGAGTAGATCCAGATTTCGAGACTAGTTCTTTATCTACATCTAGAACAAGAATCTAGGACTGGAATCTAAAACTAGAATCTAGTATAGATCTAGAACATGATTTTTAGACTAGTTATGGATCTAGAGTACATGTCTAAATCTAGAATCCAAACTAGATCTAGAATCTAGACTAGTATTTAGACTAGATCTAGGTCAATAGTATGATCAGGATTAGTTGACCCACTACTGGGTAATAGTGCACTTATGCTTTTTGCATTAGATTCCCTTATTAATGTGATAATTCTGCTAATATAATAAATAAATCAGCACCCTTAAGCTGTAAGATCAACTAATTCCTTAATAGATTATACATGTAAATTTTATTCAAATTGTTTAACAACTAAAACGAAGTTCCGATAGAAATTCTTGTTTAAAAACACAACATTTGAATGAGTATTCCATTCAATCAGATAGTCAATAAATGGTAACTATATTTTATAATTATCATGTTCACACCCCTTCCATAGTGTTCTTCAATGTACATTTTTTGTACCAACGCGCAAATCTATGAATGAAGCTTGAGTTAATAAAGTTTTTCATTGAAAGTGGTATATTTAAAAAAAAAAATGCTTGCATATATCAATAATAATTAAATGGTCTACTTTCCCAAAAGAAAAAAAGAGCCTTTGCATCAGAGCTTTAACTCTTTCTCTCCGTAATTAATTACCACATTCTAATAGAATCAACGTTTGTATCGTCGGTTAGGAGAGAAAGGGTTAAATGATTTAAAAAAGCATGATGTCCGGACGGATAAGACAGACATCACAAAACTAAAAGCTTTTATTCCCTTTTCGGTGGCCGCTTAAAATTGGAGTTAAGTAGAAAAGCCATATAAATCACTGACATATAACTCAATATTGCAGAGATTAGCCCATTTGTCTTTATAAAATACAAATTAATATGTTATTAATAATGAATTAACTATTTTTTTATTGATTCATGTAAGTCATCGATTGCAAATAATTGTTCAATATTTCAATTTGGTTAGACACTAGCAAGAAGGAGAAATAACGTGTACAAAACGCTGTAAGGCTTAGAACCACACATCTCTTATGAAGTTGCTTTTCCAATACTAAACGAAATACTTAATTCCCAATAATTTTTTTTATTGGTTAATTTTTCGTTTAAACCACATTTTGTATGATACAACAAAGAAATGCGCAATGTTTTCAGGACCCTGGACTGGAGACTTGGCGTGTAACAAATTTTATCAAATAGAAAGACAAAGTAAGTTGATATAAGCTTTGTGAAAATGGAATTAAAAGCTTTTTTTTTTAATGTTCATCTTTCTTACATTTCCATCAATGATTTACAGGGCAACCAGACAATTGGGAAGACGCCGAAGACTGTTTACATGCATCAAAATGGTGTTCAGCTCCACGGAATATTAACGACAATAGATGCGAAAAAAATTATCAATATCTTTGTGAAAAAGTTAAATAGATATAAAATCAACATGACCAATTATTAGTCACTTCAACCAAGAACAAAATTGTTGAGTAACATGCTAATAAAGAATTAATCTCTAAAAATGTGTTTATAATATTGATATCTATATATCGTATTGTAATAATAATAATCTTTATTGTCCGTGAGGAAATTGTATATACTTATTATACCAAATTAATCTCATCTGTTCAAATTATAAGCTAGATTTTACATGCCAATCGTATAATTTAACTTTTAAATGCTTATAATTAATAAAGTTTACTCATATCTGAAAATGTGTACTTTCTATGCCTTTATATATTTTAATTAAGAAGTTGTATTATAAACTTAAAGTATTGCTAAATACGTACTCATTTGGACTTACTTAGGCTACCAGCTTATAGCTCTAGTAATACTAAGGAAGAATCGTCTTTGTTCTAGCTGAGAAATAAAAACAAATGTTCCTTATCTTTCTGACTTTCTTCTTATTTGTATTGGATGTGTATTTCATTACGACTGTTTCGTTGATTTCCTAAAATTCAAATCAGCATCTTGAATGAGTGAGCGAAATTTATAATAAGCACATTATTTAAAAAAAAAACATTAAAAAAACTGACACTTGAGGAAAAATATTATACAAAAATATATCTCTTAATAATTTAGAAGTTAGTTAAATTGACAGATAACAAACAAAGTAATTAATGATCAATATTTAATCGGCTAACAGGTTTTTTAAATACATAGAAGTTCTTTAGAAACAATATATTATCGTTTAAAGAATTAGATCTACAAAAATATATGCAACACTTTCAATTGTTAATAAAATTGAAGCAACTATATATATATATATATATATATAAATGTATATATATATATATATATATATATATATAAATATATATATATATATATAATCTTTATTGTGTGTGAGGTGCTGCTTTGTTAGTGAAGTCCTATGGCTAATCAACATATTATATAACATAGGCCTGTGTACTTAGAAGAGACTAATGTAAACATTATCCGTGTAGGTCAACGGTGTTATGGTTATCTGAGTATGGACTATGTGTTGTTTTGAAAAGGTTGGGTCAAACCATTCCTACACAGTATAGGACCAGGAGAGTAAAGGCAAGAATGATATTCAAGTACAACCTTTTTTATTCATATATTGACTAGTGCCAAGTGTATAGCAAGTGCTGCTTTTAGCAGACTTCAAATACAGGTGTGGCTACGGAGAGGTCTCAGCATGTTCCCAAAACTGAAAGTCTACAGTGCTGTAGTTCTTTGTTAATCTTATATGCATCAGAGTTTTGGACTCCATACATATTCTCGCCACACCAAAAAGTTAAACTCCTTTAACCTACACTATCTAAGGAGTATCCATAAGGTGCGTTGGTACGACCACATACCAGACACAGAAATCTTAAGGGGGATGCACAGTGAGAAAACATTGATCTAGGTCAAAATATCGATATGTTAAAATTAATTGATTTTAATAGTTTAAAATGTCTAGAATACGAATTCCCTATCAGAATACTAAAAAAAACTGCGCTTTATACATCAATTTTGTATTTTAAAAGTAGACGTATAAGCAAACTTTTGATGTTTTGGTGAAAAATCAACATTTTGTAAGCTAAAGTTTATAAGCCAATGCTCTTATTCCTAACAGATGGTATCGATACAAAAGTCTCATTCTATAAATAAATATTACTACAATAAACTTGCAAAATACGTTACTACCTCTTTTTTTCCCTATATTCTCAAATACACACCCACAAAGCCATATTTACGCATGGGCACTATCAAAGCTACATTGGTAACTGTATATAGACGCATGCGCACTGAAAAAGTTTCGTTGACAACAAAAGGCGCACATGACGTGAACCGGTCATTCTGTAAACATTTGGAAGCTTACATCACATCAACACTCGATTCATTATTAAAACTCAGAATGCCAAGAAAAGGTTATATGTTTGGAAAGAAAAAACGTTACTGTAAGCCCAGAGGAAGACATGCTTCAAAGACAAATGCACAATTACAAAGGTAAGTCTAGATCTAGAGTTTTTTTTATTTACTAGACCAGCTTGTGCTTACACATAAAATAATGATGATAATGATAATGAAAACTTTGCTTCATCAGTCTTTAAATTCGACAACGTGTTTATCATATCAATGAATCACATCTAGATCTATAGACATTAAATAAATATCATGAAAGTGATTGCAAACATAGAGATCTATCCTTTTTTAAATCTAGTATAGATTAGGGGCATAGATCACATTAGAACTAGTTATTCTAGATTGACTAGATCTAAAGCTAGATTATCATGTAGTTGTAGGACTTCAACTTGGTCTTTTTCTTTAAGATCTAGTACATATATAGATCTATATGTAACATGTCTCTTTACATTTTTTACTTTTGATGATTAATACAATGCATGATTACTAAAATGCATTATAACATTTAAAATAATCTTCATGTTGTACATAAATAGATGTGACGTGTACTTTCATACTATTGATTTTTTTTTAAGAACCTCTAATTTTTTTTTATTTGTTTGCAGCTCTGTTTTGGATACAGCTGGATCTGAAGCAGCAACAACTCAAACTCATCTCATTCAGGAATTGGCACAGTTATTGATTTTGATACTGGACTCGTCATCGACACCGAAGTCCTATCAAATTATTGCCGTGTTTGTGATTCAAACTCTGCAGAACTAAGTTTTGATGCCTCTAAGCATATGTGTCAAAAAAACTTTAGTGGCTCAGCAAATGCAATGGAGGCCGCAGCAGCATCCAAAATTTTTGCACGCTCTGTGGCATCAAGAAAACTTGTTTATGGCACGATGCTGTGTGATGGCGATAGTAAATCGCATTCATCTGCCATTACCAACTCAGGATATGATGTAGAAATCTTAAAAGAGGACTGCGTTAACCACATCTCAAAAAGAATGTTTAATGCTTTGAACAATTTAAAAAAGTCTAACAAAAAAGAACTAAATAATAGGCTTACAAAGCCAAAACTTGACAAAATTACAAATTACTATTCCAAAGCTCTGCGCCAAAATGCTCCTGACATTCAAGAAATGATACTGGCTGTTATGGGCTCGTTTTTTCATCTCATGAGCTCAGAACTAGATCATAACCACAGGTTGTGTCCTGATGGCACTACATCTTGGTGTCACTTTAATAGATCATAGGCACTAAAACAGCCATACAAAAACATAATCAGACCATCACATCAGAAATAGGAAAACTTATTTCCTATAATGAAAAGACTAACAGACACAGATCTGTTAAAAAGATGTTCAAGAATGGGAACACAAAACCCCAATGAATCTTTTCATTCCCTCATTTGGCAAAGATGCCCCAAAACAGAATTCGCAACATTAAAAACTGTAAGGGCTGCGACATACCTTGCTGTTTTAGCCTTCAATAATGGACCTGTTGGCATCAAATTAGTTTTTGACATATTAGGCGTTCCCTGGACACTATAGAACATTTCTTCTAGTGAGAAAAAGCAAAATGTCAAACTACAACTAGTTAAAAAAAAAGATCAATCTCATTAGTGTCCAGGGGCAAAAACTTTTAAAAAACGAAGAATTGAGCATGAACACCGGGCAGAAGTTCTAGAGGGTCCAACCTATCAATCAGGCCATTTTAATGAATAAATTTTTTGTTTTCTTTATTATCTATTATGTTATATTATGTAAATATTCCATTTTTTCATTTTTATGGTTACAATAAATATTTTATATCATTTTAAAAACTTTAAATGCGTTTTTCTCAAAATGTATTTTTAGGTGCATGTTGTTCACAAGAATCTCAAAATCTATAGTTCTGTATAAGTTAGACTAAAATTTGTTCACATGTAGTTTATTGATAGTATATCATAGGTAATAGGCTGCAAAAATTTTCAATATGTATAATAATTTTCATAAAAAAAACAAATAATGATGTGACGTCAGGTGAAAAATGGGGTCGAAAAAAATAAAAATTTTGAAAATTCATAAAAATTAAACCAGCAATAATTTCCAAAAGAAAATTATCCAGTTACCTATGGGATTCAAATATCTATCAGGTGCAATTAAAAAAAATATGAGTACTTTAGAATATTTTAAGATTTTCGTAAACATTGTTTATTTTCAAGATGGCCGCAACCCAAAAGGCTACACTCATTAAAAACCATCTTAAAAGCATTATAGAAAATCATATACCAACTAAATACACATCAAACAAAATAAATAAATGCTGGTTTAATAATAGCCTAAATAAGCTTTGTAAACAGAAGGAAAACCTGTATAGAAAATTTAAAGAAACCAAGGCAGAAAGAGTTTACAAAAAGTATATAAAAATGAAACACCTAACCCAAAAAGTAAGCAGACAGCTGCAGAGTGAATACATAAACAATGTAATATCTAAAGATAACAACAAAAACCTATGGTCATTCATTAAGTCTAAGAAAATGGAAAGAACAGGCATAGCGCAATCAAAAGATGAACATAACATAATACATAATGATAATGAAACTAAAGCAAACATCCTAAACAAATACTTTGCATCAGCATTCTCAGCCCCAGGAGACAAAGATATAATTCTTAATTTGAACCAAGTAGACAACATACAAGATTTAGTAGTACAAGAAAATGGAATTCAAAAACTATTAGCCAACACCAAACCAAATAAAGCGTCTGGACCTGATGGTATTCCAGCTAGATTACTCAAAGAACTAAGCAATGAGCTAGCCCCAGTGTTCAAAATACTCTTTCAGGCATCGCTTAACCAGGGCAGAGTACCAAAGGACTGGAAAGAAGCTAATGTCACCCCCTATTTAAAAAAGGAGAAAAATCTGATCCAGGAAACTACAGACCACTTACCAGCATCACATGTAAAATCCTAGAACACATAATATGTAGAAACATCATAAACCACTTAGACAAACATAATGTCCTCACCCCATACCAACATTGCTTTAGGAAATATAGATCATGTGAAACACAACTAATAGGACTAATTGATGATTTTTAAAATGGTTTAGATAATAGTGAACAAATAGATGCTATCTTACTAGATTTTCCCAAAGCTTTTGACAAAGTTCACCACCATAGTTTGCTTACAAAATTAAAATATTTCGGCATTAACGGTCCACTGCATCAGTGGATTAAAGATTTTCTGATAGGGAGAGAACAAACTGTAATAATAAATGGCTCTAAATCAACACCGATAACAGTAAACTCAGGTGTACCTCAAGGAACAGTCTTAGGTCCACTACTATTTTTAATTTACATAAATGATTTACCAAATTGCATTAGTTCAGGAACAAAAGTCAGATTATTTGCAGACGATTGCATAATATATAGAACAATAAAAACAACACAGGACACAGATATTTTACAAAGAGAATTAGATGAATTACAGAAATGGGAATCAAATTAGAGCATGTCTTTCCACCCAGAAAAATGTCAGTTGTTAAGAGTAACAAAAAAACTAAAACAAATTAATTCCACTTATCTTATTCATGGCAAACCAGTAACACAGACTAAAAACGCAAAATACCTAGGTGTTATAATAAATGAAAAACTGTCATGGAATCCACATATTCATGAAACTATTGTTACGTATCTAGGTAACAATGCCTAGATACTATTTTTTTTTCTTGACCTGTAGGTTGTCTGCCCCTTTGTGTAATAAGTTTTTTATTTTATTCTTCGCGGTGAGTCAAGCCACACAGACAGTGACCGGTCCTTGACCTATGTGTGTACCTCTGGTTGAAAGGAGGGTGTTTTTTTTTTCTTCTGTCTCTTTGAAGAGCGTTCTAGATCTGGGTGTTGATGACTTATTCTGTTCTAGAAATTACTAGATTTGTCTTGATATCGACGCGCGGTATATTATATAAAGACCGCCCGTGTAACGTTGACAGACAGACATGCGGAGACAGCCGTGAGAAAGAATATCGGAGACATTGCGTGACCCGTGCGTGGTATACCAATTGATCGTGTAAGTTAAGATTTTTCTTTTTTCAAGGCCTTGCTTGTATTTGTAATTATATTTTCAAACTCTTGTATTGTAATATTTTTACATGCCATTTTTGTAAAAGGGTTTTGGTCAACCCTTCCATTTTGTATTGAGTAAATGTTTGTTTCTTTTTTCTTGCTTTATGTGATTCAGTTAAAAGTACTATTCGAGTTATATTTTATTAAACCTTAAGTTGATATTTTACCTTCCGATTTCTTGTGTCATTTTTTGTTTGTTATTCATTGTAAGTCTTTGATTAAATTCAGACTTAAGATAAGTGACACAACTACCTTTTTCTCTTGTCACGTTCCCCTAGGCAAGCCATTTAAAAATTAGAATTCAATTCGTAATACGTGACACTATACAAAAAATCCAACAAAGCATTAGGGTTTATTAAAAGAAATTTCTATAAATCAAATAAGAACATAAAACTAAAATGTTTTTTAACCTTGGTTAGGCCAATAATAGAATATGCATCCACCGTGTGGGACCCCTCAACTCAAGAAAACATTAAGAAACTGGAACAAACACAAAATAGAGCAGCGAAATTCATAACAAACGAATATTCACATTTGACTAGGGTAACACCATTAGTAAAATCACTAAATTTAGAAAGCCTTCAGGACAGAAGACTCAAAAGTAAAGTAGCAATCATACATAAAACACTGAACCATAATCTTCAAATACAAAACAAAATTTAATAAGATACTCTGAAAGACACAAAAATAAAGGCACATTCCTCGTTCCATATGCTAGGACAAATTTGTACAAATACTCCTTCTTCCCTAGTGCTATTAGAGCATGGAATGGGTTGCCTGAGCTAGCCAGAAAAACCAGTGACTTGGCAGAATTTAAGTCATTGGTTAATATGCATGACTAAATGCATGACGCGTAGGACGTAATCATCTTCTTTTTTGAAGTGACGTCTGTATTATATAAGATAAGATAAGATTACTTATGTCTCTATATGTTCTATTAAGTCATGCATGAAGCTTTTTTTTTAACTGTAAATTAAAAAAATGGAAATTTCATTGTGCATCCCCCTTAAACTTAACAAGAAGATCCTTGAGACTTATTACGGCGCGACTATTTCTGCTAACATACGGAATAACTTGTTGGCAAGGCAACGCCTCAACTAAACTGTTGCGACGTCTAGAAAACATCATTAAAAAAGCATAAAAAAATACACTTACAACATTACCACATTTAAAGGAACTTTTTGAACAAAAGTGCCTAAGAAAAATCGAAAAAAGACAAAGTAAACAAAGATGATTTGTAATGGTAATATTTCGAAACATTCAGTCAAAGACAAAAGTCCAGGCCGGTATTTATTCAATGGTGTGATGAACTGTGTTGAAAGAGTTGTGTTGGCTTGTACAATATGGCAAGGGTAATAACTGCTGGAGCCTGATCTTTGACTGAGAAAAACAGGCTTTTAAATTTACTTTTAATAAAATAAAAACAATAACCCAACCATAAATTCATAACGGAAAGTTTACACAAAACTGCATTGAATTATAATTGAATAATTCTAAGAATTACAATTCCAATTCATTTAGTGGCACAGGGCACACCTTAGGCATAGGCAAATTATTCAACTACTTAAGGCCCTTGAATCACAGGGGTCTTCGTGCAGGATGTATGTTAAATTATAATAGAAAAGAATATCCGAAACTTGTCTCACTGTTTATTGTTGTAGCAATTCCTAGGTTTTTTTTTATCTATTGCATAATTATAATTTTTTCTCCGTTTTTTTTTCGGGGAGGGGGTCTACCAAAATCACTTCAGCTAGGGCCTCCAATTATCTAAGGCCGGCTCTGGCTGGCAGTTCCGAGAAGTACTTGAAGATTTGGAAACAAAACATTCCGATGTTCGGTAACACAGTTTGCCTAAGTAAAACCTCTTTTAATGGCAGGCCCGTTCATTCTTTTATGTTGTCCTCCCATCGCTTTTCTGTCTGCCTCTTTTTCCTAGTATTGTTCCCTGAAGAAAGGTCTATGTGAGCCCCGGAGATCTGGTAATATGTAATGCAAGTGGTTTATGTAAGACCAATCATCATAGTACTTCGTCAGACCTGTGACGTGGCAGCGAGATATCGGTTTCTCCAGACCCTAAATCAGGGGTGGGTAAATTACGATCCGCGGGCCACATGCGGCCCGTAGAAGTGCTTAATGCGGCCTGCGGACACCTAACAATTCAGGCATGCCCATTATATGTAATGTAAGTGGTTTATGTAAGGCCAATCATCATAGTAGTACGTCAGACCTGTGACGTGGCAGCGAGCTATCGGTCTACTCAAACCACGTGACTGGCCTATTGTGACATATGGTCTAGATTCATGTCACTCATTCACACTAGAAAAGAAAAAGTAACTCTGCTTAACACAAATCAGAAAGAATTAAAGAGTTACTCACCTTTGTTTTTTTTTTTTTTTTTCCAATTGTTTCATAAAACAGTAAAACGAAATGCTTTTGGCTTTTTATTTCTCGTTCTCAATGTTTCGTTAATGTCGTTCGGAATGTTCGATATAAGAACAGAGACCACAACTAGGAACACACCTCTGTTAGCGACATATTCTTTGACAAGGAACGAGAGAAATGATAATTTATTTCTCACATCTTCAGGTTCATTAAACTTGTAAATAGACATTACACTGGAGCTGGGGAGAGTGTAAGGCCTATGCGTAGGCTATATTTAATGTACAATATAACATAAACAGGTTTGTCTACCTCCTACGATGTAAGCCTTATTATTGCAAGAAATAATCGTCGCTTACGTAGGAGGTACTGTACTATTGGCCTTTTGACTACGTGCGTATGTATTGTATGTATTCTGATAATAAAATTTTGCTTGTAATATTAATTAGACTATTGTTTTAAAAAATCTTGAATGAAATATACACCTCTAAGCTAGTTAAATAAGGAACACAATTTCTAATATTTTAATGTAAAAATCAATGTTGACATATTGAATCTATGATTGGTGAGTTGATAGTTGAATTATACTCCTTCTTCTGCAATCAACTGAAGTGTTAGGTTAGGTTTGGGCTTTGTTACATATAAAGCGCATTCAATCAATCACTAAAGATAGTGTTTATTTGCAGTTCACGTAAAGTATGTTTTTTCTTTCTAAAATCTATTATAAGTTCTTTAGTTTTTGTTACATTCAGTTCTAGAAAGTTGTCGGTGCACCAGTTTGTAAACTCTTCTATCGAGCTTCGATACTGAGTTTCGTCTCCTGAAATAAGACCGACTATGGCAGTATCATCAGCGAATTTAATGAGTTTAACTGAGTCATAGAGGCTTCTTATGTCATTAGTGTAAAGAGTGTATAGTACAGGAGAAAGTACACAGCCTTGTGGAGCACCCGTACATAGTACTCGAGTTGACGATTTGGTGTTGTTGACTTTAACATACTGGGGCCGTTGGGTTAAAAAGTTTAGAACCCATGCTTGTAAGTAAGGGCTTACATTTAAGTTACTCAGTTTGTTTATCATTAGATGTGGCTGTATGGTATTGAAAGCCGAGGAGAAATCTACGAAGAGGACTCGTGCGTATGTTTTTGGGTATATCGAGATGCTTATAAAGCTGGTCCAAAAGCAATAGAATGGCATGCCATTGCCATATACAAGATATTTAAAAGTCTACTGAAAGTTCCAAAACAGCAACAACATCAACAACAACATCAACATAAGAATAACAAATGTTTCACTTCTATTACAACTTTATTTCCCTTGCAATTATCTCATACATTTTAACACCTTTGACCCATTCCCTTCTACTAAGTCCAACAATAGCAACTAGAAATGTGCATGTAATTCTGAGTCAATGAAATGTCTGTAGGCATTGAAATAGTTGACATTTGTACTTACCTTTGTTAGAAGAACTAATATTAGAGATACTGGTATGTACATTTTGAGAATCTGAAACAAGAATTAATATTGTATTGGTTTAAGTGTATAGCCAATGAGCAAAAAATGCATATGTCCTCCTTAATCGCAAAGATAATTCAATGATTTAAACGAAAATTGCAAAACAAATGTGTGCTTTGTCTCGACGGTCCAGGGTTCGAATCCAAGCCGCTGCCCCTCCCCCTGCCTTCCTAAGTGAAGCTTGGGCTAAGGAGGAACAAGCAAAACATATAAAACAGACAGACAACAAGAAAACAACCTTGACCATATAGGTATACATCCATAGACCATAGATTCACACTTACAACTTACTTCAAGAATTGTAGAACTGCTACCATTAAGAGATCGGCATAACCACAGTTCAAACTAGCAAATTGTTTTGTGAATGCGCATCTCTAATTAACCCTTTCAGTGAGGCACTAGAGTTACTGCTTTTGTCTCACTTCAATACACAGTTTAACATTTTTGTTTTAAAAACAGTTTATTATCATTTCCGGGAAGACATCAATGAGTTTTTTTCAAAGACATGTTTAGTGTTGTGCAAGTGCATATTTTAGCGCTGTTCTTTCCTTCAATGAAGTTCAAATGTATTATAATAGTTCATCAACGGGAAGATAACGCGTCCAATAAGTTACTTTTTCTATTGATTGAAAATATTGGTTTTGAAGCGAAACCCAAATCAAGCCTAAAGCTTATGCTGACAACTTACGTTGTCTATAGATTTTGATGCCTATAGTTTATGTTACCCATAGCTTATTTTGCCTATAGCTTATGTTGCCCATAGTTTATGCTGCCTATAGCTTATGCTGACCATGCTGCTTAAGCTTATGTTGCCCATTGTCATGCGCATCTTCTTTTGGTGTTTTCCTTTGTGTACCATAAGAGATTGTGAGTTTTGGCTTCTAGGAACGCGCTTTTGTTAATGTCATTTTTGCTTACTTGTGTTTGCTGCTGTTGTGTGATGAGGCTAGATCTCCTGTGAGTTTCTTGTATGGGTTTTCTTCTCCAGTATTGGGTAAGTTAGTTTATTTTACTATCTTCTAAATGTCGTAGATCTAAAATCGCTGCTCTTATAATCGTGAGAATGGCGGTCTCAAAGGAGGGCGTATTTTTCTTATCTAGGGACGCAGGCTTGGGACTCTGCTGGAGTCAAGTCTGAGCTGTAGGCTTGGTAGTTGACTAGTGCCCGTGGCGTTGAGTTGGTGTTGAGAGGCCTGATCGACTATGGCACCGAGATTAAGGTGTGCTATAGTTCCTCTGAATGTACTTTGAATTGCTTTATAAATGTTATTGATAATTATTCATAATGTACGCTTCATCATATCATATATTCATTAAATTGTTAAACGTACAATCTTGTTGTTAAATAATGTGCATTGCTGTTGCCTTTAGGTTCTTGCGTTACTCTGTTCAGGTTAGGGTACGGGACCATAATATCATACCTAAGCGACAAAACCCACCTGACACCCATAGTTTATGTTGCCTATAGCTTATGTTGCCCATAGCTTTTGTTGCCCGTAGCTTATGTTGCCCCTAGCTTATGTTGCATATAGCTTATGTTGCTCATAGTTTATGCTGCCTATAGCTTATGCTGACCATGCTGCCTAAAGCTTATGTTGCCCATAGTTTATGTTGCCTATAACTTATGACGCCCATACCTTATGTTGGCCATAGCTTAATATGCATATAAATTGTGTTGTCCATAGCTTGTGTTGCCCGTAACTTATGTTGCCCATAGTTTATGCTGCCTAAAGCTTTTGTTCCCCATAGCTTATGTGGCCCCTAGCTTACATATGCCCATAGTTTATGTTGCCCGTAGCTTATGTTGCCCATAGCTTATGTTGCCCCTAGCTTACATATGCCCATAGCTTATGTTGCCCATAGCTTATGTGGTACTTAGTTCTCATGTATATGTTCAAGTGTTCAGACGAGTAATCCTATGTCTGCGATGAACTGGGCAGTGGTTTCCAGATCTGGCAGCTCTCAATATAGTTTTTGTTCACTAAGGTGGTTTTGGGGCCAGTAGTTCAAACTTGTTTGGGCCTATCTACAGTGCATGCAGTCACAATGTTTTGTTTTTTTTAAATACAATCAGAAGAGCTTACAAATTGTATACTTTGTACTACACAACAGAAAACTACTAAATGTTCACGTGTAGCACATAGGTCAGTAATAGATTTCGTTTGTGCAGTACGTCGTCAACTACGCAAGAAAATTCTGAAAAAAGTAATTTAGACAAACACATTAGGAAGTAATATCAATTTTATTATGTTGTGTTAAATCAATATTCAACAATAAAAATGTTTTGAAGTTAAACAGGTCTAAACATTTTCTGCTAGACAACTAAACGAAGAAATATAATATTTCAATGACACTCGATTTGTACTAGATTTGTGTCATTAGAGAATAAAACGGGTTGCCTGAATCAGACTGGAAAACATTTGATATTATTAAAGTCTCGTATTGACATGTGTGACTATTAAAAGATGGATTTGTGAAGGAAGTAATTATTTTTAAAAGACGTCTGTAGCTTATAAGATAATGGTCTGAATAGTTGCTTGGAGATCTCAGCCAAAAGAGTACTAGGCCCATATAGTTATCTTCAAATTACTAATAGTGTTGGCACGCTTTCACATCGTTATGCTTACAATAAATACACTATTCAGCATGACTATGTGGCGCATATTAGAAGTTATTCCCTTCTATCTAGACCCTTCATCTATAGGGCAGTTTCTGTGTCCCACGATTAACGAGGGTGTCATGTGGCCAGCACAACAAGAGATATGATTAGAGAGGTTGAATAATGACATAGCATGACATACGAGATACACATAAGAGATATGATTAGAGAGGATGAATAATGACATGACATGACAGACGAGCTACACAAACGAGATATGATTAGAGAGGATGAATAATGACATAGCATGACAGACGAGCTACACAAAAGAGATATGATTAGAGAGGATGAATAATGACATAGCATGTCAGATGAGATACACAAAAGAGATGATTAGAGAGGATGAATAATGACATAGCATGACAGACGAGCTACACAAAAGAGATATGATTAGAGAGGATGAATAATGACATAGCATGACAGACGAGCTACACAAAAGAGTTATGATTAGAGAGGATGAATAAAGACATAGCATGACAGACGAGAACTGCTGTTTGTACCAAAACAATTACCAAGATTTAGAGCGGCATCAGATATTTCGGTAAATTCGTCAGCGGCAATAGAAAACATTTCGAAATCCGATTTGTGTTAGTTTTGAAAGGAGATATCTTTCCCTAGCTTTTTAATTATTATGAGAGATGATGATAAGTTCAAAAGCATTCTTCTTTTCAGGACTGATTTCTGCTATCCTTGCTAGCAAGCACTATTTTTATGCATTTCATCAGTCCTTAAGCCTAAGTGTAATATAATGGTTGCGTCTCAACCAAGAATGCCGCCTTATTTATTTATGTGTTTGGTTTCATAAAGGTATTTAAAGTTATAATGTTTATAAAGAGCCACTCTTTCCTTATATAATTTATATGATGGTTTAGTATCACTGCTTTTTTTTTTTTTTTTTTTTGTGAACACAGAATTTTCTAAACTTTGTGTTGACTTGTCGGCAGACCGGATGGAATAACGTCGGATGTTGCCTGCGGGCCGAAGTTTTGCATCATTGTTTTTTTTTTTACTTTATCGAGAATTTCCTCAACCTAAGTTCTGGTTATCCAATTACGTGGATGGGAGAGTCTCCTAAAATAGCGCTCACAGTCACGAGACGAAGTTTTCTAGGAAACGAATCACATCCGTGAAGACTGAAAGAAGCCCACAACAATGACGTGTAAGTTCAACTAGTTGAGGAAGATGTTGAGACTGTAGAGATGTGAATAAGTTCTACATAACGTAAGTACAAGGATTATTGATGTTATTATTTTGTGTACCTATATTCTGATGTTTCATTATGTATACGATTTATACAAAAAAGATGCACCTAATGTAGATATCCAAGACTTTCATCTAGATCCAATCAATTTAGTTTTTTGTTTGTGTACAAATGATTAATGCAACTATGTGTTCTATTTTTTTTATAAGGTTTGGATCGGTGTTTGATTATAATAAAGAAGAAAATGACTCCTGCTCTGCTCTAATGAGAAAACTTAGAATCTATTAGTATTATGATACACGGCTTAATTCTTAGACACAGCTTTAGAACTCTGAGACACTGGTTTAGAATTCTTACTCGCAGCTTTAGAATTATGAGGCACGGCTTTAGAATGTCTTTGGCACAGCTATTGAAAATCTTAGATACAGCCTTAGAAGTCTTCGACACAGTTTGGAATGTCCTGAACACAGTTTTAGAATGTCTTAGCTATAGAATATCTTAAACACAGCTTTTAAAATGTCTTATACACAGGTAAAGAAAATATTAGACAGAGCTTTAAAACGTCTTAGACACAGCTTTAGAAAAAAAAAAAGGAACAGCTTTAGAATGTATTAGACACAGCTTTAGAATCACTGAATGCCATCAAGACAAACACTAAATCAGAACCGCATCTTATTGTTTTCAAAAAGAGACGCACATAAGGACAACAGAAACACTGTATCGGCACTAAACAAATCTAGGCGGTCAAGAACTTTTCAAACTGTAAGAAATCATAAAGACATTAAGTTGGAAAAACACAAATATAAAGTTACATTTATTATTTCAATGCTGCCAAAAATGTATACAAGTGGTCCTTTTGTTCTTGAGAATAAAACTGTCGCCAGACGAATTGAATTCTATTGAAACAAAAATGTAGAATCTCAGATATATATATTGATAGATAGATAGATAGAAATATAGGCATTTAATAATATTAATAAGACTTGTCTTCGAGTCCAAAGATTAATGAGGAATGCAGTGGCTACGCAGCCCCAGCTGTGACCTACATATTTTGCCACTCTAGGGCAAGCATAACCATTGTCCACCGGTGGTCGATTAAGTTTTGTTTTTGTCGTCTTAGTCTGTCCTGGGCAGCAGATTTTCTTTTGGTCTCAAATGTGAATGCTGCAGCCTTTGTGAATGACCTTCAGTTATCTCGATCTGAGGCCGCCACCAGGTGCATGAAATAAATAGTAAAGTATTGGTCTGACCGGAAGGTGGGGGAAGGTTATTCCTGCCTATCCCCAACCAAATATGCCAGTGATTACGACTCTACGGTGCGGAGAATCCAATTTGAATGTATCCAACATGCTATTTGTATCATATAAAAATGTGAGTAAGAGTCTCTTGCAGAAGAAGTATTAGCAGAACGGTTCTATCTATCAGACAGATCAAGAAACAAAACAATATAGGTCTAATTAGATATCATAGAAAATGTTTGTTAGTTCAAAATATATTTCCCAGAATTTTATTTTTTTTTATTTTGCAAGATCTGGGGGAAAAAAAGTTTTAGTTATCTGTCCTTGTATGTTTGGTGAATATATTTCTTTGAACCAATTTTTCTTTATTTTTAAGAACTCGTCAAAGATGTTCTGCAAGAAAAAAAACTCAAACTGATAGAAAAGTATCGACTGACCTAGCAGACTTATCCAGTCTTGGGGATGAGAATCAAGATACAGTCAGTATTTGTTTAAATTAACTAGAAAATGTTTTCTTATTTAGGCTTTCCTTTTTATAAATTTAAGCAAAAATCTGATACCCAAGCAAAATAAAACAAATTTAATTCAATTATTAGAATCTAAAACTAGCAGTCTTATTAATAGACTTATTATATCTATAAAATTTTAATGGTGTTTGTAAAATATAGTCTATCAGTAATACCTGATCATATATTAATATGTTTTAAAATCTTAACAAAACCTAGATTTACATTCTTAGTCAAATGACTTTTGTATTCGTCCCTATTGTTAAATAGATTTTAATTGTAAGCGTAAATGAATGTGTCAATTCCAAGTAACGAATACTGCAGCGAATAAATCCATTCTTCTTTCTTTTCTAGATTAGCTTGTGTAGAGTCTAGATCTAGAATTAGATTAGACTTAATTAACCCCGGTTTTGAACCCAAGCGCTTTACCACTCCACCACACCTTCAAAATTATGAATAAAAACTAGTAAATTAATTTAATACGTTAAACATGTATTACAAATTGTATTACAAATATATTACAAATGCTTTGTTTACAAAAGGACTAAAAGAGTTTTAGCTTAGTTGTAAAGATACGTTTGAACCAGCTCTCTGGGCTTCGTCTTCTGTATCATCAAAAGTAAAAACCAACAAACTTGTCAATGATTGGATAAAGATGAACAAGTAACCAAAGACAAGAAAAACTAAGAAAAAAATTATTTTTTTTTAAATCACAAAACTTAAACGAAGTGTAATGTATTCATTAGTTTGCATCAGTCATGTAATTACATTTGTACTAGATCTAGACTAACAATAATAAACCTGTGTGACTAGAAATATTTATTTACCAATTGTTTTTGTTATGCGAAAGTTCGTGTTTTTAGCTATGATTCTATCACTTATTAAGAAAGAAAGGGATGTTTTTTTAGCTATGATTCTATCACTTATTAAGAAAGAAAGGGATGTTTGGGTTTATTTGACCTTATTAGCTTTTAAAAACATTGAAATTTTTAAAAAGGGGGAGGGAGAGACATGAATGCGAACTCCTGGCTCTCGCCTCCTCGGGTCGACGTGATAATCACTCTGCTAGTGAGGTACTTTTGACTGGAGAAAATGGCATGTTGTTCATTACAGTTTAGAAAGACGACCTATAAAGGGGACTAATTCATCTTATACTATCCCTTCAGTCAGGTACAATTTCTTTCTCTAGGTCGAGATACCAAACCAAATAAATTATTACCAATAGTTAATTAACTAATTGGTTTAGTAGTATTTTTTTTATTGATCCTTGTGCTGTCTGGTCAAAAAAAAAGTAGTTGCGCAATGTTTCAGCTGGGTGCCGCAGAAATAACGTGTACACACTTTTACCACACACAAATCAGATAAAGACATAGGCCTTGTCACTTAAATCAGACGGATGTGCTCCCTGGCAACGATCACATTCTTATATGCTTGTCAATCTTGGACACTGACTGTAAAACTAAAGAGGAGGATACTAAAGATGGAATTGAAACGCTATAGAAAGATTCTAGGCATCATTTGTAAGGACTGCATTAAAAACAAGGAGATTTAAAATAAGATCACAATATCAATAGGGCTCTACGATGACTTGCTGTCCACTGTCAAAAATGCAAGCTAAAATTTTATGGCCATATTACAAAACCCTTGAGACTCGCAAAAACATTATTTCAGGGAACAGTACCAGGAAAAAGAAAAAGAGACAGATTGAGAAATCGATGGGAAGACTACATTAAACATGGACTTGTCATTGAAAGAGATAATTTTCAAGGCAAAATAAATAAGAGGAATGGAGAAAGACGGTCTGCTGATCATGTGTGGTACCCCATCGTTTCTAGAGACACAGGGATAGGTTAAGGTGAAAGTGATTTGAGCAGACAATATAAAATCAAACTCTCTACAAACCTACACTCAAATTTTTATTTTTAATTACACACTTTAAAAAAAAAAAGACTTTTTAGGTTATAATAGAAATGTCTATGTTTCAATCCATTAACAAAAAACAAAAAAATCTTTGGGGTTTGAACAGAGCCTGCCTTAGGTCATCAGGGACTCTAGGCGAAGCCAATAGGACGACCCCGTTTAAAATAGAATAACAACACGTCTTCTGCACCTGTTGTCTACAAGGGCTTTAGTATTGGATCAAACGTGTATCCATCGGCCTTCATTAGAGCTCTCCAGCTGTCTTTTTCAAAAGTAATATTCTGCCAGCTTTTTTTCCGCTATGCCCATGATCTTAGTAGCGCTTAATAAAGGCACCTCTGTCACGACATTTTCCTTCAAGCTTGCCTGTGTCCACCCACCTCTACTGTGCACTTGGCATTAGTTTGGGAAAAGTAAAGCCGTTTTTTCCTTGTGCTGGCCGCATGATACCCATGAGCCACAGAAACAGTTGACTTTTACAACATCTGCTATATAGATCGCAAAGTCTGAAAAAGGTGCTGGCCGCATGACACCCTCATTAACTCTTGGTGAATGTCTGATATAACAGACTTGTCCAACATGCTGGCTGAGAAGAAATGACCCGCAGCAAATAGTAAGCCGAAAATGCAGAAAATTTCACCCAAATGTGACCCAGATGTGGATTTGTGCCTCTGAAAAAAAAGAATTTATACATTGAAATAACTCAAATTCAACAACATTCTCCTCACTTCTTACCTAACTATATAATGTTCACTGTATATCCTATACACTTTAATTACATGTAGGCAAATATTAACTTGAAGTGACAAATGTGTTTTTATTGAGAATTAACATTTTTAACACTGTCTGTCTTATTCACTGCAATCTATAAAATGAGAAACTCAATCAACTAATTACAATTCAACAACAGAGGCAAAGTGGGGAGTTTGGGTTCAAATCCACCCAGCTCAAATGGGTACCTGACATTAGTTGGGGATAAGGGACATTGGTCAATGTGCTGGCCACATGACCACCTTGTTAACTGTGGGCAACAGAAACAGATGACCTGCAAGGGATGGCAGCAAGCAGAGCTAAACTTGGGACCATTTTGATGAGGATACCAAAGTACAGACAGCTGATTAGTTCTTTCTCATCTCAATCTAAGTTGTAAATCTAAGCTCTCAATCAAAGTTCTCAATTTACTTTCTCAATGCGAATTTAAGCTTATACTCAACAAAAGTCCTCTTTTATATAGCAGTTCTATTTAAAAACCAAGTACACATTTGTAAATGACCAGATTTTTAGAAGCCAAAGTCAGCCCTGAGATGTCCATGAACTTTAAGTAAGACGCCTGACTCAACTCCGTCAATACAGTCACACTTGGGAACAGTCTTCATTTGAGAAAAACAAAATATTTAAAAGTTGTCAATTTTTAGTTGGTTAGAATTTTTTCTATATATTTGGACAGTTCATTAATACATTATTATTAAGTAAAACTATTAATAAATAGGAGTAGGTAAATAATTTGTACTTAGCACTAAGTCAAACTCAGAGCATTTATTGTTATGACATGATTAGGAATTAGGTTATTGTTTCCGGAATAAGAAGAAAGTTTTACTTAGTGACAAATGAAGTGATAGATCTTTGAAAATTAAGAACGCTCTAAGAGAGGCTAGAATCAAGACACTTTCTCATTGACAGTAGGAATCAGAAGAATTCTATAGACAGCTAGTAATAGAGGACATCCGATGGTTCCCGCATTGAGTATTAAAAGTGTTTGTTGTTGCAAAACTAGCGTCGACTTCTTTTATTGATTGTTGGCCTTTCGTCGGAGTTGCTGTTGCTGTTTCTTTTAATGTTGCCATGTCTGGATCAGCATCATCAAGCTAGAATTTTATATACTCTAGATTAATACTGGGGCTTAACCAGAATTTGCTCAGGTCAGAGTGAATAGAATAAACAAGAAATAGACTCAAGTCACAAGAAAGACAATGACTATTCCAAAAATATCAACGCCTAGTCTTTCACCTCAGAATCAGACACAACAGAATGAGACAACATATGTTCCAGAAGCTAAAAATTGGAACTAGCAAAATCTGCCCATGTGGAGTATCACCAGAGAATGCTGATCATGTCCTTCAAAACTGCATACTTTATCAAGAGGCCCAATCAAGACACTAGCCTCAAAACACCCCTATAGAAAGAAAACTATACAGAGAGCTCCCTGATTTTGAAACCATTGCGCAGTTCATCTCACATATCGGTCTAGTCATCTGAACGCTCCAACATAATAATGAGAACAAGGAAGAAGAAGTTTTGGTGATGTGCATTGGGGGGGGGGGGGGTAAAAATTGTACTTTAAAATCTAAAACTCATTAGTTATTAAGAGTTACGAGCAAAGTAATCTTTCTTACAAAAAGTTGTTAGCTTCATAAAGGAGGAATTGTCTTTTTTTAAAAACTTTTTTTATGTTACTTGCATACTTAGAATGAGAACAATACACTGACCTAGACAAGAATGGTGAAAGAAAGAGGGACAGAAGGAAAAAACAAGAGAGACAAAGAGAGAGGACAATGGACAATTCAAGCTCAACTAAGCAACAAGACCTAAAAGACAGTGGTCTATGTCTAGCAGAATAGAACAAACTAAATATTAATGACTAGCTGTCACTAGCGTACTGATTAACTATTGATAAAGATTTTGAAGTTAAACTAAGTCTAAACTCTGGAGCTAGCAAAATGTTTTTAACATTTGTGTCCTAAATAATTATCTACAATAAATGTCTAAAATTCAATACATTATTTGCATAGTGTCTGCATGTATGAATTCAATAATTAAGGAACAAAACTAAAACTAAATAAGTTTTTTTTTTCAGTCAAAAGGTAATTCTTTAGCTAAATATGTAGATACAAAAAAAAGAAATGACAAAAAATAATGTGTTAAATAGAAAGTAATTAAACTATTTAGTTTTTATCCATGCCTCTGGAAGTTCTAATATAGATTTTGTTTATTATTCATATAGCAGAATTGAACATGTCCCCCTGTCTTCTTACAAATAAAGTAACGGATGCATGCATGTGTGTGTGTGTGTGTGAACAATCTATTTGTATTGCCCTTTTCTTCATCCTTAGACTCTCAGGTATTGGCCATTCTTGGAGCATACAAACTCTGAATGAAATGTGTGTAGAATGAACAACCAAAATGATTAACAATTATTCAGGCTTGCTACCAATGGTTATGTTCTTATTTTGCATATTAAACAAATTTAATTTTTTACTGTAATGCAATGAAGAAATGTATTACCTAACAATTTTCTGAATGGCAACAATGGTGGATGAATCCTCTAGAAACTCTTTCCCTTCATAATTAGAATCAGGATTTCTTTTAACAACCACTAGGTAACTGTCTTGAAAGATTCTAGCCACTAGGAGATCATCCACACTGGAACAGACACGACATTAAGATTGATCTACTCCATTGTGACATACTGACAAAATGTAAATCACATGTAACTAGACTTTATATATAAATGCAATTAAATGGTGAGGATGTCTGCCTGGTTGTGTGATATGTACATCAGAGTGATCTCAATGCTTCCCATACCAATGCTGCCTTCACAAAAAGGTTTGGGCTAGTCTTCATTTCATCTCAAATTATACTGACTACATGTTTGTGTAAACTCTTAAAAATTTCAATACCTCAAACTAGCTAGATCTAACATTGGCTCATTACTTTTTTTTTATTTAAATACACAAAACTTTATTCTTGGCTAGTGGTCTAAGTACTCCTATATGGTTGTAAAAGTTTGACATTTAATGCTGAGGTTGACTGAAAGAAAAATCCAAGTCTTTGAGAGAACAGAACAGAAAAATGCAGGGTATCAAATACCAGGAAAAGAAGACTGGCTGGCAAAAAGGAGCTCCTCAATACTGTGAAGAGATGAAAGCTGATGAGCTGGTTCGGTCATATTGTAAGACATGACTCATTGCCTAAAATCATTCTTCAAGGTACAGTGGAGGGAACACGAAGAAAGGGTCAATCTGGCTGGATAACATAAAATAATAGATCTTAATATCCTGCTAAGAACACCTGCTGATGAGGTAAAGTGGAGGGATTTGGTTATGTGAGCTGTCACAGTACCCCTAGACCAAAAGTCAAGGGACAAATGAAACGAAGTGATAGGGAAAAATGAATGACCTGATTAAAGCATAAATAGAAGAAATAAACAACTAGATTAATACATTAATAGTAACTACCAATACGTCTATAAATAACAAGAAACGGGATCAATTACTGATAATACTTTAGACACTGTACCTCCAAATACTTTCAGTCATGTAATAGACCAATGGGAAATGAGCTAATGTATCCAGGGACAATGCGTCAGGCCTGAAACATAAAAAAAAAAAACAAAAGGCTATTATTAAAATATTCACTTTATTAAAAAAAATGCTTAAAAATTTTGATAGACAATACTAATTCAAAATATTTCTTTATAAACTCATACTAGTAAAAACAACTAAAAATGAAAAGATGTGACACATAAAAAAAAAACAACAACTATATTTTGTGCAGAAAACTTACGCCATAATACGATCCCAAGCCCAGCTGAGAAAGGAGGAAGTTTGGGCATAAGGAAAAACCTTTAGCTTCAGTAATAACAAATGGCAAATCAAGAGGTCACAGACCTGGAAGAAGATGGACCTCCAGCTTGAAGGTTTAAGATGGGCAAGACATGGGAGGGGGAGGCAGTGGCTGAATAGTTAAGTGCTTAGCTTCCAAACCTGGGGATCCTGGGTTTGAAACTCACAGAAGACTAGGATTTCTATTTCGGGATTTTTAGGGCGCCCCGGAGTCCACCCAACTCTAATGGGTACCTGAATTTAGTTGGGGAAAGTAAAGGTGGTTGGTAATTGTGCTAGCCACATGACACCTTTCTTATGAATTGTTGGCCAAAGAAACAGATGACCTTAACATCATATGCCCTATAGATCGCAAGGTCTGAAATGGGAACTTTACCTATTTTTTTTTACGATATGAGAGCAGTTAGAGAGACTCTCCCAGAACTGAGACTCCTAGGGGAAGCTGGTTGGTAGCCATTGCCACAGACAACAGGCAGAGATGAGATGATGAGACCTAGGAATTTTTTTTATTTCATTGCCTTTACTTATAAAAATATTTTATTATACTTACTGGTCTTCAAGTAACACAACTATTGGACTGAAAGCATATGGGTCAATGGAAGAAGATCACAAGGGAATGATAAAGTTGAATATTCCTCCTGAAGCATGCTCTGCCAAGAATTTAACTAACTGGTTAAGTCACCTGGTGGCGTTCTTGTAAGCACAATGTGGACAGTCCTGACAAATGAAACACAATGATTGGATAACAAAAGTAAATTATAACATTGATGTGTAAGTTGTTCAGAAACTGAACTTTACTTTATATGTAGTGTAGACCAAAGTTACTGCCCTTTGATAAGTTCAATTCTTACTGTTTGTCATTGCAGTACCAACAGCAAATATTCCATAGTCGTTGGATAAGGTGTCAAACAGTGGGGGGGAGGGATGACATAGATATATAGACATTGATATCAATTATAAATATGAATCATCATCATCGTCTGTCCCATGACTTTCGTCGTAGGTGGCGCTGTGACAGTTCGCGTTACAAACTAACTCCATTTTTTCCCGGTCAGCAGCTGTTCTTAGCAGAATAGCAAGAGAGAGGCCGGTCCATTCCTTTATGTTATCCAGCCTGCTTCTCTTCGTGCTCTCTCCAATGTACCTAGAAGAATGATTTTTGATAATGAGTCATATCTTACAGTAGAACTAAACCAGATCATCTTTCATCTCTTCACAGTATTAAAAAGTTTCTCCTTTTTGCCACCCAGGGTGTTAACTTGTAGAAGTACAGACTCATTGGCCCTTATTTTCCTGGTAAATTTGAAAACGCTAAAGAATAAGGCGTGTAGGACAGTACATTTTTCTAACCTACTATGTTTTACATTTTAGAAAATAGGGAACTTTTGATCTACTGCTTTGGATCAATTTAATTCTTTTTCTTCACAATGTTTGAGCTTGATCCATCTGACATGAGATGTAACTTTACATCACGTCCTGTCAGAACTTAAGAAAGTTATACGTCATTAAAGTCAAAATGTTCCCCCCTTCACAAAAGGTTTATTCTCTACATTCAAAGACTTCAAGTTGATTTTGTTTTGATCGTATCTTTAGATTCAAACCCGCTCCGTCTGAACACACAATCATGTGACTATTGCATCACATGCGCAATTCTTTTTATAATACTCATAAAGACAGCTTAAAAACACAAGCAATTTTTTTAACGCTATCTAACTGCATTTATAGAATATCGAGAGTACTACAGTAATGTTATACTTAGAAGATATATAAGCATGTGAAGTGAAACAGGTTAAAAATAAATGTACTGTGGGTTCTGATCTGCATTGTTAGCAATTGAAAGTATTTAAGCAACCTCAAATGTAGGTATAAGTTTTTTTTTTTTTCAAATGGTAGCATTAGGTAAGGCTGTTTGATATATATGAGAAAGGGCCGTGCGATGAAAGTACTAGCTAAAGCTATCAAAAGAACGTTATTTTGTAGGTCTTCAAATGTTAGCATATAAGTCCTCAAAGGGAATCAAAGACGTCAAATGAAAATGTAAAAAACATGCATCAACTTGAACTTTGTATAATAAGCTAAATACATGATGACCAATATTTCCTTAACGTTTTAAGTGATTCAAGCTTTTGTTATTTACATTAAAAAAGTTTTTGTGAAGTTTTAACTTGATCCAAGAAGAGATGTGGGAGAAATAGATGTGTACAAAAAGTGTACAAGACAGACGACAGACAGAAGGACAGACAAACGGACCGACAGACTAGGTTGATATAAGCTCTGTGATCTTTTCGATCAAGTCTTTTTTTCGAATGATCTTCGCTCAAAGCAATAGGTGTAAGCTTATTTTAAAAGTTCTTTTTGTAGTCATGTCTTTGTAAACACATACAATAACATATCCACAGAAAAAATGTATCGTTGTAGACTCCTTCAGATATGTCTGATTTCTGCCTGCTTGGTAAGTAACTAATCACTTAATACGCTTTGAACTTGACCTTGATACACAGGAAGCAGTTAACCAAGTGTTTATTTTGTTTTTTTTATGCTTGTATTATATTAAAATGTAACTATATCATTAGTGTCCATTCTATGAAAATATTTGATATCTTGACCCCTATGTCACCTTCACCTTCCCATATCCTTGACCCCAGTGCCATCTTCATCTTCCCATATCCCTTCGTCCAGTGTTTCCCAGACGTTTGACCTATGTGTACCCTTTTATTATTTTTGTAACGCTGATTACCCATTGCCCCCTCCCTCTCTATGTCATTGCATCTATGTGCTGAATTGACAGATTATAGAATTTAGTTCCCTGGTTGTTAATTTTAATCTGAGAAGCTGTTCCATGTCTAATAGTCTGTTCCTTTTTTTTTCGACAAATGTCGAAAGAGCAATTTCTTTATAAATAAGAAGTTGAAAAAAACAAAAAAAAGATGTATTTTAGATACCATAAAGTTAAAATGCGTGACAATCCTAACCTTTTTAATACCACACAAATGAAACGTACATTTTAATCATGTAAATGATCATAAACAGGCGCACGATCGCAGCATCCTAGACTGCTAAAACAAAAGTGGTGGACCATTTTGACCACTCACTAATGCTTCTATATCTGCGACTATGACTTTATAGTGGATGAACTCCAGCGGGTATATTATATTGAACTATATACAACTTCTCAATAACCTTGACTGCTCAACAGTATTATATGCTCATATATCTGTGACCAGGACTTTTTTGTGACTGTACGCACGGGTACGCGTACCGGCACCTTTTTGAATGTGGGGAAAAAATATTACTTTTCTTGTATTTTTACATATATGATTAATTTAGTTTGCGTTTTTTTTCTAATAGTTACCAGGTCATCGTGGGGTCCAATCGTTATAGTAATGCTTTCTCTAATCTCTTCGTTTGTAAGGCGATATATGCTGTATTTACTCTTTCTCTCCGTAGTTATTGTTCCATGTTTTGAAGAAATTCTTCATTTGGCTCATTACTATTTCACTCCTCTGTTATCATTGGGCTTCAATAGCTTCGTTGTTCGTTATCAGAAAATATTGTATTTGGTATAGAATTAAAGGGAAATGCATGCTCTTTTTATATAATTCAAAGTCAAGTTTAAAAAATTAGACATTAATTTCATTTAATTAGGTCAAAATCAACGATTGTATCGTCGATTAGGAGAGAAAGAGTTAAGTGGAGTTGTCTTTCTCGACGTATACTTATTTGAAATTACACTAGTATTGACCACATGTGAGCACGATTGCACATGAAAACTTAAAATAAATTCATTTACTGTTCTTACTATTGGATGGAGTGGAATTGGAATAGTGTTTGCTTAAAGCACAAAGGCAGCACACCATTTCTTTTTTTAAAACTCACTCTTAAAAACATCAAAGTAGCACTGTGAATCACTCCGTTTATAAACTTCTTAACTTGACATAATATTCCTGTTTATAGATTTTATTATTGACGTTCATTAAGCTTTTTAAATTTACATAAAAATATTTCAAGGTAAACTTTGACTTTTTTTTTTACAGATCGTGTCATGGAGTGTCATCGGTACCGAGGCAGTTGGTTCCATCTCTTCTCTCTTCAATACCACCTCTACAGTAACGACAGCACCCTCTATCTACGACAAAGATACTATTACCCTGTTCTACAAGACCTTCGCGCCACTGTTTGTCACCTTTTTCACCAGCGGCTCCATCTCTCAGCAATGTTTCGGAATTCTCGGCGCAGCTGCTGATCCGTGGCTGCAGGCGATCTTTCCTGTTTTCTTTAGTCTGGTCGACTCCAACCATGATGGCGTACTGACCCCTGCAGACATATCTCCACTCGTGGTTCTAATGGTGTTTCTTAATTTTCTCATTATGGGTGCAGACACAGGGAATGACTATTCTATATCTCTGGCCGAGTTCACGGCGTTTTTAAACGTGGCGCCGTTCCAGCCAAACGTTGTCTACAAGAATGCTCTGTTGGTGATGTTCCCAGCTCTGGATCTTGACCATGACCAGAAACTTAGCTTCTTGGACATCGTTCCTGTCAACATCTTAGGTTGAAAGGTCAAAGGTGAGTGTCTATATAAGTTTCAGTTTATGTATATATATATATATATATATATATATATTTCTGTTTCTTACACATGACTGTAAAATAATGTACTGTAAACTATAAATATTGGGTCCTGGGTTCGAATCTCGGTGAAAGCTGGGATTTTTAATCTCGGGATATGTTTAGGACCCCCCTGAGTCCACCCATCTCTAAATGAGTACCTGACTTTAGTGAGGGAAAGTAAAGGCGGTTGGGCGTTTGGCCATTGTACTGGCCTCATGACGCTGCAGCGAAATCAGAACAAATAGTCCTACGGAAAACAAGTCGAGATTCTGCTACGTCTCTCTTGGGGCGACTCCAGTGACTTCCTGGGCATGCAAGAATCGACTACAATGTGACCGCACTTTGCCGTCAGTACATCTACAGTAAATGAATGCCCATGTACCTTAGTGCACTGATTACCTAATATGCCCCTCAGAGAGCCCTAGCTATATTTATCTAATTATATTTTAAGCCTTTTAGTTTGCCTGAACATAATTTTTGTTTGTTTCAATCGACAGAGTTCAAAGTTCTCCGCCTTCAATACAAAATGTATTCACACAAGAAGCCGTCTTTTTGTTTTGTTTCGTGTGTGATAAAACAAAGGGAAACAATAATGTTTGATAGTTGTATTTTTGGATGGAAATGTATTGCCTACTATAAATATACCATTATTACCACACTAAATAAAGCACACATTTGTAAACAAGACTTATATAAAATTGTTTTAGACAAAATATTTAGAGGTTAAACTTTTAAAAAAAGCCTAGATCCATATTGAAATTATTCTCAAAAACACAAAAGCTAATACAAAAACACACACTAATAATATAACCCTGAAAGACACAAATATAAATGCACATGTCTGATGCCAAAAGCTAGGACAATGTCATACAAGTGCTACTTCTTCCCTAAAGCAAAAAGAGCTTGGAATGGGTGCGTGAATCAGACAGTAAAGATGATTAATGAACAGGCTCAACTAGATAAACAGAGAGATACACGATAAACGCAGCCGTCTTCTGTTTTGAAATAAAGACAGCAATCAATAAGACATTGGCATTAACTCTATTTGTTTGTAAAATGTTTTACATGTTTCGGATGTTCCTTCAGAGTTAAAGATAATTACTTCCTAGTCCAAACCTCCCGCAGGACGACGGGGGATGGGAGCGGGCAGGGTTTGAACCCGGGACCATCGATAAATCTGAACGACAGTCCAGCGTGCAAACCGCACGACCATGCAGCCATATATCTTATTTTTAATGAAAGGATAATGGAAGATGCTCTCAAGGGCTATGAAGGTTCTGTAAGCATCAAAGGAAGAAGAATGACAAATTGCGCTTCGATATGACATTAATGGCCTAGCAGGGACAGAGGAAGAACCAGCTGACATGCTATACTTAAAACAATACGCGCTCCCTGGTTATAGTCAGATTTTTATATGTACTTACAGTTGACTGAATCGCATATAAAACTCACCCACTAAAACATCTCGACATTGCTTTCAAATAGTAGTTGTAAAAAAAACGTAAAAGGCAAAAAAAAAAAAAAAAAAAAATCCCTGCATTCAAGGGAAGTAACCGCACAGTTGCACAAGTATTTCGAGGCAAAGTTATATATCTTGATTTGTTACAAGTGTTAAAAATGTTCATGTCCATTACAGCTAAACTCTGATGAACCATAGATTATATAGGTCAGGGCCGGTCTAAGGCCACTGCAACCTATGCGGCTGCATTGGATCCTCACTTTCTTGGGCCCCTCACAAACTAGGTGTAAATTATTAAATTAAACCAATAAAGCTTAAAACGGGCTAGAGAGACCTCCTTATTATTCGGAATCTCCTGAAAATCTGAAATTATTACAATATGAAAACCCAAAAAGGTCTCCTAAAAAATAGACAAAATTGTCATCTTAAAGGCATATTCTACCATCATTGGCCTCATTCCGTCGTGAAACGACTATGGTTCATCTCGATTAAGCGAGATGAAAGCCTGGGCATTGTTTATGGTCGTAACGACTTCGCCAACACAGCAGTTCCCCCTTCTCCGCGCAGCTGACGAGACCAAAGGAACGGAATATCCGATACAGTTTGGGATCAGTAGCGCCGCAGGCTCTGCCAGGCTGTAGCACAGTTTTCCTTCTCCTAGATGGGTAGCCAACCAAGGCTAACGAGCACCTCCTGATCGAAGCTTACTGGTTTAGGCGCCAGTTGCTCGCCTTTGACCCCTTCTCCTGTTGGTGATAACAGTTCCGCCAGGCTCAGTATCTGAACCACACGTGAGGGCCAGGAGTTGGACTGGTTGTCAGAGGCTGTTTGAGGTAATGGTGAACTTAGAACCATAACCACTTCGGGCGTTAACAACCTTGCGGAGAAACCGCCAAAACCTTGTTGGAAATTTTAGCTTATCTGCCAACTAGATGGCTGCATGGTTGTGCGGTTTGCTCGCTGGACTGTCGTTCGGATTTATCGATGGTCGAGGGTTCACATCCTGCCCGCTCCCATCCCCCGTCGTCCTGCGTGAGGTTTGGACTAGGAAGTAAACTATCTTCAACTCTGAAGGAACATCCGAAACATGTAAAACATTTTACAAACAAAACATTTTACAAACACTAATGAAAGATACATTGCTTTTCCAATCAACATTGTTGCAGAATATTTTTAAAAATACCCGTAACTGTGGCATCTGGTGAAAGAAGCTTTACGCGCCTGAAAAAAATCTAGAAATACTTGAGGTTAACAATTCACGAAGATAGATTGAACAATTTGGCAATTCTTGGTACTGGGCCTGATTTATGTTAGAAATAGTATTTTTATGATTTACTGTATGACTTCGCTACATGGAAATGGGATGAATGCCTGGGCATTAGCTGTGGTCGGAACGATGTCGCCCACACACCAGTTCCCCGCTTTCCACGCAGCTGACGTACCCAAAGGAACGGCAGTGCCGATACAGTTTGGGGTCAGCGGCGTCAAGGGTTCTGCCAGGGTGTAGCGCTGGGTGCTGCAAACTGCCTTAGGGATCAGCTCCTAATTTTTCCTCAGGGTAGACTCCCGAGCCTTTCCTGTGATTAGATAGATAGATAGATAGATAGATATAGAGAGATAGATAGATAGATGGATAGATAGATAGATAGATAGATAGATAGATAGATATAGATAGATAGATAGATAGATAGATAGATAGATAGATAGATAGATAGATAGATAGATAGATAGATAGATAGATAGATAGATGAACGAACGGATCGATAAGATAGATATTGATGATATATATATATATAGAGAGAGAGAGATAGATTGATAGATAGATAGATATAGATAGATAGATAGATAGATAGATAGATAGATAGATAGATAGATAGATAGATAGATAGATAGATAGATAGATAGATAGATAGATAGATGGATAGATAGATAGATAGATAGATAGATAGATGATTTCCTTTTTATTATTGCTCTTCTACTTTCCCTGTTCTGTTTCCCCCGCCAGATGGCGTGACATGCTGGTTGCTATGTACACACTTTACGTCACTTTTTCTTTGAAGTTCTGAGATGAGATTTTATTGCAAGCAGACTCGAAAGTTGTATGTCGTCAAAGTCAAAATATTATTTTATTTAGACATTTCTATTCTCAGCATTTAAAGTCTTTAGGTTGAACTGGGTCAATAGTTGACTGAAGTTAAAAACACACAGTATTAAAGACTTAACTCTGACTTCACACATATTGTAATATTCATAAGAAAAAAAAAGAATGTCTACCGTAAAAAAAAAACACTATTTATTGAACCTAAAATACTGAGAGTATAACAGTACTTTGACACTGACCTTATACCTGCAAGAAAATATACGTTAACAAGAACTCTCCTGTTTGCTGTAATCTATACATTGTTTGCGAGTCACAACATTAAAGCCATTTTTAATGTAAGTATTAGTTAAAGGCGTGAAATAAAAGTATCAATTATACTCGTACAATTTAAATTATAGTTACATTTTTACAATGGTAACGCTATTAGATCATGAAATCGGTTGCCTGAATCAGCCAGGGAAATCAACGACATAGCAGAGTTTATGTCTTGATTAACATTTATGACTAGATTGACCATTAAAGACATTAATCATCGGAATTTTATAAGATAAGAAACATTATTAACTTTACACATGTTTGTGGAAAGTTTTACATGTTTTGTATGTTCCTTTAGAGTGATAAATAATCTATTATTAAAAATTGCAGCGGGCAGGGTATGAACCCAGGACAATCCGGACGACCAAATGACAGTCCAGCGCGCATACCAGGCAAATAGGCAATCCAATTGTCTCTTAAAATTTAAGATTCAGAAAAAAAACTAAAATTTTACATTTTCTTAGTCTGATGCTAGAAGTAAATGCTTTGACTTCAAAGACAGCTCTCTAGTGAATTAAAAATATAGTCTAGGCAAGGGCGTTTCAAAAAATTTTTTTTTGAAGGGGTCTCGAAAACTTATAATGTATCAAACAAGTGCGAGAAAAGTTCATTGGAACTTCAGTACAGTTTAATCTGAAAGTTTTGGTAAAAAAATAAATAATTGTTAGGAAATGTGAGTGGTTCTGTTAGTAAGGAATAGGTTTAGACTTATTTTTATAAATAAATTTATTTTGTTTGTGTCTTTGTAAAGATAAATACTTTATGCATGTCCACAGAAGAATGTATTGTTGTAGACTCCTGCAGATGTGTTTCATTTCTGCTTGCTCTGTAAGTGACGAATCACTTAGCCTACTTTGATCATTGCCTCGATCACACAAGAAGTAGGAGACTAGGTGTTTCTAGTGTCTATCTAGTTTCATTTGGAGTCAAAGTAGTGACCTTGTCGGACCTTGCGATCTATAGGGCAGGGGATGAACATGTCATTTGTTTTTTTTTTGGGTCGTCGGTTAACCCTTAAAGTGCTGAGCTTTTTTACAAGAGTGCATACAAAATGTAATTACAATTCTACTGTTTAGAGGCTAAACTACCACACGCGTATAAAGGGTTAACAAAACAAGGATGTCATATGTCCAGCTCAACCACCAACCACCTTTACTTAACAGTTTGGTGGACTCAGGTGCAGAATTAGGGGCGTCCTAAATATCACGAAATTTAAAGAGATTCGAACCCTAGACCCCTGGGCTAGAAAGCCTATCGCTCTATCACTTAGCCACCTTTAAATGTTTTTCAAACTTTTATTAGTGACACCCCCGTTTATTAAAAAGAGCAATTGAAGACAGAGTCATTATATTTTTCTCACTCCTTCAACCAGATCGAGGTAATTTTCCAAAATTCATTCTCCCAAGTTAAATAAAGAAATGCGGGAAGTGCCGGGCCATGTCGGGACGTGTCGGGACATGTCGAAACGTGCTGACGTATAAGAGACATACAAGTTTTATGGTGTGTGTGTTTCCTAGGTGACGATGATAAGAGGCTGGGTTGCTGTCCTTTGTACAATGATGAAATAGGAGCTGATTTGTGGTAATGCAGATGTTAACAGGCAATCTTGAGACATGAAACAGTAACGACGTGTTTTGTTGTGAGTTAGATTTGTGTGAACTAACATTTCTTTTCGTTACTATTAGATCTGTATCTCACCTCAAGTTCAATCTGTGAATATTTTTTCATACAAATAAACAATGAATTTTGTGTTCGCAAGAGAGGTTCAAGTTATATAAGCTTATTGATGAAAGATAGAGTAGGCTTACATTAATTATTTTGTATTCGCTGTTTTGAAGCCATAAGCCAACGACCGACCACAACAAAGAGACAGTAGAAGAAATGTGTTTGTAACGGCCATTATAGTCGTACAATTCTCCTCCTCGTGTTCAGCAAGATGAAGGCTCAAGTGTTCACACACAAGGGGTTGACAGACAAAAAAGTTTTGAGGAATCGCACTGGCGTGGACGTAATGAAATGATAATTTGTCACAGCGCTTTCTCAACCCATTTTGTTGTAGACGCCTCGTGTGAAAACAATACGACATGTCCTATGATAAGATGAGACTATGACTATTCTATATCTCTGGCCGAGTTCACGCGTTTTTAAACGTGGCGCCGTTTCAGCCAAACGATGTCTACAAGAATGCTCTGCTGGTGATGTTCTCAGCTCTGGATCTTGACCATGACCAGAAACTTAGCTTCTTGGACATCGTTCCTGTCGACATCTAAGGTTGAGAGGTCAGAGGTGAGTGTTCATATATGGTTTAGTTGTTGTTGTTTTAGCAAAGCTTTTATCAACTCGCTCTGTCTGTCTGTCTGGTAATACGATTGTACACGTTTTCTCTCCCACATCAGTTTTCGGATGAAGTTGAAACTTTGTTTAAATATTTACTGGCATAGACAAGACATGAATCAAACAAAAAATGATTAGTCAATAATTACTGGTTATTATTTATTTAGTTTGATACCGACAAAGGGAAGTAACCCTTTAGTATTTAAAGGAAGGGCTAAATATGTAGAGTTTTGTCCTCGTATGTAATTGTTTACATTATTTGTTCCACTCTTATTTTGAATGAAAATAAAACTTAAAACTAATTAGTTTTTATAGCTTAGAACTAATGAACAGCTACCTATATAGCGAAATCTAAGAAGTGGTCAATTTATCTATGTGGTAATTAACCATTTTTTTTGGCTATCGTATCAGTGAAATACATTATAAAATATTAAGAGATATAGTTGTAAGTTCGGAGTTGTTCTCCTAAGAAACGTTTTTTTGTATTTTTTTTAAAAAGGATTAATTTTTACATTTGGCGCTTTTTCTGCCAAGACTCGTGTACTCTATGTTAGACTACAGAAGTAAAAATGTATGCTAAATTGTGGGCCTTAGTTTCAATTTCTGGGATTTGACTATTATCAATGTTGTAAGAGACTTGTATGAAAGTACTGTAAGTTTGTAGGTGTGTACTTTGACATACTTATGTTGCTATTCTCTCGCTGAGTACATCCACTCTTTTTCTCCTAATTGACTATATGCCATTGTTGCTTTGATCCTATTAAATTAAGTTTTGGTTTATAAACATTAAATTGTTTTTTTCTAAAGAGCATGCATTCACCTTTAATTCTATAACATAAATAATTTTCTGATAACAAAATTATGAAATTTTAATCATATTAGTGCATAAAAATATAAATAAGTAAATAAATAATTCCGTCGGATCATAAAAAATAATTACGAACAGAAAGGATTCAGTGTTCATATGATAATCATAAACTCGTCTACAGATGTAATTGTCATTGTAAACAAGTCAGATTATTTTAGAGAAATAAAGTTGTACAATCTAGTATTATCTCTTCAAGCCTTTTATTTGGCCTGAACTAATTATTTTTTTGTTTGTTTCCATGTACAGGTTTCATGGTTTATCGCCTTCAAATCAAATGTATATTTAGTAGAAAACATCCTTTTTTTTTCATTTGTCTTGTTTTAAAAGTGATAAAAGGGAGAGAATAAATACGGTTTTAAAGTAAGATTCTGTTATTGTCTTAAATATATTGTTATATGTGTGGATTATATAATGCGTAAACTATTATACAATGTAGATAAATGAATAAATTATTGTTTAAAATAAAGGATTGTCGTCTGAGACTTTATTACAAATTTAATTACATGACATTTAGTATAACCATTGTTGTTGTTTTTTTAAAGTATTTTTTTGTGTATTTTAAATATTGAATATATATTGTTTTTTTTCCCTAGGCAATGCAGATTTAGATACTTAACTTTCGAGAACGCCACAATCACTTAGACATTATTCTCGCTATCAAACTAGATGTTAAAACTCAAAAGTTACAATACAAAAACATAAATAAAATGACCAGATAGACACATTGATAAAAGCACAGTCTACAACTCATTTTAACATGATAATATCAAGTCTTCGATTCCGGATATTAAGGATGCGTGCCGTGAATCGAATGACTATGCAGACAGTGCTGACCCAGTTGAGACCCGCATATTTTCCCGCATCTCGTGCAGACAAAGCTGTTCTTCTCTGGCGATGTATTTAATTTCTCTCTCTCTCTCTCGACATGCTCAATTAGGAAACACATAGATACGTGACGGTGTAATTATCTTGTTTTGAAATAACGTCTGCAATGAATAAGATAAGATAATCCTATGTTTTAAGTTGAACCAAGAAATTAGCATTATTCACTCCATTTAGGAGATCTAGGAGATGTCTTAGTAATAAAGTAGAAAGTGGTCAGGAAAACAGACAATAACAGATTTTCTTGAGAACGAAAATTAACATTAAACTTACTGTACTAACTGAATCTGATACAGTTGTGTTTTTTTAAATATAATACACTTGTCAACATGGAAACAAAGTACACTACGAAGTGTATACTAATAAGGTTTGGGTTTGAGTCCTAAGATTTATGAGGACCCCCCCAACCAAAATCTTCACTTTTCGCCACATCCAGTGCACCGTAAAACAGGGCCGGCCTTACAAATTGCGGAGTCCAATATAATAAATGTCTACAAGGTCTCTCTTCTAATTTTTTTTTTTTTACAGTTAAAACTATTATTTTGAACTAGACCATTTTATTTATATTTATATACAACATGCATAGGAAGCAACTCAAATGCAATGGGCGCCTGTGGGTTAATCAAAGTTACGTCAATCGTACGATACACTAAATATGTTAACTCTCTAAAACCTACATCTTTAAAGCCTGTGACAAGAGCCATGACAGATAGTTGACTGATTCAATTTGTAAAGTAAAAAGTAAAGTACCCCTTCCAGATCTTGCGATCTATAAGGCATCTGTTTATTTGGCCAGAGGTTAACGAGCAGGGTGTTATGTGGCCAGCACAACGTCCAACCGCCTTTACTTTTCCCAACTAAAGTCACATACCCATTAGAGTTGGGTGGACGGACTCAAGAGCGCCCTAAAAATTCCGGAATTCAAAATCAGTCTTCACCGAGATTCGAACCCAGGACCCCAGGTTCGGAAGCCAAGCGCTTAACAACTCAGCAATTTGTAATTGAATGTAATTTGCGTGGCCCAATTTTGGAGCAATCGATAAAATTGCCCCAAGCTTGCCGGACCTGCAGTGCAGACAGAACTATTCTACGCCGTTATTTGATTTACATTTTCTTTTCGCTGTCTACGTCTGTCCTCAGCAGTGGATTTTCTTTTGCTCTCAATTGTGTCTCCGGCGGCCTTTGTTGCCTTTTGCTATGTCAGTTAAGACAGCTTTAAGTCTATAATGAAAAGTAATATCTATCTTATCTTATCTTATATAATACAGACGTTACTTCAAAAAAAAAAGAAGATGATTACGTCCTACGCGTAGTGCATTTAGTCACATATAACTCAGAGTAATTCTACAACAGACATCGGGAGGCTCGGTGGTTGAGTGGCAAAGCGCTTGGCTTCCGAACTGTAAATGCCGGAATCGAATCCTGGTAAAGACTTGGATTTTTAAATTTAAAACTATTTATAATAGGCTCATAATCTTGTAAATCCACAAGGAAATTTGTTCATTACGCCAAACAAAACTTTATAACTATAGAAAACCATAATATAAATTAACACCAGGCTCACTCATAATTTGTATGTGAAATGTTAATATTAGATAGTTGAATTGTATTTAATGGTTTGATCGCCAGGCGACAAAAGAGTTTTTGTGTCTGTTCGTCTTTACAATCGGTGTCTTGTATTCCTTTTTGTATGGTAAAATCACTAAGTCCTGACCCAGCTCTGACATTAGTTGGGGAAAAGTATAGGCGGTTGGTCATTGTGCTGCAAAGAATTTTTCTGCAGAAACTGATGACTTTTACATCATCTTCCTTAAAGACTGCAAGGTCTGAAAGGGGGAACTTTACAACAAACAACGAACTGTAAACAAAAAAAAAGTGCTTCTCAATATAAGCGATGATAATTTTATTGGAAATGGTCATCATTCTCAAGATGACCAACACACGAACTACAAAACATCATTTCAATAGCCATCTCATGCAATGTAGAATGAACACTGGTGACTATGACATTCTAACCCATGATCGCCCCTAATGGTAAGGAACTGTAGGCGAGGAGGAGAGCTGTTAGTAAAGAAAACAAAGATGAACCCCCTTTTACGATAGATACTTGAATATAATCAAACTTAAAATAAGAGCACTATAAGATCATAACAACTTTAATCAGCCATCTCGGCTACCAGAGTAGTCTTTCCTATGCATGGGCACATCTCTTCCTACTCTATACAGTATTCCTAAAAGGGGGATAATATACAATATTATGTGAGTTACTAAAAGGGGCATAACATTCCATCTACGACCCCCCCACACACACACACTCACACACACCAAATAAATAAGAGCAAAAGCAGACAAGACATTACAATGATGATACTGATGGCAATGGTGACTCTGATGGTAGTGATGGTACCGATGATAGTGATTGTACTGATGGTAGTAATGGTACTGATGATACCGATGACAATGATGATACTGATGGTAGTGATGGTACTGAAGGTAGTGATGGTACTGAGGGTAGTGATGGTGCTGATGAAAGTGATGGTACCGATGGAAGTGATGATACTGATGATAGTGATGATACTGATGGAACTGATGGTACTGACGATACTGATGGAAGTGATGACACTGAAGATAGTGATGGTACTGAGGGTAGTGATGGTACTGCTGGTACTGATGGAAGTGATGGTACTGATGGAAGTGATGGTACTGATGGTAGTGATGATACTGATGGTAGTGATAGTAGTGATGATAATGATGGTAGTAATGGTACTGAGGATAGTAATGGTACTGAGGATAGTAATGGTACTGATGGCAGCGATGGTAGTGATGGTAGTGATGGTACTGTTTATATTGATGGCAGCGATAGTACTTATGTTGCTGATCATACTGATGTTACTGATGACAGTGATGGTACTGATGGCAGTGATGGTACTGATGGCACTGATGGTAGTGATGATACTGAGGGTAGTGATGGTATTGATGGCAGTGATGGTACTGATGGTAGTGATAGTGGTGATGGTCCTGGCGGAGATGATGGGCCTGTCAGCTTCCAGTTGACTCTGGCTCTCTCTCTCTCTCTGACCGGTAAGTGACCTCTAACGAAGCTACTTTAACAAATCCAGTTATGTCTAACAAGGACCAAGAAGAAACAAAGAGTCAAGCTTGGGTGTCACCACATCGTTCACTTTTGTTCTAGTCTCTAGAGATTTATATTTCATAAAACATGCCTCTCCAAAACACATTCAATCATTAAAGACAGTTGGCACCACTGTTATATCAGATCTGGACACAGTGGGCGTCTCCTCTCCGTATAAGACTAGAATAAAAAGATTTTAAAACTCCTTTATTTCAATTTCAGTCAGGGTGTTTCAAGTTATTTGTCCTTACCGAGAAGAACATAGAAGTGTAGTTCTTCAGACGCTAGTTATATATGTGTGTGTATGTATGTATGTATGTGTGTGTATGTGTGTGTATATGTGTGTGTGCGTATGTGTGTGTGTCTTTCTTGTTGTGTATTTCGTGTGTATATACATCTCTATTGTTAGTATTCTAGTAGCAATGCTGAGGTAGACAAAATGTGGTCAAAATGAATTTCCATTTGTTTGGACCCATAAATAAAAAAAAGGAAAGTGCAATAAACAACCAAAAAATCTCAACTTTAAACCTTTTCTCTTTGTCTCCTCAAATCTCCACTTCAAACCTTCTCTCTTTGTCTCCTCAAATGTCAACAACCCTTTCACCCCTCCCCCCACCAAAACAAGAATCAGTTTTAAGTGTTACAGAGAAGACCCTAACTACAGCCCAAGTCACTAATGTGTCAAACCAGTTTATTATCTTCACATGATCAAACCTTTTGGTAGATCAACTAGCATCAGTTGAACGTCTCACAAAGTCGAGATGACAAAAAGAAACATTTCTAGATCAGTGGATGGGGTAACAGGTTCAGATTTATCACGATACAGACACCAGCTGTAGGAGAAGACTTTTTATTGTAACATTTGCTTTCCCTAAATCAAAACGAGTTCTACCTTGTTTACCAACGTATAAGTCTAACGTATTAGCCCAGGACCTCAGTTTGGTAAAAGTACATTCGAAATTGTGTTTACATAGAACAGGATTCCAGATTTATGAAGGAAATATACACGTGACCTGCGACTTAAACCAACACAAGTACAATTAGCTTGACATAATAATTCTTTTGATTCCCAATGGTTACGGTTAGGATGGAGCGTAGGGTAGGACAATAGCACCCTATTGGACTCAAGAGCCGTATTTGGACGTGAAAAAGTCCTTATTTGGGCCTTTTTTGGGGCTCTTTATAAGTCCAGAATTTCTAAGTTAGCGTTTAATATTTCTTGGTGACCCAAAGTTGAAGCTTGTGTTGCATATAGGTTAATCGGTTATTTTCCTCTGTTATGGGCCATACCCCAAAGCCGGGTCCAGTCCAAGGCTACCAGCTTTAATTCCTATTCTGCCGTTATCGTATAAGCCAAATAAGTCATGTTTTGTTTTGTTTAAAATGAGAGTTATCTATTCCTCCATCCGTATTGTTGTCTTTACAGTCAAATGTTTTAGCTTAGAATCCTAGTGATGACTTTGACTTTCTCTTTTTATGTAAGTAGAAATGTATGTGTGTATGTATGTACGTGTGTATGAATGTATGTATGTATATATGTGTGTATGTATGTACGTATGTATGTATGGAATTTAGGCACCGGATATTTAGGCACCGCGTATTTACGGATATTTAGGCACCGGACATTTAGGCACCCGGAAATTTAGGCACCCGGACATTTAGGCACCCGGAAATTTAGACACCCGGATAATTAGGCACCGAATAATTATGCACTTTTTGACAAGGCGGAAAATTAGGCACCGGATAATTTGGCACTCTTTAATTAGGGACCTTAATTTTGAAAGTAATTTTAAAGTGTTAACGTATATGTTCTCCTTAGGCTCAGGGCTGTCGTTGACGTGATCAAAAAAATAGCAACTAGAACGATTCTAGCTAAAGAAAAGCTGACTAAATGGGGAAAATGACAATCATGAGAATGTGTGGAAAAAAATGACACATGAGTCACTATATAATATAGACATCACAGCATTCAGGGGAGGGGAGATAGAGATGATTCTCCGCTCATTGCTTCAGTCCATCACCAACCCCTATAAGGTTGATTGGTGAGTTTTTAAAATTGATGGTTATGCAAATTGTGTAAATATTTAGTTATTAATGTAAATACTTTAGATTAAAAAGTATTATAAAATATTTGTATTATGTCGGGGAGTGTTGGCGATAAATATAATCGCAATCGCCCTCTGCTTGTGGGAAAGGGAGGGGTCGTACTTTTAAAATGGGATGGGCGGGATGGGGCGCACACACTCTCACTTAAATGAGAGGATTTCTCGCAGGTAGATGTAACCTTGGTCGTAAAAGATACGTAGTGAATCTGAAGGCTACACACTGGACTAAAGGGTATGGAAACACAAAGGTGTTCAAATGGAAGTCTGGGGATTACATTTTAGAGGCCTTCCAAAAACTTTGGTAGACACATTTCTGTTAAAACCATTATAATAATAAGAACAGTGGTAAAAATAATTATATATATAAGGAAAATGAAGAAGTGTTTTTTGTTGTTGTTTTTTTTAATCATATGTGTGTGTGTGTGTGTTTATTAATGTGTGTGTGAAACCTTTTTTGTCTTTTTTTTTTCATTCTGAAGAAAAAAAAATTGTATAAGGTACAGAACACAAAAGGAATGGGGGAATCATACCTTCTCGAAAATTGTAGTAAATATATTTGGTTTATGATAGAGAAGGCGGGGTTAAATTGGAACATCAACAATCTTCTATAAGCAGAATAAGTATTAATAACGGACCAATATTCCAAAAAAAATGATATTTAAATGTTTAACTCATCTGTCTTTTCCATAAAATTTTTTTAAATCTTCAAAACATTATATTTTATCGTAATTTCTAGCCGTTTTGCGATTTCCATTGCAATTTATATAAATATTATATTACATACATTTAGATATATATTCAATAAAATATATTACCGCATTTGAAGGACGTAACACTTCTATACACTCACACAATAGATCTTCCTAAAGGGGTTACCCATTAACAATATAAAAGAAGGAGTGTTGGTAGTAGATATTAATGGTATAAAATATGTATACTACTTTAGTTTATCAACATATCTAATTCCTATAAGTAACGCGCGCAAATACACCCTGCTCATTTCGATTCCCACTACAAGAAGACAATATTCTCCAGACTTCCATTTTAGCAGTTATGTTCAATGCTGTACCCTGCCCTGTACTCCAGTATGTAGCCTTGAGTCTCATTACGTCATTTTCACGACCTAGTTCAACATCTACCCGCCACAAATCCTCTCCTTTAGTGGGAGTACGTAGAGGAGGAAGGGCTAAGGTCAGGAAGCAATGAGAGGAGAATCAACTCTACCTCCCCTTTCCTGAATCCTGTGAGGTCTATATTTTATAATGACTATTAATCCGGAGTCATTTTTCCCACACATTCTCACGATTGTCATTTTTTCCTCGTTTTGTCGCTTTTCTTTTATATCATGAAAGTTCTGTAAGAATCGTTATAGTTGCTATTTTTTTGATCACGTCAACGACAGCCCAGAGCCTAAGGAGAACATATACATATAACATATCTATCTATCTATCTATCTATCTATCTATCTATCTATCTATCTATCTATCTATCTATCTATCTATCTTTCTATCTATCTATCTGTAACAGCTACTCAAGTTAAAGTATTTCCTTTTAAAGTTAAGATGTTTATCATTTTATCATGTATGCCCAAACTAAGGCCTGCGGGTCATATCCTATCCGTATCATAGTGCAATGCGGCACGCCAACACTTCTACCCACTATGTAAAATAACGCTACGTGAAATTTATATGGCCTAAAATATTTAGGCATCACTGCATTGGTTAAGTTCTTAGTCATAAAAAAAAATAATTTGTCCAGATAATTTTCACATAATTTGTTTTAAAATGTCGTTTCTAGGTTTTAGCATTAAACACCACCACCGCTACCCCGTCACTCTACGATAAGGAAACTCTATTTCTTGTCATCAAAACTGTCCAGCCAATGTTCGTGGCTTTCTTCTCAACCGGCTCGCTTTCCCTGGAATGTTTTAACGCATTCAACTCGGTGGCCGACCCGTGGCTGCAGACACTTCTCCCAGTCTACTTCACACTGTTTGACACGAACCTGGACGGCAAGCTGACTGGCTCTGATGTTTCACCTCTAAGCGTTCTGATCCCGTATGTCTCTTTTCTCATCATGGGCGCTGATATCGGCAATGATTACGTCATCACATTACCGGAATTCAATGTGTTCCTAAACACGGCGCCATTTCAACCGAATTAAGTCTTTCAAAACGCCTTGCTGCTGACGTTTCAGAATCTCGACCGAAATGGAGACCAGAGTCTCAGCTATTTAGATATTTTCCTAGTTAATAGGTAAATTACATTTTAGTGTTTGTGTTTCACGAATGTGTTTAATTTAGGGGTGCTCCGGATTGTTCCTATGGATCCAGATATTCGGCAAGTTTCCTGGCATTAATTATCTGGCTCCGGCCGAATATTCGGCTGCGGTCGGATATAAAAAAGTGCAATCCGGTGCACCCCTAGTTTAATTTCTTGTAAGGTTTTATGGGTATATGTGTTTTTCTAATTATATAATATACTATATAGTGCTATTCACAAAGAGTGACTAATATGGGAAGAACTGTATTATATAAGATAACATAAGAACATTTTATTCAGTTTAAGCAAGATCAAAAGCATACGAATCGGCTCGAGCTATATCTAGAATTACGAACCTTTAGTTTTCACTTGTATAAAAGGTATAATTACAATCTAAGCTTATTTAAAACATACAACTCTGACGAGATGCATTTCAAAAGAAACCCCAGCCCCAGCTATTTCTTGTAGAAATGCATTATCCTTGACTATATGTTCAGGTGACCTCTTACAAAAAAAAGTTGAGCAGGTGTAAAGTTTTATAATTAAAAGAACATAATTAACGTTTCTGAAAGAAAAAAAAAGTAAGTCCTTCTATTCAAGTAAATCTTTGGCAATGGCCGAGCTAAGGATTTGGGAGCCCTAATGGCTTGACCTCTTTAGGGGCCCCTGCATTTTGACATTCGATATCATGACATGACATAATGTCGTAATATTTAATGTAAAAACAAGTTTCGGACATTCATTTCTGAGCCCCCCCCCCTTAAGTGGTTCCCTGGGGGGGATTTTCACCCCCCCCCCCGTTCTCCTCACCCTATCTACGCTACAGATCTTTGGTTAATATATATATATATATTGCTATTTAAACATGGTTTGTTTTCTCTTTATAATTGTATAGCAATCTTAGCGTCACATTCTATTTTGTAACAACTTGTGTATTATTACCTTTTTTTTTGTTGTTCCATAGACAATAATAAACCTAATCAGTCTTGTAGTCTATATTGTGGATATTGTACACACTTAGCAGATTTAGATCGATTTTGTTGCCAACTTGCCTATTTTACGAAAACACATTTAGCAACTTGTATTGCATTTTGTACAAATAATTTGTTATATACTATTTACATTCAGTGAGATGGGGAAGACTTTTGTCTGTAGTCTGTAGTTCTCTGTCAGTCTAAGTCACAGTCTTATTTAAGACTAAACACAAAACACAACATAATGTTTTAACACTAAACGCAACCTAATATGAAAACACTAAACAGAACCTAATATCTGAATACCAAACACAACCTAATATTTAAACACTAAACGCAACCTAATATTTAAACACTTAACACAACCTAATATTTGGACACTAAATACAACCTAATATTTTGACATTATACTTACCTAATATTTTGACACTAAATACAACCTTATATTTGGACACAAAACACAACCTTATATTTGGACACTAAATACAACCTAATATTTAGACACTAAACACAGCCTAATATTTGACTCTAAACACAGCCTAATATTTGGACACCAAACACAACCTAATATTTGGACACTAAACACAACCTAATATATGAAAACTAAATACAACCTAATATTTGAGATTGAACACAACCTAATATTTGGACATTAAACACAACCTAATATTGGGATACTAAACACAACCTAATATTTGAAAACTAAACACAATCTAATAAATTGAGTACAGAAGCTATGACTTGCAGCGGGCAGGGTATGAACCCGGGACTATGTAGAGAAGTTAGCGCGCATACCATACGACCAGGCAGCCAATCATAAGAAACAAGTAAAGGAATAGTTCGCTGTCACTTAACGGTCTGACGTCACGACCTGTGACGTGACAACGGGCTATCAGTCCAAATCGCCAACAGGTTGTTCGGGCATTCTATAACGGTAACTCATGAGCTAACCCAGAGTCTCGGATCGAATGGAATCGTTGCACAATGAGTCATTGTCCCTAACACATTAATGAATCAATCCAAAACAAAATGAACTAATTAGTGAACTTACTCGTTGTTATGAGTTAATATCGAAAAAGGGAAATAAATCTTTATTAACTCTTTCTCTCCTAACTGACGATACCATCGTTATTTGACCTCATTAAATTAATGTTTAATGTTATAAAATGTATTTTGTGTTCTATAAAAAGAGCATCCATACCACTTTTAATTCTATATCAAACAAAACATGTTCTGATAACAAACAACAAAGCTATTGAAGCTTGATCATAACAGGGGGAGTGTAATAGTAATAATCAGAATGAAAAAAATCGTGGAAACGTGGAAAAATAATTACGGAGAGAAAGAGTTAAGTTTTGTTAAGTTAACCTTGTTATTCATTTTCTATTGGGTCTGAGATTTAGCTGGAGAATAAGATAATCAGAAAAACGAGTGAGTCTTCCCATTCTACAGGTTTCTAGTCTCAAGAACATTTCTCTTCTTATTTTATCTCATTCTCTACAGATTACAGTCAATTGTGACTTTAAAAAGAAAGAAAAGGAAAAAAAATAGAATTACTTCCCACGCATTTCATGTGTCAATTTAGTCATACATGTTAATTAGTGACTTAAACTCTCCTAAGTCATTGGTGGTTTGTCTGGCTGATTCAGGCGGCTCTCTCCAATCTCTAATGACAGTAGGGAAGAAGAAGCACTTGTACGAAATTGTTCTAACTTTTGGGATAAGAAATGCGCTTTATGTGTTGAAACTTTCAAAAAAAAATTATAATCTTACATTCAAAATGTATAAAAATGGAATTCTTATAGATTTATATCTATAATCCTTTTAGTTGAAAGTTGATCCGAGAATGGGTGTCCGAGAAATAACATGTACACACTTTTACCATACAGACAGTACTAGAGAGTCAGTTGATATAAGCTTTGTAAAAACAAGTTCTACTTCCAAGGCTACACTCACTAACCAACCATATAAACACTCATTAAACACATCCACACACTCAAACAAATAACACACATAATTATCTAAAATCAAAACTTTCGTTCTGTGAGTCATTTCTATTGACTAGTTTTTGTCGAGGTTTATTATCGAATTTTGCTTATAAGTTGATGATTATAAGTCAATACAAAAATGTTCTTTCTGTTTTAAACCTTGACATCTGCAATCTGTAGATTGATAAATAATCTATATAAATAAGTGAATAATATTACGATTTAAGAAATAATAATTTGTAATTTATATTGATATAATATCGCTTGAAACATAATATTTTGAAATAAGACTGTATTAATTAATATTTCTTTAAATGACCTTAACTAAGTAAATTTAGTACTCACTGCATATTCATTCAGACTGTTAAACTAAATTGTAAAATTTGTATAAAAGTAAAAAAAAAGGCAGGCGCATTAATGGCAGACGAGTACGGTGGCTTGATGACGTAGATGCAGATCTACAACAGCTCAAAGTCCGGGCCTGGGAGGCGTAAAGTATGGGATAGATCAGAATGGTAAGAAGTGTGTTAAAGTAGGCCAGGTCACTCCATGGGCTGTAGAGCCACTGGGATGGGTAATGTTAGATATTAATATACAAAATGTATCTTAGTCTAGTCTACAAGAGATACAATTATAGAACTATTTTTTGAAGCACTGAAACTAACGTGACGCAGGACACACACATGTAACACTCACGTAGACGTGACGCTCACATGTTACACAGTTACGCACAAACATGACATCGCATGGTACTCAAGCACAGGTGGTCAGGTGGTCTATAGCAGTTGATTCTTACACATGACTGACACATACACACACGTAACAAGTAATGTGACACACACTAGACAGTTGCATGTACCTCTCTCTCACACACCCAAGTGACAACTACATTTAAAAACACACGTGACATTCGCGCGTACCACACGCACACGCTTGACACGTGCAGCTGCTACAAACACACAGTCAACACATAGTATGTTATCAAAGTTTTTTGATTATTGTAATTATAATTTGTTTAGTGAATAAAGGCAAGTTCCTTCGAGATTGGCTCTTCCAAAGACAAAGTTGAAATATTTCACTCCTAAGAGTTTCTAGAATTAAAAGGTCAGATAGTGTATATGTCAGTGCGTTTTATCATTATCATTTTATCATAGGAGGACACAAATAAGGGCAAAATCTTGCAAAGGAGGACAAAAGAAAACAACAAAGTCAACTTTATAAGCCGGACATCTCAGTAAAACACATAGTTAATACTAATACTATTAATACTAAGCTGTAATGTAACTTTACTACATAGCTATTTTCTCAGGATATTTTCTGCACATTTTACTTTGTGTACAGAATAGCTCTCATTGAGTCAATCCCAAGTTTATTTCTCTCTAGTGTCCACTGTACAGTAATTATGGCATTATGCCCGGAAATACAAAAGTTCAAAAATTGTAAAGATTTCTTCAAACGGCAAGAACGTAACGTTCATTGGTTGATGCTATGTATTATGGGTAACTATCAAGTACATTTATCATTACACTCCATAGAAAGGTTATACAAATCAACAATGTGTACAAACATCTTGACAAATTTGATCTTCCTATTGTACTGGAATGTTAGTATTTAAACCAGAAAAAATGAAATCATTCAAGCCTGCCGGACATTTTCACTCTTTTGGCTAATGTCGGCCGGCCTGGTAACCTTATTGTAATTATTAAAAGATGTTTAAAACGTAACTACAGTGTGTTCTACTCAACATTTGTTTCAATATTTCTTTCACCTCCATACTTGGACAAACAGAGAGAAAGTAAATTGTCTTTGAGAATGCTATACTAATATGGATTGTCTTCTTTCTCTTCTTCGCTCTCAGTGTTATGTTGGAACGTTCAGATGACTAGAGACCAATACATGAGATGAACTGCCCAGTGGTTTCCAAATCAGGGAGCTCTCTCTATAGTTTTCTTTCTATTGGGGTGTTTTAAGGCCAGCGTCTTGTTCGGGCCTCTTGACTCCCAGTTTGAGGTTTAATTAGGAATGTAGTATTTCCTGTGGGTACCCAGCCCCAGCTGCAATCTATATTTTTTGCCACATCCATCTCAGGCATAATCATTGTGCGCCGGTGATAGATTTAGAAAAAGAAACACATAACATAACATACATTTTCTTATTGTCTATAGCAAAACTAAACTAAATATTTTGATATTTTGCTACACGCAGTGTAATGTGTAAATAAAGTGTCCGAAGTAAGTCAATTTTGCACTTACCTCCCTTTCAAGATCTCTTTTACGCTGAAATAAAAATGTTATTTATTAAAAATGGTAGAGACTATAATCTCAGTCTATTTAAAGAACACATCACTATGTAAAAAGTATTTTTTCCAAACTGTAATGCATCAAGCATCTTGCAATACTTTTGTAAACACTTTGTTCAGAAAACAAGAAAAATAGAATAAAATACAATGAAATACAAGACCGCATTTAGAAACATCATAAGGATGTTTGTTTGCTCCTCTATTTGATCGCTAGACTAAACGATAATGGAATTTTTCTACTATGACCCATGACCCCCCCCCCCCCGAAAAAAAAATTATAGTTTAAAAAAAGCTTATCTAAGGAAAAAAAAACACCTCAGCACCAACAACTATATATCTCAATACTGTAGACATTATTACCCTTTTCCGTATTTAATAAAATAATTTATTAACAATTATTAATTGATTAATTGGCTTTTTAAAATTCATGTCTTGTTACGTCAAACACACTAATTAATTTTGTCAGGTTTCACTTAGATCAGACACTGCGTGTGGGAGAAATATCAGAGGGAACTCTACATATTTATGCGTAGCTGTGAATAATAAAGGATTAACTTCCATTTTTGATATCAAACAAAATATCTATATGCGAGAATTATTTGACTTATTGGTTAAGTTTTAAAAATTGATTTATTAAAATTAATAATATTTAATTAATAATAATTAATTAATATTATCTATACCAAAAGATAAAATGGGCAAAGTTTCAAGTCATTCCGAGAAAAGTTGTGGGAGAAATAATGAGTACTATTATTTTACCAGACAGACAGAGAGACAGACAGATAGTTTCAGATGATATAATAAACAAACAGAACTTACGTCTTGTGGGGATAATCTCCAGAAATTCCTTTCAAAAGATTAGATAATACATATTATAATAGATTATAATAGATATACCTTATACTCTTTTCGTGTATACGGGGTACAGAAGATGGAAGCTTTGATAAACGAATGGAATTTACTTAATCTAATTTAACCAAACATAACATATTTTGATTTTAACTTTTCTCAGCTAGAAAAATCAAGTTTCTAATTTTTTTTCATAACACACACACACAAATATTCATTAGTTCTCAAGAGCTCGCTCAGTATGACGTCGTAATAACTTTTTGGTTCATCCATTTATAATTATCTTCTATTTCCTTCTCTTTTCATGTTGTTACATTTGGTTTCATTATATAATCCAGGCTCCATTATATCATCCAGGCTCCATTATATCATCCAGGCTCCATTATATCATCCAGGCTCCATTATATCATCCAGGCTCCATTATATCATCCAGCCTCCTTATATCGCCAAGGAATATCAATATATGGAACCATGATCTGGAAACAGATGAGCAAGACATGGGACCATTGGAGAGACTCTCCCAGAAACAAGACACCTTGAGAAAGCAGTTTGGTGGCCCATGCACAAGACGGGTGGACCACAATAATAGATGAGAAGACGCTAATGTCTCTTTATATCGCTTGCTCTATTTTTGACAATTTTATTGAACTTTATTGTTTAGAGATCCTAAACGGGATATTAAAAACCAAAACTTAAGCCAAGTTGATTTGAGTGTGAAAATAAAGCTGAACATCCCGTGACGCTATATGGGACTATAATCCATCCGTCTAGATCTATGTCGTCCTGTGTTTCAATAACATAGTAATGAGTATAAGCTGTAGTAGTAAACGAATATATTACATCTACTCATGCATAAATAAGGAAACATATAGTGATCTAATTATAAGATAAGATAATATAAGATAATTTTTATTGATCCTATCAAATGGAAATTCAATTTAACAATAGAGGTACAACAAAGAATTACTGATGTTACAATGTGTCCTTATTTTCCTTATTTCCTATAAGCTAACAATGTACGATTGTATACATCACGTGATCAATCGTCTGGAAAAATTCTGGCGTTAATTTATATAACAGACAACTTTTCACAATAAACATGTTTTCTCGTTATACTATAATATATATTATATAATTCTCCCTCCTCCCCAATCCAGAAAAATATAAAGAAAAATATTTCGACTACTTTATAGAGGGGCCATTGTGGTTGAGCGATTAAGCGCTTGGGGTACTGAGTCTCATTTATGTGAAGATGTTGAATTTCGGGATTCTCAGGGCGCCCTGATTCCACCCAACTCAAAATAGGGTACTTTAGTTGGGTAAAGTAAAGGTGGTTGGGCGTTGTGCTGGCCATATGACACCCTGCTCGTTAACCGAAGAAACAGATGACATTAACATCATCTCTGCCCTATAAATCGTATAGTCTAAAAGGGGAGCTTAACTATTTTATAAATGTACATATCGAACTTTGGTGGTTCTTGTTCTACGGACTGGCGTCTCGAAACCATTCCTTACATCTCCCGCATTCGTTAAGGAGGCCTTGGGATATAATGTAATAATCTTAAATTCTAAACTAACACCCAAATTATGTTAAAATCTAAAAACTATGAAATTCCACATTCCTACCTAAAACCACGATATTAGCAGATATTAGCAAGCCCCCCCCCCTCACTAAAACTACCATCTTTCAATAATACGCGATGTAGTTCAAACGAAAATTCGACGGTTGCTGCTGGAAATTAATTGACCTTTTTATTTCTGACTTGGATTTGACTTGGAGTCTGTTTTTTGGATTCAAATTTTTCAGTTGAATATTGCGTTATTTCTGCATATTTGGTTTTGAAATAAACTTGTGCATTTGGGAGATTGTGTTTTTATTAGTTCAGTTTGATTTCGTTACTACGGAAATTATATATTTTAAGTAGGTCATTTGTTGCTATTTCAGCAATCATAAGATCTCAGGTTTGACTTGAATGTTGCATCACTAAGAGTAGTGTTTAAAGATATGGTTCTACATTGTTAATTTAAGGGAAGCAGATTAATTAATAAACATTTACAATATAAAAAGGTATGCATTAAAGGTCCTAAATAAGTCATTTTAGTTACACTTTGGTACTCACCTCGTTTTCCAGATCCCTTTTACGCTGAAATTAAATTATATTTATAAACAATGGTACAGATTAAAATCCCAAGCTATTTAAAGAACGCCTTAGTTTGCAAAAGATATTCTTTCTAAAGTGCCATAGGTCATAGGTCAAGCAGCAGATAAAGCATTTTGGTTTATAGAGTACTTTGTCCAAAAAAAAAAAAATAACAAACAAACAAACAAAAAATAAAACAAGAAAAAAATAAATTTTTCAGTTTTTAAAAAAAAAATCCTGCCTTGAATATATTTATGTATTATAATAATTATGTATAACTTCGCTACGTCGACCAGACATGTGGGATACAATGCACGCACGACAACTCTCTAACCCTCGATGAAAAATTCATGGAAAGATAACACTTTTATTTCTGCAGCTCGGGCTAGAGTTACCCCACGTAACTTTCGAAGCGACAGAGAGAAGTTGTAATCTAGCATCTTGTATCTTTTGATAGCTAATATAGTCAAGTCTACTGTTAGATGTTTACAGTATGGTTGAAAGTGTGATTAAACAAAACTTACTTCTTCTGGTGATAATCTCCGAAAATCCCTTGCAGTCTACAAAAGAAGGTTTCAATATTTTTAGAAAGAATATCAGAATGAAATTCTATAAAAATATATATGACAGAGAAGAATGTCAAAGAATGTTGACAGATCTTATGTGGTGCCCCAACGGTCCAGCAGACCGAGGGATATGTGAAAGTGAATGTGAAGTTAGATGTGAACCTGGCCTAACTGATGTCTTATAATGAGTATCTAAATATCTAACTGTTTTGTAAAGGGTTATTCTCTTATTCAAAGCGTCAAGAAAAAAAAATACGTTGAATATATATATTTAAATTTCACCTGGGCTATGGTCAAGCAATAATATGAAAAACTACTATGTAATTGCTGTTTTAAATTATGTTCCACTATATAGATTTTTTTTCTTTAAAAAAAAGTAAACATTTTTGTAAATATAGTATTTAGTATAACAGAATTTATTTAGATATGCAATGCAACTGTATTTTATAAATGTGTTTAAAAAATTGCACACGGTAGTCTTCCTTACTAAAAAGCTTCCTGTGTTTGTTACTATTAATAGTGAATAGGTGTAAAAATGGTGTAATTTTATGGAAATAAATTGCTTGCATAATTGATTTAAAAAATTGGATTTATCGCTTTCACAACAGAAAAACGTAGCCGTTGCATCAGAACTTTGTATTGTCTAAAGTATAAAATAATATGATGTTAGATTATCACTATCTTTTCTAGTTTACTAAATCTAAACGCGACAGACGCATAGAAGAACGGACAGACAGACCACACAAAACTAATAGCGTCTTTTCCCCTTTCGGAAGCCGCTAGAAAAAGGCAAGAAAGCGGGTGTCTAGAAAAGTAAGAGTCAGAGGCTAAAAAAGTATGCTAGGTGTCTAACAATTTGCACGTAATACTGTTTTGAGGTGCTAGTTATAACGAGTATTTTTCTTTATCAGATCATATGATCATTTTTCCCATTGCTATTAGAGCAAGAAACGGGTTGCCTGAATCAGCCAGGAAAGTGAACTACATAGCAGAGTTTATGTTTCTAATTAACATAAAAGATGTTGTTACCGGTTGTTGACTTGTAGCACCAAACTGCTGGGAGACAATTAAACCTTTGTAGGCGTAATATATCTTAACTAATAAAACTTCAAATAACTTGAATAACTTCCTTTTGTGTATGAGGCTAGATGGAACTTTATTTATAATATAGACATAATCAATTTGTGAAAAATGAAACAAATGTAGCAAACTTTAGTAATAATTTTTTTTATATTTTTTACAAGTCACATTCACTTACTTTTTCTGTATTCAGATCTCTTTCGACCTAAAAAATAAAAGTTATTAGGTATTAAATGAAAAATATACTACTGTCTGTATGATACAGTATGGTATACATCAAAGGAGATTCCGAACACATCCAAGAGTGCACAACACTTAACTAGATATATATACTTAATAAAATTTGTGAAGACTTCAACTGATGTTTCGTTACAGGCGAATAAATTTGCCAAGAATAATTAGTAGTCTATTTCCCATACCTATAGCAACAAGCCCCTAGGTATATTCTTCCTTCTTTATCATGTAGGCCTCTACCCCAAACAATCTCCAATGTCATTATTCGTTCTGGCTTCGTCACTAGATCTACATTTTATCGTCGCTAAAAACAATACACAATATATTTATAAACAGACCAACATAATCTCTAAACTAGGTTACTATAATATATGTAAAATTCATCTTTTCTTTGGCCAATAGTTAATCAGGATAATGTCATGTGGCCAGCACAACGGCCAACTGTCATTTCTTTCAAGTATCCATTAGAGTTGGGTGGACTCACGGGAGCCCATAAAATCCCGAAGTTCAAAATCGCAGTCTTCACCCTCATACGATCCCAGGTTTTATCACTTAGCCATTGTGTCCACCATTTATTTAATTGGTGGATATTTTTGTTGCAATTATTTGAACTCTTTTGTAGCGGGCCATGAAAGACAGAAAACAAAGGATTTAAGGCTTGTATCTGGTGTCGACAAATATGCATATTGCACAGGGCTTTGCGTGGTCATGTGAAACACTGCACTCATCCTTACTCTTAATAATCGAAGGCATTGCCATAACCAATCGTTTATCTATAGGAAATTCAAACTCAATTGGTTTACAAAGATATAGACTTACTCTAGAGACAACACGTTCATAGTCTCAAGAAATTGTTAAGTTTTGGAATAGTACCAACACCTTTCCCATTTGCAAGAAAGCTTAAGATGCAATCAATGGAGTATGCTTTATAGCCCCTTTCTAATACATCCTTTATGACAGTAATAATAAATGGGTGTAAAAATGTCTAAATTTTTAAAGACATATATCAATTATTGCCTCAAAAGGTATTTATATATATATATATATATATATATATATATATATATATATATATATATATATATATATATATATATATATATATATATATATATGTCGAATCTTGTTGCAGGCTTGGATTTATAATCCCTGGAACTTTGGGCGCCTCTGAGTCATTCCAGCTTTTATGTTTGCCTGACTTTGTTGGGAAAAGTAAAAGCGGTTGTTGTGCTGGACACATGACTGCCTCGTTAACCGTTGGCCACAGAAGCAGATAAACTTAAAATCATCTGTCCTATAAATCGCAAGGTCTGATTTTTCAAACGGTTTTAATTTCTTTGAGAGGCATACATACATGCATATATACTCCTTACATTATACTTTATATATTAGATTTTTTTTATATTATTAAATATGTCTGTTACAATTGTTAAGCCATTTCTTTCACGAAACTACTAGCCTTTTTTAAAGGTATTTTATTAATCCGTGTTACTATCATCCTATTATTGCTGAATGTTCTTAGATAGTTATGTCTATAGTTTAAGTTTAGAGTTAGGTAATGATTAAATGAATAATGAAAGAAAACTTACGTCTTTTTTAATAATGTCCCAGTATCTCTGTTCAGCCTTCACGAGATTAGAAATAAAATATAAATATATGTATGTATAGTAGATAGATAGACAGATAGACAGACAGACAGACAGACAGACAGACATATAGATAGATAGATAGATAGACAAATAGATAGATAGCCGTAGAAATATTACTTTTCCAAAAATAACAATACTTTTCAACAATGATCTCTTAGTGATATATATAATGTAATAATCTCATCGAAAGTTACAGATTAGCTGAGATAAAATGTGAGAATAACAGTTGGCTTTTATCTTAATAAATGTCTACAAGACGGAAGTTCACGGTGTGTAATGTGAATACAGATTTACTGTATTTATAATCCAGGTCTCGCAAAGCTGACGCTGCAGAGCTAGAAAGGAGGATTCTAGCAATGGAATTGAGATTTTGCAGGAGGCCCCAAGGTATCACATTTACTGACTGCATCACAAATGAAAATATTTAGAGACAGGGTTACTGCAGCGATTGGACGCCTCGATGACCAGCTAGCTATGGTTAAAAAAAAACACAAACTAAAATTCTATGGCCATATTACAAGATATTCGGGGTTCGGTAAGGCCTTCCTTTAGGGAACAGTACCAGGACAAAAGAACAAGAGGCAGACAGAGAAAGCGGTTGGAAAAAAACATGAACAAAAATTAATGGGCCAGGATTAAAAGAGGTTCAATTCAAGGCATAAGACTGAGAGGAACGGAGAAAGACGGTCGACAAATCTTGTGTGGTGCCCCAACTGTCCAACAGACTAAGGGATAGCTGAAGGTGATAAATGTAATAAAGTTATGGGTGGTGACCTTTGATATTAGTAAGACACTGGTCTTTAGCTAAGCAGCATATAAGTTATAAAAAGCTTGTGACAATAATTATAGAAAATATAATTTAAAGTTATTAAATTATTCTTATTTCAGTTACAGAATTGTAGAGATTGTAGGCTCAAAGCGTACAGTAAACACAAAATTTATAAACTGGCCAGTCCAAATATTTGTTTTTAATTGCTGAGAGGTATTATGACTCGATGGAGAGTAAGTTTCAAACCTTTGGGCTGCTCACTAAATCGCCCAGCCAATCGTAAGTGTATAGGGAAACAGGATTTATTACAACAAGGCCAGCCTTAGGTAACTCGAAGCCCTAGGCTATGTGAATTGGGCGGCCCCAAATATAATAGAAAAATAACAAATTAAGACAGGAAAATACGCTATGCATTATAAACCTTCCTGTATCTGTATTAAAATCAACAAATTTTTCAGTTCAATCCAAGTCCCGATGCCTCGGATGTGCTTCATGGATGATCCATGATCAACAAAAGGAAGAAACAATGGTATTCTAACATCTGTACTCTAACAAGTAGATCTAGAAACAAAGGTCTTCTAACATCTGTACTCTAACAAGTAGGTCTAGAAACAATGGTCTTCAAACATCTGTAGTCTAACAAGAAGGAGTTTGTGAATAAACCTTGAATTATAGTAGAGACTTAGAGCTTGGGCGCTAGGCTAGTAGCTATACAGTTCTGCTATGTTTGAGATTTGATCCATTTTTCGCATTTGTTTCTTGTAAAAAAAAAGTTTCCTTATGTACTAATCAGAGTCCCAGGAATGGTTGTCTAGTTTGCCTATGCCTAAGGCAGAACCTGTTTTCAATTATTATATTTGGGCTCATGAAGCATAGTGACATAGGAAGAGATCAGTTCACTAAGGTACGAGGGCTTCTCTCTTTTTCGTAAATGCACTGATGCCATAGCATGTTAAGGCAAAAGAGAAGTAGCTGATTTTAGTCGATTTCCTGTGACAGAAGAGAAAAAAAAGAGAAGCGCGAGGAAGAGAGACGTAAACATTGACAGAGAGAAAAAAAATGTAGACATGTCCTCCTTTTGCCGGACGTCTGGTAAACCTAGCTACACACTATCTTTCTGTACATAAAATTTTAACGATACCGGAGATAGTAGAATAGTTGTCTCCTAAAACTCAAGCCTCCATCTAATAGCCTCCATTGCCATACATTCATCTCTTCGAGATTACCAAAATTAGATCGAATATTAATTATTAATTATTGAACACAGAAAATTACATAAAATACTGCGGAGAGAATCGCGCAGCAGAACGTCAACCCAAGGAAGCAATCAAAGGGAAGTTAGAAACTATTGTTAAAAGTTCTGCAGAGTTATGAAACCTTTCCTACTCACCTCCTTTTCTTGTGTAGCCTCAGTGGCGAGGACCAGCACAGTGCAACAAAACAGAACTGATGAAAACATTTTTTCTCCGTAAAGAAATAAAGTGGCAATCTCTATTCTTTCTTGACCTATTTATATCTACCCACTGACAAAGTAGGGGATAATTTATTATTTTACTTTTTCAATCAGATCGTAGTTTGGTGAGACAGAGCAGGAAGTGACATGGATAGCCAAGTAATATACAAGCTTTAGTTATATGCGGGCGTGGCTATAATTTTGAAACAGCATGTTCCTTGGCTAATTGATTTAGGACTTCTGTAGGCGGATGTGTCCGTATTACTATTTTCTCTTCTTATGCTTTCTTATTCTCATTGAGACGACTAGTCCACTGTATCAGGTGATCTGCGAAGTGGTTTGCCAGATCAAGCAGCTCTCTCTCTAGTTTTTCTACATAAGTCTGAATTTTGGGCTAGTGTCTTGTTCGGGTTTCTTGAGTATACTGGAGGATATGGTCGGAATTCTATGGCGACACTCCTCAAGGTCTTATTTCACAACTCCCAATTTTCAGCTTTAAGTCATGCAGTTGTAGTATCTTTATGGAATTGGAATTTTTTTTATCCTCACTTATTTAGCTTTTAATTTGATAAATGCAATAATTTTGTCGTTTTAAAGACATAGATACTATTTATAATAAAATGTTTCATTTTTTATGTTTCCTACGGCAAAACAAGTAAAATTTGTTCGAGATAGCGGCATGACTGGAGGCGAGGGGTCCCGGGTTCGAATTCTGGTGTAGCCTTGGATTTTTATTTTCGGGATCCTCGGGCGCCTCTGAGTCTAAGCTATAATGCTACCTGAAATTACTTGGGAAAAGTAAAGGCGGTTGGTTGTTGTGCTGGCCACAGATGAAACAGATGACATTTACATCATCTGCCCTTTAGACCACAAGGTCTGAAAGGGGAACCTTACACCACATGACTATATTGCCTGAACTTATATCCTGAAAATTATTTCCACTAGACCTCGCTGTTGGCCATAGATACTTAGTAGGTATTTATCGCTTTCCTGATTAACTGTAAGATTAGAAAGTGGAAGATAACTCATGTTTTACAGTCGAACCATTTTGTCTTCAAGAGTAGTATGAGACTATTACTGAGTGGGCATTGAAAATATTTCTTAGTAATGCACTCTAGATACATCATAGTTAGGTATTTAGGATACATCATAGTGAGGATCTAGGATACATCACAGTGAGGCATCTAGGATACATCACAGTAAGGCATCTAGAATACATCATAGTGAGGCATCTAGGATACATCATAGTGAGGCATCTAGGATACAACATAGTGAGGCACCTATGATACATCATAGTGAGGCATCTAGGACACATGATAGTGAGGCATCTAGGATACATCATAGTGAGGCATCTAGAATACATCATAGTGAGGCATCTAGGATACATGATAGTGAGGCATCTAGGATACATCATAGTGAGGCATCTAGAATACATCATAGTGAGGCATCTAGGATACATCATAGTGAGGTATCTAGGATACATCGCATTGAGACATCTGTCATGTTTAGGAGTTATTTGTGTTGTTAACTATCTGTATACAATTAAGGTCCTGATAAGAACATCATTTACACACAGTCGTACATAGAGTAACCAACTATGTGGATAGTTTAAATAACAAAAAAAATGAAAATGATACTGATACATGTATATGTACAATAAGAATGATAGAATGATGAATAGATAATAGATATATATAAAATATATAGCTAGTTATTATTCAATAATTCACATAAGCACCTTGCTACTGCTACCAACTTGTCACCATGGCTTCATAGTAAACCAGACGCAGACCGACTGACGTCACAACACTGCCAACATCAGCAATAATAAAGTTAGACCTCAGCTGATCCAAACTGATAACAACTGATGTGTAACGGCCTTGACACTAAACGCCGTCGATGATCGCCAATCTGACAAGACACTCAAGACTGTAATATATATTTCTAAGACGACAAGCGACGCCCACACTAGCATAGACTCAAGCTCAGTATATATACAACTCCAACACTGGCACCCTATAAACGAAATAAACACAAAACTCAACTTCTATTCTAAAACTAGAAATAGTGACAACCTCAACCAACGTACAATAAGAGATATCACACACGAAGTATTTCACCCTAAACAGGGGTCAAAAAAATTCTACTGAATAATAAGTCCAAGAAACTAGTACAGACTAATAATCATTTACGGACCAACACACCGTCCGTTTCAACCAAATTCAGAGGATCAACTGCCTCATGACAATGAATGACCAGTAAATGTCACCGGACTTTGTGACGTAGCAAAAACAATTCAAAACAAAACTACAAGATACTATCGCCCCGTACAAGTACTACGAGTATAGGAAATAAAAACAGAGTTAGGAGAAACCAAAAGACACTTGTCTAAACTACGTGACAACATCTATAATACATCAAAGTGAGTCATTTAGGATACATCAAAGTGAGTCATTTAGGATGCATCAAAGTGAGTCATTAAGGATACATCAAAGTGAGTTATTTAGGATACATCAAAGTGAGTCATTTAGGATACATCAAAATGAGTCATTTAGGATACATCAAAGTGAGTCATTTAGGATACATCATAGTGAGTCATTAAGGATACATCAAAGTAAGTCATTTAGGATACATCATATTGTGACATGTAGGATACATCAAAGTGAGTCATTTAGGATACATCATATTGTGACATGTAGGAATCATCAAAGTGAGTCATTTAGGATACATCATATTGTGACATCTAGGATACATCAAAGTGAGTCAATTGGGATAAATCATATTGTGACATCTAAGATACATCAAATTGAGTCATTGAGGATACATCATATTTTGACATCTAGGATACATCAAAGTGAGTCATTTAGGATACAACAAAGTTAGCCATTTAGGATACATAATATTGTGACATTTAGGATACATCAAAGTGAGTCATTTAGGATACATCAAAATTAGTCATTTAGGATACATCGTATTGTGACATCTAGGATACATCATAGTGAGTCAGTTAGGATACATCAAAGTGAGTCATTTAGGATAAATCATATTGTGGCATCTAGGATATATCATAGTGAGTCATTTAGGATACATCAAAGTGAGTCATTTAGGATAAATCATATTGTGACATCTTGGATATATCATAGTGAGTCAATTTGGATACATCAAAGTGAGTCATTTAGGATAAATCATATTGTGACATCTAGGATACATCATAGTGAGGCATCTAGGATATATCATATTGTGACATCTAGGATACATCATAGTTAGGCATCTAGGATAAATCATATTGTGACATCTTGGATATATCATAGTGAGTCAATTTGGATACATCAAAGTGAGTCATTTAGGATAAATCATATTGTGACATCTAGGATACATCATAGTGAGGCATCTAGGATATATCATATTGTGACATCTAGGATACATCATAGTTAGGCATCTAGGATACATCATATTGTGACATCTAGGATATATCATAGTGAGGCATCTAGGATACATCATATTGTGACATCTAGGGTACATCATAGTGAGGCATTTAGGATAAATCATATTGTGACATCTAGGATACATCATATTGTGACATCTAGGCTACATCATATTGTGACATCTAGGATACATCATATTGTGACATCTAGGATACATCATATTGTGACATCTAGGATATTTAATAGTGAGGCAGCTAGGATACATCATAGTGATGCATCTAGGATACGTCATATTGTGACATCTAGGATACATCATAGTGAGGCATCTAGGTTACATTATGTTGTGACATCTAGGATACATCATAGTGAGGCATCTAGGATACATCATATTGTGACATCTAGGATACATCGTAGTGAGGCATCTAGGGTACATCAAATTGAGTCATTTAGGATATATCATATTTTGACATCTAGGATACATCAAAGTGAGTCATTTAGGATACATCAAAGTTAGCCATTTAGGATACATCATATTGTGACATTTAGGATACATCATATTGTGACATCTAGGATACATTATAGTGAAGCATCTAGAATACTCTTCTTATTGAGGCATCACGAATGTTTTTAGAGTGGCATCTATTTTTTTTTCGTAGTGACACACCGTGATAATTCAAAGTGGGAAAGTCTGATTTAAGAATTCAAAGTTATAGAAAAAATAGATATAAAACTAGATTTTAACTGTTTTGTAGCTATGGTGAACTTAAACAAGTTTTTTTTTCTTTTTCTTTTTTTTACAATACCTCTATTCATGTCGCAACCTCATGGAATCTTGGTGAATGGTGAGGCCAGAACAAGGATCCCAAATCTAAGTTAGAAGTTTAGGTAGATACACATTTACACAATTATAGCTTTGGTTCAGTAACTTAAGTCGTTGGGACATTGATCTCAAAAGCTGAATTTGATATCCGTTTAAGCAAAAAAAATATTTTTTTAAATTTATTTTTTGATACTTTATTTTATTTTAAGTTGTTAAATGTCTTTGTATAATTGTGTTTTTTAAATGCTTTTATTGTTTGTGTGTGTGTTTAATTTTTATAAGGTCAAACTTTTTAATCAGCTGGAATTCCTGAAGCTTTTAAACATTTAAGAAAGCAAAAAATGTTAATGTAAAATATTTTGATTTAACGTACACGTTTAACTTTCGTTAGTCCAATATTAGAATATGCATCCTCTGTTTGGGACCTTCGACTCAGGTCGAAACTAGAACTAAAGAAACTAGAACAAATACAAAATAGAGCATTGAGATTTATAACAAATAAATTTTTTAATTTGACTAGAATAACACCGATAGTAAAATCACTAAACTTAGAGACACTCCAGGACAGAAGAATAAAAAGTAAAGAAGCTATAATACATAAAACACAAAAACATAACTTACAAATAGAAAAACAAAACCTAATGAAATATTCAGAAAGACACAAAGATAGAGGCACATTTCTTATTCCATACACTAGAACGAATTCTTACAAGTGCTACTTCTTCCCTAGTGCCATTAGAGAACGGAATGGGTTGCCTGAATTAGCCAGGAAAACCAACGACTTGGCAGAGTTTAAGTCATTGATTGACATGCATGACTAGATTGACACATGAAATGTGTAGGACGTAATTATCTTCTTTTTGAAATAACGTCTGAAATCTATAAGATGGGTTTGGTGTGTGGATCATTATATGAAAGGGATATAAACATTAATAGTACTTCACCTTGCGTTAATAAAAAAAAAATGTGAAGAAAGACAATCTACAGAATGAATTATGACATTATTCAGGTATAAAACTAATTGAATAAATAAAAAGATGTCACAATAACATGTTTGAGTTTACTTTTTTCTCAAAAATGGTTTATGATATTTCGATACACTTTCTGACAATGTGAACTTCTAAATTGTGTTTTATATGTGAGAGAAAAAATCATGCGGGTGCTGAGTTATCTTTCTTCTTCTTACTATAAGGAAATAGTTAACATTGCCATTTATAATCACGCATGTAGTAATTCTATATTTCTTTTCTATTAATTGCAAAATGACTTAAATCTTTGCATTGAAAAGTATTTGCTATAATTGTATGCTATAAAGCATATATCTAAAAAATTCAAGTCTTTGAGAGTAAATGCAACATAAAAATGTTGGATGTCAGATAGGTTAACTGGAAAAGAAGACACACCAATTTGTGCAATCTACTTGGCAAAAATATGTCAATTATACATACAATGTAGAGACAAAAGCTGAGCTGGTTTGGTCCTATTCTAAGACATGACTCACTGTCAAAACTCATTCTTCAAGGTACAGTGGAGGGAGCACGAAGAAACGCATGTATTGTATAAGATAAGATAAGGAGATAATCTCCCTTGATATCCTGTTTAGAATAGCTCATGACTTGGAAGAGTGTTGGGATTTGGTTGCGCAAACTGTCGCCGCACTTCTACAACGAAAGAATCCGCCTGAAGTATCGAAGGTGGGAGATTTTTTTTTCTTAGTGTTCATTTATGTCTATTTATTTCATTCAAAACTTTATGAAATAAAAATAAATTATTCAAATCCGTAATTCCCAATACGTTCAGAATTGACTGATTTATATCTGAAGATACTAGCTTAAAAAAGTATAACGTTCAAACCAAATTTTTCATGGTGACCAATTAGGTAGATTTGTAATCCCCAAATATAAACATGTCACGTATTTATGTGTGTATGTGTGTGTAATCAAGTTATATTTGTACGATTCATAAGAAATGTTTGAATGAATGACCGGAAGTGTGTAAGTTTACCTCGAGGAACACTTGCCAGTGTTTAATGAAACCAAGGTGCACTAAAGTTTGTGTTTAGCGATGTGACCCATTTATTTGATAGATTTATAGTTACACCAAGAACCAAGGGTCAGCTAGAAGATTGCTCGTAAGCGTGGTCGAGGGCTTGGCTTGGCTACCTATGAAGGGTGCTCGAGGTTCGACACATGGCTGGAGCAGAGTTGTGTTTACTGAGCGCCTAAAGTCAGCACGGAATACCTTCTCCCAGATACCCCCTCCCCCACTGGTCCACTCAAGAGATGGGACAATAACGCTCTGAGAATGCTCTAAGGATAAAAGAAGCGCTATGTAAAAGCTATAATTATTTGTACTATTTAACCCATAAATATCATAGATACATGTACTATCTAATTTCTAGGACAATAATTAGGAAATGTTTCAGTCCACTTATAAAGAGTTTGCAAGCCAATTAGAGGAATTGTGCAATGTCAGTTGTTTAAATTTCCTTTCGTATTCTGCGACTGTCTTTAGCAAGGGCTTTTCTTTGGGTTCCACAAGTGTGACCCGCGAGCTTTCAGAGTTCTCTAGCTTTCACTATCAGAGACTATCTGCTGCCAGCTGCTTTCCTCTATGCCAGGTAAGGCAAAATGGCACCTGAACTGATTTTTATTGCACAAGAAAAATTAAAAGCAAACATAATTAAAAAATAAATATTTTTCCAAATTCCTATTTTAAAAAGAAACGACGCGACAAATCTTGTAGGATTTTAAAATGCTAACATCTTCAACGTTTCACATTAATTGTATGTACGACAAATAATCACACTGTATCAACAAATGACGACACTTCATAAATACACAACATTACATAAGCTTTCTATTTTGCTATTAATACACTTGTCTTCATAAGTCAGAGACCAAATGAATTGCTGTGACTGTTTCTTTTGACAAAATAACCAGGATAAACAAACTCTAGGTTATGTCCACAACCCAAAGCATTCTGAAAAATCAATCAATCAATTAATCAAATAATCCAAATAAAAAAAAATACTTAATAAAAATTGATTATCCTGGGAGTAAAAAAGCAAAATCACTGCCACATCTCTTAATATTGCAAGGTTTAACTCTATTTCTCTATAGTTTTAAATTTATTAAACTACAACTAATTCATTAGCTAATTGGTTAATCGTTTGAGTGATTCATATATTGTCATCGACGATGAATAATTTTGCGAAGTTTCAACTTGATTCGAGAATGGGAAGTGGAAAGAAAAAAAAAATAAGGTGATTCTACCCAGACAAACAGACAGACGGAGTGAGCTACTATAAGCGTTGTAAAGAAAGACAAGGCGAGATGTAAGGGTTATTTGCTCCTCGTTCCCTCGACAAGGAAACGTTAGCTTTTCGTAGGAGGCAAGGCGATCAGCCGTCAGCAAAGAACGAAGACCACACAATAAGTTGAGAATCAAAGCGGGACAACTCTACAACGTCCCGTGCCTTTTGTGCGGCCAAGTCTTCAAAGCAAAGATGGAACTCAATTGCCTTCTTCGAGTTTATAAGAAATAAGATTGCGATGTTGTGGTTTATTAAATTTCAGTAGTTCTAGTGGGTTTCTGTTAATTACGTCATTGGTCAGTCAATCTAGCCTATAGTTTTGAAAGTTTAACGATGGACATATGTAATTTTAGTTGATGTAATGTTTTTTCTTACAGTATGATGTGATGAAGTTTACAAGCACTAAAATGCAAATGACTTAACTTAGACACTATGTCACTTATGTGTCACTTCTGTGTATCCTTCCAAAGAACTCACGAATGGTGGGGTTACTAAAACTATCTAGAGCAGGGGTGGGAAAATTACGGCCCGCGGGCCACATGCGGCCCGCCGAAGAGTTTTATGCGGCCCTCGGACACCTAAAGAAATCAGGTGTGCCCAAACATTACACACATATAAAAATGCAAATATATTAAAACTAAATAATTGTAAATAACTCTAGAAACTACTGAAACGTTTTGATTCTTATCAGTTATAATGAAGAGGCTAAAGAGACATTGTCTCTAAACGTCATTCTAAAATGTTTAAAGCAAACGAAGATTTTTTTAAATGGCTATATTTCGGAAAATTGAAATACACAAGTTCGCGACAGTCATTATTTAATGCTATGAAGAAATGTGTTGAAAGTGTTGGGTTGGCTTGTAAAAGATGGCAAGGGTAACAACTGATGGAGCCCGTGCTTTGACTCAGAAAATCAGGCTTTTTAATAAAATAAAGAACAATTTCCCAACCATAAACTCATAACGGGAAAGTTTGCATAAAGCTGCATTGAATTACAATTTTGATGTATTGTATGGTAGTAAATCCTAAAGCATAGGCAAACTATGCAGCTTCCCAGGGGCCCAAGATTGTTGGATGCCTCGCAATGAATGCATTTTCCAGTAAAGAAGAAAAGAAAAGAGACACTTCTCAATGTAATCATTGAAGTACATGAGGATTTTTAATAACTTGCAAACCCTAAAGTTTTTTCGCTGTAAATTTTAATTTTTCTATTTTATTTTGGCAACCAAATTTACTTCGGCTAGGGCCTCCAATTATCCAAGGTTGGCCCCGACTGGCAGTTCCGATTTGATGATGATTAATTGAATTCATAAATATTAAGATGGCATGATAAATTCATGATGATTAATGAAGATTTGGAAACAAAACATTTCAGTGTTCGGTAACACTGTAGCAACCGCTGGCCTAGCATTAGAAGAACAAGGAAATCTCAAGGAAGACATTGTTAGGTTCCTTGAAGGACTGGGATCTTGTTACTAATATTTGTAATGAAGAGTTGAAGAAAGACTTCATGCTTATCATCCGAAGCTTTGCAATTTGTTGTTTGCACATGACATGTATGTGCATCTTAAATCTTTTCAAACAAAGCTATTCCATTTCTTAAGACCAGCAAGTGAAATCAGGTTTTGTCATTTTCATTGCTGAAAGGTGAAACTACTTCTAGTAAAATGGTTGAAAAGTACAAGACTTGTTTGGATTCCTTGATTATGGAATTTAAAAGCAAATTTCAAGACGTCAAGAATCTGGAACCAGTTTTCAATACCCTCACATCACCATTTAATGGAGAAACTGATTCAGCTCCAGAGGACATACCTTAAAGCAAATTATGAACTGAAAAGGAAGTTTTCAGTCAGTTCTTACGCGGGAGTTTCATGGACGTCAGAAACTGTATAACCGCGCTTAAAAAAAATATTTTGCTGCTAAACTTTCACATTATTTGGAGCCACAATCATCTGTGAACGAGCTTTTTTTTTTGTTTGAAAATTATCAAGTGTTACAACAGATCGTTGCTGATTGACTGCATTTCACTGCAAGAAAAAACAACAACTCGTAAGCTAGTTCCAAGGTTTCTGAACGTTATACACGAGAGTAAACAGTTTTGTACTTCATATTTAGTACTACTCTACATTTGTGGTGAAATGTTGTGATGTAAACAGACAATAGCAAAATTTAAAAAAAATCTTTCGTAAAATTTGTTCAAGAAATTGCTTACTCTTGTTGTAATTTTGGAGTACAATATAATATATATATATATGTAAATACTTTTTATATCTTTAATTATGCGGCACTCCAGTCCCCAAATTTTTAATGCGGCCCTCGGTAGAAAAAGGTTGCCCACCCCTCATTTAGAGGTTAGATGTTGTGAATAACATTTGTTTCTAACGAGGGTTTCATGTAGCCAGCACAAAGACCTTTGCTTCCTTAACATAGACCTGTTCTTAAAACTCCAACATTCAAAATCCCAGTCTTCACCTAGATTTGAACCAGAGACTTATGTTTGGAACTTAAGCGCTTCAACTCTCGGCCACCACCCCCTGATACACTACTGGGCTTAAATAAAGATATTTTGGCTTTTCAATGTGCCATAGTCACTATCACAAACCTCGAAGGTGTGATCTAAAGTACTTACTTAGACTTAGGTCCTCCCGCGCCGTTCGGCGCAATGAGCGGCAAGCTGTCTCCATAAAGATCTGTCATTAGCAATGTCTGAAGCCTCCTCCCACCTGGTGTCCACTGTTCTGAGGTCTGAAGGTGTGTCGCCAAGTAATACGAGGACGTCCCTGTTTGCGCTTTCCTCGAATTGGCTTCAATGTTATCGCAACTCTTGGTGTGCGTAATTCATTTTGACGTAGAACATGTCCCGCAAACCTCATGCGATGCTCTGTCACAATCTCACAAAGTGTTCGACTCACAGCTCGGAATAGGATTTCATTGACCCAAAGTAACGATACGCATAATGTTTTTTACTTCATAGTTCATTTTCTTTAGTCTATTTTACAAAAAAAAGTAGCTTATTATTCCTATTGACATTTTAATAATGTTGTAACCACGCCCCTGGACCGGCTCTATTAACGCCCCTGCGCACTATTCAACACGTGCCGAAGACATGGCTGTTGAGAGAGATAGAGTTGACATCCGCCTGAAGCTGCAAGAAGGAGTTTGGAGTTGGCGCTGCACAGAAGGGGTTCCCTGAAGAGTTAACTGTATGTGAAATCAAGGCTTCATAGCCGCTGCTTATGTTTAGTGTAACCCCTCACATCTCTCTTGATGTTATTAGCAGTATTTATTTTTTCCGATGACCTCGTTAAGTTGGCTACATTAAAGTAATTAAAATACTTACATCATCTTTGTCCATGTCTGAAGGTACCGCCAGGAAACAATGTGCCAAGTTCAAACACAGTATCAGAAGATGAAGATTCATTTTGCTGTTTACCATTCTAGAGAAGAGAAATAAAGTTGGCGTTACATGAAGGTGCCACAACGTCAATGCACAACTCTAGGTCTTAGAAAGTAACTGACTTAAGATTTCTAAATGAAGATTTGTACGTCTCAGAGAAATCTCATACAGGGCTGCAGTGGCAGACATCTCGACGACAGCCCGAAGCTCAATGCGGCCAAGTTGTCATCTACTCCTCAATCTATATATAAAGATGCAGAGAGAGAGAGAAAGAGAGAGAGAGATAGAGAGAGAAAGAGAGAGAGAGAGAAAAGAAGAAGAAGAAATAGGGAGAAATAATGTACTCTCTCTGTTGCTATTTAAATTTTATTGTTATTATATAATGAAATGAATTTCATTAATTCCTGTTTTGGAAAATAATTTAAAAATTCCCAATGCAAGCTTTAAGCAGCTTAAGGATGGGAGGGGGGGGGGGATTCACAGTATGTAATAGATGCATAGAATTAAGACGAATGTTTCTCGTGCTGATAATTACGACACATGAGTCTCCACGGCTGTATAATGAAGTAAGTCTCAAGAGGGTTAACATCGCTTTGTATTTGATAACTTGAGATCATGTAGGCAGTAATAATGAAAATGAAATGTAAAAGTCATATGAAGATAAAAGGGGGGTAACTGTATGAATTACCTAACAACAGCGGCATGATGGAGAAAAGAGGAACTAACCTGTATTTTCCTTATTATTTATGAGTTATTCCCCCTTCGCGTTCGAAGATGAGAACGATCTAATTTCCTATGAGCTTTAAGATGGCTATGAAGCCCAAAATTGCGCTTTCAAAAGCCGACTGCTCACAAGGAGCGGGGTAAGCTGCGTCTGTTACTGAGCTGATAATTTTCTACTCACTTTTTTATGTTTAAATATCTCAATTCAAATCAGAACTTAATGGAGGGTGGAACCTGGATGCTGAACTAAATAAAACGGCTCTAACGATTTTCCTACAAATTTA